>CM053582.1:545271490-545373104 GCA_028627135.1 Pseudochirops cupreus
AAGGAAGGAAGGAAGGAAGGAAGGAAGGAAGGAAGGAAGGAAAGAAAGAAGGAAGGAAAGAAGGAAGGTCAAAATGGATATATGATCTAGGTATAAAGTTAGACATCACTAGAAAATTAGAAGAATATGGAACATATTACCTATCAGACTTATGGATAGGAGAACAATTTATGAATAAACAAGGGAGAGCATTGTAAGGTATAAAATGGATAATTTCAATTACATTAAATTAAAAGGAGTTTGCACAAATAAAACCAACGTAGCCAAGATCAGAAGGAAAGCAGAAAATTGGGAGAAAAATTTATAGTTTCTCAGATAAAGGTTTCTTATCTGAAACATATATAAAACACTTTGTCAAACTTATAAGAATGTGAGTCATTCCCCAATTGACAAATGGTCAAAGGAAATAAATAGGAAGTTTTTCAATGAAAAAACCTAAACTACATATAGTCATATAGAAAAATGCCCTAAATAATTATTGATTAGAGAAATGCAAATGAAAACAACTTTAAAATATCATTTCATACACATTAGATTGGCTAAAATTATAGAAGGGGAAAGTGACAAACACTAGAGGGGATGTGGAAAAATTGGGACACTAATTCACTGTTGGTAGAATTGTGAACTGATCCAACAATTTGGGAGAGCACTCTGGAATTACAACCACAGAGTGTATACCCTTTGACTCAGACATACCACTATTAGGTCTATTTCCCAAGCTGATTAGGGAAAAAGGAAAAGAGTTTACATACTCTAAAATACTTATAGCAGTTCTGTTTGTGGTGGCAAAGAATTGGAAATTGAGGGGATACCTTTCCATTTAGGAATGGCTGAACAAATTATGGTACATGATTGTAATGAATACTACTGTGCTGTAAGAAATGATAAGCAGGTAAATTTTAGAAAAACACAGAAAGACCTGTATATATGATATAATGAAGAGTGAAATGAGCAGAGCCAAGATAATGTTGTACACAGTTAACAGCAATATTTTTATATGAACAACTTTGAATGACTAAGTCATTCTTTTTTTTTTTTAGAAGGGGGAAGGCAGGGCAATTGGGGTTAAATGACTGGCCTAAGTTACAGGGCTAGTAAGTGTTAGGTGTCTGAGGCCAGATTTGAATTCAAATCCTCCTGATTTCAGGGCCAGTGCTCTATTCACTGCACCACCCAGCCACCCCTGTCATTTTTAATATTATAAATACTCAAATCAGCTAGAAAGGCTATGAAGGCAGACTCTATCCACATCCAGAGAATAAATTGATAAATAGAAGTGTATATAGTTTGATTTTATACACACACACACACACACACACACACACACACACACGCACACATATGTACACACACACACGTACACACATACACAAAATACACATTTGTGTGTAATGATAGCTTTCTCTACGGTGAGATGGGGAGGGAGGGAGAAAAAATAAGAAGTGCAAAGCAGAGAACAAAAGAAAACTAAAAGGAAGCACAGAAAAGCAGGCTAACTTTGAAAACAATGTTTAGTATTTATTACATTGTTTTTTTCCAAAAAAAAAGTAAAGCGTGAAATGGAAATTCATGGCTTTACATTTTTAATATTTTATATTTTATATATGTTGTTTAATGGTATTTATATATAATATATAATTGATATCATATTTTATATTTTTATATCTTTTATGTCATGCTGTATACATGGAGATGTTCTCTTTTTGTCTTTTTATATTTAAGTATAAAATGAATTTAATTTTTTTTAATCTTTAACATATCCTACAGCAGATAACCATTGTAAGAACAAGCCCACTTATGTCCCAGTCTGAAGCCGATATTCAGTTGGCTGACAGAGTATTATTCAGCAGCAGCATTAATGGTGCCTAAGACTGTCCAGCTTTAGCAGGGTACCATTTGGGAGGCCTCCAAGATGACAGAATCACTTCACTGAACAATCTCATGAATAAACCCCAATCTCAGAAAACAATGAAGCAAACATCTATAAGGACTCAGAAGGATCAAGATGCTTCAAAGGAGATTTTTTTTTAATAAATGACATGATCCCAGAAAGCATGTGTAGCAGGCCTATTTCCAGGAGCCCAAAATCTCCAGCACTTGGTAAACCACCATCAAGCATAAAGGACATGTCCTTCATAGGCATGGGACAAAGATTAAGAAGACTATCCATGATCCCTAAGAATTCCCTTATATCTTTTCACAATATAGGTGTCTGGAGACTCTTTCCTCCTTAAATGGGTCCCTGCTATTCTCCAGCCTAACATAAAATAATAGAGAGGCAAGAGGGAGCAACTAGGTGGTGCTATGGATAGAACACTAGGCCTGGAATCAAGAGTTCAAATCCAGCTTCAGACACTTACTTACTAGCTTTGTGACCCTGGACAAGTCACTTAACCCTTTTTACCTCAATCTGTAAAATAACCCAGAGAAAGAAATGGCAAACCACTCCAGTAGCTTTGCCAAGAAGAGCCCAAAAGGAGTCACAAAGAGTTGGACATGATTGAAAACTGACTGAAGAGCAACAAAAGTAGAAAGAGGCTTTTATTAAGAGTCAGTACCTCTTATTTTAGACCTCACTCTGTAACATTCAGGCAAATCATTTGCCCTCTCCTGGCTCCCGTTTATTCATCTGTAAAATGAAAATTGGACCAGAAGGTCCCATTGACCTCCTCCATTTCTAGGATTCTATGAGCCCATATGGAAATGATCTTAATCTAACACAAGGGGTGACGCAGGTTAACTATAACAATGAACTTCCATGCAACAAGCATTGAGAAATAGCAGAAAATTCCATGAGGAGGAGATTATGAAATTTCCTACCCTAGAAATATTGGGAAATACAGATAATACGAATACTTGAGATTATTTTAAGTTGTATACTAGAAAAAGGATGGAGATTATAGTTAAGACTTTTCCTTTCACTTGCTTTGGGAATGTAAAAATTACTTTACCCTCTCTGACTCAATTTTCTCATGTGAAAAAATGAGAAGTTTGAACTCAATGATTTCCAAGGTCCCTTCCACCTCTAATGAGCTAGTATTAGTATACTGAGGGTTCATTCATATACTCTAGGTTTAAGAGGAAGAGAAATATTTTGTCTATATCTACCTACAAATTTACCATCCCCTGAGGGTATGTATCATGGATAGGGTAACTGTGTAGTTTCTGGTTGACCATTATTGAGGAGCAGAGTCAAATAGACCATGTACTATGGACCGTGCCTTCCCATACCCCCTCTTAGAGAAGAGCCATGCCTCCCAAAAAAACCAGAAACAAGGATTAAGCCCAGTGAAAAGCTCCTCTGTTAGGCAAGAGAAGTTTTCTTTCTGGTCTTCCCTCAATAAATCTATATACATCTTCACTCACACTCAGGTTCAGTTCAATTCATTTAAATAATCACATAATTAAGTGTCTACTACATGCAAGGTAAACAACCCATTCTTAGGCATTCTCAGAAGGTTGAATCTAACAAGATCCATTGCATCTCACAAACATGTATCAAGGTCCTACTATCTACAAGTAAGGTGCTACATTTTCAGTGACAAGATGCAAAATAGCCCCTGACCTCAAGCAGCTTACATTCTACTGGAGAGATACAACATATAAATATGGGGTATATTCATGATAATCTCAAGAGGAAGGAGAGATCCCTAACAAATAAGGGATCAGAAAAGATTTCATAACATTTTTAGTGAAATAAATGACAATTTGGAAGATGTTTAACATAAAATGCTAATCATATGTAAGCTTAATTTTAGTATTGGACTTTTACACCTCGACAAAGATTGACAGTATTTGGCTCAACATAGGACAAACACTGCCTTAAATTTGCTTCCAAATTGAGTTTAATTCTGTATTTTGATTTAAAATAATAATTAAAGTGAAAATGTGAAAATTACAGAAATATGTAGTGGAAAATGGCAGCAGAATTTTACAATCTCTCTTGCCAAAAGCTGAAAATTCGTTTTGTATATTTTTAAGCACTTAACCAATTAATGAGAATGAATAGCTAGTTATGACACAAAATATTTACTTATCTACTGGCCAATGATAAATACATCTAACAGGCACTTTGTTTTTAATAACATTTGTGTATATTGGAAATATGTTTTGTATGACTGCACATGTATAATCTATGTCAAATTGCTTACCTTCTCCAAAAGGGGAAAACGGAGGTAGGAAAGGAGAAATTTCAAAGTTTTAAGAAGCAAATGTTTAAAATTGTTTTCACACATAATTGGGAGAAAATAAAATATTTTAAAAGTAGATTGAAGAAAAAATGTTTATATATAACTAACTTTTGTAAGGAAAAGAAGTTTCAGATATGACTTCCTTCTCTTCTACCACTGGTACACTCACAGAAACCCTACTGGATAATCGACCAGTAGTGCTAACCAGTTCATTTGAAAATTCGCCAGATAGAAGAATGACAATATAAGTGGAGAATAAGTTTAAATTGGAAAACAGTCTATATAAAGTTTGTTTCTACAAAGTGTTTGTGATGGTTTCAAGATGGCTCATAATCTGCATGTCCAGCAATCATGGTTTTAAAGAGCCTGACATTATGTTGCAAAAACGCAAACAATGCTTAACATCTTAATCACATGATTACAGAGCTGATGAGGTTCAATTACAGGGTAACAGAATAGAATGAAGGAGCTACTCTGGTGCAGTCTACAGAATGCAAACAAGGGTATATGCTTGCATCTGACCATCCAATGGAAATCTATTTGCTCCTGAGAGTCAAACCCTTATGGTAGTTTGGAAACAATGTGATGACAGGTTGAGAAATTTCAAGAACTAGTTGCACTCATTCAAAAGCAAAGTTTGATATAATCACTGTTTGAATACCACAATCAATATGTATGTGATCATGATGGTTTTCCATCACTGCAGGAACAAACCTAGAATGCTTCAACCACACATGTGCTTGTTGTTACAGAGTGAAAAATATATTTGTAATATGTAACATTTATAACATAACTAAGCAATTATTTATTATTTAAAGTGCCACTGAGGAATTTTTAGCGCAAACACTTCAGACCATTGTTACAAACCACAAATCACTAAATGGGAACCACTGTTGTAAGAGATAGTACATGAGTGGAGCTTCCAAGCAACCACAGGATTATAAAACAAAGAGTTAAGGAAAGAGTACGTGGAGTAAAGGCTGAGGCAAATTATAGAGGTAGAATATGCCTAGTTTGGGGATGGCCACATTGGTCTGAAAATATAAAATTGAATATGACATAGAAGAATGATAAATTTAAAAGTACTACACTTGGGTTCAGGAAAATCAACTGTACAAGTACAAGATGATGACTATTTATAGGTACACAACAGTTCAAGTGAAAAAGGTCTAGGGGGTTTGGTGGAATCTAAGCTCAATATGAATCAACAGTATGACATGAGAGGGGGGAAAAACTGATGTGATCTTAAGAAGCACTAGTAGAAGCATCATATCCAGAATGAGAGAAGTTTGCTCTGCCCCATGCTCTAAATGTGAAGACCATATCTAGAGTATTGTGACAAGTTCTGAAGCACTACATTTAATAAATATTTTGACAGATTGGCTTCAATTTGTCCAAAGATGGGCAACTAAGAAAATAAAAGGCCTTGGACCCATGCCATATAAAGATCAATTAAAGGAAAATGGTTGTGTTCATGGTGGAGAAGAGAAGATTTAGAGGAGACATTATAGCTGTCTCAAATATTTGAAGGGTTAGCATGTGGAAGGAGTAAGCTTCTTCTGCTTGCCCTTAATAGGCAGAACTAGTAGCTATAGGTAGAATAACAACAAAATAATCAACATTTACATTTCTATGTAGTTACAGGAAAAGGAGTAAAATATTTGGAATCAAAGGATTTGGGTTTAAATTCTGGGTCTGTCACTTACTGCCTTGTGACTTTGGATAAGTCACTTTCTGGACCCCAGTTATCTCATTTGTGGAATGAGAGTTAAATTAGATGATTTCTGAGGTGCCTTTAGTTCTAAGTCTGTGATTTCATGAACTAGTTGGAAGATGAAAATTTTAGCTGCTTAAAACAGAAATGAGTCAATGAGCATCTATTAAGCATCCACTATATTTTAGGCATGGTGCTAATCTCTGGGGGGATGACAAAGAAAGACAAAAAACAAAAATTAAAAACTCAATCCCCCTTCTCAAGGAGTTCACAGTCCAATGGGGTGAGACAAGATGCAAACAACTATACAGAAACAAAAGCTAGACAGGATAAAGTGGAGATAGCCTCAGAGGGGAGACACTAAGATTAAGGAAAATTGATGGGATTCTTGCAAAAGATAGGACTTTAGCTGAGACTTGAAGAAAGCCAGGGATGCTGAGAAGCAGAAAGGAGGAGAGAGAGCATTCTAGGCATGAGCCTCTGAAATTTGCAAATATGATTTCATCTGAGTCTTGCAACAACCCTGTGTGGTTGGTGTCAACACTATTATTGGCCACATTATACAGATGAGGAGACCAAGGCTCAGTAAGTCCTCAGTAAAGGACACTTAAAAGTGTCCAAGGCAGGATTTGAATCCAAGTTTTCATATTTCAAGCCCAATACTCTTTTTCTACCATAACTTAGGAACTGTCATCCAATTTCCCTAAGCCTCAGTTTCCTTATCTGTAAAAAAGGGTTGTGACAACTTGCAATTCCTATCCCACAGCGTTTGGTCAACCTTAAAACATTCCCTAAGTGAGTAATTATGAGGAAGGCCTAAGGCAAATCCAAGGATGCCCTGACTAGTTACTAGTTTTTCCAACTCTCTCTCTCTCTCTCTCTCTCTGTCCCTTTCTTTTCTTTTCCTTTCTCTTCTTTCTTTTTCTTCCTTCCTTCCTTTCTTTGTTTTTTTGCAAGCTAATTGAAAATGTTGGCTGTACTGAATGTATCCCATGAGCACCTTCCACAGTTGCTAACTATTGATACAAACTCTTATTTGGGAAATAGTGAGGAATATTACTCTGGAAGAATTTTCTCCTGTGCATTTCAATGCATTTCTCCTGGGGATGTCTAGTCTCACACCACTTCCACTCTCTTCACTGTGTCCTTGTCCCTCAGTAGCCCTAATATTGCACACCCCCTCTCTTTACCCTTAAGTCTTCCCTACAAGATCCACAGAAGATGACTTATTTCTGAAGTACTCTTCTTTTCCTCCATAACCCTCAGATTAGGGCTCAGGACTTCAGGGAGAATGGTGCCTCAGAGCTCCTCCCAGACTGCAAACTCTATTCAGCCAAATGACTCTATCAGGTCATTTGCACAGGGTAAGATCTGTTTATTCAACTATGATCATTGGAAATAATTGAGGGCTGTAATGAATCCTCTTTGGGCAATGGCTATAACGCAGTCTGGCTCCTTGGCACAAATAATTACATGTCTGCCGAAACCACCTTGGGTAATATGCTGTAATCAGGGTCAGTTTTCTATAGCCTCTTTATAGGTCACATAAATAGAGATCAGTTAGGCTGGGGTTTTTTTTAACCGTTTTTCAAATACAATAACTTGCCTTTGACCCTTTCTTACTGAGGCAGCCAATAGAGCCGCTATTGAAGAAGCCTGAGGTCTAGCTGCTTTACAACGCCAGTGTTTGAAAGCATGGGAAGGTCTGAAACTCAATGCAAAGGGAGAATTTGCTCAAGTATTCTGAATTCTGGAAATCCAAAAAACCATACCATAGACTCATTTCCTCACTGTTGATTAATGGAGAGAATGATAGGAGTCAGTGGAAAGGTGGAAGATAATTGGAAGTTTGGCCAGTTTCCTGGTCATGTCGAAAAATGGAGACTGGAGGAAAGCATCAGCCATGTCAGGAGTTTTTGCTGACAGATTCTCCATGATGAGTCCTGGCTGAAGCATTGCATCCTGCCTGTGGGAAAGCTGGGAAAAGGTTACATTCAGGAACCACCAAGAGTACCTCAGATGAGCTAAGCAGCAAACTGCATGGAGACATCAGGGAACAAGAAACAGATGATCTCCTAGGCAAAGGAAAGAAGGAAACAAGCATTTATTAAATATCTACCATGTGTAAAGCACTGTGCTAAACACTTAACAGATACCATCTCATTTGGTTCTCACAACAATCCAGGAAGATAAGTGTTACTTTTTTTTTACAGTTGAGGAAACTGAGGCAGACAGAGGTTGAGCAATTTACCCAGCATCACAAAGCTAGCGGGAGTCTGAGATCTAATATGACTGTGCCACCTGGATGCCTCTAGGCCCAACCTTTCTCTGTGTTCATCTAGCCCTAAAACCCATGCAAAAGTTTACTCAGGCTGCTGAGGCACATTTCCCACTCCTTTTCTGTCAGAGTCATGAGTCTTTGGAAGCTGCTTCCCGAGCTACCATGAGGAGAAGAAAGATAAACTTGTCCTCATTTGGTATCTATGTGCTGGTTTTGTTTCTGGGGTTTACTATTTATTTCTGGTTCGATTAAATGTTTGATTATTGCAATGCTATTCCTTGCCTGGGTCTGTTAGTGTGGTAGGCAAATGAACCATTCGGTGGCAGAAATTTCCAGTTTTCTAACTGGGTAGATGCAGAAATGAGATATGGAGGCAAATTGCCATCGAAAATCCTCATGATTTCCCAAGGCTCCAAGAGTCCAGAGCCAACAGTTCACAGCATACAATTATAATTAACAAAGGGTAACAGGAACATTCCCCTATTTAGGCCACTCCCTATCCCTGGAATGTCTTCCTCTCCACCACCTCCTATCTGAAGATCCAGTTCAAATGGCAGCTTCTGCATGAAACATTCCTTAACCCTACTAGCAAGAGGTAACAGTGAATGGGACACTGGCCTCAATATAAGGAAGCCCTATCAAATCCCCTCTCTGACAGACCCTGAGCAAGTCACTTAAATTCTCAGTGTCCTAGGCAACTATCTGACTATTAAAAAGCCTTAAGGTAATTAAACATACTCCAAATTGATAAAGGGAGGTATCTTACCAGTAATTCCCCAGGACTTCTGCCCAGTGAAATTCCAGACCCAGACCAAAAAAATAAAAATAGGGAATCTTACCAATAGGAAATGATCTCTCTATCCTTCATGCCTCACTCTCCACTGCAATTATCATCTATTTTATTTATAGACATGCCATCTTCCCTACCCTAGATTACACACTCCTTCAGGGTAGAAACAGTGTGTTATTTATCTTAGTCTTCCTTACAGCATCCCAAATCCTCAGTTAGTGTTTGTCAAAGAAGAGGTACTTCAACCTGTGCTCCTGGTCGGTGTCATTTGTCAGACACTGCATTCATAAAGTCGTTCTTGAGAAGTCTTCCTTCTTTGCATTTGGATCCCCAGCTCCTAGCTCAGTATCTGGCATGCAATTGACAATTAATAAATGCTTACTGATTGATTGGTAACATTAAATATTCATCAATAATTAAATGCTAAACAATGACAGTATGATAATATCTTAGGATCACCTTAGGCTATACTCCTGAGGTCACACAGTTGTTATCCATGGCCTTTCCCATGAGGAAATTACCACTAAGAGGAGAAAGAAAAATGTGCTGTGTAATTAACCCTAGAGTCCCTGAGGGTCATCCAACACTGGAATGGATGAACCAAAGAAGTTGTGAAATTCCCTTCTCTGGAGATCTTTGAAAGGACAAATTATCACGCCTGAGATGACTGAGGCATGGTGTCACCTAAAGGTAGGAGCACGGTCTGGATGATCCTTCAAGCTTTCTTACTCCAATCATAAGAATCTATAATCTAGTGATTATAGGTATGTAGCTGGTGGTATCCCAATGTGTCTACTATGTATTGTGAGGACTAAAAATAATTTGTAATAGGAAATATAACAATCTGTAAGCACCATTTTTTCTTCTATTAAGAAAATTAATGAAGCTTGCTCCAACCAGCGATCTCCTTTCTCTCCCTGTCCCCAGTGTCTCCTATACACTACTACCAGAAGTAGTAGCAGAAAGAATGCTAACGTCAGCATTAGGAGAAAGCTGGGTTCAAATCTCTGCTGTCTCTCAGCTTCAATTTTTTCATCTATAAAATGAATATAATATCCATACTCACTGTATCACAGCGCTGTCATGAGGAAAGTACTTTGAAAAACCTAAAGTGATCATTGTAAACTATCACATGCATCAAAAGAGTTACCCTCTTAGGCTATGTGGAAACTCATAGTCACCACATGCAAATAAATCTAGTAGCCAAGTGGGTAAATTGCAGCAATAAGCTAATAGCATTCTTCATAGATCACTTTTTAACTACTTTTCGAAAGAGATTTCATAGAATTATGAAATAGTCCGGACTGGCTAACCTGCTATAACCATTGGAAGAAACATTTTGCTTACTGAGATGTGGACATATTTCTAGATCTGCCACCCCTATGACCAATCATCTATAGGAAAAGAATTGAGGGATAACCCGAGGCAATACCAATCCGTAGAATCATTGAATGATGAAAGGAATCTTAGATCAAAAATGTTGGGATAAGATGAGGCCTTTTATCATCAATTTGTCTAAAACCTTCATTTTGCAGACAAGGAAACTGAGATCCAGGGAGGTTCCATAACCTATCCAAAGTCATACCACTAGCTAATGGTAGAACTAAGTTAGAATTCAAGTCTTCTGATTCTTAGTCCAATGTTACTTCTCCTATTCCATATTGTTTCTCTTCTTATCCTCTCTCAGTATTGTTGCATTAATAATATTGTTATCATTTCAGTTTGGACAAACTATATTGTTAGCATTTCAATTCATACAACAAACATTTATTAAGCACTCACTTTGTGCTGGGTATGATGCTAAGTATACAAACAAAAACAATGAAAATGATCCCTGCCCTCAAGGAACTTATATTTATTGAGGATGACACATGTAAATAATTAAGTACCTTGAAGACAAAACAGATACAATGTAACCTTAGAGGATAAGGAACGAAGAGCTGGGGAAACTGGGAAAGGTCTGATGCAAATAGTGGAACTTAAGCCAAGTCTTAAAGGAAGTCAAAAGATCCCAAGAGGTAAGGATGAGAAAGGCAAAAAGTTTCAGACCTTGGGGGCTGAGAGATAAGAAAGGGAGCTGCCTGTGTGAGGAACAACAAGTAGGTGGGTACAGCTGGACCAAAGAGAGTAATAATGTATAAATAAACTAGGAAAATGGGAAGGAACCATGTTATAAAGAACTTTAAATACCAAGCCTTTTCTCCTTCACATCTCTTTCCTACTTCATTAGAAGCCCCTAAATACCAAAAACAATTCATAACTCACCAGAAAAATTCACTGAGCATTCGAACTTGCTTAGAAAAAAAGGGTATAGACTGTACGTGTTTGCAATATGGGTTTTTTTTGTCTTTCTCAACTGGGGAGGTGGAAGGGAGGGAAAGGAGGCAGATTTTTGCTGATTGAAAAAAATAAAATTTAATTTCAATAAAATGGAAAGGATAAACTGTTTTCAGCTGTATTATTAACAAATGAAATATTCTGTACTCTGCCCTCGTTAGGCCACAGAAGAGCACTGTGTTCAGTATTGAGAGAAAGCTGACCAGAATGGAAAGAGATTTGAAAAACTGTCACACCAAGAATAGTTGAAGAAATCAGGAAATATTTACCAAAGAGAAGTCTTGTGAGATAAGATGGCTATTTTCCCATTGGAAGGGATGTCATGTGAAAAAGCTTCCGCTGGGTTACTCTACTTGGCTCCAGAAAGTAGAAGGGCCAAGAGTGAATAAAAAAATAAATATATAAATTAAAAAATAAAAACACAGATTTGGGCTCAGTGAAAGAAGAGGAAAAGGGGAAGCTTCCAAACAATCCCAGCTGCCCAAATAAATAGGATGGGCTGCCCTGTAGGAGTGAGCTTCCCATCACTGGAGATCTTAAAATTGACAAAGGCTGGATGCTTACTTGGGGGGGGGGGGGTATCATAGAGGGAACTGATGCTTCTGAGAGTTTATTCTATAGGCCTCCAAAACATTTAGCCTGTTTCTGTTGTCCCTACCCCCATAACAGTTTAGGAGGACCCAGCTGAAATACTGCCCTGCTCCTTTGGGGCCTTCATAGATAGGGAGAAGTCCTACAGATGACTTTTCAGCAATTAAAAGGTAGAAGTTTAAGGGATTTGATACTAGTATTGAAGCTCAAATCCTCGACTACGGTTTCTGTCTACAAGGCTTTGAATGGACATCCTAGTGGGGTTACTACTCTGATTTAAGAGGCATGCAGTCAATTGGTTAGAGTATAGTATTAATAAGACCAAAGTTTAGTCTCAAAGGAGAGGACAGAAGATATACATCCCTCCCTTCCCTGGAGAGGTGGGAGACTATGGGTATGACATTCTGACTGCACTTTAAGACTTAGTTAACACGACGATTAATTTTGCTGAATATCTTATTTTTTTCTCTTTATAAATTTTTTTTTCTAAGGATGGCTCTCTGGATAGGAAATAGGGGTGAGAATATATTTGAAAATAAGGTAATATAAAAACAAAATTCAAAAACCAAGCATACAGTGCTTCTAAGTTCGATGCTTTCAAGAGTCAGTCGGATTTGTTGTATGCCAGGGCTGTACCCCAGCAGTCATCTTGCAGATGTGCCAGGCACAAGATGTAATATTTATTATCCATAGGGTTGCACAAAATTAGGTTCACTTTTATTATAGTACCACATGATGGCTAGACCTGTATGTAGTTCTGCCCTAGGCTATAAAAATATGCTGTTCTAAAAATGTTGTCAGGTTGGAGTTTGGTGTTAAAAAAAAAAACAAAACAGACCAGTGAGTGTCCTTTTATTTAGGCATGTGGCCTGACTTTCCTAAAGAGAATGGCTAGTAGGAATGACCAGGTAGTACAGCAAATACAGCACCAGCCCTGGAGTCTGGAGGACCCAAGTTCAAATCCAGCCTCAGACACTTGACACTTAACTAGCTGTGTGACCTTGGGCAAGTCACTTACCCCCAATTCCCTTGCCTTCCCTCCCCTCTAAAAAGAGAATGGGCTAGTATAGGGGAGGGAGGGTAAAAATTCTGGTGGAAATCAAGTCGATGTCTCTGGGTGGAGGGGAAAATAGCCTTCAACATTTAGAGAAGCAGATTTTCTTGACACATTATAGCAACAATAATAGTAACATCAGCTAGTATTTGTAGAGTGCCTTAAGGTTTGCAAGGTTCTTTACACGTATTACAATAAAAACAGGATTTATATAGTGTGTCAAGGTCTTACAAATGACATTGTATCTGATCATCACAACAACCCTGTGAGGCAGCTGCTGCTACCATCCCCTCCTTACCCAGGTGAAGAAACTGAGGCACAAAGTGGCTTATCCCAACCAGTGTCACCCAGCTAAGAATTGGAGAGAAGAATTGGAGCTCATCTTCCTGGTACTAAGTCCAGCACTCTGTCTATACCCACACACATACATATACATACACTTACATATATATGTGTACATATACAGATATGTATGTGTGTGTGTGTGTGTGTGTGTGTGTGTGTGTGTGTGTGAAGTAGCGGCCTTCTCTACCATGGGGTAGAAAGAAAGGGAGAGATAACAGTCTGGATTAAAAATGTAACAACATAAATAAATAAAATTCCATTTTAGAAATAATAATGGAAGAAGGAAGAAGAAGAGGAGGAGGAGGAGACAGAGAAGGAGAAGAAGGAGAAGAAGATAGGGTGCCACTTGGATTCTTAGATTGTCAGAGCTGAAAGAGATCATAGCAATGGATAAAGTACAGGACCTGGAGTCAAAAAGAGGAGAGTTAGGATTCTGCCTCAGACATTTGCTAACTACGAGACCCTGGGCAAGTCACATGATCTCTGTGTGTCTCAGTTTCCTCATTTGTAAAAAGGAATATTATAGCACCTACCTCCCGGGGTTGTGAAGATCAAATGAGTTTACATAAACAAAGCATTTTGCAAACCTTAAAACTCTATATAATTGGTACCTATTATAATTATTCTTGCCACAAAAGTTCCTGGCACTGTCAAGTGGTCCACCATCAAAAAGAGATATGTTTTACCAATTGAAATGGCATTAAAGAAGGTGCTACTGCACCCTAAGGACTATGGGACCTTTCCATTTGACTCTTCTATGTGTTGTCTCCCTATTAAAATGCGAACTCTTTGAGAACAGAGGCTGCTATTTTTATATCTGTATCCTCTGTTTAGCACAATTTAATAAATGTTTTTTCCATTCATTCATTCATTCCAATCCCTACACTGAAGCTCGGTGAAATGAGTTCATTTGCCCAAGGCCATACAGCAAATTAGTGAAGAGCTTGGGCTAGAAGGCCCATCTTCTTACTTTCAGGCTAATATCCCTGGCACCAAAATGCCCACTTCTACTTCAATTTATCAGTGGAACTCTTCAGTCCACTGGGAGTGGAAAAGTTGCAGGGTCTTTGCCAACATAGTCTTGGGCCTGGGTCAACCGCCCATCCCATTCTCCTTTTATTAAACTTCTGTTCCAGATTAGAATTATTCAAACCTCTGTTTTCTAAGCCCTTAGGGTAACCAGCAGTGCTACACAGATCAGGAAAGACTCAGTTGTTGTGGAGTCTCCCTGGGCCAGTCCACCCTATACCAATCTACTTATCTATTTCTATTTCTCTCTCTCTCTTTCTCTCTCTCTCTCTCTCTCTCTTTCTCCCTCCTTCCCTCTCTCTTCCTCCTCCTCCTCCTTCTCCTCTGCCCCCTCCTCCTCCTCTTCTTCTACCCATTTGACACCAAAGAAGGTACTAAGGACTTGAAGAAAAGAAAAGACTGGGAAAAGATAAATAGGAGGGCAAGACTAGCTTCTAAAGGCTTTGGGGAAAAAAATAATAAATCTATCTTTAAACTCCGACTACACTTTAAACCAATGATCCCATGATATTGCTTAATTTTGTTTTATGGGGGAAAAGAGAACAGAGCCAAGTTAATAAACTTTTGAAAAGTGGCCACTTCACATACGTCACAAACTTCCTGTCAAGAAATGGAATTTCTGAGATGTAGTCATTCTGCCCTGACCACCAGGCCAGAAGAATGCCAAGGGCTCCAAGGCCTCTACCAGCACTCACTGGTCAATCCTGGGAAGCTGGCTAAAATGGGGAGGGCCCCTATCATCTAACCCCTGGAGAATTAGGATACAAATGTGTCCCCACTTAAGGAAAAGCCACACTATGAAAAAGCTTAGTTTATAAATACATGATCATGGAGTGATTATTTACATTGAAAAGGAGGAATCTTTTTTTAAAGAAGTAATTCTCTGCCCTAAGAGGAAGAGGTGCCCTGGCACATTAACAAATGTAATTCTGTTTATAAGAATTTGATTTATACTCTTTCCAATAATACATCTGCAGGGTCAATGGAATAGGGTACACAGTTTTGGTACACAGTCTGAGAAGACACGCTATTTAGTGGAAATAATTCCCATTCCTCAATGGCTGCCTTTTTCACCGGTGACAAAATCTTCTCTAGACTCTAGAGATCATTCAATGTGGCCCCTTTATTTTAGAGACAGGAAAACTGAAGCTTAGAAAAGTTCACTAACTTACTCAAGAATCCAACAAGTAGTGGCTGACAGGATTCGAACTCATGTCATCTGACTCTAAAGTCAGGTTTCCTAGCTCTGAGTCTCAGGCCCTTGGGTTTACACTATGCTGCCTTTCTGGGGAAGAAACCATATATTTACACTTAGAAGGCATTTTAGAGGTCACTGATTGCAACCTGTCATCTTACAGATGAGGAGACTGAGAACGAGGAAGGTTCAGCAAATTGTTCAGGGTTCTACAGCTAGGAAGCAGATAAAGTGGGATTTGAAAGTCAGATCTTCTTGACTCCAATAAGTCTCAGTCTGTCTCTCAACTATGTTCTGCACCCACTTATGGGCTAAGTAATCAAGTAATTTGAAATTTGGGGTAAAGTGGTAACCAAGACGCTCTTCCCAAGCTCCATTCTCCTCCTTAGACTTCTGGGAGTCTGTAGCCCCATCTCTGCTATACTCAAACAACAAAACAAATCAATGAGAAAAAAAATTTATATATATACATAAATCCTATTGTCCAGCTTCATCAATCCAGTTAAGTGGCTTACTAAGCATCTTCTAATCCGGGCAACTAGATGAATAGAGTGACAGGTCTGGAGTCAGGAAAAGTTGAGTTTAAATCCAACTTTAGACACTTATTAGCCGTGTGACCCTGAGCAAGTCACTTCATCCTGTTTACTTCTGTTTCCTCATCTGTAAAATGAGATGGAAAAGGAAATGACAAACCATTCCAGTATCTTTGCCAAGAAAACCTCAAATGAAATCAGACACAACTGAACAAGAACAAGTGATTAAGTGGATACAGCTCTGGATCTAAAGTCAAGAAGACCTGAGTTTAAATGCAGCTTAGACATTTGCTAACTGTATGATCCTGGACAAGTCACTGTTTGCCTCAGTTTCCTCAACTGTAAAATGGAGATTGTACTGACACCTACCCTCATAGAGTTTTTGTGAGAACTCAAATGAGAAGATATTCATAAAGCACTTAGCACAGCAGAAGGTAGCAGACACTATAAAAATGCTTATTCTCTTCCCCCTACCATGTCCAGATATGATGTTAAGTACAAAGGATACGAAAACAAAAATGAGCCTATTCTTGACTTTAAGAAGCTTGCATCTTGCTGGAGGGAGACAGCATATTCTTGTCATATCTGGCAACTAGGGATGGACTTTTTCCAAATGTGTCATTATTTGCCTCACCACAATGGAAGACTCCGGGTAAATCTCAATTACAGTCCAACCAGAAATTACAGGTAAAAACAATAAAAGAGGAGGGGGGCAGCTGGCCAATCACTCTATTACAGAATACTGAAGACAGCTCTGACAACCCTCCAATCGGCCCAGGATGTCACTAGGGCTGGGATTCCTTTAAACTAAGCTGATGAACCCATCTTGGGCTCAGAGATTTAAAAGACTAGTTTCCTAATGTGAAGAATAATAATAGTATTTATTTAGCGCTTTGAACTTTTCAAGTATTTTGTATATGTTATCTCATTTGAACCTCACAGCAACCTGCTGAGGTAGATGTAAAAATGCCCATTTTACTGATCTGGAAACTGAGGCTGAAAGAGGTGACTTGCCCATACACTATTAAGTGTAGGAGACAGGATTTGGACTTGGGGCTTCCTGATTAAGTCTAGCACTCCAGCCACTGAATTACCCATAGGTGGAAAAGGTATAACCATCAATATTTTGGAATATATGGAGCGTTTCTTTTTGCCAATAACCTCCTTGGGCTATAGGAAGCCTAGGAAGCAGAGTCTCTCGTGCCAAATGGCCATGGACATTTTGTTGTTACTGTTCCTTCCCCAGCTCATTTTACAGATGAGAAACTGAGGCAAACAGGGTTAAGCGATTTACCCAGGGTCGCACAGCTAGTAAGTGTCTGAGGCTAGATTTGGATTCGTGAAGATGAGCCTTCCTGTTTTCAAGCCCAGTGCTTTCCCCACTACACCACCTGGCTGCTCCTATGAATATTTTGGTCGTTTTATTTTAAATAATTACATATTGCTTTCTAGAATGGTTAGAGTCAGACCGATTCACAGCTCCACCAACAATGCATTAGTTTCGATTCAGTCTTTCCCTATGCTTCTTATTGGGAGAGGAAGAGATAGTTGGTGCTTGGTGGGGTAAGAATGTCCTTTTCTCTTTTTTTTTTCCCAAGAACTGGCTGAATCAACTAGTTGTTTGGCATTCTGTTAGACTCAGCCAACAATAATGACCGATAACAACGTAATCCAGGGAGCCAATGGCAGTGTATGCCGTAAGACCACCCCACCAAGAGCAGATTGCTAGGTCTTAAAATTGCTCTTTCCTCAATTCAGACACTTCTCCATTCACCAAATAATTACTGAGAGCCCTTGGGAGGTATAATGGAGGATTCAAAGATCCCCTAATGCAGCGAAGTGATGGCGAGGCAGAGAACAGTACCTCGGTACGGGGTTTAGTGATGTGTACGTAGTGCAGGAGGGGGAAAACTGGGTCTCTCTGATGCCTGTGATCGTGACGACGTCTAGCTAGAGAAAGCGAGGCTTCCTTTGTCTTTCGCTGACTTTTCAGAAGTGAAAGGGGTCAACAGAACCCAGCGTCCCTAAGACTCTCAGGAACCACTTTTGACACTGTTGGAAAGCCTGCGGGTCCAGGTCCTGCCAAGGCTGTCCGGACAGGTTTTTCCTCCGGGCAGTACTTAGTAAATCAGTCCGAAGGGGAGAGGTCAGGGACGCCTTCAACATCTGAGGCCCTGCGTCCACGGTCCCTCCGGCCGGACAACCTGCCCGGCGTTTCAAAGTTGTTTTCCCTTGGTCTATAATTACGCCTCGGGAGGGGGCAGCCTCGCCGCATTCCAGCACTGGGGCAGGCCTCCGCAGCCAGCACAGTCCTTTTGATCTTCAGGAAAAGTGGCTGCCCTTTCCGACGTAACCTCTCACCACCCTCCCAGCGCCCCGCGTGTGATGTGGCTCCGACGCTGGTGCGCCCGGGAGGAAAAAAGAAAGAAAGAAAGAAGGCAGAGGGGAGGGAAAGAAAGGAAGAAAGGAAGGAAAGAAAGGAAAAAAGCCGCCTTTCCCGAGGCGCCCCCTCCCCCCCATCTCCCTGCGCCGAGCTGACACCGCGGGGACAAAAGCTGGTTTTAATAAAGTTTAAAAGGGCGGGATGAAAAGAAGATGAAGCCGAGCAGCCGGGCGCGTCTTCTAGCTGCTCAGTTCGGGACCTCGCTGCGCGCTGCGCACCTCGGCTGGAGCCTGCGAGGCGGCCCGGCCGAGCTAACCACGGCTGCCCCCAGGGCGCAGCCAATTACGGGGCTCGCTCGGCCTTCAAAGGCAGCAATTATACTTAAGTAAAGCAATGAATAGAGATTACAGCTTGCCGGCAGCTTGGAAATCGCAAAGGGCGCTTTGAAGGCGCGGCCCACCTCGGGCCGAGGCGGGCTCTGTGCAGCGCTCGGATAATTGGCCCAGTGTCCTGCCCCTGAACTGGGAGCGCAGGAGGCCGCGGCGGCGGCCGATTGGAGGGAGCGAGCGAGCGGGGCGGGCGGGCGAGCGTTGCGATGGGGGCCCTCGGGGAGCAGGGGCCCGCAGACAAAGTCAGCTTCCTAGTGACGCTCTCAAAGAGCCTTTGATTGGAAATTGCTTTGGCAGGAGGGCTCACCTGCAGAGCGGCGTCTATAGTCCTTTTGAAAACCCAGCAGCTGCCAGGGGCTGTAAGCCTGGGCACCTAGTGGGACAAAGAATAGGAGATGGGGAGCCTTTGAATGAGAGGCCACTTAGAAACAGAAGGCATGTGCCAAGCTTGCAAAATAAGAAAGAAAAGTGCTCTTCAGAGTTTACTAAATATTTGAAGGAGACTTTCTTTTGGCCCCGCTATTCTGTCCCCCTCATGTGAATAACAATGGCACTAACAAAGTCTCGGGCCCGCAGAAGTACACACACAATCAGCCAATGAAAAGGGCCGCAGAGTTAACTGAAGTGTGGAAGCCATCAATTAAACGCAGCCAAAGCTCAAATCCCAGCAGGAAGTGCGCATTCGAATGCAGAGTTATGGAGGCGGGAGAGAGGGAGGGAGCAGATGCCCCATCAATGTGTTTATATAATTAATTACTGGCCGGGGAGAGCGGAGCAATGTCTATTTCGCATCTGCAAGTAGGAGTTGCTGCATTTTTGCTTTTCTCAGGAAACTAGCTGGAGTGCGTTTTTGTGTTTTGGTTTGGTTTTTTTTGTTTTGGTTTGGTTTTTTGCTCCCCTCCGCTGCCGGAATCCCCAGAAGCTGGGTAAAGTTACGCTGGAGACAGTAGTTATGCATGCAGGTCATAAAACTAAAGGAGGGAGGGAAAGAGAGGGATGCTGAAGGGGTAAATACATTGTTCCAGCTTGGGAAGAAGGCCCCCAGCTTCTGCTGAAGCTTTTTTGCAGGACAGTTTCTTCATTAAAAAATAAATAAATACCCACTCCAGGGCAGGACCTTCTGGAAACCAGGGTCAGGCAGTTGAGTTCATCTTTCAGGCGCATCCAAACCATGACCCACAATAAGTAACTTACTGGGAAAGTGTCAGGGTTGGTTGAAGTTCAGGGTGAGGTCTAGAGGGGGTGAACCCCACCAGTTGGCTGGCCCCAACCCACCTGGGTGGCCCACGGAGAAGCCAGTCGATTTTCCTCGATTTATCTGTCCTAGTTGAAAATCAGTTGTCTCTAGAAGCCTGGGAAGGGAAACAAATCCATCCCCGCCATGTGACCCCAAAAGAGGAAGCAAATCTGCCTGGTTATTCTCTTTTGAAGTGTTTCCCAAGCACCTTGATTAGTAGGAAGCTTTTGCAGGTCCCTAACCATGTCTTTGTAGGGCTCTTCACCCTGTTATGCCTGTCCCCCAGGGCTGGGTGGCAGTCCCTCCCTCCTTCCTCACTACCATCTTTTTCCTGGACTTCCTAGCCTCTTTTAAGGTTTCATCACGTGCTACCTCTTACACAAGCCCTTTCCTCATCCAGCAGGTTTTAGGGCCCTCTCCCTGCTCCATATTTTGTATTTACTTTGCATATATTTTCCATTTTACTTACCTCCAGGCATAGTATTTCCACCACCACCATCTCCCATGGAATGCAGATTCCTTGTGGTTTTGTGTTTGTATTACGTGCTGGCAAGTGCCTAGCACAAAATAGTTATTTTAATAAAGGACAGGCTGATTAATAAATGTTTGTTGATGAGTAAATGAATGATTTTGAAAATTTCAAAGGAATGACCTTGAAAAAAGAGAAGGCTTGGGGGATATATGACCATGGATTTAGAGATGAAAGGGACCGTAGGGATCATCTTATCCAGCTTCCTCATTTTAAGGAAACTCATGCCCAGAGTAGTCTGGTGGAAAGGTAACTTGAGCCCATATTCTTGCTCTGCTACTTATTCTCTGTATGTCCTTGGGCATATCACTTAACCTTTAGGATTATAGATGATAGAAATGAATGGGGGAGTGAAAGATCATTTATTAAGCTCTTACTATTTGCTGAGCACCAGGATATAAGAAGAAAAACAAGATTCCCAAGGAGTTACTGCTCTAATTGGAAGAGACACCTCCTCAAGGATGACGTACAGCTACAGGGTAGACAGTCAGTAGGGAACAGCAAGACCCAGGAGTCCTTAGAGTTTGTTGGTAGGGCAGATGGCAATGCCTGGGTAACAGAACGGTGTAGCGGCAAGGGAGATAGTAAGGTCCAGTGGGTTTCCACCTTATTTCAAGAACTGTAGTTAGTAACTCCCTCCTCAACCAAGTGGAGAGAGTGGGCATATCCACCCTGCTTCCAAAAGGCTAGAGGGACCTGGACCACACCTGCTGGAAAGGGAAAGTGGACCTGAAGGTCTAAATAAAGTAGCAACGGGATAGAGTAGGGGAGTGGGCATTCACCCAGGAGGAAGAACAGGGAAGGGAGGACGGACAACAAAGTTATAAGGAAGTATTCTTCCAAAGCGCTTTATGTGGTGCACTCCAATGCCTAGCAGCTAGAAAGGAAGCTAGAAGTCATCTATGCTGCTCTCTGAATCTCAGGTTCCTTTTTTGTAAATGAAGGGGACTGAGCTTTAAGACCCCTTCCACTCCTAAAGTCCATGACTTCAGACTCTGACCTCTGAGGTCCCTTCTCACTCTGAGATTCCCTGGTCTCCCTAGTGAAATGGCAAGAAGGTCAGCCATTGACAAGAATTTCTCCTGTATTCAAGAAGAGTGTGGCCCATTTGTTGCATATTCTGCCCCAAGGCTTCATTCTGAGTGGTATCCCCCATCCCTTCCTGATGGATCTGTCTTCTGATCAACTGTAATGGGAATACAGACCATAGGTCTCATTCCTGGCATGGATAGAATGTGACTTTGTCAGGGAATGCTTTTTAATATGGCATCTGTAATTCCATGTAGAATATCCATCGTTTTCCTTGGAACCAATGCTCTGAGTTCACATGGTGTGGCTGGTTTGATCTGATGTTTTTTTTCCCCTTACATATGAAGTCTGGCTCCTGTGCATCCTAAACCACTTACAGCTGAGGCTCAATGGCCTTTGTGTCACTCCATGAACACTTTGGCTCTGTAACATTCTGGTGCCCCTGGGGTAAGGGAGTAGAACTGTCTCACTAGATGTATACTTTGAGGAAGCCCCCAGAGCCCAGGGGAACCCCAACAAACACCTTCAGTTCCCCCATCCCCCAGCAACATCCAGGGCACCATTTTATCTCTCAATGTGCTCCCACCCCCAAAAGCTGATCTATTGAAGACATGCTTCCTTGAAACAACCCCACTACTGTACTCTTGAAAGTCCATTTCTGCAAAAAAAAAAAAAAACATACCAGACAGAAGCATGAACAAACTCAGCAATCACCCAGCATCCCAGGCAGAAAGAGGCCCTGAGAACACAAAGACGAAATTACATTGACCAAAGGAAAATATTCATTTTGTAAAACAAAATTATACTGTCTTAGTGACTTGCCAAGTACGTTAGCATGACAAAACCAAAATCACCAGACCTCCCTCATCAGGAGAACAAGAAGATGAACACAGGATTTACATACTGTTAAGTCCAACACCCTTGTTTGTAGAAAAAAACCCACGCCTGATAGAAACTGAGGTCCAAAGCAGCTAATTGGCTTACCTGTGGTCACGAAAATAGAAACAGAGCCAGAGTTCAGACACTTACCCACTGATTCTTTACATTATACCACACTGTCTCTCTGCTCTTTGGCAGCCCCAGGTCAGTACCTTGGTTCCCAGTACTAGGTGACTGTAGTCAGACCTCAGAGCATGAACTGGCCTTGAGGAGAGTGTCTACTTACCATTCACTCATTCATTCATTCATTCATTCATCCGCAAATATTCCTTGAGTGCCAGCTATGGGCAAGGCAGAGAAATGTGGTTCTCCACACAGCTGTTGTTTCACCAACTCTCAGTGGTGAATTTCGTAGACATTAATGGCACAATTGACTCAACACTCAAGGATGAGTTAATTCTAGTACCTCTTGGGGGAGTTTAGAACTTTTCAAGCACCTTTCCAATAAGCTTTTCAAGCCATTGGCTTTTCCCAAACCTTTCCAAAGGCTTTCAAAGTGCGACTTTCCAAATGTGCTCACATATCATCTCATTTATCTTCCTAACGACCCTGTGGGCTGAATTGGTCAGATGTTGTTATTACCCTTTCACAGATAATGGTAACTAGAGGATGATTTAGAGCAAAGAAAGTGACTTTTCTCTTTTTCCTTCTTTTTCTTTTTATTATATTTATTTTATTTATTTATTTTTATCAGACCTCATCTGGGTAGGAAGCTTCTAGTGAGGAACTCCCTCCTCAAAGCAGACTGGCACCTTTTCTGCAAATTTATAATCTTAGAGGGTTCCTTGGGGGGAGAGGGGAACTTTGAGGTTATTTTTGATGTTTTTAAAAGATATATACGGATGACAATTCTGAAATGAGGTCAGATTTATTCTACAAAGCCCCAGAAGGCAGAACCAGGATCAATGAGCAGGAATTGTAGAAAGGTACATGTTGGCTCCATACCCCAATACTCCAATGTAGCTGTACTCTCCTCAGAGAGACCTCTCTGGAGGCCTCCAAACCATTATGAAATATTAGAATTATAAGAAATTTCAGAGGTCATCTAAATCCAGCCTGTAATTCAGCAGCACCCTTCTCTATAGCTTTCACAAGCAGCTCTCCAACCTCTGCCTGGAGACCTCCAGTGACAGGGAGCTTACTCTGTATTCTAAAGCAATTCATTCCACCCTAGACAGCCCTAACCATTATGGAGTTTCACTTACACACACACACACACACACACACACACACACACACACACACACACTCAAGCCAAACAGTGATGTGCATGGAAACAAGTTATGGAACATAGCAGCCTCTGCATCCAAAAACAAATATTTTGAATATGCTTTATGTGTATTTTGGAGTTACTTGTATGTAGATACCTTATATTTACATAATTACACATTTAATATGTTATTCTCATCCTCCAATAGAAATCAAGTGTTTTCAAGGCAAGTACTATTTATTTTAAATCCCCAACACTTAGTAAAGTTCATGAGCATAGTAGGTATTTAATTAACGATCCTTGGATAAATAAGCAAATACTTTTTATTTGCCATCCAGGTTTTCCAAAAGTATAATGATGGGTTGTGTTATAGGAAAATTGTGACTGGAAGAAACATTAAAGATCATCCAGTCCAACATGTTCATTTTAAAGACAAGGAAACAAAGGCTAGGGGGGGTTGGAGTGATTTGCCTGTTGTGATACAAATTGTCTTTCATTTGATCCCTTTTTTCTAAGCAACAGGTGATATTAACTTGCAGAGACCCATACTTTGCACAAAAATGTTTGCTGAATTGATACCAATACATTATTAAGGAATCTCTTTGGACCTCTAAAATAATTCCACTGTCAAGACTGGGAAGGAGATGGGTTAGGACGGGAAAAATAATGTGGGATCTGGAAGAGATTCATATGGGCAAGAAAAGGGGCAAAGAAAAATCTGTTTCACGGAACCTGGGTATCCAAAGCAGAGGGTACAAGTGAGGGTCTTCTCACTTCTGCCTTAGGGGATTCAGGTTGGCTCCTTTTTTTTTTTTTGAAGGAGGTAAGGCAGGGCAATCCGGGTTAAGTGATTTGCCCAAGGTCACACGGCTAGTGTTAAGTGTCTGAGGCCGAATTTGAACTCAGGTCCTCCTGACTCCAGGCCCAGTGCTCTATTCACTGCACCACCTAGCCGCCCAGGGTTGGTCCATTTTTAAGTAGAAAAATCTTCATTGTCAAGTTTAATATCCTGCATCTCACTGGAGGTTTTTTAAAATCTGTAAGATACTCAATCTTCCCTAGTAGCCTCTAAAGTAAACTGACAGGGCCATGTCATGTGCATTGTGTCCATTTGGGTTCTCTAAAACATCCCCTGCATAGATTGCAGCTGCAGACTACCATGGGAAACAGGGCAGGGAAAAGAGGCATGTTTCCCCTTGACCCTTACATCCAGGGTTCCAGGACTCAACCAGACCTGGTAGTCTTCAACAAAAAGGACACGTTTTGAGTTCAAAGCACTTTGTTCCTATTTTCTTCTGTAACAAAAGTTCTGGCACAAGGTATTACAGCTTGCAAAAAACAATGAGTGTGCCTTCTAGATATTTCCTGCCATTAATTAATCACTCCATTTTAAATTACTTTTCTTCCAGTTTGATCCATGACTATCTTTTCTTTCCTGTTTCTTTTGGTAGGTTCCCATTCAGTCTGTAGAATGTGGAGATAGAAAATATATCTTGTGTGACCTTGGGCAAGTTACTTAGCATTTTGGGGGCTCAGTTTTCCCATCTGTAAAGTGAGGGGGTTTAGATGGCTTTTGGTTCTCCCATCTAGTTGTAGAGCTATGCTCTAACAGGTGAATTTCAGTGTAACATGGTGCCTGATCAGATCTTCTGGTCTGGGGAAATTCATTGGTATCATCCTGACTCTGAGAGGTATCACCTCATGCCAACCCCACTGTGTTTAGGAAAGACCAGAGAAATAGCAAGAGGTCTTTGCCATCAGCTCATCCTTGAGAGCAAAATAGATTCAAGGAGAGCCAGGCAGAAGGTGTGGGTCATGGACGACACAGAGTGAGGATAAACTAGAAAGTATACAGAGAAGGAATCTCGTATGGTAGACAGTCTTGAAATCATTATCATCTACTTTATGTACAACAGGCGTACGCTCATATACGTCACATATATACATATATATATGTATTTACAGATATTTTTGCAGTTCAGTCATTTATTCATGTCCAGCTGTAACCCCTTGAGGTTATCTTGGCAAAGACATTAAAGTGATTTGCCATTTCCCTCTACAGTGTATTCCCATTTTACAGATGAGGAACTGACGCAAATAGGAGTTAAGTGACTTGCCTAACATCGCATAGCTAGTAAGTGTCTGAGACTGGATTTGAACTCAGATCTTCCTAAATACAGGCCCAGTGCTCTATCCACTGTACCACCTGGTTGCCCCAAGACTTGAGTTCAAATCTGACCTCAGACACTTACTAAGCAAGTCACGTAACCTTTTTCTGCCTTAATCCACTGGAAAAGGAAATGGTAAACCACTCCATTATCTTTGCCAAGAAAACCCCATGGACAATATTGATGGGCTATGGTGCACAGGATCACAAAGAGTCAGACAGGACTGAACTATTGAACAAAGACAAACATTGTCAGTCTGGAGAAAAATCAATCAAGAAAGTAAAGGTGCTAATAACCAATTAACCATTAAATGACTAAAGAGAGAAGAAGAGGAAATAAAACTATCCATGTTCGCCAACAATACGATGGTTTACTTGGAAACATCTAGGGAATCAGAAAAGATAGTGAGACAATTAATAACTTCAGCAAAGCTATAGGCTACAAAATAAATCCTCAAAAATCATCAGCATTTCTAAATAGTAATAATAAAGCACAAGAAGCAATAATAGAGAGGGAAATCTTATTTCAATTAACCACAAAATGAACAAAATATTTGGAGACCAATCTCCCAAAGCACACCAAAGACTCAAATAGTTTCAGTTACAAAGTGCTCCAAAAAGAAACAAACAATACCATAATTTTTGGAGAAATATTCAGTGTTCATGGCTAGGCCATGCCAATAATAAAGATAATAAAATGACAGTAACATGATAAAAAAGACAATACTACCAAAATTAATTTATACTTTTAACGCTAGACCAATCAAATTACCAAGGGGATACTTCGTCGAACTTGATAAAATGATAAAAAAAAAATTGATTTGCAAAAACAAAAAATCAAGAATATACAGAGAAACAAGGAAAAGAAGTAGAGACAAAGGGGAACGTCACTGCCAAACCTCAAATTATATTATAAAGCAGCAGTCACCAAAGCCATCTGGTGTTAATTCAAGAACAGAGAGATCAATGGAACAGACTAGACAAAGGAGATTCAGAAACAATAGGACTCAATAATCCAGTGCCTGATAAAGAGAAAAAGATCAATTACTGAAATGAAAAATTCCATATTTGATAAAAACTGCTGGGAAAACTGGAATGCAGGTTGCAACAGTTTGAAATAGACCAGTAACTTACACCAAATTCCACAATAAATACTAAATTAATATACAACCTTAATAGTAAATATTATACATTAAAAAATTAAAAGAGATACAGACCCTCTACCTCTCAGGGCTATGGGAAAGAAACATATTCTTAACCAAACAAGAGATAAGGACAATTACAAAAAAGGTAAATTTACTTGAAACTGAAAAACTTCTACACAGACAACATTAATGCATCTGGAATAAAAAGGGAAACTGTACGATGAGGGGGGAAAACTTTGTGTCAAATTTCTCTGCTAAGGATTTGGCACCCAAGATAGATACGGATATAGATACAGACATAGCTAGCACATTTCCCAATGTATAAATGCTCAAAGGATAAATGAACAATTCTCAAAAGAACTACAAAGCATTCACAACCATATGGGAAAATGCTCCAAATTATTAATAATGAGAGAAATACAAATCAAATGACTCTAAGGTTTTACTTCACACCCTGAAATTTGACAAAAATGGCCCTGAAAATGGCAACAGTCAACATGGGAGGGATTGTAGAAAGAAAAGTACTCTAATACATTGTTGATGGAGCTGTGAAATAGTACAACCATTTTGAAAAGCAATTTGGAATTATGCAAAAAACTGACTAATATGTCCATACCCTTTGAACCAGAGATTCTATTACTGAGCTTATACCCCTAAAGAAGCCATTAATAAGCAGAAAGTCCTCACATACTCCAAAATATTTACAGCAACACTTTTTGTGATCGCTAAGAAATGGAAATGAGGCACCTCCTCATTAATTGATAAATGGCTAAACAAATTGTGGTACATGAATGTAATGGAATATTACTATGCTATAAGAAATTATGTATGTGATGAATACAGAGAAGCATGAAAAGATCTCCATGAACTGATGCAAAGTGAAGTCAACAGAGCCAAAAAGAAAACAACCTGCACAGTAACTACAACAATGTAAATGGAAGGGACAATTACACACCAAAAAATCAAAGATAAGTATAACAAAACCATAAAGATCCAGCAGGACTTGAATGAAGAGAGATTAAAAGACATTTCCAACCTACTCCTTTGTGGAGGTGAGAGGTCCCCAGGTGTTACACATTACAGATACTTTTTGGCTTTTCAATGTATCAATTAGTTGTGCTAACTTTGTTGTCTTTCTAAAAAAAAATACTATTTGTCTGCTTCTCTGGGACAGGAAGGGGAGGGATACATGTGATAATAAAGTGATGTAAGAAACAGAAAAACTTTTTTTTAAGTAACCAATTAATCATTCCAAACATTGATACTCTCCTCAAAAAAATTCATGGTATAAAAAGTAATGTAATCACGGTCCTAGTCCATGAGAGCTCAGTGCTTGGGATATGGACAATACGCCCTGACTAGTATATAACCACGTGAAAGCTTGACAAGCCTGCTTCTGGAAATACACGATGGAAGGACCTTTTCCCTGCCCACTTCAAAGCAAGAACAAGTGTCCCTTGACTATTTCCTGTCAGTTCACTTTTGTTGCTCAGTCATATTCAACTGTTTGTGACCCCCATGGACCAAAGCATGCCAGGCCTGTCCATGGGTTTTTGTTGGCAAAGATACTGAAGATGTTTGCTATTTTCTTCTCCAATGAATCACCTTTTGTCAGAGCTCTCCACTATGACCTATCTGTCTTGGGTAACCCTTCACAGCATAGCTCTTAGTTTCATTGAGCTACACAAGCCCCTTCACCATGACAAGGCAGTACTCTTGGTGTGGGGAGGAGGCAGGGGAAGGGGAGGGTCAGCTTACTACATGGTAACAAAAAAACCTCTGAATTGGCTACTGAAGTGGAATTGAGTATACATAGAAAAGGTTCAAACCATGAACTGTCCATCTTTTCCGTAGAGGCTTTTAAGCAGGGAGGAAGAAATATTGTGGACTTCAACATAAGAGAACAGGTAGCAGCAGCAGCAACAGAGTGAACTTCTTTGGCTCCCTTTCCTCCATCCCTTTTCCCTCATCAGGCTGCCACATGGCGGTGAACACATGGTGACTATTTTTTTTTAATTCTGTTTATTCATTCCTCATCTTCGGTGAATAAGTGTCAGAGATAGAACAGATCAGGGTATGACCTTGTGAGCTCCAAAAGGTGGGGATGGCCATCCAAGGTCCCTTCAGGGGTCAAAGCCAAGTGAACTCAAACCTAAAAGGAATTGCTAACAAACCTTCTCTCACCATACACCAACTTTTCTGTCACATGATTAATCTCAACCAATCTCCATTGCTTCTCCAATTCACCTGACCACACACACTGCAGCAAAGTAGATGGATTGACCGTGTTTGCTGGTCTACCATTATAACTTATTTCTTCAAGGAACCCCTTGGACTGCTTGGCAAATGTCCCAGGTCCTGTGGACCACAGTTTGAGAAATACTGGATTATATGATCTCCACAGTCCCCTCCAGTGCTAATATTCTATCTTCTTATGATCTGAAACACTGACTTGGTGTTTGAGTTTCTAATATCTCCTTTTTCCTAGTAAGTTCATATTCTAAATCACTATATTGTCATATTGCTTTAAGTTAACATTCATAAATCTGGCAGAACTAACTATCTGTCTGTCATCTGTGTTTTCCTTAAAACAGATACCTAGCTAAAATGCCAAATGAAAATTAACTATATGAACTAATGTTGAATATTTACATTATACAATGAAGCCAAAGGACATATAAGGCCTTTATGACTGTGGTCTAGGCTCTCCACAAGGCAGGGTCCGGATGCTGTGTGGTCCTGCCTGTCCACAGTACTAGGTCACAGGAGTGGGCTTTCCAATTTTCCTTCAGAACTCTGTGTTGGGCGGTTTGGCCCCCACACAAGTGACACAACAACTCATGGACAGGGAATGAATCCAGGAACTATACCCTCCCACCTCCATTACCCCACCCCCTGTACTCAGCCTTAGAGGAAAAAGAGAAGAGATTAAGAGTTCACATTTATACATTGCTTTATGGTTTACACCCATCCTATCAGGTAGATAGTGAAAACAGCATTATACCCATTTTTTTTTTACAGATTTAGAAATGGAGCCTCCAAGAGACAACACAATACCCAATGTCACACAGTTTAAATTGGAAAAACAGGATTCAAATACAGATCTTCAGACTCCAGAGAAAGGGCTCTTTCCACTAAACCCCCATGCTGCCCCAAATAAACAAGAGAGCTGGCAAGAGTGAAGACAGGAGAAGCTGAGGAAGGCATTTCTTCTGTTCCACACAAATAAAATTAACAAAAAAAAAAACTTTAGGCAGAGACATAATTAGCACTTGAGGCAAGTACCACAGAGCCCTTCCCCTACTCCCCAGCACCAGTGCTGCTGCTGCCCAAACTGCCATAGACTGGGGCAGGGTAGATTGGGGTATAACCAGGAATGATAGCAGAGCTCACTCCAGCCCACAATCTGTAATAATTAGTCATTTTAACTAATTCCTCTTGTTAACTAGGTACTAGGCTCTGTTGTTTCTATATATTCCATATCGCTGAAACTCCAACTTCAGCATCCTTTGAATTTCACTCTCTCCAAATGAGGCACCCTTAGGCAAAACCCCAACAGGATCACAAAGAATCAGACACAATTAAAATGACTTCACCACCACAACATAAATGGTGTTCCTAAAGTATAGGTTCCACTATTTCACAGCCCTGTTTAAAGGTTCCCTATTGATAAAATGCAAACTCTTCTATTTTTTTTTTTCATTTAAAGCCCTTCAGGAAAGATTAATAAATACAATACAATAAAATAAATAATTTGGATCAAGGAATAGATTGATTCATTTGGTCATTTAGCTATAACATATAAACCTTTCTTTTCAAGTATTACCGATATGAAACCCAGTAGCCAATGGCTAAGCAGATAGATGGAGCAATGGATTGAATGTTGGTCCTAGAGTCAGGAAGACTTGAGTTCAAATTGTGCCTTGAGCACTTACTAGCTATAGGGAGCCTGGGAAAGTCTTAGCCTCTCTTAGCCTCAGTTTCCCCATCCATAAAATGGAAGTAATAATAGCACCTAACTCACATGGTTGCTGCAAGCATCTAATAAGATAATATATGGAAGGTCCTTTTCAAACTTTAAGGCACCATAATAAATGCCAGCCATTATTACTGGGAGCTCTATAAAATACACAGCATCTTATTATTGTTACTCTGCAGGTAGCCAAGGGGTCTGTTTGGGGATGCAGTATGGAATACTGGGTAAACTGCTAAGCTTGGGGTCAGATCCAGAAGACATGTGTTCGCACCTTATCTCCAACAGTTACCAGCTATTGTGACCAAGAAGAAGTCTCAGTTTTATCATCAGGAGCAATGGGCATAAGGTTACCCATAGCATTTACTTCCCAGGATGGTCATAAGGCTTCAATGTGAAGGGTTTTACAAATTCCAAAGTATTAAGATGTTATTCCCTTTCACTTGTGATTTCTATCCCACTCACAGATGTATGGCCTCTGGGGGTGGGGGCAGCAGTAGATGAAGGGAGAAAGAACAGGAGCTGACCAGATGCTGGTTCACTAAATGGGGGCAAAGATTTCAAAGGATATTGGAGAGGCAATGACTAAGCATCTACTTCCCTGGAAGTGCATGGGCCACTGGCTACATACACACACACACACACACACACACACACACACACACACACACACACACACACACACACACACCACGCCAGACACTAAGGAGACCTATAGACATGCTATTCAGTCGAATGCAGAACAGTGCCCAAGCAGTAGCAGTAGGAATGATTGCCAAATAGGGGTTGTGACCTGGGGCACTTACATGGCTCCCCAGTCCCATTCTGCTTATGGTATGGAGGGTTTTGACACCTGTGGCTGTAACAAATTTTCCCCGTTCGTGGCATTTTCTCCTTCCTACATGATATGAATCCCATCAAATTTCCACTGCTAGCATCTAGACCTGGGTTTCTCAGGGCTTCCCTGCTGAGGATGACTACAGCATCCAGCCTGGCATTCTGGTTTCCAAAATCCCTATAGCTGGAACTCCCAGGTCCCAGACTACATTCCCTGTACCTGGCACTGAAAAATTAAGGAAAAAAATGGAACAGACTCAAACCTCAAACCTGTTTCTCAGAGCCACCGGTCTCAATGTGGAATGAGATGGCCTCCAGGTCACTCCCCTGACTACTAGTTGGTGTCCTCTGTCCTCCACCTTGGGCTCCCCAGGAAAGAGAGAGTGTCCAGGCTTAGTCTGGTCAACTTAAAGACACAAAAAGGTTCAGCTACACAGCCCAGTGGAAAGAGGCTGCTTTCCAATACGACAGGCAAACAGAATGGCCCTGCCAGAGCCAATACTCTGGCCTTTCAGAAGCAAGTCCCTGGTATCTCCCACATAGACAATCTTCGGTGATTTGGGCATGCTCAAAACCCCATTATGTTATTCTTTATCAATTCTATAGTCACTTACTGAACGTGGTCGTGGATGGGGAAAGTGCCAAAGAGAATTGCAAGCAAACCAGAGTCCGAGCCAGACATCACTCCTAGCAGCTCCTGCCTTCTGCTCTCCGTGGGAATAATTTGTCCCAAAGGTAGCTCCCATATTTGAGGAAATTTTTTTATGTTTTTAATGTTTAATTTAATTTTTTTTATGTTTAATGTTATTTTGCAATTAGCACAGATTAAGGAGGCCTTTCTAAAGTTTTCCTTGGGACAGCAAAAAGGTCTGTCCTCAGCACTGTGCCATCACCCTCTAAACTGCCTCCTTTTTAAAGTATGTTTGAAGCTAGAAGGAAATCTAGAGATTTTTTTGTCCAATTCCCTAGGTTTTCAGATGAGGAAACTGAGGCCCAGAGAGGTCATAGAATCAGAGATTCAGAGTTGTCAGAAGCCTTAGAGATTATCCAGTCCCACTTCAACTACATTTGGAAAAACTAAGGCCTACAGCAATAAAGTGATATCTCAAATTCACACAGTAAGTGGTAATAACAACAATAAGTTAGTACCAGTGAAGAATTTTAAAGCTTGCAAGAGACTTTTACAAATGCTGTTTCATCTGATCTTCACAACCACCCTGTGAGGTAGGTTCTAATACTGACTCATTTTACAGATGAGGAAACTGATAAATTAAGCTGTTTGTACACAGTCACCAGCTAGTAAACATTTGAAGTAAGATTTGAACACAGGTCCCCCTGACTGCAGGTTGAGTGCTCCATGAGTTGCACTACCCGGCTAGTGATAATAGGGCTGAGTCTAGAGCCCAGCTCTTCTGGCTTCATACTATTTCCACCATTTGACAAAGCCTTAACTTATCCTTTGTCCTAAGAAGATTGGAAGACAAGCAATTTTCCTCTTTATCTCAATATACAGATAAGAAAACAACCTCCCACTTTCTCTTCAAATTGGCCTGTGGGGTCTCAGGCAGAGAGAATCTACTAATTTGCAGAGATATGGGAGAAGAACTTGCCTTTTTCTTGGGTATTTGGAGTCACATTATCCCCAAAAGTCACAAAGAGGGAGCCAAGGCCTCAAGCAAATCCAATCAGGTCCCCTTCATCCCATTTTTCAAACCTGATCTTCTTCCCCTCTGGGAGCTGCCTGGGTCCCAGGCCTCCCCCAATCCCAACCCTTGTCTATGATCCTTAAATTCGATGTTTAGATTGATCTAAGTATTGCAAATTTTGAAACTAAATATCAGCAATTAATCCTCCCATTCTTTTCTGCCAAGTCCTGCCCTCCCAGCTCTCTGACTGATGGCAAAGCAGCCCTCTCCAGGAGAGGTGGGGCCAAAGCTTCAGGGGGTGAGTGATAGCATCAAAGCTGCAGAAGGAACCCCTTTCTGTCTTGGCATTCTCTTGCTGGGTCTCTTTCATTGCCTTCTTTTTTATGAGGCATGCACTGCTGGGCTTTTTAATTTAATTGTGTGTTTTTATAAGTTTGTACAAATGCCCAGAGACCTTCAGGCAACCCAGATAGGGAAGAAAGGTAGGTGGGCATTTTGTAAGCCAGGAAATGAATGGATAAATAAATGAATAAATAAGTATATGCTAATTAATTAAGTGCATGCATGTGTCCAGGAAGGAAGGAAGGAAGGAAGGAATGAATGAAGGAAGGAAGGAAGGAAAGAGTTAGGGGGCATCATGGTGCAGTGGGAAGGATTCTGGATTTGTAGTCAGAGGGTTAAAATTCTCACTTTACTACATAATACTTGGATAATCTTGGACAAGTCCCTTCTCCTCTCTGCCTTAGTTTCCTCAACTGATGAATGAGAAGGTAGGTCTAGATGACACCAAGGTAGGTTCCTATTATAATTCCATGATCAAATGAATGAATGAAGTCATTGTTTAAAACTTGGGATCCTAAATTAAGGCCTTCTCCCATTTGAAATAGGGAATGATTCATAGATATTTCCCTTCAGACTAGATGCAGATCAAGAGGTAAATGTTTCCAAAGGTATTAACGATGGTCTCAGACAACTTAGTGGGAAAGCCACCTTCACGGAGGCACCAGAACCATTCCCTCCACCCCCAGCTTCCCTGAGCACTGACTGTCATGGACGTCAAGAGCAATTCAGCAACTCAGAGGTCAGTGAGAGAAGGCCAGGCCGTGGGTCTCACAGGGTTGGCTCTGGATGCCTAACCACTGAAATCTGTAGCCTCCAGAGATAGCCTTTGAAAGCCACCCCCAGGAATCTACTCAGTCCAGGAGATCTGAGAGCCATAGCTGACTTCTTCTTGTTTGTCCGTAACTGGGACTTTTCTAAATTTAGTCCTGCAAGGCACCCAAGACACTTGCTATGATGGGACACAACCAACTTTTTACCACCCAGGAGTTAAAGGAGCCCAGGGCAAGTGAAAAATGAGGCGGTCTTGTCAAGGAAGACAGAGATCAAGTCTACTTCTGAAACCACTCACCCAATTGGCTACACAATTTTTAAAAGTCTGGATTGATATTTAAGACCTGAATTAAATTAGATACTTAGTTTTTAATTAACCCCCATCTTAAAGGGGCTTTTTTTCCCAAACATAATAAGCCCCAGGCACCACTATGTCTTACAAATGAATTGTACCCAGATGTCTACACTTGACTCTCCATTTTCCAATTATCCTTGATCAAGAAGAAGAATTCCACAGATCTAGTTTCGAGAACTTAATTGGCTTCTTTATATTTCTCTATTGCTGCTCCTCCTGATTGCCAGGATTGACTGTGTGCCTGTCCAACTTTGGTACTGGCTCCCCCAGGCCTGGCCTCTCCCCACCATGATAGTACAGACTATCTTGACTTCACTTCTTTCCCAAGGACCACCAGCATTTGCCTTGGTCCAGCCAGCCAGTGTATGTATACTCATAATTATGCCCTCTCATTCTGCTTCATGTCTCCAAGCCTGGGACCTTGATCCACTCAGCTGGGAGCCCTGACAGACATCTCCCCCTTACTCTGAGCACTGATTTTTAACTCTGCCCATAACCCTGTGCCATCCCACCTGGTGGTAGATAGAAGTCCGAGGACATCAGTGTGCCGTATTGCTCAGGAAAATTCTGAGGTGCATCTGAGGAATACTAGAAACTCTCCTAGTGATGAAGGAGGGATGACAGGTTGGTTGGTTGGGTTCTCCTTACCTTGTTTGTATCACTCCTGTCCAAATGTCCCCATTTAAGCCTGAAACTCTAATTTCTCTTCAGACTCCAGATCTCTTATTTCATTCAACAGAGCAGCTAGGTGGTAACAGTGGATAGACTCGAGGACCTGAAGTTAGGAAAATTCATCTTCTTGAGTTCAAATCCAGCCTCAGATACTTACTAGCTATGTGCCCCTGAGCAAGTAATTAACCCTGTTTGCCTCAGTTTCCTCATCTGTAAAATGAGCCGAAGAAGGAAATGGCCAACCACTCCAGTATCTTTGCCACAAAAACCCCAAATGGGGTCACGAAGAGTTGAACAAGACCCAAACAACTAACGACAGCAACAACAAATTTGATACAATAATGGAATTTAGACTTTCACAAAGAAACTGAGGCCCAGAGAACCTAACTCTAGAACAATGGTTCTCAACCTGTGGGTCGCAACCCTTTCACAGGGGTTGCCTAAGACCATCAGAAAACGCATATTTCCGATGGTCTTAGGAAGCGAGACACCGCTCCTCTGTCCATCTCGAGGTGGGTCTGCCCACATTCGAGTATTAAAGGGTCGAGGCATCAGGAAGGTCGAGAACCACTGCTCTAGAAGGACCAGGCATGTCAGTTAACACCAGTTCTGGCTTGGTCCTTTGAGATCTTCTTAAATTCCAGTCTTTCTTAATAATAATTCACATCTAGAGAGTGTTGTATGGTTTGCGAAATGGTTTCTTTCCAACAATCCCTTGCCAGTGCTAGAAAGATACGTGCAAGGAGTTGTGGTTTCATTTCCTCTACCAACCCAGATGGCAAGCTGTCTAGAACTCAGTAGGGGAAGGAAACAAGCATTAATCACGGGCTTCTTATTTGTCAGGCTTTACAAATATTAGCTCATTTTCTCTTCAGTACATCCCTCACAGATGTTCTGCTACCACTCATGGAGCCCTTTACACGTATCTAATTTGATCCTCTCAACAACCCAGTGAAAATAAGTGTGATTTTTATATGAATTTTATAGATAAGGAAACTGAGGCAAACAGATAATAAATTACCCCTTCAGAATCACACAGCTACTAAGTATCTAAGGGAGGATTTCGATTTTAGTCTTCTTATTGTCAGCCCAGCACTCTATCCATTGGACCACCCAGTCCTAGGGAGCTGTCTGAGCTGAGAGAGGAAAAGTGATTTTCCAGAGTCACACAACTAGTAAGTTTCTAGGTTAGAAGTGAGGTTGTCAGGAACTGCAGTATAATGCTGCTTTTTCCATTATTTTGCCAATGGACTTGGAGTCAGAAGGTCCCAGTTCAAATTCTGACACTGCCTCCTCCTATCGATGTGATTTTCTTGTTCAGTCACATCTGATACTTCACGACCCCATGGACTGTAACAAGCCCTTCTATCCTCCACTGTCTCCCTAAGTCTTTCCAAGTTCATGCCGATCGCTTCCAAAGTCCATTTACCTTGGGATGGCTAGGTAGCGCAGTGAATAGGGCACCAACCCTGAAGTCAGGAGGATGTTCAAATCCAGCCTCAGACACTTAACACTTACTAGCCATGTGAACTTGAGCAAGTCACTTAACCCCAATTGCCTCCAAAAAGCAAAGTCCATTTACCTCTATGAGCCTTAGTTTCTTCAATTGTAAAATGAGGAAGCAGGGCTAGATGACCTGGAAGTCATGAGGTCACCCACTTCTAAACTTAAGATCCTAAGATGCTATGAATGAATGAATGAGTGAATGAATGAATGAAGATTATCTTCATTAGATAATGTCTCTAACACTTTTTCCAATTTACCCAATATATGTTATTTGTACATAGTTCTTTTCATGTGGAAACCACAATTAGATTGTAAGCTCCTTGAGGGCAGGGACTCTTTTTGTCTTTTTCTATATCCCCAGTGTTTAGCACAGTGCCTGGAAGTCAACTAACATTTACCAAGCACCTACTATATGCCAGGCACTGTACCAAGCAATGGGGATTAAAAGAAAGGCCAAAACAGTCCCTGCCCTCCAGCAGCTCACAGTCTAATGGTACTTAATGAAGGTTTGTTGACTGAGCTTTAATGGTGTGAGGAGCATCCTTGGCTTCTTTCAAGCCTGAACAGTACTACATCCCAGGTCTCCTTCAAATCCCAGACCGTTACTTTTTCTCAAGTATGCTACGCCATTTGAGGGAATGGACCGGGAAGAATACAAACATACACACAGACACACAGACACACACACACACACACACACACACACACACACACACACACACACACACATACACATCTCTGCTGAAATCCCACCTTTCCAAATACATTCCTTTGACTTGAATGCAGTTCTGCCAACCCTAGAATTTTTGAGTCTTTCTCTTCACTCTTTGCCATCCTAGAGATAATTAGCCTATTGTTGTATCCATTTGGGAAGGTAATTATGTTCTTCAAACCTCTTTGGTCAAATGATTAACAACCACCAATTTTCACAGTTGGGTTCAAAAGTCATAGTTTCCTCTGCGTTTCATAGATCATGAGACATTATAGACTATTGCAAGTCAAGCTACATTATGCCCTGGCACCAGATGAAGCCAGTGTTGGCACTGGCCATGCAGTAGCAAGACAGATCTGAAGTAGCATTTGAGGTCCAAAGAGGTCTTGCACTGTTCTCTGCTAGTGTTCTAGGTTCTGGAGTTTTGGCAAGGTCATTGAAACATTGGGGATGCATACATGAATAAGCGAGTGTATGCATGGTGCTACCCATATTCCCAGTAGGAGTAGAGGGTGCAAAGAGACACTATCCACTAGTGACTTCAAACTGATTAAATTTAAATGCATTCCAATGTTTACATAGGCTAAATGAGGGTGAAATTGGCTAAACATATAGGGAATACCAAGACTTGGGGTGGGAATGGGAGTAGGGAGATGAAGGAAATGGGAGCTCATGCTGGGATTACAAATCTGCCAATCACTCAAAAATTCCATAACCAGAGTGCTTATTGAACATACTAAGAGAGAATGGGGAATCTTACATCAATCTTCAGACACAGAAATGGCCCTTAGGATTCTAAAATGGAAGAGGGCATAAGGGTATAGGGGTGATGAGTATCCTCTTTCCATCCACTCTTCTCCAAAGGCAATGTGATAGAGTACAAGGAGTGGGGGCAGTGACCTGGGCCAAAGCTCTGATCGGACACTTTGACTACTGTGGCAGGCAAGCACCAGAAATCATGTCTGAGGTGAGCTGCTTCTGGGGAGGTCATGGGTCATTCATGGCACCAGCCTTGAGAGGGCTGCGGAGGAGCTCCTGGAGAATGCCATTGCCACAGAAGGCTTGAGGGGGGAATTAGCACCATCAGGTAGCTTCTTTTCTAATTAATGATCTTGCTAACCAGATGCCAAGCTCTACTGTTTCTATGGGCTGAAGGACTACAAGTGTGATCAGCACTTTCCAGATCTCCCACCTAAAGGCAAAGCTCTAACTGACCCACCTTAGTTATAGATCTAACCTGACTCCAGTTTCTAGCTCTGGCACTCATTGTCTGTATAACCTTGGGAAACCATAACCTCTGAGGCTCAGTTTCCTCAGATTCCAAAGTGTAGAATCATAGGTTTAGGTTGAATGAGACCTTAGAAGTCATAAAGACCACAGATTTTTTTTACAGATGAGATCATTGAAACCATGGAGCTGAAGTAATAATAATGAGAGTAAAAATAATAACCAGCATTTCTTTACATAGCATTTCACATATGTTAGCTCATTTAATTCTCACAACCCGAGAAGTTATTATTATCCCCATTTTACAGATGAGGAAACTCAGACCCAGAGAGGTTCTATGATTTGTCCTGCTAATAAGTGTCTGAGACAGTATTTGAACTCAGGTCTTCCTGACTTCAAGGCCAGCATGCTAACCATTGCACTTCACTGCCCAAAAAGTGACTAGACCATGGCCCCAAGGACAGCAAATGGCAGTCAAAGCAAACTTTAATATGCTATGTGAACATGAGTATTATTATCCTTATTTTTCAGACAAGAAGTGGGCATTAAGCTTGCAGAACAAACAGAAAGAGAGGAGGTGCAGTCAGCATTTCAATTCAGTTTTAGACCAAGCCATTGCTTGAATCATTGAATTCCTTTCATTTTAGCTCCCTTACTATTTCCTTCATTCCTTTCATTCTCCAAGATAAACAGCAAGTAAATAATCCCTGCCACAGACTCACTTGGCAGATGTTTCTCTTTGTCCTTCCCCAGGTGCTTCAGTTTCACTATTTGGGGAAATAAATTAATTAGACCATGCTGAGCCACTGTCCTGGTTAGTGAATATATAGAGGCACCAGGAGTCAAAGGACACACCTCACTTTGGGGAAAGCTAGGAGTCGGTAGTCAGAGCAAAACCACTGAATCATCCAAGGTCAAGACCTAAGAAGACAAGGCAAGGTCTGAGTCAGATTCAGCCAAGAAGTTAAGAAGGCAACAGAGGCAAACCCCAAAGGTCAAGGCAAAGATGGGTTGTTTGGTGGACCAGTCAGTAATCAACAATCATCACAGAAACCATCAGAGCAGGAAAACACAAGGAGACACAGAAAACCAAGAAACAATGGGTCACGATCTCGGCCAAGCTCCTGGAGGTAGCTCAGATTCAGAGGGGAATTGCTGATCTGAATTGGTAAGAGACATTTCTATTTGTGAAGTATACCTATACCAATGAAATCATAGATCAGACCTATATCTCTCAAAAAAAATGTTTAACATCATGCAAAAAGAAGAAATTCAACTGTTTTTTTAACTGAATGAAATTAAACCAATTTATAATGTTTTAATTGCAGCTTATTCATTTATTTGGATGTTTCCAAATATCTCAATGCTTGACATTGTGGAACAATTCATCTGGAAACTTGATTGTCTTTCTTAATCCATGTATTTGGCATCGTGTAGACTCTGCCTCCTCCTCCTCCATCCTAATCCCCTACCCCCGCCTCCCCTTTACTCTCTGTAATTGAATAATTATATGCCCCAATATTCACAGGCTTATCCCTTGGTAATCCTGCTTTGATCCTGCCTCAGTCCCTGACTGGATTACCCTGATGTGGCATGTCTGGCTTTGTGACTAAACTGTCTATGAGCCTGGGGACATTCACCAAATGAATGCCCTGCCTGCCTCCTGACCTGTCTTTGGCAGGCGCTGAGTCCTCCAAGAGGGGATTAGTCTGGATTTATGTGACCATGAAAAGCCTACTCATTGCTCAGCTACCACCAAGGAATCAGCTCACCCTCCATGCCCTGTCCCTGTTCCAGGGCCTGGGGGGGATAGGAGGGGTAGGGAAGGAGAGTGAGAAGAGAGCCTTTTTAGGGCTGGGATTTGGTAGGTTAAGGACTAGGAAATCAGAGTAAAAGGAGAAGCAAGGAAGGAGGTTTTGTTCATTGTGTCTCAGTTGCTAAACTAGGGATGAGGATGGGGAAAGAAAGAAATAAGGGAGATTCTTTGGGACAGAAAGGCATATGGGTATGGAATCCAACTAGCTGTGGCATTTCATGGAAGTTGCTTCAATTCTCTGAGACTCAATTTCCCCATTTGTGAAATGGGAATAATAACCAAACAAGTATTTTTAAGCACTTACCACTCATCAGGTTCTTTAATAGACAATGGATGTATAAAGACAAAAGTGTAAGTCACTTTTCTCAAGAAACTTACATCCTCTGGAGAGCAGGGAGACAACATGTAGACATATAGCTGTACACAAAACAGATACAAGGGAGAGGGGGAGGGGCAGAGGGCAATACCTTGTTCTTGTAAAAAAAAAAGTGTTTTGAAACTGGGGAAAATCTATAAGAATACAAGTTATTTCCCAATTGATAAATGGTCAAAGGATGTGAACAGGTAGTTTCCAGAGGAAGAAATTAAAGATATCTATAAGCATATGAAAAAATGCTCCAAATCACTATTGATTAGAGAAGTGCAAATAAAAACAGGTCTGAGGTACCACATCTCACTGGTCATATTGGCTAAGATGAAAAAACAAGAGAATGACAAATGCTGGAGAGGATGTGGAAAAATTGGAACACTAATGCATTGTTGGTGGTGTTGTGAACTGATTCAACCATTGTGGAGAGCAATCTGGAACTATGCCCAAAAGGCTATAAATAAGTGCATACCCTTTGACCCAGCAATACCACTGCTAGGGCTGTATCCCAAAGAGATCATAGAAGTGGGGAAAGGACCGATTTGTATCAAAATATTTAGAGCAGCTCTTTTTGTGGTGGCAAAGAAATGGAAATCAAGGGGATGCTCATCAATTGGGGAATGGCTAAACAAGTTGTGGTACATTAATCTAATGGAATACTATTGTGCTTTAAGAAATGAGAAGCAGACGAACTTCATAATAACCTGGAGAGGCGTATATAAACTGATGCTGAGTGAGGAGAGCAGAACCAGGAGAACTTTGTACACAATCACAGACACATCCTATGGTGATGACTAACTTTGATAGACTGGACTCCTTTCAGCAATGCAAGGTTATAAGACAACTCCAAAAAACTCATGATGGAAAGGGATATCCACATCCAGGGAAAGAACTAGGGTCTGAATGCAGATTGAAGCAAATTACTTGCTCTCTTTCTTTTGTGTTCTGTTTTGTTCCTTCTTTCTCATTGTTCACTCCACTACTACTACTACTGCTCCTACTACTACTTTTTTTCCCTCTTCTTCATTGTCATCTTGCAAAGTGTTTTTCACGTTATCTCATTTGACCCTCCCAACGACCCTGTGAAGGAGATGCTACTTAACCCCATTTTAAAGAAGAGTAAATTGAGGCTTGAGAGAAGTCAAGTGACTTGCCTAGCCAATTAGGTACTTAGCATCATGATACTGATCTGTCATATAGTCAAGAAACATCTGAGGGAAAAATGGAATTCAGGCTTTCTTGACTTGAGTTCTAGCGCTCTAGTCATTACACCAGTTAGCTGCCTGAATGCAATCCAGTTTCTTGTTGTTTGAATTTTTCAAAAAGAGCTTGGGCATTGTACAAGGGGGAAGAGGCAGAGCTACCTATGAGTGGATAAGTCCCATTTCCAGAGCTCTTTAAGCTCTGGGGGACTTCAGACTTCACCTGAGAGCAAAAAACCCAGATGGCTTTTTTGTTTGACCTTGAAATGGAAACAGGATGATGGATACATAAAAAAACAAGTGAAGGACCAACGACTGTGATCTAGTGGGTGAATGAAGAATAGCACTGATGTAAGCCAGAGCAGCATCCCAGATTGAGTCTATATGCTGGACCCTTGTTATTTAGGGTTGAGCTAAGTGACAAAGGACCCAGAGACAGAATCCCAGAATTGACCACAGTTGATAGAGGACCAGGCCTGGAGTCAGGAAGACTCATCTTCCTGATTTCAAATCCCGCCTCAGATACTGACTAGCTGTGTGACCCTGGGCAAGTCACTTAACCCTGTTTGCCTCAGTTTCATCATCTACAAAATGAGCTGCAGAAGGAAATGGCAAACCATTCCAGTATATCTGCCAATAAAACCCCACACAGGATCACAGAGAGTGAGACCATGACTGAAACAACCAAACAACACATCTGAAGTGCAGGAAACAAAGCTATGATGAGGTTGTCTAGCATTGACTTTCCCCCCTGTACTGTTCTGGGGATATAGACCATTGCACATCTTATCTGTCCTCAAACCCTTGCTTTACCCATTCCCTAAAGAGAACTGGATGGAGGAGTAATCAACCATGCAATTCCTGGTTACTTTCCTCCCTCTTGTAGCAGCAGACTGTCCACTTTTTAAGTTTATTTAAAGTATTCTCTCATTATGTATATATGTATATATGTACATATATATGTGTGTGTGTGCATATATACACACACAAGTCTATGTATATATTCCAAAGAGTTCTTCAAATCTGTGATAATTCTACTTACTTAAAAGCTAGAAGTGAGATTAGGAACTGGGAGTGGACAAAACCCTGAAAAGAAAGTAAATTTAAAGTGTAACACTTGTGCCCTAAAGGTGCTATGTTATGTCTGTATATGGAGACATGACTCCTGATTGGCTGAGAGAATGCAGAGTTATGATGTTTCTTGCTGCTTGAGGAGAAAGAAGACTTAGGTCAGTTTGTTGAACATACATTTTAACGTGGGACCTTGAGAGAAAAGGCTCAAGAGAGGGATGAAATTTGGACTTTTGAAGAGTGGGTTAGAGCCCTAGAGCCATAGGGGGAGCTAATCTCCCATCATGTTCCTTGATTTCCAGTGCCTGCAGACCTAGAGAATAATGAAAATGGACTCTCCCTTGGTGAGATGGTTCTTTCTCCTGATTTGAGCTGATATCTCATCTGCATTCCAGCTGAAGAACTCATTTACTCTTGGTTACTATGTGTTATATTCCAATCTGGATAACTTCTTAGATTCCTCTCTGCCATTTTCTTTGATAAAATGGTTTACCCATTATAGTGGGTTTGGTTTTTTTTGTATAACTATTGTTTGCTGGGAAGGGGCTAAGCTAGAGAATGTAAGCTAAGTGTTCCTCTCTCCCTTGGAAGAGATCATGAACATCAGATATAATGCCTTTTATTATGAACCAATCCTACCCCTGGACTAGAAATATTTGAAAAAGAGCTAACATATTCCATCATTTTGGAGGTGAGAGAGATTGCCCAGTCTTGGTAGTCCTAGATCCTGCCTGCCTCCCACCCCATTCCTTCTCAAACAGCCTGCTGGTAGTTTCAACATGGCTTTCCTGTTCTTTGCAAAAGTAAATCAGACCTCAAATCATATTCATCCATGACACCCACAAGTTGCATATAAACTATAATGTGTGTAGAATGCAAGTACCATAGTTTAAAGGCGTTGGACTCTCTCTTCAATGGTGATCAATTCTCCACTCCTGTATGAGGGGTGGGGCCAAAGTTGGCAAGAGTGGGAAAGAAGAGAAATTTGGTGTCTTCAGGTTCTTCTAGCTTCCAACTTCAAGAAAGATGATGCACAATGCCATCCTCTTTTCAGGTTGCTGAAGGGAGAAAAAGATTCTGGAAAGAAGCCAACATAAGAGGAGCTGGTGGTCTCTATCACATCCCTATCTTAACCTCAGCTTGCTACACTAGAGACTTTGGGAAATTTTCCCTTTTGGAGAGATCTAGGACTCCCTCTCCCTCTGTCACTGTCTCTGTTGAATTGGCTTATCTCACTCCCAGAGGGAGAGTTCATTTACTCTGTGTATTATGTAGTATATATTTTCATATGTTTACTTTCTCTGGTTAATATTTTGCCATCAACTTGGATAAATGTGTTTCATTGCTATTTCCTATGGGCATTTACTGTAGAACTGGCATCTGGTTGGAAGAGAGTCAAGCACTGAATACAAAGCTTGGAGTTCTTCTTCCTGGTAAGGCATAGAGACCAGGAATTTTGTTTGAACCTAAAATCTGCATCCCTTAAACTAATAATATCTGCATCCCTTAAACTAATAATATTTAAGGGAGCAGATGGATACAATTCTAGCCTAGTATCCCCTCTCTTTGAGGAGAGCAGAGTAGCCAGCCTCTGGTCCTGCTCCTGCTTTCTCTCTTGGAAGGAGCTGAAGTCTCCCTTGGAGAAGAGAATGGGGGAAGAGATGTTGGAAAGGTCTATTATTGCTTTCCTGTGAGCCACACATCAATAAAACCATATTACATGTGTATATTATATATATATATATATACATATATGTGTGCATATGTATATATGTATATATCACAAAACTATTGGGAATTATCCCTATAATTGCTGCCAGAGCAAGATTTCTATGTGAGGATTAAGGAATATGAGAATGATCTTTAGTACTAGCTTTTCCTAATACACGTAAGCCAAGTAACTGGGGATAGGGGAAGAGTAGGAGGTGGGTTGAAGGCAAGAAGACAGAAGTAGGAGGGAAACAAACAAGTAGTAAAATGACTGCCATTTTTTCTCTTTGCTCTGAAGGACCCACTGGTCTTGAAATGGGGAGACCATGCTTCTAAAAGGGGAAGAGCCACTAAGGAAGCCCTGATAAGAGAAGGAGGGGAGACAAAGGAAAGAAGGAAGGGAGGGAGGGAGGATAAGCATGCCCAGTTGGTACCTTGGCTCAGTGGATGACTGACAGCTTATTCATCTATGTTCACCTGGGGCCTCCTGGTAGCTAAAAGTAAATCATTAGAATTTATATAAACTTGAAAATCACAAATGTTCACCTATGTGGGAATCAATGGAGAAGTAATTTTGAAGAAAGAATATAATCCAATATAAGGGACAGCAACCTCTTTAGACAGGAGAGTTAACAGCAAGTTACCCTACTCTTACTCTTCTTCCTCTTACTCCTTGTCACATAAAAACTTTCTTCCTCAAAAAACCACAAAATGTTTGTTAAGCCTACAAAGTACTGCGGGAGATAAGAAGATAAATAAGGTATGGTCTCTAGAATCACGGAGCAGGAAGTGTGCCATGTTCTGTTTTGAGATTTGAGCTACTAGTGTCCTGTGTGCCCAAAAGAAATCCAAACAAAGGGCTAAATAAGGGTCATTGGTTGCCTAGAATCATTCATTTAGAGCTGAGGGCACCTTAGAAATCATCTGGTACGTTGATTCTCAAAGTGTGTTCTGGGGATCCTTTCAGGAGGTATTCAAAGTCAAAACCATTTTCATAATAATACTATGATGTTTTAATTTCTAATATAGTAAATATAATTAGCTACAACCCACATAAATAAAATTTCTTTGTGCAGTCCTCAATAATTTTCAAGAATGGGATGAAGTCCTTTGGCCACAAAGTTTCAGAACCAGTAATCTAGTCAAGTCCTTCATTTAACAGATCAGGAAACTGGGGCCCAATATAGGAAAGTGATTTCCTGGAGGCCCCATAGCTAGCAAATTGCAGAGCTAGGACTTGAGTCAAGGTCTTCTGTTGACAAAATCCAGTGCTCATCCCCCTATACCACAGACTATCATTTTCCATTCTTTCCACATGAATCCACAGAGAGTTCTCCTCCAAGGATTTCCTAGAGCAAATATGACAACCCAGCAGGAGGAGATTCCAACATGTTATCTTTAAACAAGACCCTTTGAACTTCAAGAAAATAAATCAAAGGACTTGGATTCTATTTTTAATAGATGTTTGGGGAGGGAGTAGACTTAATCACTTGATGTTTCCAGTTAACTTGATGAGATTACAAACAAGGCCAATGTAAACCTGTGTTTGGAGGCATCTAAGGACACCTCCCTGTAGAGCATGAGCATGACCACTGGCTCTGGGCTGATTGGGTTTAGGAGGCTAAGCTTCCCTCATAATGATTAGCCAAGAATCAGCCATCACTCCCTGTCCATAAAAATGAAGTATTTTAGTTCTCTCTCTTTTTCTCCCTTCCTTTCCACCTTCAGAAAGCAGACCATTGCATGGACCTTGTGGGAGGAGTAATATCCCAACCCCTCACCCCATGCAAGTTAGGCAATTTTTTCCTTAAAAAATATTGAGATATTCCTCAAAGACTTATTTGACTCAAGGGACAAAAAGCTCAAATTGTTGATGCCCCTTCCTCATCATCTGAGTATAAAGCAGTAACAAGGAGCTAGTGGGACCCTCAGATGTTTATGTATGATTATGTATGTGTATGTATGTAAATATAATATACTACATACACATATATGTATATATACATACATATATGTTTGTATAGTGTGTATAGTAGTGGTAGTAGTGGTAGTAGTAGTACTAGTAGTAGTAGTGGTAGTAGTAGTAGTAGTGGTAGTAGTAGTAGTAGTAGCGCTTTGCTTTTCTAAACCCACTCAGGAGGTTCTCAGTGCCTAACTCTGTTGAATACCCCTCTTCTCAGGCCAAGTAAACATCTCTTTGTTCACTGTTGAATGACCTGTGAGTAGGGCGATGCTGGTAAATGCTTTAACAACGGACACTCCAAAAAATTTATGTTGGACACATTTTTGAGTTTAATGTGCCGTCCTAACATTTTCCCCATCACTTTCTTAAGTCTAGATAGTCAACAAAACAAAAAAATCAAACCCTGATTTATAGCATTTTAAGATTTGTAAGGTATACATGCTCACACCAAAAATTTAACAATTATCTCTCTGGAGTCAGTTAGAGTTGGCTCCAACATTGAGCCTAACCTATCAGAAGAACCGTCCCATCCAGAACAGACCGGCATTCTATGGTGATGGCAGGAGCATCCCATGCCTATGGAGGGTTTATCCCTTTCCATCACTCCCAGGGGCCATTAATGGCAAATGCACACGCTGAGCAAACTGCATGTGCTTCCCCTGTTGGTCTGAGAGAACAGTTCTTGGATCTCAGGTTCCTAGCCATCTCCTTTTCCACCTCCTTTTCTAAGCATAGGTCAATAACTAGAAATCTGATGGTGGACTCTCCCAGCTCAAGAGATGGTAGCATAGGGGCAGTGAGAACTTTCCTTCAGAAGCACATTGAAGAAGATGATTGTGTGTGAGCTCATGTGATCTCAAGCATAGGCGTTCCCAAGTTCAAAAGTGTGGGGATAGGCTCTTCCAGAGAGATTAGGGGATTTCCTATGGAGTGTGCTCCTAGGAGAACGAAGAGAATTATCCACATAGTTCCTATGCAGTATCTTATTTGAAAAACAAAGCCAGTGAATTACTGGAACAGTGCAGGTCCGTAGGAAGGGGATTACTCGTTCAGCAATCCCTAAATTATGTTTATTTTCCAAAAAATCTAAATCACAGAATGGCACTATGAGTCTGAGAAGGACTTTATGACCCTGTGGAAAAGGGTTTCACAAGAATATCAGAATGTTGCCCTGAGAGCATCCTTAAATTTAGTTTCCTTCTGTGGAGATCTGATGGACTATTTGAGTAGGTTATACATTTTCTGTATTTATTTACAGGCTCCTGTCAGTCCTCTGCATCTTCTTCAATTCTGCATGGTAATACACAGACCATCCAGTACCTAATATGTATTTGATACCTTGAGTGCTTGTGTGAGAGCTGAGTAAACGCTTTTTTCTACTTTGGGAAAAACATAGACAAGAACTATATCCCCCCCAGTATGTTCAGAGACTTTCTGGCATAACTCTAACAGAAGGCAATGAGCCAGAGAGAAAACTATCCTCTGGCAGGCAGATCTCAGGACCAAACTTGGCCCATGTGAACCTAGAGCCTTCGGGGGTACCCAGAGACTTACATAAACAAAATTAAATAATATTTTCTAGAGGGTTTATGGAATGTTTGTGCTGGGAGGAACTTTGGGCATTATCTAATCCAAATCCCTAATTATACAGATAGAGAAGGAAATTGGCATGATTACATGACTATAATGACATAATGACCTAGCCAAGGTCATGCAACCAGCCAATAGCAGATCCAAGCCTCAGAAGAACAGAGGGGGAACTGCAATGGATTTTTAGTCAACAAATGTAAAGTTTACCTTGTTTTATATTCATACTTTTAAAATACCAATTTAGGAGACATCATGGTCCACAATGAAGTACATTAAACACTTCCAAATGTTTAAATCTTTAAGTCTGGTAAATGTAAGGTTCTCGTAGAACTCTTTTTGAAGTAGAAAAGAGTTTAGCAAATTCAATTTAATTAAGCTGTCTTATGGGATTTCCTTCCTTTCTTCTCAGATTTAATAAATGTAGAAGACATCATCAGCAATATGATTAATATGATGAGATGTGAATAAAATGTGGATTTATTTCCATTTCAAGTTGTTATCACCAGGATTGCAAAGCTGACTTGTTCTCCTTAGATGAGATGAGGCTCAGCCTACATCTCATGCACAACCAGGACTCTATAGATCCCCTCGTCCACCCAAATAGCTGCCAAAAAGTATTATTGCCATAAGAGCAGAATGATGTAATTGAGAGAAGGCTGAACCTGCAGTCAGGGAAACGAATTCGAATCCTACCTCAGACGTTTGCTAGCTGGATGAATCTGGGCAAGTCATTTGTCTACCTTATTTCCCTCAGCAAAACAGGGATAATAATGACACCTAACTCCTAGGGTTGTTGTAAATTATTTTGTCTTTGTGAAGCACTTTGTAAATCTTAACGTGCTCAATAAACATTAGCTATTATTGTTATGAGCATCAGATGAAGTGCTTTGCAAACTTCAGTCTCTATAAATACTATGACTATGACTTAAGCCTCTCAGAGCCTCAGTTTCCTCATTTGTAAAATGAAGATAACAAGACACTACTTCCCTTAAGTGGTTTGGTGGAGGGACTGATTTGACAACCTTAGCTGCTCCAGAAATGCGAGTTGTCAGTGAGAAATTTGCAAAGATTTTCCGACACTGTAGTATACAACCAGTTCCTCGTAAAATCTTGTATGTCCTACCTCCCCCTCTCACCAAGAAAGAAGAGAAAGAGAGAGAGAGAGACAGAGAGAGGGAGAGGGAGGAAGGAATGAAGGAATGAAGGAAGGAAGGGAGAAAGAGAGAGAGAGAGAGAGGGAGGGAGGAAGGTAGGAAGGAAGGGAGAGAGAGAGAAAGAAAAACAGAGAGAGAGAGAGAAGGAAAGAAAGAAAGAAAGAATCCGTGTAGAAAAGTAAGAAGAGGCAGGACCAAACCCAGGTTCTCAGATTCTCATCTGGAATTCTTTCTACTGTATTATAAGATGAGAAGATCACAAATTTAGAGTTGAATGAAAGCTTTGAGGTCATCTGGTCCAAGTTTAACATTTAACAGATAAGGAAACTGAGTCCCAGAGAGGAGCTCTGATCTGCCCACAGTCACATAGGTAGCAAATGGTAGAAATAAGATTGATACTCAGGTCCTCTGACTCCAAAGCCAGCACCGTTTCCATCCGTCTTCCCCCTGCAGCAGGTCATAACCCCTCTATACCTTATTAAATGGTCTTTTCACATTGCTATGTGAAAAAAAAATCCATCATTCAGCCTGGTGGCTGCCTTTGAACTGTGGAGAGGAAAACAGAGGGAAGCATTTGCACTGGATCATTCTTTGTAAAAGTTAAAGTTTATTTTCTTGCTTCTTTTTTAATATTCCACTAAGTGATTTCCATTGTTTTTACAGCTTTCCCCAATTTGGAGCCTATTCAATGGCATCGGGGACTTGGCATATCATTCCATTTCTCTGGGCCTCAGTTTCTTCATCTGCAAAATTGAGGTGGGGCTGAGGAGGGTATGGATTTGCCCTGCTCTGTCTTAGGATATTATCTCTACTTCATGAATGTCATTTTCTTACTCAGTATTTTTTCCCCTCTTGCTGCATTCTAAATGTGAAATATGAATAATTTCAACCTTGGAAGGATTGATATATACTGGAAAATAGGTCCACGATTAAAAAGACAAATAACTTTTGCCCAAGTACCCTCTTGTGCACTCTCCAAAGGGACTGGCACTCATCCACTCTATATAAAATCAGAAGCTGTAAAATTCATTCAGAACAACAAAATGTGAGATGCATTTTTAAAATCTGTTAAATTTGTATCCCCTCCAACTGAGAAATAGCTTGGGAAATTCTCTGCAGAACCCTTTTTCTGTCAACCCTCAGCTTTTCTTTTTGAAGAGACAAACATGAGATTTGGACCAAGCAAGAATCAAGGCTGTAAATACCAGTGAGTCACAGAAATGAGATCCAAGCTTTGACTGAGGAGGCTTTGGGGAAGCTTCAAGAAGGCTTCATAGTCTCTTTTTTTTCCCACCAGCTGCCTCTCAGAGACAGACTTGTTTACTACTGACACCCTCTGGAAGAGGAAGAATTAAAAGACAGTGACTGAGGCCACTCAGCAGAATTGTTTCAGGGCAAGATGGGGGAAGCATCCCCCCAAAATCAATACACCCAGCCCCTAAGGAAGGCACTGATAATTTAGGAGTAGTACAGGGGATTTTAGCTGGGAAAACTCTCCTGGTTTCCAGCCACCTGACTCCAGAAGCCAGAAAGTACCGCAACATCCCCTCAGCAAGGTGAGAGGGAGCAGAAGGGAGGAGGCTGTTGGCCATTTATACTTTGTGTTCCTAAATCAGAAAGTTACCTTTCCCTGGCAGTGTTCAGTTCCCATTAAAATGGTCCCCCCCAAACACAAGAGGAAACCAGAAAAATAACTGAAAGACACACAAACTTTTTAAAAAGTTTTTAGACTTGTACCATCCCTGATGTTACTAAACAGGACCATTAATCTGCAGAAAGGGGGGGGGGAGAGAGAGAGAGAGAGAGAGAGAGAGAGAGAGAGAGAGAGAGAGGAGAGAGAGAGGAAGAGACACAGGGAGAAACAGAGACACAGAGAGAGATTTTCCTTAAATAAGAGCAAACAGCATGAAAAACACCCCAGCTTTTGATCCCAATTTGCCCAATGGGTCTTGGAAGAAGGATGTGCCTAAACACAGCCTCGCAACAAAGCAGACAAAAGAAAATCAATTTAAGTATCTCCCAGCGGCTAAGTTATGATGACGCCCTTAAAGCAATTTTCACAGTCGGAGGAGTGCAATTGTGTTTTCCAGCTCATTAAACCTCCAGGACAACAAAGCCCCGGCAAATCTCAGCTTTTGCTCCAAAGTCAGGGGGGGAGAGAACACGGATCCCTTTCCTCTCACGGAAATCTGTCTGCCCCACAACTATGTATATTTCACAAATCCCTCCCTGCTTTTGAAACCGAAGCTGCTCATTGTTCACAGAAAATGTAATGCTTGTTTATTCAGGGCTCTCTTAACATTCCTCGATGCCATTGTTGGGCGCACATGGGAGAGTTGGGAGCTGCCCCCGAAGGACAGTCGGGCCTCCTTATTTGTCCTGGTCCCTCTCTCCAGTAATTAAAGAGAACCTATAACCACACAAACATCTGTCACAGTGCCACTGGAGAAAGAGTTTTATGACCTTTTTATAAAGCCCCCGGCAGAGTAAATGTAGGTTGGTACAGGGGAAGGAACCTTCCAAGCAGGCCACAAAAAGTGGGTTACAAACTTCTCTGATCAAGTTACCACTGAGCTCTCCCCTCACCCCCCTCTAGCTTCCTCTGGATTCCTGGCCAGCAGGCGGCTGCCTAGACTCTGGAGGAGAGGGGAAAACACTTTAAGCAGAATTATGTGACTTAACCCTGTTTGTTAAGTCACTTAACCTTGTTTGCCTCAGTTTCCTCATCTGTAAAAATGAGCTGGAGAAGGAAATGGCAAACCACTCCAGTATCTCTGCCAAGAAAACCCTAAATTGTGGCATGAATTCAGACACCACTGAACTACAAACTGTCTCTCTATGGGACCTTTCTTTTCTTTTCTTTTATGGTGACAAGTAAGACAGAACTTACCTGAGCTTCCAAGTATGGTTAGGTGTCTCCTACCTAACCCCATGTGTCTATGAATACATTGGGTTTATTCTTTCTAGATTTTAGTAAGTCAATGACTGCTATGAGAAAAAAGTACCCTGGTGACCAGGGATGCATCAAGAATATCAGAAGTGGATAGTAGAGACTCTGACAAAGCGGTAGTGGCTAACAGATGGAAAGGCAAAGACAACCCCCTGAAGACAGTGGCAGCTTCTAGGATTGTGACCTCCTCTTAATGGAGAGTACTGGCTATGTACTCTAGAAAGGCAAGGATCCTCAGAGGCCAGCAGAGAGCTGGCTCTACCTAAGGGGAACTTCATGAGGAGTTTCTCAAAATGAGGAAAGAAGTAGGGCCAGGAGTCAGGCAGTAGACCATAACCATACGAGTCCTCTCCATGTCTCTCAACACCATTATCCTTTAAGTGTCAACACATTCCCCTTAAGGCCACTGTGTGGTCAAGGGGAGATTCTGGATTGTTTGAAAACTACTGTTCTGTTTATACATTCTCAGTAAATCCTCTTTTGTAAAATCAAATCAAACTCTTTCAGTTGATTGATAATGGAGAGCACACTGGTTGGGGGTTCGGGAACTCCAGGGTTAGAAGTGCCAACCCCTCAGGTTTATACCTAGAATCCGGAGGGGAGTAGTAACAAGCCACCAGGGTGGAAGGAGGGAAGAGGGAGCCCAGGAAAGCTATTTTATATGTGTGTGTGTGTGTGTGTGTATATATATATATATATATATATATATATGTATGTATATATATATATATATAGTATATTACAAATATATTTAGAGATTACATTATATATTTTGTAGATTACACATATATTTTGTATGTAACCATATAGTTGTCTTTTCCCTCCAACAGAGTATAATATAAGCTCCTTGAGGGCAGAAACTCTTCTCTTCTTTTCTGTATCTCTGGTTCCTAACACATCACCTGACATATAATGAACATCTCATAAATGCTCATTTAATGGAATAGAATGAAAATGGATTATGTTAAGACTCAGAAAGAAGAATTTGCTTAGAGATCATCACTGTTCTCCATAAATATGAACTAACAGTTCTTTTAGGCACTGCAGACAATTATGACTCAGTGGTGAATTGAGAACCTGTCCCTTCCACTTACAATCTGTGAGACCTTGGGCAAATTACTTAATTTCCTCACCTATAAAATAAGATAGTTGGACTGTATGGTCTCTAAGGAATTTTTCTCTTTAAATCCTATTGGTTCCTAATGAACAGGAATTGAATTTGTCTCTTCAGTGACATAGACAAAAAAGACCTATGTCCCAGTAAGGTCTTACTATAGATTTGGATTATTCAATATAGACATCAGTAACCCCAAAAAGATCATGATGTTCCCATAAACAGCCTTTTGTAGGTGGGAAAGAGATACATCATAAATTATTGGACCTTTCTCCAATGCTAAACCTGTATCTCCATTAAGGATTCCTGGGTCATGCTGCCTTCTATCCTCAGAGCCCCCAGCCCAAATCCGACTTATAGAATGCTTCTGCCACCTGTACTTTTCCCCTTGGGCTCTTTCCCCATATCCACTGCAGAAAAGAATGCAAGTTTCCCCTACTCCTGCCTTACCATATGAAACAAGCTCCCAGGTTTTTGGCAGTGTTAACCACGAGGAATAATGGAATTTCCACTAAAGCCCTCCTCTGATGCCCCCTCATAGTATGAAGGTGACCCTGGGTTTTCAGGCACTAAGCTAAAATAGTTCTGTTCTAGACTCTGGTAGGAACTTTCAAGCTGGAACAGGCTTCAGGGTTATTTCTTTGCGCCGCTAACTGACCTTATGAATCTTAGAAGGCCTTAGAACCAACCTAGCTAAGTTCAGACTGGCTCATCACCCACCAGGGCCACCAGAGCATGAAGGTTCAGCCAAAGCAACCCACAAAGGCAGTGTGTCAAGGTCAAAGGGATTGTGACCTCCATCGGTGGAGGGAGGACCTCACATGGAAGAAATCACAGCCATTTAACGTATGAAAGTAACCGCAGAGAAAAAAAATATTAATAAAGTAACGATGTGGAAGAGGACAGGGAGAGACTTAAGATAAAAAACACGGAAAAGTTGCAAAGTATAAAAAGCCATAGTAGGAGTCTCTGAACTTCATTGAAATGTAAACGGAGCCAGACCTGCTACTGCCCTGCCTTGATCCTTAGAAATCACAGGTGTTAAAACACAAAACTTTAAAACAGGAAGGGGTCTTAGAGACTATGGGTTCCATTCCTAGGTGGTAGCATTTTTTTGACTCAGGTCACTGGTGCTATCGTTATTGAAGATCACCTTGACTCCGAAGGGACCTCAAAGACCATCGGGTCCAACCTGTATGTGAAAAAGAATTCTCTCTACAAAGTCTGGGCTGGACTGGTCTTTTCACATGAATTAGATGACCTCTCAAGATCCCTTTTAACTCTAAATCAATGTCACCTGGACCTTTGGGTCATTCTTTGGCATCTTGGTACTAAATTTTCATGTCATGCCCAATACAGAGTTACCTATACCACACCTAGCCCAGATCCTGTTCTTGATAGGAAAGAAGGAAGGAAGAAAGGAAGGAAGGAAGGATGGAAGGAAGGAAGGAAGGAGAGAGAAAGAAAGAGAAGAAAGAGAAAGAATGGAAAGAAGGGGGGGAAAGGAAAGAAATTCAAGGTTTTATGTGATTTGTGAAAGAAGTTGTATAATTGGCCCTCTTATATTTGAATTCCACAACCTGGCACAGAACCTAGGCCTTCTGCCTCCTAGTCAGGTGTTTGTTTTATCCACTGGGCAAAGTGGGAGGTTGTGTGAATTCCACCACCACAAGAGAACCACCCCATACCTACACAGGAGATCTCAAGTGTCCAAACCAAATCATCACAAGTAACCAAAGCAAAAAGCACCTGCTTTGAGCAAAATGATCCAGTAAGAGAAGTTTGCCTTCCCCTTTGCCATTCAGGACCTTTCTACCTGCTTTGTCTCTAGCCCCTCACCTCCCATATCCCCAGCTTCTTAAAGCCCTGCCCTGGGCCCTCCTGAAGCTTGCCTCCTTATTAGCATCCTATAATTCTGAGCCTGTTTTATAAACTAGAGGGAGGAGGGACACCTATCCCTATCAACCGTCTTTGTCCCCTTCTGTTCTGCACTAGTACATTGGGTGCTAATATGTTCACGTGTCTTGCTTCCCAAGTTGGCTTTTTAAATCAGTCCTACTAGAGACCACGCCTTAGCCTAAAAGGAGGGACTCCAACAGTAGGAATTTCAGACCCAATAACAAGTCAGTGAAAGAGAAATTTGTGGGAAGGTGGCACCTTTCAGGGCACCTCAAATCACTCTATACATTTGACTCAATGATCCTACTAATATATGTAACATACTATCCACGTATATGTACACTGTACTACTTTTGCTACTGTCATTCAGTGATTTCAATTGTGTCCAACTCTTTGTGACCCCATTTGTCGTTTTCTTGGCAGAGATACTGAAGTGGTTTGCCGTTTGTTTCTATAGCTCATTTTATAGATGAGGAAACTGAGGCAAGCAAGTTTATGTGGCTTGTTCAGGGTCAGAGAGCTAATAAGTATCTGAGGCTGGATTTGAACTTGGGAAGATCAGTCTTCCTGAATCCAGGCCCAGCGCTCTATGCTCTATGGTGCCACCTACTGTCTGCTATGCTGCTAGTACCATATATTTATACGGACAGTGCAGTGTACTGGGAGAAGCCCTAGATTAGAAGCCAAAAGAGCTAGGCTGGAATTCTGTTTACACCATTCGCTAGCTGAGTCACTTTGGACCAGTCACTTAATTTCACTGAGCCTTAGTTCCTTCATCTGTAAAATAGGGATAATAATACTATCACTACGTACTTCACAGAGTTGGGTCACTTCAGAAAAAATATTTAAATCTAAAGAACTATATAAATTATATTTGTTATTATTACCAAGCCCTTCAGTGAGTGAGTAAGTGTAGGGATGTGGAGGTGTTGGGGGGTGGGAGGATGGGAGGGCGGGAGGGTGGAAGGGGGGTGTTCCAAAAGTCTTAGTGCTATTTAATAGCTTTAGTCAGTTAAAATTGCACTGACTTTTTGGATATCCTGTATATATGTCTGTGTCTGAATTGTTTTGATCTGATTTCATCCATGGAGGGCACTCCAGGTGAGAACACCCCTCTTACAAACCCAGATCTGCAACTTGTCCTGGAGAGTTGAATAGAGGTACCAAGCCAATAGGACAGGAGACCTACCAGGGGGCACAGGTCCAGGATGAATCTCTGACCCACATCTTCCTGACATTAAGACTGATTCTCTATCTGTGATGCCTCTTATAGAGATCAATGCCATTGCTAAACAGTGAACTGAGCCCATAATTCAAAGAATTACAGAATTTTAGAGATAAAGAGACCATTCATTAGTGGCCATGTGCTCCAATCCATAACTAAAAAATGAAACCCAACAACATCCTAACAAACAGTTATATGATCTTGGCTTGATAATCTCCCATGGAAGGAATGAACCACTTCCCAAGGCAACACATTTCACCCTAACAAATACCTCCAACTGTTAAATGTATTTGGGTTTTTTTCCTGAACTGAAGCTTAAGTTTGCCTCTCTGAAGCTTCTAACCACTCCTTATTTATGTCTTCTAGATCCAAACAAAGCAAGACTAGTATCTCTTCCACAGGACAGCTCTCCAAATATTTGCAAACAGTGATTGTTTCCTCCCTAAATGTTCCCTTCTCCAGGATGACAATCCCCAATTCTTTCACCTCTTCCTCTTAAGGACTCATGACCCTTCCCTATTCTGGTTCTTTCTCTGGATGGCATCACCCAGAACTGAATACAATAGCCCAGCTACGCACTGACTATGACAGAGAGTGGTGAGATTGTTACCTTCTTATTCCTGAAATCCATACTACATCACCTAAGAAGAAATTTGCTTTTTTGGGGTAAGTGTTCCCAGGTGCTACGGCAGATAACACTGGACTTCGAGCCACAAAGAACCGAATCCAAATCCTGCCTCAGATACTTATTTATCTGTGTCATTTAAGTCCTCTGTAACTCAGTTTCCTCATATGTAAAACAGGAATAATTATAGCACCTACCTGCCAGGGGGGTTGTGAGCATTTATAGGATAATATATAAAATAGTCTGCAAACGTTATTAAAGTTCTATATAAACATTATTAGTAATTAGCCTCCATAGCACACATAGCATAGCCAATTGACGTTGAACCTGAACTTCACCAAAACTCCTGGGGTTTTTTTTAGTTCAGTTGCTGTCTAATCATGTCTATGCCATCTTGTACTTATGAAGTTGGGGTGTTTTTAGTGCCCAAACAAAAGATTTTACATTAATGGTCATTAAATTACACCTTGTTAGATACAGTCCAATTCTCTAATCCAGGGCTTGGGAACCTGAAGTCTCAAGGCCACATGTAGCCCTTTAGGTCCTTGGGTGCGGCCCTTTGACTGAGTCCAAATTTTACAGAACAAATCGTTTTATTAAGAAGATTTGTTCTGTGAAATTTGGATTCAAAGAGCCACTCTTGAAGACCCAGCGGGCCACATGTGCCCTTGAGGCTGCAGATTCCCCACCCCTGCCTAGTCTTTCAAGATCTTGACTCTGACATTTGGTGTGTTAACTAGCCCTGAAGCTCTGTGTCATCAGCAAATTGAATGAAGGTGTTATCTACGTCTTTATTCAAATTATTTATGATCATTTCAAATTTATGACCATTTCAAAAAATTTATGACCATTTGACAGGGTCAAACACAGAGCCCTAGGGCAGACTACTGAAGACCTCTCCACAAGCTGACATTGAACCATCAACAAGTGTTCTTCTGATCAAGCCTTTCAACCAATTCTGAATCTGTCTAATAATTATATTATGTGGTCCACAAGTTGCCATTTTGTCCATAAGAATATAACTTGCTGAAATGCTTTGCCACAATCCAGGTAAACTATATAATTGCATTATTCCCCTGCTGTGTCTATTTAGTAACTCCAACCCAAAAAAAAAAAAATGGGGGAGTGGAATAAGGTTAGTCTGGCATGGTCAGCTTTTGATGAAGCCAGGTTGGCCCTTTGTGATTATTGCTGTCTTTTTTACATGTTCACTGACTCTCTCAAATGACATGATTTAGAATTTTGCAGGAGTCGAAGTCAAGCTCGATGACTTATACCCAAAATCTATTCTCTTTTCTCTTTTGAAAACAGGAATCTTGCCTATCTTGAGTCCTGAATTGCCTCCCTTGTCTTCCACTTGAAATGCCACTATAAATGGCCATGTGACAATTAAAGAGGAAAAAAATCAGTCTGGAGGGAATTGGGGGAATTACATTGCACTTGTTCAGTAAATCAATAGGTTTTTATTAAATACCTACTATGTGCAAGGCTTCCCATAACCCCAAGCTACCTACAGCCACAAAAACTCACCCGGTTTTAACCAGAGGAAGGTCTCCAGTGCACCAAGAAGACCATCAGGAATGGGGATTGAAACACAGAGAATGATAAAACATGGAGGAGTGGTGCCAGTGTGCCAGTGATTTCAATCAATCAGTGACTGATTGTTGATTGATTGAAGCAATACTTATGAGTATTAATAATGCTGATCGTTATTATTACAACACAGTTTGAACTTTTCATTTTGTTTTCCCAGTTTTTTTGAGACAAACTTAACTTACTCTGCAAAATGACAGTGAAATTCTTAATCTCCTCACGGAATGACTGTTAAGCTGAAATTGTCCAAGATTTTTGCCTCTTATGAATATAGGAACAGTAACTGCAGCCTAGGCAGGAGAAGCTATTGAAGTTGATGTATAATAAAAATAATAATAATATTTATATAGCACTCTAAGGTTTGCAAACTTCCTTACAATTTTATCCCATTCTATCCTCACAACACCCATGGGAGTAAGTGCTATTGTAATCCCTTTTTACAAATGAGTAAACTAAGGCTGAGAAAATTTTGGTAACTTGCCCAGGGTTACACAGCTAGTGAGTGTCTGAGTCTGAATTTGAACTCAGTTCTTCCTGCCTGCAGGTCCAGCACTCTCCATGATTCACTGCACCATGCTGCAGTGATGTTAGTGGGGGTAATGATGATGGCAGTGGCTGTGGTGTGGTGCGTCATGGTGATAATGATGATGAAGAGGAAGAAAAAGGAGGAAGGGGAAGAGGAAGAGGAGGGAGAGGAAGAGGAGGAGAGAGAGAGAAGGAAGAATGAAAGGGGGGAAAAAGAAGAAAAGTAGCCACGGCTCAGTGTTTACCAAACCCATTTCTAGCCATCATCCCATTTGAGAATCAGCCTAGCAGGCCCAAAGATCCCTGGGCTCGAGGTCAGAAGGCCTAGGTTTGGTTGTAAATTCAGCTTCAAACTCATGGATTGTCATGGACAAGTCATTTGCTGCTCCCTAAGCACCAATCTGCTCCTCTGTAAAAAGACAATATACTAACACCCACCTCACAGCATAGCAATGGGCACCAAATAAGAACACATATGTAGATCATTTTGCAAGCCCTGAAACATAACATAAGTATAAACTGCTATTACAAACCTTTAGTATCCAATCTGCTTCTAGTTTTTCCTCACAGAGCCCATTAATGCCTGGTCTCTGATCCTCGGGCCACCATAAGCCCCATCTGCCTTCCAAGGGACTCTGACTCTGGCCCAGGGTATGCTAGAGGAGTTGAGGCGAGGAGCTACCACCTCTCTTCCCTTACTCCCTCTCTCAGAGTTCAGAGTACAGTCTTGTCTTTCCCAAGAGCTCCCAGAGCTTATGCAGACTCTGGATTTTCAGAGAGACAAATTAATTGATATTCAGGAGAAAATCTTTCTAAGTGCTTAAAGCTGGAGACGACCCAGGATTAATCTGAAACTTTATGGGAGCTAGAGATAGAGCCTGACATTCAGCAGATACTTCAGACTATTGAAAAGTGGTTTCTAAGGGGGTACCCCAACATTTCCCAAATCTCAGGAAGCCAGGGATGGAGGAAGCCTAAGTCAAGCTCCCTCTTTGACCTTTTACTCCTGAACTAGAAAAACTCAGCCTACCCTTCTTTGCCAAAGCCCAGGTTCTTCCTTCCTGCTGCTCTTGAGATTGGAGCTGACTTTGGGTCAATTCCAAAGACCTAATGACCTGCCTAGAGAGCCTAGAAGTGCTTTAATAATTTTAGGGGAAGTCTTTCATGGGCATATCATGTCCAAGTAGAGTTGATTCAACACTCATTGAATAAGTATTATGTTTCTACTTCCAAAATTTAAAAGCAGGCAAGTTGAATCTTTTACCTTTCTCTTTATTAAAAATAAACAATTAATTTGAAACATTGAAGTTATGACCCTCAAACCCCACACATCTATCCCTACCAAAGATCTGGACTACATTTCTGGGGATATACTTTCCAGTAAGGCAGATTGCCATCCCTGTGGTCTTCATGGGTTGATTTAGTTGAAAAACTCATCCCTTTGGTAGCCAACCATCTGAAAATGAACTTCTCTATCCTTAGCTAATCTGGACATGAGATGATAAATCAGTACCCATCAACAGGTCCACATTTGAAGAGTTTCCAACTTGGTCAAAAGTTTTGGCAGACATTGCCATCAAGGACTGTGTTACCTCTATGCCACAAAGAAACATCGAACTAAGACTCTAATGGTGGTAGAGGACTATTTTGGGGCTTCAGTGGTCTGGGATCTCACTGGAGTGGCTACCCACTTCTACTGATGGAGGTTGCAACTATCCTATAGCCTCCTGATTAGAGTGCTGGTTTTGGAAGCATAACGACAAATCCATCTGTCTTGAAACCTGGGTTTCAAATCCCACCTCAGACACTAACAGTTTGACCCTGGACAAATAGCTTAATTTCTCTGGGTCTACAGTTCCTCATCAGTAAAATGAAAGTGTTGGACTAAATGTACTCTAAGGTCCCCCAAAGCATTAAATTTACAACCTGCATGGTTCTTGACCATGTCTTTCTGTAAATCATTTTTTAAAATCCATTGATCATGCTTAAGGCTTCCTTTGGGTCTCTCATTATTTCTTAGACACCAGAATGGCATCATGGCAGAGCAGATACACTGCTGGTCTTGGAACTGGGAAAAACTGGTTTGCATCCTGCTTGTAACATATATTACTAGATGTATGATCATCACACCAATCCCCAAACCTCTCTGAACCTCAGTTTCCTGATCTGTAAAATGGAGACAGTAATATGTATAGAACCAACCTGCCTTATAGGATTGCTGTCAGACTTAAGTGAGTTAGTTAATGTGGAGATTACTCTGAGAATTTTAAAGAGTAACATAAATGGTGGCTCTTACGCTCTCTCATTCTAGCCATATGATCAGCCTACCTCTTTCTCCCAGGCATACGTGTTTTTGATCAAGTCTTGGGTCACATACCCCAAGTGCCTGTTGGCACTATGCAGGGACTCACCATGTGCCTTCTCGTTGCCCTTTTTTAAAATTTTGATTTCTTTTTAAAAGTGTGATGCTCCATGATTGGGAGTATCATTGAGACAATATTGGTGGGGAAAAGATGGTCTTTTCCATGTGGAAAAATGCTCCAAATCAATAATAATTAGTGAAATGCAAATTAAAGCAACTCTGAGATTCCGCCTCACACCCCTCAGATTGTCAAAATTTACAAAAATGGAAAATGACAAAGACGTGCTACAGGAAAATAGGAACATCAATGAATGGTTGGCAGAGCTGTAAATCAGGACCATCATTCTGGAAAGCAATTCAGATCCAGGGCCAAAGAGTCACTAAACTGAATGTATACCATTGGAGTCAGCAAAACTAGTTACTAGATCTATCCCCAACAACATCAAGGAAAGAGTAAAAGGACCAAAGTGCACAAAAATATTTGCAGTAGCAAAGAAATGAAAGCTTAAGGGTATGCCCATCTATTGGGGAATGACTGAGCAAATTATGAATGGGATGGAATACTACTATCCTATAAGAGATTCTGAAAGGAAATGATTCAGAGAAATCTGGAAAGATTGATGCAGACAGAGTAAAGCAAGCAGAGACAAGAGGACAATTTGTACAAGAACAACATTGTAAAGATGAACAACTTTGCGAGACATGAGAATTCTGGTCAATGCAATAACTACTTTAATGTTTGTCTCAACCTTCTGAATAATGATCTTAGGGTGCAGAATGAGACACGTTTTTGGGACATGGCCAATGAAGAAATGTATTTTGCTTGACTAGATACATTTGTTACAAGGATTTTGGTGGTCTCTTTTTTTCAATGGGGTAAGAGAATGTGATAGAGAAAATAATTTTTTTCACTGAAAAAAATTTAATTCAAAAGAAAAAGATGGGCTTTGTGATATCAAATGGTTTAGAATCAATAAAAGCAATGTCTGATTGTTTACATTAGATACAGTTCAATCTCTTATTCCTGTTGAAGTCTGAGCCAGCTCAGGGTCCATCTTCAGTGCCCATCTCAAATATAAGGAGTAGTGGTCAAACCCAATAGGCTATCTCTCAGATAGCTATAATCTGAACAATATGAATCTACTTTGTTCTTCTCATGTACCCGCTTAGGTCAAACCCTTCCAAAATGGTTTTGAATCTCACTGAGGAGTCCCTGTAGAGTTCTGGGGCTCTGTGCAATTAGTTCTGTGTCATGTGCAAATAAAAAAACTGGTCATTTGCCTCCGTTTCCTCATCTGTGAAAATGAGCTGGAGAAGGAGATGGCAAACCACTCCAGTATCTTCACCAAGAAAACCCAAATGGAGTCACAAAGAGTGGATGGGACTAATCAACTAGACAACAGAAACAAAATGCAACCTGATTTCCTCCTATTCAATTCTGGACCCAGTTAGAGACAGCATAAAGCAGTGGATAGGGTGCTGAAACTGAAGATCTGGCATCAAATCCTGCCTCGGACACCTCCTGGCTGTATTAACCTGCCCTGAGTCTCCCACTGTCTCCTCTTCCTTATCAGTAAAATGACAGGATTGGCTTCAATAGTCCCTAAGGCACCTTCTAGCTCTAAAGGCCATGCAGGAAGCAATGTAGTATTGATAATATTTGCTTTAAGGTTTACAAATGACATACATTGTCTCACTAGAGCCTCATAGGTGGCAGAGTGGCTGGTGTACTGAACTTAGAGTCAGGAAGACCTGAGTTCAAATCCTGCTTCAGATACTGGCTATGTAACCCTAGGCAAGTCACTTAACATCTGTGAAATTAAGGGAACTTGATGTCTTCCAGCTCTGTGAGGTAAGTATTCCCCTTTTTACAAACAAGGAAACTGAGGCTCAGGGAGATAAAATAATTTACCCAGGGTCATACAGCTGGTAAGAATCTGAGATTGAATTCAAACCAAGTTCTTCCAAATTCCAAATCCAGCAGTCTCTCCACTGTGCCTTGTGTTAGAAAAGACTCAAGTTTAAATCTCTCCTTTGATATTTACCAGATGCACAACCTTGAGCAAATCAACTACATCAAAGAGCCTTAGATTCCTCATCTGTAAACTGGGGATAACAATGCCTGTGATATCTCCATCACTGGGGTTTTTGTGATAGTCAATTTAATATGAAGCATCAGAAAATGTTGGCTGTAATTATTTGTCTGATATATGCTATAGAAATTGATGAACTAATTCAAAAGCGGCCCAATTAATTTTATTTGCTAGTTTGAGTGATTTGCATTTTACATTCTCATTGGGTTTCTGAGTGTACATGGCTAGACCAGCCTCAGACAATCACTGTGGGTTTCACTGAAGAAGACACCTTCCATGACAGTGGCAAATATTTTGAGTGTACTATGGACGATTAAAATTTTTTTATTTTCTAGTGCAAAATGTTCCACCTTCTACATCCTCAATGGAAATTATTTTGGTGGCTTAGGGAGCAAAGATTGGAAAATGGGGAAGAAAGGAGTTAGGGTTGAAGGAGCAGGATTGGGAAGGGAAAGAAGAGCATTATGACCAGTTGGAGTTGGCCCCTGCCACACAGAGCAATGAAGTTTCTTTCTAGCTGAGATGAACTGAAAAGCTGACTGATAGGACTGGCTAAGCATGGCCAGAGAGAAAATCCTTCAGTTACCCAAAGAAAGGTCAATGCAGAAAACTTAGAGAACTTAGTAAAACTCAACCTCCTCTTACTTAATTCCATATCAGACCTCTGTAACCTGAGCTCAGTTCAATTCACTCCAATTAAATTATTAAGCAGCTATGTGTGCTAGGTATTGTGCTAGGCACTGGAAATACAAAGAAAAAAATTGAAACATTCCTGCCCTCAAGGAGCTTACTTTCTGCTCCAGACCTCATCCCTTGGGAGCCCACTTTGTAATTGTTTGGTGAAGTCATATCCTACTCCTTATGACCCCATGAACCATACTGTCCATGGGATTTTCTTGGTAAAAAAAAAAAAAAACTGGAGTGGTTTGCCATTTCCTTCTCCAGTGAATTAAGGCAACTAGAGACTAAGTGACTTCTCCAGGGTCACACGGCTAGTAAGTATCTGATGTCAGATTTGAACTCAGGTCTTCCCGACTCTAGGCCCAGCAATCTATCCACTGAGCCACCTGTTTCCTTCTTCATAATCAGCCCTTTTTTTTATCATAGGTGTACTCGATATACTACTTTCTGCCTCTGGCTCTTTAACTCCAAAACCTATATCCCAGTTATTGACTCTGGCTTAATGGGCAACCCTACTGGCTCAGATTCTGGGGTAGCTTCCCAGAAAGTTCATCAATTGGGGGCAGCCAAAGTCTTCCCTTGTTATCCACAGCACTAGCAAGAGCTTTGGTTTCTGGGATGTGGATGGAATGTGGAATAAGAAGAGCCAAGGCCACAAGAGGGAACCATCTGCCATGCTTCAGGATGTTATCATTGCTCAACTGCCTGGAATTATATCATTGCAATGGAGAAGCTAAGCACCCCTACAAGCTTTTCTTCCTCTTCTCCAGCTCTTGGGGGTTTTTGTTTGTCAGTTAAACAACTGATACCATAAGAGACACAATGAGGAAATCAGAAGCCCAGAGCATTTGAACACCTGTAAATGAGAATGGGAATTGAAGATCTTCCCTGCCCCTTAATAGACCTGGGGGGGCGGGGTTTGAAGACCTCCCCTGCTTTGAAAGTAAATTCTGCCCCCAGTAGGCTGAATGTAATCACATGGAGCCTGTGATGGAGGGAATTTGCTGAAGGGAAGCAGAGCTCACAGGGAGCTTCCCTGCTTCGAAGATAAACTCTATCCCCTAATAGGCTAAATATAACCACATGGAGCCTGTGATGGGAGGAGTTTGCTGAAGGGAAGCCGAGACCAGGGGAAGCTGGTAGTCAGAGCTAGCTAGTGGAGGAGAGAAAGGACACTCAGGCAAGGAGATAGAGAGGTTTGTGAGTAAATATTGATCTTTATTGGTTTGTGGGAAGACTGAAGGATGCTGTGGCTTTCAGCATTATTATGGCTTCTGAAATAACTTTGCTACTATGATGAAATTAGCTTACTCGTTTTGGGATTCAGTTTTCTGGTGTCTAAATAAATGCTTCAGTTCTATCCTCTATCTGGAGGGTTTGGTATATTTTGTGATCAAATGTCATGTGATACTTATAGTCACGGTCTTTATTGTGATGGTGGGTGCTGTAAATATTACATTGGCGCTACAACACCAATCCATTATCCTTCTAGCAAAGCATGGCCATTGCCATGAAGGCAGCAACTTATAAAACCAAGAAGTGTTGGAGACCTAGTCCAACTCCCTCATTTTACAGATGGGGACACTGAGGCCCTGAAGGGAGAAGTGAGAAGCATTATGGTACAATGGAAAGAGCACAACCTGAGTTGAAGTCCTACCTCTCTCTCTCTCTCTCTCTTCCTAACCTTAATAAAAACCAAAAAATATTATCAAACTAATACCACAATAGCTTTTCCTGTCAAAAGGACAAATTCCTAAGTGGATACAGACGATAAACTCCATGAGTCGCCTTCAATGCCCCTGACATCATGCCAAAGCAGGGCTGACCCACTCCATCTACTTCAAAGACAGACCTTCCTAGAGGTTGACCCACTAAGTCCCTGGGACCAAGGAATGAAAATGACCATGAAGGCAACAGCTAAGGTAAATGAAGCCTGGACCTGTAGGAAGACTACAGGAACATGGGACTGGGAACCATGTGAAACCATGAAGAGAACGGGACGATCCTAGACACTGACCCGGCCCTTCATCAAAATCTTTGATCTGGTACGCACCCAAGAGGTACATTCCAGTTAGAGAGACATAGACACAGACACAGGAAAACAGAGAGAGGCAGAAAGAGCAGAGGGACAGAGATTAGGAGGAAAGGAGGGAAAGAAACAGAAAGAGGGGAAGGAACAGAGATTGGGAAGAGGGGGAGAAAGAGACAGAGACAGAAAAAGATAGAGAGACAGGGAGAGAGAGGGAGAAAGAGAGAGGGGAGAGGGGAGGGGAGGAGAAGGAAGGGGAGATGAGAGAAGGAGAGGGGAGGGAAGGGGAGGAGAGGAGAGGGACAATGAACATGCCATACCTTCATTACTAGAGTCTTGAGTTTGAAGAAGCTCAAACTACTCTGAGGAAAATGGAAAGATGGAAAGATTCATTTGTACCTGAGTTCCAATCTGGCCTCATACACTAATTAACTGTGTGACCCTGGACAAGCCATTTCACCTCTGTCTGCCTCAGTTTCCTCAACTGTAAAATGGAAATAAGAATAGCACCCACCTCCACAGGGCTGCTGTGGGGGTTACCAGACAATATCTGTAAAGCACTTAGCACAGGGCCTGGCACATAGTAGGCACTTAATCAATGTTTATTCCTTCCTCATTCAGGAATGTATGCTGATATTTTCATTGCCTCACTGATCATTTCTGCCCTGAAAGAAGATAAGCTTCTTGAAGGAAATGACTATTTCATCCCCTGTCTTTGTCCCCCAGTGCCTAGCCCAGCGCCTGGCATGCATAATAAGTGCTTGTTGATTGATTACTTTGTTGTTGCAAAACTACAATACTGGGTCTGTTCCAAGGCTAGCAGAGAATACCAAGGCTTAAAGGAACGTCAAAGGTTTTTTCAAACTATAAAGGAGCAAACCCAGTCAAAGGAGGTGAATTCAAAGGACCCATGATTTGAACCCAAGTCGACATGTGGGTAGGACTATGCACTGTATCCAAAGGTGCAAAGCGAAATGGTGCTTGGATACGACTGGAACATCCAATACCATCAGGGCTGAAACAGGCAAGCTCTGGAACTGGTTCGGAGATCTCTGGGCTCCATCCTCAGTCTGCCTGCTCCTCTCCCATCCTTCTCCAGAGGCTGCTGCTGACCTACTTCTCACTGGGGGAGGAAGACAAAATCTCACTGGCCGCTTTTCCCTGCTGGAGGGAGGAGGAGGGGAGAGAGCCCAGTCCACCCCCCTCTGGTTTTCTGGCCTAAATAGTAACTGCCACTGGAGAGGACTGCCTGAATGAGTGAGAAAGGGGCAAAGCCACAGTCCCATGTGAGGAGCTAAGAAAACACCGCCAATGGAGAATTTTCCCATAACCTCTAGGACGGAGATGTTTGTAATAAATGTGCATGCCAAAACATGCAGCCATTACATGACATTCCTATCCTTTATGATGTTTTAGCTTATTATGTTAAGATGCATTAAATAGGAGAGAGAATTCTCGATTTTTAACCTCCTGGTAAGGACAAGGTCAGAGATCCATTGGCTCAGGTGGGACCCCCTGGGCATCTATCTCTCCAAGCCCAGGGGAGAGTTAGTGAATGACCCTACTATGCTCCCCACTTCTCTGACATCTACAAAGAAACAACTATGAAGACTCTACAGGGTATCTGGAGTTTCATTTGGACCTTGGCCAGGTGGCAATCACCATTGGTGAACACACAATCTCCCAGTTATCTGACACATTTGATATTAATAATCAGAGTATCATCGAAAAATTCTCTTTGTGGTCAGATTTATCGTGTGTCTTGAATGATTCTTACATATTCATTCACGATTACTGACTTATTGGAAGAAAAAGAGGGTCCCTTCAGCTAATGCTGATGCTTTTTGACATCTACCAACTAGAAACAGCAAGGACTTTTACCTTCAACTCAATTGTGTGACTGTAAAAAATGGATCTTTTCTTTTACATTTTTCTAGGTTTAGAGACAGAAAGAGCCTTAGAGTTCACCTAATTCAACTCCTTCTCTCTTTTCCATTTGGTAGATGAGGAAATTCAGGCCTGACAAGTAAAGTGTCTTGTCCATAGGTGACAGGTAGGCATTAGCAGAGTGGGGATTTGAACCCAGAACATCTGGCTCCAAATTTTTTTTCCACTCTACCATGTCATCTGCCTCTCCACATAAAGATGGTAGGACAGCATGACATTCTTCCTGAATGTGAACGTCAGCTCCACCACCAAGTGCCTTCTAAGCCTCAGTCTATTCATCTGTAAAATGAGGGGATTGGACCAGTAGCTCTGGCTCTGTGATTGTAAGACGCTAAGAAGCTTCTTGTCTCTGAGCCTCAGTTTCTTTCTTTGTAAAATGAGGAGATGACCTCTAACGTCCTTTCTGGCTCTGCATCTTTGAACTTATGATCTTTGCCTACTCTGTCCATCACTTCTCTGGGCCTCAGTTTCCTCATCTGTACGATGAGAAGTTGGACTAACCGATTTCTAATTTTCATTCCAAATCTAAGCTCTTATAAGTCTGTGGATCTATGAATGGGGGAGCACAGTCTTCTGATGGAGACCCTGGATAACCACCCTGGCTCATGTCTCCCCACTTACCACTTACTGGCTATGTTTTTTTGGCAGGCCTGACAAACGACTCTCTAGGAAGGACCCCATGACATCCACCCTTGAAGCAGGTCTTGGTTAAAACTGTTCACAGGATCATGGGTCATTAGCCAGAAGGGACCTCAGAGGTCAGCTAGTCTATCCCCAGAGAGGTGGTCAATTGCCTAAGGTCATACAGAACATTTTATGGGAAAGTTGGTATTTAGTGCCATGTCCAGTCTCTTCAGCAACATTCACAGCACCCTCTTTTTCATAGTAGATGCCTCCTGATAAAGGTTCACACAGACCTGGGCCCCCCATTTACCTCTTTAGGTAACTACCCACCATTAACCCTTTAGACTTCAGAAGAGTTTCCTTTTCTTATCCTGATTAAGATGATTTTAATCAGAGCAAAGAAAACAATTCAAAAAAAGACAGGCCCCTGGGACAGATTAAACATCGACTCCAAATGGTTTTCTTGCCTCTGTCTTCCAAGGCCATGATCAAAATGATTATTTTTGGCAGTGCCTCAAAAATGTCTTCTGTTTGTACTGAAACCAGACAGACAGAAAAATGACACTGACAGTCGTCTGAAACCTCTGCAGCGGCTGGAGCCAGGGCAGAAAGTATTACATCATCTGAAAACTGCAACCAAGTGAGAGCCTGGAGATTTGGGTGGACGGGGATGTGCAGGGAGATCGAGATAAAGCTAGGGAAGGCCCAAGAGACAGATAAAAATGAGTGTACCAAGAAAAAATGCAGGCTTAGGAAGAGACAGACAATACTCTGGGGGTACCAAAGGCTGTATAAGCAAGGAAGTTAAGAAAGCAGCAAAGCCTAGTGAAAAGAGCCCAGGGTTTAGAATCAGAAGATTCGGGTGCAAATTCCAGCTCCAATACTGACTGTGCTTTCTTGGGTAAGTCACTTAAACCTTCAAAGGCTCAATTTGCTCATCTGTAAAATAAGACAGTTGTACTAGATGCCTCCTAAGGTCCCTTTTAATTCTGACATTCTATGTTCCTAAACCAGATAAACTAAGAAAGTCCGTGGTCCTTCAAAAACTAATAATGATGCTATCGAGCCATGAGGGCCATAAACATACTAGGGTATTTGTGGGAATAGATACCTGCTACCTTTTCTCAATATGGCCACTTTTCACATTGGGGTAGTTATCTATTCAAGTCTACATCTCATGAGCCTCCTCCGACCGTTCATTCTCTTCGGTTTATCCTGTATATATCATGTTTGTGACTAGGTGTTTGTATGTTGTCTCTCCAAATAGACTGTAAGCTCCTTGAGGGCAGGGACTGGTTTTGCCAGTCTTTGTATCATCAATACTTACCACAGTGACACATAGTGGGTGCTTAGTAAATCCTCATTGACTTGACTTGATTTTAACAAAGTCAAACCTGATAACTTCAAATTCAAAGCAAAAGGATTTAATGAAAGAGAGTAATACTCAATAGCACAACATTAAATCGGGTTTTGAACTCTCCTAGCAGACATTCCCAAGTGGCAACCATCTTTCTCTCAACCTATGTCGTACTAATCTCTCTCCCAATTAAACCAATGATCTCCATAACAGAGCGAGAGGCTCACATCAGTTACTCTTCGATTTACCTCTCTCCTTTGGGTCCAAATCTCTTTCTCTCTGACTTGTTTAACTGCTCCTCCAGTCAGGACCTGGCCTTTGCAAGGAGGTGTCTACAGTGGGGATGCAAAGACATCAAGACAGCAAGGGTCTACCACCTCCTCCAATGTGCCGAGGAGTCCAGGAAAGAGCTGCGTGAGGAAATTCTAACTTGCATTTCTCTAGATGGACATGGTTCATATTCTCAGATCTTACCCTCTCTTGTATAAGCATCTCCAAAGAAAAGTTGATAATCCCCTAAATCAAATAAACATTTACAATACTGTAATCCCAAAATAAAGTTCTGTAAACATTTTCAAAGCTTTCTACTTATTCTCCCAGCTATCAGACGCCTCCTCTAGGGGTCACTGCCCAACTCAACTCCATCTGGGCAAAGCGAGTGGAGGAAAGGGAGGGTTTTATTCAGAAGAAGGATATTTTTCTGCCTTCTAACATGAATATTCTGCTGTTCTCAAACATTGTCCCAGTTTCAAGCAACTCAAACAGAACCCATTTTTTAACCCCGTACTGTATTTTGCCACATCATGACTTCATGCTGGGTAATAAGGAACGCAGAAGCAACCTCAGAAAGGCAAAAGTATTAAACTTTTCCTTACAGACCCCAACACAATAAAAATTAGAGTCAAGGGAAATTTGAGAAAGGATGCTGGCAGATTGAGACTAAATAATGCAATCCCAAAGAAGGAATGGGTCAAAGAACAAATCATAGACACAATCAATTACTGAATTAAAGAAAATGACAATAATCAGACAGCATACCAAAACTTATGGGATGTAGCCAAAGCAGTCCTCAGGGGAAAATATATCCCTAAATACTTGTGTCAACAAAAAGTGATCAACAAATTGAAGTGCAACTTTAAAAGAAAGTAGAAAATAAAAATCTTATCAATCCCCAGCTACTCAGCTAAAACCAAAAATAAAAATTCTGGAAATCAAAAACATACACAAAATTGAAAGAAAAAAAGCCTAGTGAGATAATTAATAAAACGTATTTGTTTTTTTAATTCGTTCAACGAAATAGACCAACCATTCACTAAACTGATCCTCTCTACATCACCCCAAAGAAAAAAGAAACCAAACCATCCAAATTGAAAGGGAAAAAGAGAAAACCACAATGAAGAGGAACCAAAGGAACTTTCAAGATTCCCAACAAGACTTAAAACTTAAAGACACAGATTCAGAGCACAAGTCAGTCAAAAAGCATTTATTAAGGAAGGTACAAATGCTCAGTGCTGGAGACAGAAAGAAAGGCAAAAAACAAGGCAAGCTGCCTTCAAGGAATTTCCATTTTAATTATGGGGTGGGGAGGAAACCACATACAAGTGACTAGGTACGAACGGAAGGTAATTGAGAGAGAAAAGTCCTAGCATCTAGGGGACTAGGGAAGACCTCCAATAGAATGTGAGAATTGAGCTGTCCTGAAGGAAACCAGGAAAATTAATAGGTGACGGTAATGGAGTAGAGCATTCTGGGAATGGGGAGTAACCTGTGTAAAAGTACAGAGACAGGAGCCAGTGTTGCGTCCAAGGAACTGCAAAGTCCAAAGTAGACAGATCTTAGTACATGGCGGTGAGCAAAGTGTAAAGAGGAGCCTGAGAAGACAGGAAGAGGCCAGGTTATGAAGAATTTTAGATGCCCAAAGGACTTTACCTTTGATCCTGAAGGTTAAAGAAAGCTCCTGGAACTCATTGATGTGAGGGCAACATGACATGATCATGCCTGTGCTTTGGAAAGATGAGTCTGACAGCCCAGTGGAGGATGGATTGGAGTGGGGAGAGACTCCAAGGCAGGCAGACCCACCTATTGCAGGAGTCCAGGTATGAGGTGATGAGAACCTGAATCAGAGGAGGGGGTAATCATATGAGTAGAGAGAACAAGATGCTTATAAGAGATATTGTGAAGCTAGAAACAGCAAGATTTGGCACAAACTGGATGTGGGAAGTGAGAAAGAATGAGGAGTTGTCAAGGACCAAGCCAAGTTTGTAAGCCTAAGGAGCCTGGTTTGACTGGGAAGATGGTGGAATCCTCAAGAGTAATAGGCAATATATCAGGCTGTGTGCCATCTTGGGGTGGGAGGAGAGGAAGGAGGGGAATAAAATTTGGAACTCAAAATCTTATGGAAGTAATGTTGAAAACTAAAAAAATTTTTTTTTACGGTAATAGGCAAGTGGAGGGGAGGGGGGGAAAGGGAATGATTTTTGGCAAGACAAATTCTCCAAGTCCTAACTATACACAAAATATCAAGCACAGGAAAACTGCAGGATGGTTGTCAGGATATGGGATGGTTTCTCTTCATTCGTCCTGGAGAAAGGGACAAATGGAAACCTTTCTCAGTTCAGGAGGGGGAGTTGGGGAAAACCGAGCTCCGTGAAGGGCTGTACTATACTGTCGACAAATTCTGGGCTTCTCTTCTATCCAGAGGACTCCTGTTCAATCAGCTCTTCCCACTCTGAGAACACCCCTTACTTTCTCAGCTGGGATAGGTTAGTATGGATCCAGGCAAACAACTTGACAGAAGTTGTGCATCTTCTAGAATTGATCCAAAAGCCAGACAAGTGTGGATGGATGACTAGCTCAATAAGGTCAGCCAGCAGCCTCCCTTCCTGGACTTTGCTGCTGCAAAAGAGTTTCTCTCATACCCTTTCCCACCATCAACTGAACCTTTTCAAAAACATTGTTCAGTCATTTCAGATGTGTCTGACTGTGAGTTATTTGGGTTGGGGTTTTTTTTTTTCTTGGCAAAGATACTGGGGTGGTTTGCCATTTCCTTCTCCAGCTCATTTTACAGATGAGGAAACTCAGGCAAACAGGATGAAGTGACTTGTCCAGGGTCACACAGCTAGGAAGAGTCTGAGGCCAGATTTGAACTCATGAAGATGAGTCTTCCTGAATCCAGACCCCGCACTCTATGCACTGTACCACATCACATAGCTGCTCTCTTTTCAATAATATTTAGGTACAAAGCAGTAATTAGGCAAGTTTAGTAGTACACTGAATATCTGTATCACATCTTAACCTATATAGCACAGTTATCCATTAGGAATTACAAAATTACCCTGAGAATTCACCTCTGGCTTCCTTTAAATCCCAACTAAAATCCTATCTTTCATGGGAAGTCTTTCCTAACTCCTCTTGGCTCTAACTTTCTCTGTTAATTATTTCCTATTTATCTTGTTTGTTTGCGTTATCTCCCCCCCCCCCCCCCCGTTAGATTGTAAACTCTTTGAGGGCAAGGATTATCTTCTGCCTCTTTCTGTATCCTTACAACTTAACACCTTGCCGGAAGGGGTAGTAAATCTTTAATCAATATTGACTGATTGACCCCCAATGGAAGACCACCGGGGTCTGTCATTGGCTCCATGTTATTCAAAATCAATAATGAAAACAGTAATATTTTTGTGGTGTTTTAAGATCTGCAAAACCCTTTCCAAAGATTATCTCATTGTAGTCCCCCAACAACCCTGGGAGGTATGTGGGACTATTATCTTCATTTTATAGTGAATGGGAATAATAACTAGCATTTATAAAGTACTTTAAAGGTTTGCAAAGTGCCTTTTACATATTATCTGATTCGATTCTCACAACAACTCCATAAGGTAAGTGTCATTATCATCCTCCATTTTTTTGCTCTTTTTTTTTTGGAGGGGGGAAGGCAGGGCAATTGGAGTTAAGTGACTTGCCCAAGGTCACACAGCTAGTAAGTGTTAAGTGTCTGAGGCCGGATTTGAACTCAACTCCTCCTGAGTCCAGTGCCGGTGCTCTATTCACTACACCACCTAGCTGTCCCCATCCTCATTATTTTTACAGATAAGGACACTGATGCTGAGAAAAGTTAGCTGATTTTCCCAGGGTCACCCAGCTGATAAGTATGTGAGGTAGGATTCAAACTCATGATTTCATGGGCTGTGCTCTATCCTCTAGGACACCCAGCTGCCTCCGTTTATCACTGATGAAGATGAAGGTATACACAGATGATGAAATCCATCGTAAATGAAGATAACACCAAGTTAGGAGGGGAATCAGATTTTGAATCCAATGAAATCTCTCTTGACAAGCAAGAATGAAGGGCTGAATCTAAGAAGGGGAAATTTAACTGGATAAATCTCATCATCCAACCAAGATACTCCATTATTGTGTCAGCTCTATGACTTCATAGAGGTAGCAGCTCATGGAGCAGCTGGTCCTGAAGTCAGAAGACCTAAGTTCCAATCCAGCCTCAGTCACTTACTAGCTATGGGACCCTGGGCAAGTCCCTTAGCCCTGCTTGCCTCAGTTTCCTCATCTGTCAAATGAGCTGGAGAAGGCAATGGCAAACCCCTCCAGCATCTCTGCCAAGAAAACCCCAAATGCGATCATGAAGAATTGAACACAACTGAAATGGCTCGACAGCAACAAAACAATTCGGAGTCATTGAAAGCATGTCTGTTTCCAAAATATGATCCATCCCAATCTTCCCAGTCATAGCATCTGCCCAAGACATATAATATACAGGGATAGGGACTAGATCTACGATTTCATCAATATGTGAAACTCCTGGGTGAGGATACTCCCTCTATAAAGATCAGCACCTTCTTACCTTTGAGATCCATGTAGAACTCTAAGTGTGTAAGTGACTTGCTCTGGAACACACAGCAAGATGTAGATCAGAGATGGGTCTCGAACTCAGGTCTTCCTGACATCGAGGTTAACTCTCTAAGGGAGGGCTCTAAGTAGATAGCTAGAAACAATATATGCAAGAGTACAGAGGAAGAAAATAGTGGGTAAAGTAGATAGAGCACTAGATGACCTGAGTTCAAATCCTGCCGCAGACATTGTACTAGATAGGAGATCCTGGGCATGTCATTTCCACTCTTTCTACCTCAACTTTCCCTCCTATGATATGGGGAGCATCATAGCTCCTAGCTCCCAGGTTGCTATGAGAACAAAATGAGATCAAGCAAGACAATATTTGTAAAGCATTTTGCAAACCTTGGTGCACTATACAAATGTTAACTTTTCTTAAGGAGATGGAATGCTAAGTTTGGGGGACTGCCAGTAGACCATGTCGGTTGAAATATGATGTGTAGAGAGGAAAGTAATGTGAATTAAGTCTGGAAAGGCAGGCTGGAGCCAAATAATGAACACTTTGCTTTTTTTTTTTTTGAGGGCAATTGGGGTTATAAGTGACTTGCCCAAGGTCACACGGCTAGTAAGTGTGTCAAGTCTCTGAGGCCGGATTTGAACTCAGGTCCTCCTGACTCCACAGCCAGTGCTCTATTCATTTGCCCCTTAGCCGCCCCAATGAACACTTCGAAAATGCCAAGCTTAGGAGTTTGTCTTTTATCCAAGATGCAATAGGAAGCCATTAAATGTTATTGAGCAGAGCTGGACTAGATGACAAGATTCTAAGTCTCTCCAATGGCCATGAGGCAGAGGGCATATTTAGTGACCCAAAAGTTCAGTTCACCTTGTTCAATGTACTGATATATCCAGATTCATATAAACAATTCACCGGGGAAACTGATGATGATCATTGTAGTAATAGTTAAGGGAAGGGGTGGTAATGGGTATGACAGTGGTGAGGGTGAAGATGTTGACAGATCAAATGTATTTAGCAACTTGTTTCCAAGGCACTATATATACATTTTCACATTTGACCAGTACTCCCAACCTCACCCCAAAGGTCTCCTCCTGTAGGCCAGACCTCTCTCCTCCATATCTAGTTGTGCACATACTGATCCTGTTAATTGATGCAAAGAACAACCTGTCAAACTGAAAGAATGGTCTGCTTTTTGTAGTCACAACCACATCTGAATTATGGGAGCGGTCTCCAAGGGCCATGGTATCCCATCACCATCCCCCTGGGTCCTAAGACCCAGGCAGCTCCTTCAATGTCAGAATCACTGGGCACTATTTTTCATGAAGGTTAGCCTCACTACTAAGAAGCTTTACTTCGGAATATAAGCATTTTGGACAACGATGCATGGTGAAAATCCCAATTCAGATGCTGACTCAGGAATTATCCTCGAAGGCCCCTCCAAAGAAGGGGGACCTTGTAGCCACTAAACCTCTACCAGAGACTGCAGGGATGAGATATCAATACTCCAGCACAGTTCTCTCTCACCCAAGAGTCAGCAGGTCTCAAATGGATACCTCTGCTTTCTCATGCCTATATAGCAAAACTCAATGGGCAAGCGGACCACAGGATCCTGTCAAGCCTTTACACATTTTTGTCGTTGCTTTTGGCACTTCATGAGCCCATTTGGGGTTTTTTTGGCAAAGATGCTGGTGTAATTTGCCATTTCCTTCTCCAGCTCATTTTACAGATAAGGAAACTGAGGTAAACAGTGTTCATTGACTTGCCCAGGGTCATGCAGCTAGTAAGTATCTGAGGCTGAATTTGAACTCAGATCTTCCTGACTCCAAACCTGGTGTGCTATCCATTGCATTACCCAGCTGTCCTTATTATTTTTGTGACTGGTCACCTTCAGTAGCCATCACTATGATATGACATCATAAGCACTCAGACCATTAAGTCAGTGGTTTGACTGCTAGCAGGCTTGTAGCAATACCTACTATTTATTCTCCAATCCTTGGAAATAGCAAAGTTAGATTTCATCATAGACTTTTCAGGACTATGCTGGTAAATATTTAACAATGATCTTGTGGGGAATGTTTGCACAGCTCATTTTTAGGTTTAATCTGAATTATTAGCATTTTCTCCTTCACTTTTTAAAGTTCAGACCATCAACAAAACAATAAATCAAACCCTGATTTGTAGCATTTGCCAGTATCTGAGATGTAAACGCTCTAAGATTTCCTCTTCCTGTCCAGTAAGAGTTAACTCTAGTACATGTGTTCCTTTCCCAATAATATGCTGAAATCTTAGGCATCTCCTAGAGAGAAATCTTTAACAAATCCCCTGACTATGCTCAAGGACCGAATCTGCTCAAGGCCCTGAGTCCAGAGATGAGACAAGTTGCTAAGGGAGGGCAAGAAGAAGAAGTCCTCTTGCCCTCCAAGGTCCAGCATTGGGTATTTTTGTTAAATATAAATAAATACATATGAATATATTGGGGAGAGTTGCCCAAAAATGTTTTGCTTATGAAGTACACAAAAAATTTAAAGGCCTAGAAAAAAAATCCCCTATTAGTCTTTTGTTGGTCCTCAAGTCATTGGGTATGCATTTATCTGCTTCTATGCCAGCTACTTCCCCCAGTGGAATATAAGTTCCTAGAAGCCAGGGATCATTTCTTCCTTTGTCTTCGCATCTTGACATCTAGCAGAATTCCTTGCACACCACTCATGTTTAATAAATGAATTTTGGATTGGATTGGATCGGATTGGCTTGGCTTGACTTGCTCTGGTGGTGCACACCCTGACCAAGACAGCTCACTTCATTTTCTGTGCCATAACATCTTTTCAGTGTCTTTGGACCATTCATGAAGGATATTTTCTATCTCTAAGGTCCTTCCTCTAATAACACTTAAACAAAGGAGGCCTGTAGCTTACCTACCATTTCTGGACAGATCCTTCATGACTCTTCATCAAGATTCATTTTTCCACCACAGATCATACCCAGTGCAAAGGGGAGAAAGACCTTTTTGCCAGTTATGTCAGAGGTAAAAGGGATATCTAGCCCATGGATGACAAAAATAAGATTAAAAAAATCTCAACAGGCTAGAAAAATGGGCCAAAATATAAGGTTTAATATATAATATTATATATTATATATAATATATAAATGTTTAATAACATTTAATATTCTTACATGTGAAGTCCTATATTTGAGGTGAAAAAATCAACTATATAAATGAAGAGTGAAGGAGGAAAGTCTAAAAGAGAGTAGGAGAGCTTTAGTGAACTGAAAACTCAGCATGAGGCAACAACATGACTCAACAAAAAAAGGTAATGAGACCATAGCATAGACAGAAGCAAATTATTCAGAAAGAGGGAGGCAAGAGTCTCCCCAGATTCTGTGTTGATCTTACCACATCTACAATGTCATATTCAGTTCTCAGCAGCACATTTTAGAAAGGACATAGACAAGTGGAAGGGTATCCAGAAGAGTGTGTCCGGAATAGTGAGGGAACCAGAAGCTATGTTATATGGAGATTCCTTGGAGTAAGCAGAATGCTTGGTGTTGATAAGAGGTTTGCAATATGTCTTACTTTAAAGAAATCATGATCAATGTCTCAAAGTATTTGAAGGGCAGTTCTCTGGAAGATGGAGGGATGGGTATGTTCTGCTTGGTTCCAGAAGACAAAAAGGCTTTTTTAAATTTGCCATCAGGAAAAATTCACTAACAACGAAGGCTGTCTCTCTTTTTTTAATGTAATGGGTTGCCTCATAAGGTAGCAATTTTCTCATCTCTGGAGGTCTTCAGAATGAGTCTGGACAATGACTTGTCGGGAATGTTGTAGAAAGAATCCTGCTCCAATATGGCTTAGAAGAGTCTCAAGGTCCCATCGAGCTGACATTCGGTGACTTGGTGGAGATTAGCACAAGGGCTAAAGTGCTATACTTCGGAAAGATATTTAGTGATTTTTAATTAATAAAATGCAATGCAACACACAGGTAACCTTGACACCAAAACAGAAGATTCCAAGTTCAGGGACTAGAATTTCATTCTTAAACGATTCCTTTATTTGGGTGCCTCATCTCATTAAATACTTCCTGTTCTTCAAAGAGGTTTTCACCCTTGAATTTTTTAAGGATAGACCCTAAAAAGTTCCTTTCTATAATTATGAAAACAATATCAAAAAAGTAAGAGATGACATGGCCAAATGGATAGAACACCAGTCATGAAATTAAGCAGACTAGGGTTTAAGTTCTGCCTTTGATACATACTAGCTATGTGACCATGGACAAGATAATTAATCTCTGGATGGCCCCTCTGTGGCCCAAATAACTCTCTGGGACTATAATTTATGGATGAATTGCTGATCTGCATCCATGAAAGGAGTTTCTGCACTTAAGTGTTACTCACACTTAATAAGGTCAGACTTAAAAAAAGTTAAAAAAAAAAAAAAGCCAGACATGGATCTTCTCAGCTAAGTTGGACCTCATAGTTCCTTTCTCACACCTGTTTTTCTTGGGATATTCTCTCCACGTTAGCTCTGCCTTCAACCAGAGTGATCAGTTGAAATGCCATTTTGTCCTCCTAGCAATTCCCATGTGTTCTCACCAAGTAGAAGGGAAAATCAAAATCTCCCAACAGAAATGTCATTGGAAAATAAAATAATCTTGACCTTTCTAAATGAATAGATGGATTGTTTGGAGATCTTGCCAGCAACTGTGTTAAATAAAAGGACCTAGAATAAAATCAATGCATTTCAATATATTTTTCCCTTGGAGATAAAACTGTCTGGGAATCAGAACTCTAAAAAAGGCACTGATGTATGTTTACCAGCCCTCATAACCAGAGCATAGGAGTCAGCTGCTATCATGAGATCAAAATGATACTTCCAAATTGTGAAAAAGGGACGAAGGAGCAGCATGAATGTACTTGCCAGTTCTAGTGGGCTATTAGATAACTGGAATGATTTGGATAGAAATTTTTCTATAAATGACTAGCCACAAGAATTAATGTCCAAATGGGGACATGTCTCTTTCCCTCAGTAATATGACATCACCTGTCAATCAAGCAATGCCATCTGGTTCTAATTTCCCCCTTATATGTTTTTATTTAACTTGACCTCAATTACAGTGCATCAAACACTGTGCTCAGCCTGCATTTTAAGAGAGAGGGGGGAAAGTTTCATTTTTAATCCTGTTAAATTCCAAACTTGGCTCTATAAATCCTACAAAACAAAATCCATCCCCAAAAAGCCCCTTATTAAACTCCAGTGAACAAGCCCCATAACCAGGGTCTCTAATCCCCAAATGTCTCTAATCTCCATTCAGTTCTGAACTCTAAAGGTTTATTTCATATGCTATAAAATCAGCGCCAAAGGGAACCATTGAAACATAGAAGGAAAAAATAACTGGGCCCTTGCAAAAACTTGACCCTTTCCCTCTGTCCCAACTCTGAAGACATGCTTGCTAACTCTACTGGAAAGTATGCACCATCTTTTCAAAGCCTTCATTTCTCTACACGAGCTCTCATGGGACCCACAGGAAACCAACAATCCAAGTCAACTGCCAGGCCTACTGGCTGTGGCCAAAGCAAATGGTTGATTTGGTCTTTTCAAACAACCAACCAATTAATTTCGTGAAAACATTGATCCAACAACCTGTTTAGCATCATGGAAACCAAAAAAAAAATTGCTTCACTGCATTTGCCATTTCCAACTGGTTTGCTTGGAACTATATGAGCAAGATGGGTGGCAGAATTAGCCCAACCGTTTTTAATCTTTCAGAATTCATGAACAAAAGAGCCTACAAATCTCTTCCAGTCCAAAGAGACACTAGGCGCCACCATCATCATTCTTCCCAGGTAGCCCCTGGAGTCAAGAGTACCTGAGCTCAAATCTGACCTCAGATACTTACTAGCTGTGTGACCTTGGGTGAGTCACTTAACCCTGTTTGCATCAGTTTCCTCATCTACAAAATGAGCAGGAGAAGGAAATGGCAAACCACTCTAGTATCTTTGCCAAGAAAACCCTAAATGGGGCCATGAAGAGTCAGACATGACTGAAACAACCCAACAACAGCGACAACAAATCCTTCAGTAAGTACGGTGGTGTATCTACGCCTGGCAGAACAAAGCTTTGTCCCCTAAAACACCCTTTTCCTATGGACCGACCATCCTCTAGTAACGACTCAAATTTAAAACATGTAATTGTACATTTTGAACTGGAAGAGACCCTCAGAGATCACCTAAGCCAACTGTATTATTTGACAGATGAGGAAATTGAAGCCCAACCAAGGTCACACGGGTAGTTAACAGGCAGAGCCAGGCTTTGAGGAATGTTTCTTTATTTGGGGATTCATCGGATTGGAGCCAGAAAGAGTCTCAAAGGTCATCGTTTCCTGGATATTTTGCAATCATTCTCCAGCCTCCTGTGCTGGGAGCCATTGATATAATGGCAAAAAGCATTGGACTAAAAACCAGAAAGACTAAATTTTAGTCCTTAGCTCTGTCACTGACTATGTGACCTTGAGCAACTGACATCACCCCTCAGGGCCCAGGTTTGTCACCTCAGTTCATTTTCCATTCCTCTTTCTCCTTCACTCCCCATGTCTAATCAGTTGCTATGTTTTGCATTCTTCTTCCCTGATATCTCTCATATCCACCCTCCCTTACTCCATTCAAATTTCCCACTCCAGTTCAGACCTTTCAGCTGGACTACTGAAATAAATACATGTGGTCGGCTTCCTTTAAGGCCCTCTTCCCTCCACTCCATTCTCCTCAAATTAATGCTAATTAATTTACCAAATTATTGTTAATTAATTCACCAAATTAATGTTACCAAGAGCAGCAGGGACACATGGAAATAGCAGTTAGCAAAACTTTATCACTAATCACACAGGGAGGACAACAGATGTTCAAACAGAACAATCTCTGTGTTCAGGCCCCCATTCTAGCCCCAACTAAGGGAAACATAGTGTGGGGGCTTCTGGATGTAGAACTGTACACAGGCCAAAGGCCCAGAGCCCTTTGAGGTTCAAATTTACAAAGTTTTAGATAGAAACAGTATGACAATGAGGGACTTCCCTGTTGTCTAGAGGACCAGGAAAATGAGGATATTTTCTAATTGTCAAATAATTAATGAGGAATGAAGGGTAGGGGCATACCCAATTCAACAGGAGGCTGGGGAGGAAGAGTGAGGGTCAGCCTCTGAGTTATTAGCCTTGGCATATATGAATCCTGAGGGGTTGAGTCTAGACAAGTCAAACTGGTTTTTCCTGGTGCCAGTTTATCACTCACCTTCTCAAGAATCTTTAGGTGATAAAGTGGATAGTGCACCAGACCTGAATCAGAAAGACCTGAGTTCAAATTCAGTCTCAGATATTTACTGTGTGACCCTGGACAAGTCATGTAACCTTGCTTGCCTCAGTTTCCTTATCTGTAAAAATAAGCTGGAGAAGGAAATGGCAAACTAGTCCAATAATTCTAACAAGAAACCCCCAAATGGGGTCATGAAGAATCAGACACAACTGAACAACAACAATATTGCCTCTAGAAGAAAAAAAAAAAGCAAATTGATCAGCCTAGCATTTACTGTCTGGCTCCAGCCTCCCTTTTCAGACTTATTTTCCCTTGCTCCCCAATATAAAATTTATACCATGTCCTTACCACTCACATCCATACAAACCTGCTTACTTATTGGTCCTTAAACTCATCATCCCATCTTCTGCATTGTCTGTGTCCATGCCTGGACTGCACTCCATCGCTAAGTCACTCAGAGGTCAATGGGAAGGTGCATGGTGAGTGTGAAGGATATTCTTAGCTTCCTTTCTGCCTCTTAGAATGCTTCTTTTCCTTCAAATCTCAGTTCAGGTGCTACCTCCCACAGGAAACCTTTCATGATCCCCTTAGTAATGAATGTTCTCCATCTTCTAAAACATCGGTTCTCAACCTGTGCATCGCGACCCCTTTGGGGTCAAACGACCCTTTCACAGGGGTCGCCTAAGACCATCGGAAAACACATATTTCCGATGGTCTTAGGAACCGAGACACGGCTCCTCTATCCATCTCCAGATTGGTCCCCCCACATGCAGACACGCCCACATACCAGTATTAAAGGGTGGCAGCATTAGGAAGGTTAAGAACCACTGCTCGAAAATCATCTGTTTACATGTGGCATCCTCTCATAGACCATAAGCTCCTTAAGGACAAGGGCTGTTTGCCATTTATCTCTTTGCACATCCAGTGCCTAAGACAGTTCCTTGAAGCTAGTAGGTGCTTAACAAATATTTGTTGAGTTTAAATGAATATATAATTTGATAATGGATAAGGTCCCTTTAAGCCCTAGATTGGAAGATTGTATGTGGCTCGGTGAATCAAGAACTAAATAGCTTACAATAATCTGGACAAGAAATTTTGCCTGTAAATCCCTGCTCCCCATAGAATCAACAGAACACCCTGGAGACCATTCAGAGATCATGTATGCTCCACTTTACCCCTTTGCCCATCTAAATGATAACAGTGAGGAGTGGGGAGTTTGGATTGGGGAGTTTGGCATCATCAATACACATTCCTAATTTTATTAAATAATAATAATAGCTAACATTTGTGTGTCTCCTACTATGTGCCAGGCACTGTACTAACCACTTTACAAAGACTATCTTATTTGATCTGTGCAACAACCCTGGGACATGCTGGGGTGCTATTAATACCCCCATTTTATAGCTGAAGAAACTGAGACAAGCCAGGTTAAATGACCCACCCGAGATCACAGAGATAGTGAGTATCTGAAGATGGATTTGAACTCAGGTCTCCTTGACTCCAATGCCAACAATTTCTCCACCACACCATTAGCAGCCACCATGATCAAATGGATCTATGGTCTCATCCATGTGACTCTCCTCCTCGACATAGCTCACAACTCATCCAGACAGACCTACCCTTCCTACAGGACTCTTGTCCATGTCCTCCCACTAGTTCGCCAACATGCTGGGGACTTTGCTGATTTTTGTTTCCTTTCACAGGAGGACGTGAGCTATCCAATAGGTCACCATCAGACTCAGCACATAACTTCTTCTTTGGTTTACACACTTTTTCAAAAATCTCATCCTTTACCCTGTCTCTGTTTCTTATTCCTTATGTGTTGAAGCCTCTTTATACTCACCACATGCCTCCTCATCGCCCTCTGAGTTGTCATTCATTCCAGCCTCACTCTTTCCTCTGGAACCATCTGTGTCCAGCGAGAATCTCCAGTTGTGTTGATCTATATCTTGCCACTGGCTCCAGATGGCTCTGGAGGAGAGAGCAAGGTTGTTGACTTTGCACAGCCCTACCTCACCTAAATCCAATTCACTTGCAAGTCATGACATTACCTTCCTAATGTCATTGGTCCTTTTTTGAGAATGAAGGACAAGCAACAATGTGTGCATTGTAGTAGCTGCCATACTGGGGACCTAACTGGCCAGTTCCAGTTGGGCAATGTTCCTTCCTTCCTTCCCTCCTTCCATCTTTCCTTTCTTCCTTCTCCCCTTCGCTCCTCTCCCTCTTCTCACTCTGTCCACATAGGGAATCATACCCTTACCTGCAGGTGCTCTATCCAAAGGAATATAAATTTTGATCGCAGAAACCTGATGATATATCTTAGGGTTTACAGGTTAGATTTTCTTTTTAAGGACCACACCTTAAATCCGAATCACTCTGGCTCTCACTGATTGGCCAACAATAAATAGGTCCCAGGGCAAGCCTCACTTGGCTCTCTGAATAATACTCAGACAGTCAGTCATTAAACATCAATTAAGTGTCTACTATGTGCCAAGCACTGTGCTCAGTATTAACTCTTCAGAGAATATAGTATTCACTGGCTTACAACCACATACCAAGCCATGTAAGATTTTTATTGGCCAAAGGTAAAATGAAGCACATGCAGCTATGAAGGAGAAAAAGATGAAGAAAGAACAGAAGGGAGGAGAAGTAGAAAGAATATGAATAGATGAAGAAATAGGAAAAGGTTTTCCATCTAATTCAATTCAAAGGACATCCAGTAATTACCTACTTGTTCAGATCAGTGAACCTAGGTATTGAGAATAGAGGAAAGTAAGAAAGGAAAAAGGAAATAAGACAGTCCCTGCTCTCAAGGAATTTTAAATATAATAAGGGAGATAAGATACATGGGATGGAGTGTGGTGTGGCATGGCGTGGCATGGTGTGGTGTGGCATGATGTGGCTCGGTGTGGTGTGGTGTGGTGTAGTGGATAGAGATGGCCTTGGCATCAAGACCTGGTTTGAAGTAGAGTGTCTGACACCTACAGGCTGTATACAGACCCCAAATAATCAACTGAAGCTTTCAGGGCCCCTAGGTCTATAAATTGCTCTGAGTCTATAAACTACAGCACAGTAGTGGGAATTTCCTTCCTGAGAATTCTAGGCATAACCTATGAATTCATCAAAAAGAAAGTGTGCATCAATAAGTGTCATGCAAGTGGGAGTAACAAAATTACTAAGGAGAGATGCAAGAAAAAAAAACTATGAGAAATTGGAGCAGGGAGAGACCACTTTCCACCAGGAAGATGAAGGACATGGTACATGAGCTGGCCTTAAAGAAAAGACTTTCCCCAGGGATCCATTTCAGGCATAGTGGGCAGATGAGCAAACACAGCACAGACATGGAAGAGAGAGAGGCAAAAGAATGGAGAATTCAGTTTACAACAAAAGCTTTCTTCCTACAGGCCAGAAATTCAGCTTTTTTAACCAAGCCATCTTGCAGAAGAGTGCTATCTTCTGAGTAACTGATTCCTTTCTCTCTGGGGTTTAGTACACTTCAGGAAACATCTCAACATCTTGTCCACACATATATCAAGAGGGATTGAGTCAAAGGCTTGGGATAAGTAGCTAAGAGAGTACTGGGAATGCAGTTACCTTGGCCCAGGATAGTAAGAAATTATCAGATTTTACATATTTACCTTGAAATAAGTTCAATTTTCTTTCAGTGGAAAGAAAAGTTAGTTGCTTTAAAGCAGTAAATACAACCTCAAAAGAGGAAAAAGCAAAAGAACCCCAAAGGTTACAGGATCTTGCCAAAGAAGCTAGATTGTAATATTATCATGTAACCTTCTAGTCTTTTTCTCTTAAGCTCTTTGTTTAGCCATCTTCCCCCAATTCCCCCTCCTTTATATACCTTTGACTTCTTAACTCTTTCCTTGGATCAGATGTTTTGCCTTGTCTCTCCCCTGATTTTTGTTTCCCCAGATGTCTGTCTGTCTGTCTGTCTGTCTCTCTCTCTCTCTCTCCTTTCTCTTCTCCTTCAGTCTTCTTTCTTCCTTCCCCTTCTTAGCTCTTCTTCTCCCACCCCTTGTCTCTTCTTCATCCCCTTCACAATTTCCCTCCAATCTCTCTCCTGTCAGTAACTCTTAACGTTCTCTCTCAAACCCCAGCCTCTGTTTCTCTCTCCTTACCCTGCCTAGCCTGTTTCTCTTCTCCCTCCCCTTTTCTTTTTTCTCTCTTTTCTCCTGCCTCTTCCCTTTCCCTCCCCTGACTGCCTCTGCCTCAGGTTGTAACATTAACTGGGCCTCTCTCCTGGTTTAGGTTCACCTGGGCACGACTGAGCAGTCGACTGATGAGTCTGTCGGTGCGTTGTCTGTTTTCCTCTGTATCTCACTCCATCCCTCCCTTTTCTCTTTCCCTTTGCTCTAAGGGACTGAGGGCCCACTGCGCTCCCTTCTCGTTTAGGGCCTGCCCTTTGACCCCACCGTGCCAACCTCTTGTCATTTCCCCTCCATTGTTGCTAGAGCTGCTCGATTTCCGATTTGTTTTGTCTCTTCGAGGCCAATTAGTAACTTTGCAATTCATCCAAAGCAAAACAAACAATAACAAAAAGACAGCCTCGAACACTTGTTGCGCGACTCAACTGCCCGTGGTCCCTGGGGTCTTTTTAAAAAGAAACCATAAAGTCTTCGGGCGCCTTTGGAGAGAAGAAAGAGCCCAACGGGGCAGGCGGGGGACCCCATATGAAGCCCCCACAAGCCCTAGGCGCTATCCCCAGGAGCCGGTCCTGCTCTGCCAATCCGTGTCAATTACACTCCCCGGGATCTGGGATGCTGGGAAGGGACGGGATGGTCTCTCTGCAAAGCTCTCTGGAAATGCGTCTCTGTCTCAAAATCGTTTTTAAAAGATGTCTCTCAAGCGTGTTAACTAGTTTGGGTGACACATTTGCTGACGAAACCTAAAGAGAAAATCATTCGAAAAAGCATCGAACGATCATGTCCTGCGCCAGGGCCCTGAAAAGGCCCCTGGGGTCAAGGCCACAGAGAGATCCCCAAGTATCCCAGGGATCCCTCCAAATCTAGGAAGCCAGGACTGACCGGCGGACAAAACAGGGGGTTCGGTGACGAGGAGGAAGGGACTGAAAAGCTCCCCGAGATGTGAAACCCAAAGAGCGTTGAGCTTTAACCGGGAACCGGGTAAAGGCACAGGACACCGAGGAACCGCTTTTCGGAAGTTCGTTTTGCGGGCCCGCAGGTAATAGAAACCTCAGAGCCCGCAGAAAGAAGGAATGGTCTTGGATCTTCGGTGGGGGGACCCCTTGAGGATTTTTCGCGTCTCCTGCCAGGGCACTTTTCAGGAAGCTCGGAGGGCGGCGGTCCCTACCGAAGGCTAGCTAGAGCGGTGTCTGGCAAAGGCGCGCGGAACGGGATACCTCGGCCCTTTCCCCAACAACGTTTGGGAAGGAAGAAAATCTCCCCAGTTCCCCCCGTTCTCACACTTACAATCACACATGCTCGGGAGACCAGTCAGTCCCTGAGCTACAGGATAGAACTAACGAAAACTGTCACCTCGGGGAAACTGTCCCCCGGCAAGACTCTCGCTCGAGTTGGGCAGACGCACAGAAGCATCCAGCATCCAGCGTTCCCCAATTCTAGAATTCCTTCTGCCTGAAAGTCACCCCGAAACTCACCAACTTGTCCGGCCCTGTCATTCTTATTACAATTCTTTCCTGGACACTCTCAAGATTAGCACTGCAGAGATGAACTACGGGATCCCAGGATCCCTTAACTTCAAAGGAAACGTCTGAAGCACATAATTATCATCAATCGACTTAGAACAGCTTTATTACATTAGAGAAAGGGAAACTGTCTAAAAGTGGAGAAAGGACTGATCTGTGCCTCTCTGATACTGCAACTGAGCCCAGGCGACTGGTCTGCGGACATTTTTCCAGCGAGGCTTCTAAATTTGCATCGAGAAAAAAAAAATTTAATTGAATTTCCTTGGTTTAGCCGGGCAGTCAAACGGCACCCGAAATCTGGATTGCATTAAGACGACTTATTTAACCCAAAATAAAAATGTACATATACATATATTTTGACCATTGTTTCTGAGTTCTGGAATATTAACAAAAATAAATAAAACCGTTACCCATAGGACTACCTTACTTTTATTAGCAAAATCAACTGTAATCGTTTGACTGTGGGGAAAGGAGCACTCAGCGCGGGAGCAACAGAATGGAGGGCTTTCTATATAATTTTCTTTTCGCCTCTTCCTATGGTTCGCAATTGCCTCGCTCTTAAAATCTCGGCAAGATTTTTTAAAACGCCAACAAGATCGTCTAGACAGAGCTCCTTTTTTTTTTTTTAACAGATTTGTGTCCTTCGAATTCAAATTTCTCAAGACCCCAAGTCTCTAACCTTCCTGGCCTCATTTGTTGGTCGGACCCCCGAGCTTCCACAGGTATATACCTGTGTATGTGTATCTCATTTAACCTGAACTGAGGTTTGTTCAGGGTCTCCGACAACACCGATGACGCCTCTTATCCTAACTATCCCGAGTCCGTAGGCGTTTTAGCATTTATTCTAACGTGGAAATTCCCTTCTATCTTATCTCCTTGGTATTAATGGGGGGGGGGGGGCGGAGAGAGTAAGAGCTGTGTCGGGTGGGAACCTATTTCAGAATGTGAGACTAATTTAACGATTACTAATAAAACGAGATAGTCCTTTCTGGTTTTTAATTCTATGGGAATTGAGAGAGGAAAGGTCTGTAATACTTTTTGAGAGGGGCTGAAACATCTGGAGGAGAGATTACTGGGGTTGTCAAATAGATATTGACGACTAAGGGAAGCCGAATGCCCTTAGGTAGTGCCCGATCTGTCCGCAATTTTCCCAAACAGCGTCTGTTTCTATCACTATCTGTTCGGGCAACTGATTTTTCCACTTCTCTGGGAAATTGCATTCATTCCTAACTCAGTTTTTAAAGTCAGCCTTTGGGAGAAGTCCAGTGACTCGACTTTTGGTTTCCTGACGGTTCTGCAGATTTTCTTGTGGGGAACGGGGGGTGGGGAGACCTCCCTGAAAAGAGTGGACAGAATGGCAAGCGCAAGAATGAGGCCCACGAGCCGTCGGATCTAGTGAGCCTTCTGCCAGAACTCAGACGAGGCAGGCCCAGTTCTGGCCTAAACAATCGGTCTAGCGCGGCTCTGGGACCCCATTGGTCAGATGCAGTGGGGCATCAGCAAAGAGAGGCCTGGGAGGGTAAGCATACAGGGATTTTTATGGCTTCCCTGGATTTTCCAACAGTCGCTGAAAAATACCGAAAACGAGTTTGCTGCCTCAGTCCAGTCCAAGGGCAACTGAACTTTTGAGGGCGATGGCCCTTAAAGGACTCTGAAGTTTCCCTCTCTCGTCTGAAAAGATGTTAATCCCTCGAGAGGAGACAGGGTTTTCTCCCAGCTTCTTGAAATTTACAGAATCTGGGTTAGGCGGCAGTCTCCCTAAAGTTGAAACTGATTTCCAACAAATCACATAGGGTAGTCGGACCTCGAAACCTGGAGGTATTTGCCTTTTTAGTCGCCCTGCGGCTCTGCGCCGCCAGTATAAGGGGTGACTGAATTTCACGTGTGGCGTTGGTGAAATGTCTCATTACAGTATTCCGTAATCGGGACTAGTTCATCATCACCATACTAGGGATAGTTACTGAAAGTTAGGTACTGGGTGAAGTGACACTGATTCGAATGCCCAACATTTATTTTCCTTAGGGCAAAGCCAACCTGTTTAAAAAAAAAAAAGGCAGAAGCTGGGGAGGGGGAGGCCTGGTGTTTGTCCAAGCCGGTGGACAAGTTTACGGCCAGGTCTTTGGAACTGTTGGCACCACTGGGGAGACACGTTTTGAAAGCACAGCACCACAGATTGTAGAGGTAGTTTCAAAAAGAAGGGAAGAATTGGCCTCAGAAAGAGGGAGAGAGAACTAGCGAAAAAGAGAAACAGAGAACGGTTTCAGAAAAGGAAGGTTCAAAGAGAATAGATGAAAATAAGATCAAAGCGAAGAAAATAACAACCAAAAAAAAACAGCCTTATAAGTGCGAAAGAAAAAAAATCGCGTTCAAGGAAAAGGAGGAATTGTTGCATTTCAAGCCTTCGTTGAGGTCAATTTAACGCCGTCCCTTGGCGAACGCTTCCCTGATCTCAGCAGTGCCAAGCAACTGCTTTCAAAGATTCCGGCGCGTACATAGTTAAGTGCCAATAAAAGAAAGCAGGCTGTGAGAATCGTCCTCCTTTCAGCTTGCACTAGACGTTAAACTTTGGGAGGACAATTAAGCAAAGTTAACTGTTGCCTATTCTCCCCGAGGTAGCTTCCTTTTTGATCCTGCCGAGGCTGGCGCCTTCCAAAACATAACTTGTCTGCCTTATTAAATGCTTTGACTTATGGTGAAGGATTGCCTGGTGCTTTTCAATTGGGGCCGCAGCAACCTGAAAGGACCGAGACGAGCTCCGCAGCGGAGAGACTGGGGCCCGTGGTAATAAATTAGCAATTACTTTTGATAAGGAAAATAGGAGACTTCGAGGCGCGGCAAAGGTTCAAGGAAAAAAAAACTCGAAGACGAAAAATCGCCCTCGGTCTTAAGATGCACGATGGTTCGTAATGAATTAAAATAAAGTAAAAGTCCTGGGTGCAGTCAGTGGGGCCCGAAGCTCGGGTTCCCTCAGCAGCCAAGGCTGCGGTGACTCTCAGACCAAGCATCCCTTAGCCTTCTTGGGTCCTATTGGGAGAAACAAAAATGAGAGCTGGGGAAGATCAAAGCCCAAAAGGCCGCTAATTTGTTTGAATACTGCAGGCTTAATATTCTAGAGTGTAGGGGCCCCAGCCCCCGAGCCCAAAGCCCGCCCCTCCCCCGTATGGTTTTAATAAGGGTCCCAGAACTCAGGGAGCATCGGCGGCGACGGCGGCCCTACTGCTTAATTGCGTAGGGTTTGCTCCACCGCTCGGCGTTCCCAGAAGGATCCCAAGCCCCGACCCATGCCCCCGCCCCCTCCCTACTGTCCGCTTCCACCCGGCCCGAAACTCCTCCAGCCCAGGAGCGGCGGCCGCAGCCAATGGCGCTCGGGTCCCTCGCGTCACTGGCTGCAGGGGGGGCCGCGATTGGAGGGCGGCGGCATGAAAGGGCTCACGCCGCCTTTTTATAAGAGACTCGAGGGCGGGGGGCCGCCCGCAGCAGCCGGAGCCCCGCGAGCCCGCTACAGAGGGAGCCCTTCTCTCCCCTCCCCCCTCTCCCCTCCCCCTTGCCCCCGCCCCCGCCCCAGACCCACCCCTCCGTGAGCCCTCTGGAGCCCGGAGCGTGACAGGAGCCCCATGCGCGCGGGCTGAGGCAGCGCCCCTTCCCCGGGCCCCGGCCCTGGCTGCGGGGTGTATGGCCCCCTCGTCCCTGACCATGAATCCTGGTGGCCAGAGGGGACCCGGCCCAGCGGCCGAAAGCAGCCGAAGCGGCTGCCCCGGGACGGAGGAAGTGGGCCCGGGGGCCGAGCCCTCGCTTTCGCTCTCGCCGACACCGCGAGGCGCTGGGCAGCGTCCAGGCCCCGGCCCGCTGCCCTTCAGCGTGGAGTCACTGCTGGTGCTGGAGCGCAGACCCGCCCGGGTGGCCCGGGCCCCCGAAGTGCGCGCCGGGCCCGGCCACGGCCACAGCCACAGCCACAGCCACGGCCATAGCCCGGGGCAGAGCAGGGGCGGCCGCTACGCGCCCGACGCTGGACAGGAGGCGGCGGCAGCTGGGGCTGCTGCGGAGCCCCGCGTGGAGGCGGCGGCCGCAGCTGCTGGGGAAAGCCCCCGGGGGGACGCGGACCCCGGCGCCTGGTTCCCCTCCACCACCTACTCGTCTCCTCCTCGTAAGTCCGCTGCGACGTCCAGATCTCGGCCACAGCCTCTGGGTCTCCGCGTCTCCTCCCAACCTTCTTCTCCCAAGCTCGCTCTAGGCCTGCGGGGCAGGCGGGCGCCGGGGCAGGCGAGCTGCGCTCCGCTTGGCTTGGGGGAGCCGCCTTGGTCCCCGCGTCCCTCAGGCCGACCCCAGGTCCAAGGAGGGCAGGTGGGGATGCCGAACAGCCAGTAGTTCCTGTCTTGACTACTCTTACATACACATCCTGGGTCACCCAACTGAAGGTCCCAAAAAAGCCGAATGGAAACGGGGAGTCAAAGTACCTCGGTTCCCGACACTTCCCCTCCTGGACCTCACTTTTCTCATTTGTAGCATGAAGAGGTTGAGTCAGATGGTCCCTAAAAGTCCTTCCAATTCTGCCATTCTGTAAGTCCCTCTACAGAAGGGCTTTTCCACCACTGGCCCTCCCCGACTGTCTCCCCGGGAGAAAAGCCTCCTCGCCAATATCCTTTCACTTTGAGAAGATGGGGAGGCTACAGGTTTGACTGTGAAGGCACTACCCTGAAAAAAAAAATCCTTAGCCTTTAAAATGGGAAATCAGGCTGAGAGTAGTGAGCACTTTCTGTTGAAAATTGTTTTCTACATGGTGCGCCTAAATAATACCCTTTTTGGAGAAAAACAACTCCTCCCCCGAAAGGAGTAGGTCTTGAAGTGATACTTATAACTACTTATATCATCTCCCAAGTTTATCAGTATGGGTTCAGCCTTTAGGATCTAGAAACACAAGAATCCAAACTGGTTCTTTCCCACCCTCGTTATCTGTTATTCTATAAACAGCAACCCCTATTTGATGTGAATATTTTGAGTTTCATAAGTTGCTCATCCCTAAACTCACCATCTTGCATTTACTTGGGGATATTTGCAGAAGGGATGAGGGGAGGGAGAGAAAATCAGTGGGTCGTTGTTGTACTGAACCTTAGTTTTCCAGTAGTTTTTTACCTTAAGAGACAGGGGATGGTGGGTCTGCAGAGCAGGAGAAATTAATTTAACTTATTTGTTACTGAAATCTTGAAGGAACATGTTCCCTTATAGCCTAGGACAGCTCTCTAAAGATGGGGATTTACTTAGAGGAACTCCATTTCCCATGAAGAGAGAGAGTGATGATGCTCGTGCATCCAGGCCAGACAAGAGAATTGAGATCCTCTACATTTGAGTGGTTTCTTGCGCCCCAACTAAAGTCTCTCTGTCTCTCTCTATCTCTATCTTTCCACCCCCTCCTCTCTCTTCTCCTCTCCTCTCCTCTTCTCTCCTCTCTTTTCTTCTTCTTCTTCTTCTTCTTCTTCTTCTTCTTCTTCTTCTTCTTCTTCCTTCTCTCTCTCTCTCTCTCTCTCTCTCTCTCTCTCTCTCTCTCTCTCCCCCCCTCCCTCACTCCCTCCTCTCCTCCTTCCTGCCAACTAGATTACCCCTACATCAGTTTTTCCCCTAATTATGTTTGTCCCCACCAACTCTTCCAGCGACAGGTACAGCTAAATTAGTCATAACAGTGAAACTTGAGGACAAAATTGTCAGTTGAACCACGTCACCCAGAATCTGCATGTCCTGAAGCTTCAGTCGTTGGACTCCAAGTAGCTTCTTTGTGTTTGTCTCTCTCCCACAGGGCCCCCCAGCCCCCCACCGTGCACCCTCCGAAAACACAAGAACAATCGAAAACCTCGGACGCCCTTTACAACGGCACAGCTGCTGGCCTTAGAACGGAAATTCCGACAGAAACAGTACCTGTCCATTGCCGAGCGAGCAGAGTTCTCCAGCTCTCTGAGCCTCACGGAGACACAGGTCAAGATTTGGTTTCAGAATCGAAGGGCGAAAGCCAAGAGACTGCAGGAAGCCGAATTAGAGAAATTGAAGTTAGCGGCCAAGCCCCTTTTGCCTTCTTTTGCCCTGCCCTTCCCGTTGGGGGCTCACCTGCAGGGTTCACCTACTTTATACGGGGCCTCAAGCACCTTTCCCCGGGGCACCCTGCAGCCAGTGCCGGGTCTTTTTACAACCCCGGTTACCTATGGCATGTACTATCTGTCCTAGGGGGCACTAGTCTGCTTATGTAACCCCAAAGACTCCGCCAGCCTGAAGTCCTTCAGACAAGCCTTAGGCCTAAACCTGAAATCTGGATGCCCCAGAAGGGGCTAGAGATGTGAGCTTGATCTGTGTGTCTTGATCTGTGACTGAGAGAAATAACTCTGTAGTGGGTAAAAGTTCTGTGTATGAATTGCTTGAGATTGAAACTATGGCTCGTATCAGTCTACTGAATAGAGTCGGATCTGGGCATATGTGGCATTCTCTCCAGAGAGTGGGGAAAGGGGTGGGGGGAAGCTCTAAATCCAAGGTTCTAGGCTCCCAGAAGAAGAGTCCTGCCCTGGACCTACTTGGAGGAGTTTATGGAGGTACCCTTGGATTTTTTTTTCTTACCCCAGCTTCTGAAGCAATCTAAAAATTGAACCAAGGTACAACAAGTTGGTTAGTAATCTGGAGTGAACATAGACAAAATCAGGCAGTTTAGGGACTCTTCCTGATAAATAAAAAGGAAGGCAGGCCCCTGGCAGCAGCCCATGGAAGTCACTATAGGTTTGCTCTCCATGTAAATCTGTGAAAGTAAGATGTTTCAGGACTGTAAATTCAGATCTCTGCCTGTGTCCACAGCACAGTGCCCAGAGCAGCAGGCTTTTGTAACTATCAAGTCCTTCACTTTTCTTTTTCTTATTTGATTAATATGAGTTGAATTTGAGGTCAGAAATCTGCTTGGCAGTGCCTCTTACAGATATTTAAAAGATGTATTTTTAAAAATCGTGTGCATATCAGAATTAAGGAAACTGTTTACGGAAAGACAATGTACATAGTTTTTGTACAGTGGCCTTGGATGGACTGGAATAAAATTTCCTATTTTGTACAAAGCAGTCAATAAAATATTCTAAGTTTCATCCATTGACTTGCTTGTGCCTCATTCCTGCAGAAGTTCCCTCGAATCTGAAGAGTCTCAAAGAAGAAATTTCTTCTATCGTTGGTTCGTGCCCAGGACAAATACCTAAGTTTCTTTTTTTTTTTAATTTAATAATAATTAAAAGGAAAAATTTTGTACATTATGTAATAGAGAATTTATTTCTCCTAGAGAGTTTTGTAAAAGGTGTTGACTCCTTAGTGTTAATTTTCAAGGTTTCTTAAAGCAGAATTAAGTGAGAGGTTCGCTAAACCCAAATCCACCTTTTTGTTCCTCTTTCCTCCACCTTGTACCGTCAAAAAATGAAATTCGCTAAATAGCGGGAGGGTTTGGGGGAACCAAGAGGCCTCCCATCAAGAGATCCAAGAGCGGTAAACGTGGGCATAGGGGCTGAGTCCCGGTCCCCCTCCGGAGTTGAATCCGGTTCTATTTTGAGATGCTCCGCTGTGGAATTTCGATGCCATTGGGCACCATGTGAGGCTCCCGACTCAAGGGATGGAAGGCGACAGAGCAGCTCCCCAGGGCCGAGCTCAGTCGGCCGATGCTTTTGTGCGAACGTCTGCCTCCACCCGCCCCCATCCTTTTCCCACCCCTCCCACTCCCCCACCCCACCCCACCCCACCCCAGTTCTTTCCAGTGCTTTGTCGGTTGCCCCGGAGCCACCCCGGCGCTTCAGAGGCGGTGCCCACAGCTGCAACTCTCTCCTGAGGAATCGGGGCCGCGTGCAGGTCTTGAGGACCTCTGCCCGACGGGACTCCGAAGGGCAGCTCACCTGAGGGCAGGGCTAGGGCTGAAGGGCACTAATGGGGCTTACTGTGAGCTCAGGATCTCAACCAGGAGAGCTACACAGAAAGCCGAGCCGCTGTCTGCGCTGCAGCTCGCCATCGGGACCTCTCTTAGCAAACTACGCCATCTACCGGACCGAAGGCGTTTGGCTGGCACTGGGGCGTAAAAAGTGATGCTGCGATGTTTATCATCTGGTCCTGGGTACCGCGAGAAAGAATGTCTCAACTAAGGTTCCCCAGCGTCACCTGGAACGGTCAGGTAATGTTTTTAGTTATGTACGCCACACTCAAAAACTCGGGGGGGGGGGCGGGGGGAAGGAGAAGGGAACCGGCCTTGTGGTCACTCTGCAGGGATGGGGAACCTGTGGCCTCGAGGTCACCTGTAGTCCTCTAGGTCCTCAAGTGAGGCCCTTTGAGTGAATCCAAATTTAGTCTGTTGAGTTTGTCTGCTTCAGTCAAAGGGCAGCACTTGAGAACCTAGAGGACCACAGGTGGCCTCAAGGCCACAGGTTCCCTAGCCATGCTCTAGTTCACTTAAATCATTTTTATTTAGTCATTGCAAAATACCTGGGAAGCAAATGAAGTGTAGTCGATAAAGAGTTGGGCTCAGAATCAGTAAGAAGCTAGGTTCAAGCTCTCCACCTGAAACATACTGTGTCTGGACAAGCCACCTAATCTCTCCGTGACCTGAGAAACCTTCTAAGACCAAACATTACGGGATAAGTGCCCATATGCGTTGGTAGAGGCATTTCTCATTGGGAGTTTCCTGTTCGAAGGAAATCACAGTATGGTACCCAAAAAAAAATGCAAATTAGACAAGAACCTTTTTATTCTTCATCTCCAATATTTAGCACAGTGTTTCCTGAGCTCATTTTGCATAAGCTTTTGGACATCTCTAATTGGAAGATCTACAGGCCCCCATCACCTCACACCTTGACAAATGCAATAGCCTGCTAGTTGGTCTCTCTGCCTCAGATATCTCCCCACTCCAATCCATTCTCCTCTCAACTGTCAAAGTGATTTTCCTAAGGTGAAGTTCTGACCATATCACATATGCCACTCCTCTACTCAATAAACTTCAATAATTTCCTATTCTTTCCAGAATCAAATATATAAAGTCTTGTTTGGCATGTAAAGCTTTTCACAATATGACCCTCTTCTGCCTTTCCAGTCTTCTTAGATCTTACTCCCCCTACCCTCCACATAGGCTACTTACTATCTATCACTGTTATCTAAACAAGACAGTGGACTTCCATGAATTTTCACTAGCTGTCCTTCATGCTGGGAATTCTCTCCCTCCTCCCCCTCTCCCTCCTTACCTCCACTCCTTAGCTTCTCTCTTTTACATTTTTAAAATTTTTTAACTTTATTATTTTTAACATTCTTTTCTTTTTAAATTAATTCCAAATTTTCTCCCCCCTTCACCCCTCCTTCACCCACCATGAAGGCAAGTAAAATTATGTCAATTAATTATACATGTGAAATCATGCAAAATATTTCCATATTAGCTGTGTTGCAAAAAACATAAAGCAAGAACATTGTACTCCAACTTGCACTCAGAGTCCATCAGTTCTCTCTTGGAGGCAGATAGCATTTTTTTTATGAATCATTTGCAGTTGTCTTGGGTCATTGTATTGATCAGAGCAGCCAAGTCTTTCACAGTTGATCATTATTACAACATTGCTGTTAGTGTGCACAATGATCTCCAGTTTCTTATCACTTCACTTTGCATCAGTTCATAGAGGTCTTGCCATGTTGTTGTTGTTTTTTCTGAAACCATCCCGCTCATCATTTCTTATAGCACAATAGTACTTCATCATAATCATATACCACAACTTGTTTAATTATTCCCCAACTAATAAGAATTCCTTCAATTTCCAGTTCTTTGCCAGTACAAAAAGAGCTGCTGTAAGTATCTTTGTACATATAGGTCCTTTCCCTTTTTCTTTGATCTCTTTGAGTTACAGACTTAATAGTGGTATTGCTGGGTTAAAGGTTATGCACAATGTTATAGAACTTTGGGCATAGTTCTAAATCGTCCAGGATGTTTGAATGAGTTCACAACTCTACCAACAATTTATTAGTATACCCATTTTTCCTCACCCCCTCCAGGGTCTTTTCTGAAAGATGTCAAGTAGTACCTCAGAGTTGTTTTAATTTGAATCTCTAATCAATAGTTATTTAGAGCATCTTTTCATATGACTACACATAGCTTTGTTTTCCTTTTCTGAAATTTCTGTTCATATCCTTTGATCATTTATTAACTGGAAAATGGCTCACATTTAGCTTTATTGAGTCTCTTACGATTATTCTTTCATGTTTACCTTTTTTATGTTTCTCTTGAGTCTCATGTTTGAACGTCATATTTTTTATTCTGTTCTAGTCTTTTCATCAGAAACGTTTGAAAGTCCTCTATTTCATCAAATATACATTTTTTCTCTTGGAGGATTATGCTCAGTTTTGCTGGGCAAGTTATTTTTTATTGTAATCCTAGTTTCTTTGCTTTCCAGAATATCATATTCCAAGTCCTCCACTCCTTTAACGAGGAAAATGTTAAAGTTCATGTGATCCTGACTGTGCCTCCATGATATTTGAACTGTTTCTTTCTGAATGCTTGCAGTATTTTCTCCTTGACCTGGGAGCTCTGGAATTTGGCAAAAATATTCCTGGGAGTTTTCATTTTAGGATCTCTTTCAGGAGGTAATCAGTGGATTTTTTTTTTAATTTCTATTTTACCCTCTGGATCTAAGATACTATATGGGGTAGTTTTTCTTTATAATTCTTGAAATATGATGTCTACATTATTTTTTTTAATCATTGTTTTCAGGTTGTCCAATAATTCTTAAATTATCTCTCAGTCTTTCCATTTTGCTCTGATTATTCTTTCACAACATGACTAATGAGGAAATGTTTAATATGATTATACATGTATAGCCTAAGTCATATTGCTTACCATCTTGGGGAGAAAGGGAGGGAGGGAGAAAAAAATTGAAATTCAAAATCTTTTAAAAGTGAATGTTGAAATCTTTACATGCAATTGGAAAAAATAAAATACTATTAAGTGGGGGAGGGGAATTATCTCTTGAACTATTTCCTAAGTCAGTTGTTATTCCAGTGAGATGTTTCACATTTTCTCCTATTTTTTCATTCTTTTGACTTTGTTTTATTATTTCCTGATGTCTCATGAAGTCCTTAGTTTCCAGCTGCCCAATTTTAATTTTTAAGGAATTATTTTTTGTGAGTTTTTGTACCACTTTTACCAAATTTAATTCTCTTTTCATAATTTTCTTGCATCACTCATTTCTTTTTTCCAATATTTCCTCTACCACTCATCTCTTTAACTCTTCTAGGAATTCTTGTTGGGCTTGGAACCAATTAGAGTTTCCCTTTGAGGCTTTGTTCATAGCTATTTTCACATCATTGCCCTCTTCCGAATTTACATCTTGGTCTTCCCTAACACTCTAAGTTCCTTTTTTGCTGTTTGCTCATTTTCCTAGCCCATTTCTTGACTTTGAATATATATGTTAAGTTTGGGTTATTCTCACTTCGGGGTGGGAAGGGCCTGTGCTCCCCAGCAGCTGTAAGCTCTAGCACTCCTCTTGGCCTTGGAACTGTGACCAGATGGTCCCCTGCTGTCCTGCAGCCTCAAATGCTAGTGTTCTTTTTTGTCTTGGAACTGTGGCCAGGGCCCCTGCTCCCTTGTGACCAACTGTAAGTACTCCTCTCCCCTGGAAATGCAACCCAGAGCTGCTTATAGACAATAGAGTGATTAATCAATACCAACTGCACCCAGTGCCAGCAGAAAGCCCCTTGTCATCTCTTTCTGACCAGTTGTCTGACCCCCTTACTGTCTCTGGAGTAAGAACCCCCAAAGCTTCTGCTGCTGCAGCAGCTACCACTGTCACAACACCTACAAGGTCTGCTGCTCCTACCTTGCCACCCAGGTGTCACAGATCTCTCCTGCCATCCTCCTAAGTTGTCTTAGGCTGGAGAAATAGCTCACTCTGACTTGTTGGGTCTACCATTCCAAAATTTGATTTGAGGAGTTATTTTAAAATTGTTTGAAGGGGAATGTTGGGAATGTTCAGCTGGGTTGCTACCTGTACTCTGTCATCTTGGCTATGGGTGTTTAATAAATGCTTGGTGATTGACTGACAGTACCTGACATACAGCTGGTGCGTAAAAATGAAAATAGAATAGAATTCATTTACAAAAAGATTCAACAAAGGAAAAAATAAACCTCCTCTAATGTATTTCAATGCAGCCCTAACCTTCTCAGGACAGTTTTCTATGGTTAGCCTCAGGAAGTCATAATTGTGTTCCTTGAGCCCTCTTCAAAGAACAAAGAGAATCCCCAAATACCCTGTAATTTTTGCTATTACTCCTTGTGGATAAAGCACTAAACAGGGGTAATGTACAGTTTCTACCTCACTGGAAAGTGCATGAAGCTGCTTTTATTCTCTGCAAACCCCTACTGATGAGCTCCACTCTGGGCAATGGGCACAATCCAGCTAAGCTAACTACGGAACCAGCCACCAGCTTTGAGCCTTCCCTACTCTGTCAGCCTATCCTATCACCTCAAGGGGCATTTAAGGTAGTTAATTCCACAAATATGATAATACTAAAAGAATAAATTCTTGAACTAATGCTTTTTAAAAATTATATTGGTAGCATTTGTTTTTATATCATCTTCATTTCTAAATATATTCCTCCCTTCCCCTTTCTAAGCTATCCCTTGTAACAAAGAATTTTTTTTAAATGGGAGGGGGACAGCAGTTCAGCAAAACTAACCAACATGAAGTTTCACAGCACGCACAATCTTCTACACCCATCCCCACCACCACACACACACACAC
>CM053582.1:545373604-545429224 GCA_028627135.1 Pseudochirops cupreus
ACACACACCTCTGTAAAGAAGGAAGCAAGATATATTTTCTCAACTCTTTCCTGGAGCCGAGTTTAGACCTTATAATTACAGTCTTAAATTTCAATTGTTTTTTTGTTCCTCCTACTTACATTATTGTAACCTTTTTGAATTCTATTTTCCCAGTCATGTGTCCTTTTTTTCTCTATCCGTTTACTTAAATTCAAAGTTCCATCAATGCCTCTCTGAATTCTTCATATAATTAATTCAAGCATAACCAGTGCAGTTAATACATTGCATCACAGGTGCTGCCACTAGTGAAAAACAGGATGAAGGACTGTAACAGTGAAGAAATGTAGGGTTTTCTAGAGCAATCACTCCCGTCCACTGAGTAGTTTATGGGTTATAAAGCACATACTTGTCTTCCAATAACCTACTGCAATTATCATTTCCATCTTACAGGTGAGGAAAAGTGAGGGGTTTCAGAGACACTCAACCACTTGCCAGGGCACACAGACAACAAGCATCAGGAGATACTTAGCTTTGAATCATGCCTCTAAGTCAAGTTTTCTCTCTCCATACTCCAAAAGAAATTCCCGTATTGAGATGTACAAATAAAGTCTGATAATTTTGGATTAAAATTTCTCATGAGGCATGTCAATATAATGATAACACTAAAACCATGTTTGTATAAACTATGTTCGAACCTTTCTTTCCATCCTGGCTTCAACACTTTTTGAGGATCCGTGATTTTTATCTTTGAGGGGTCTCCATGCATACAGGCTGGGAGACCTCTCCGCCCTACTGGACTGTCCTCATGACTTGGCCTGGGCAGGAAAGCAAAACAAAGCAATTCATCACCTGGTGGCCACCCTCTCCAAATGTGCTGCCAAGCCCTTGAACTGGAATTCTTTCCACTTGAGTAGGACCTGCCAGATCTTGTACTATGCTGACATAGCCTTTCAGAGTCCAGGGTCTGGGCCACACCAATGCATAAGGATTTTCAGTGGAACAAGAATAATCTTCCCTCCTAAAAAAATAAGTAAATAAATGCATGAACAAAAAAACAACTTCTGGTTTCAGAAGAGAAAGGGAATGTGTGCTTGAGGGAAAGGGTACTTAGGATATAGATTAGGTGACTGATACAAGTTCCATGTCTTTTCTGAACTGTAACTTGTAAATTTTGGCATTAGAATGTAAAATACACTTTGCTTCAGAAAATCATGTGCCCTGAAACTATAAACTAATCATCTGGTTGACACAAGTAATGAAATGGTTTGGAATTGGTATTCCCCCCCATTCTTTTTTATCTTAAAAGCCAGCTGAAGTCTATCTACAATATGTCAACATCTGAACATAATTACTCAAGATAACTGATACGGAAAACATTGATTTAAAAGTTTACTTACTTTTAATTCAGTCCAATTCAACACACATTCTTTTTTTAAAGTTTTTTTTTTGTGTGTTTTCATGACTGGGCCTTTGACATCATTGATACAGGATCTCCCAATGAAATTTTTTCAACTAGTTCAGAGGCCACACAAACATTAAGTCACTTGGTCAAGATCACCCAAATAATTAAGAATCAGAGGTGAGATTTGAACCCAGGACCTCTTTCTCAAGAGCCAGTATTCTTTCCAGCTCCCTCATTTCATTTCATTTTCCTAACTTATATTTTATTTTAGCCTTTTTATATATTGGAATGCGTTCCAAATATACCTCCATTGAATCCTCCTTTGTAACAAAGGAAGATTTTAACAAAATTGGATAAAACAACCACCTCTAAAAGTATATTTATCATTCTGTATCCATCAGCATATATCCCCATATCTTGTACATGGCAGACACTTAAGATACAATTGCTGATAACTCAACATTCCCCACGTATAATCCAGTGTATATACCCCAGGGAGAGCTTTGACAAAAAGAAAGGTCTCATAGGTAACAAAATGGTTATATTCACCCTCTCTCTGGTAGCCAAAAGCTAGAAATGACATACATCCCCATTTTTTGGATAGTAAATAAATGAAGTACATGAAGATAATGGAGTATTAGTGTACCATAAGAAACAACGAATATGAAGAATCTGGAGGACCATAGGAAAACCTTGGAGGATCATGGGAAGACCTATATGAACCAAAGCTGAGTGAAGAGAATAAAACCAAGAGGAGGATATGCACAGTGGCTACAGTACTATAATCAGAAATAAATTCGTTTTGTGGAAGAAGAAAGAAATAACTTACCCAAGTTCACACAGCAAGAATATGATAGGACTCTTAAATTCTAGTGAATGTTGTTTACTAAACCATATTGCCTCACTTTTTTATGTGCCCTGGACACAGAAAAGCATAAGATATAATCCTGTCCAGAGGGAAAGATTGATAATCTAGCCCAGAGGATTAAATTAGCAATTGTTCTCTAATTCCATGCAAGAGCTAAAAATGTGTGCAATGAAAAGAACTCAGGAAAGAAGAGGATGTGTGTGGGTTAGAGAAGTTGGAAAGGATGGGATCTGAGCTGGTCCTAAAGGATGAAGTTTCACAAAGAACAGTGAAGCAGATGGAAATAAGAAAAGCCTATACCAGAAACTGTGAAGAGACCATCTGACTACAGCAGAGTTTATTTAGAGGTATGAAAAACAAGGTTCCATGGAAAAAGAGTGGTCAGATTATAAATAATGTTGGACTCAATGCAATGATGGCTTTAAGCCAGGTGTCTCGATTTTAATACCTGCTTCTTTCACAAGATGACTAATACAGAAATATGGTTTGCATGGTTGTGCATGGATAACCTATATCAAATTGCTTCCCATCTCAGGGAGGAGAGGAGGGAAGAGAGGGAGAGAATTTGAAACTCAAATTTTTTTTTAAAAGATGTTAAAAAATGTTCTTACATGTAATTGGAAAAAAATATTCAAAAAAATTTTGATACCTGGCCCCCCTCCATCACAATAAAGTCATCAGATATCTTTAAAGGGTATTTTGAGCTCATTAGAGAAAGGGGGAATTAGCGGATAGTCAAAATTTGTCTCATTTTGTCACCTTTCATAGCACTAGAAACATGAAGTCTTTTCAAGATCCAAATTGTTAGTCTAGTGATATGAAGGGTAACTTCTCTGAGTCTTGTAGAACAGAGTTGGGGATCTACCTCCCTACTTTACATTGTAATTAACTCATCTGTCTACATATTTTGTTCCCCAATGCAAGATAAGATCCTAAAGGGCAGGGCCATCTTGTGTTTTTATCCTGTGCCTACTGGTATCTAGAACTTGTTGTTCAGTTCTTTTTAGTTATGTCTGACTCTTCATGGCCTTATTAGGGATTTTCTTGGGAAAGAAACTGGAGTGATTCACCATTTCCTTCTCCAGCTCACCTTACAGATGAGGAAAATGAGGCAAATAGGGTGAAATGACTTGCCCAGGGTCACACATCTGAGGCCAGATTTGAACTCAGGAAGGTGAATCTTCTTGCCTCTAGGTCTAGTGCTCTGTGCACTATGGCGCCACCTAGCTGCCATGCCTAGCTGCGTATGTCTGACACAGTAGGGGCTTAATAAATGTTGAGTTGAATTGAACTGTGAATCGTTTATTCAAGGGAGGCTATCAGTGGCTAATGATAAGGTTTAGATCCTCTGACAATGACATCCACCCCCTACTTTGGATATCCTTTCAACATTCAGGCCTGGATGCCAGCCTACTATACTACCAGCAAGCACCTACTTTCACCAACCTAGCAAGCCCCAATGGAGATATTGAGCACGGGTTGTTGTTCCAAGACCATGAAATGCTTCCTTAGTGTACTGCTGAATTCTTAGACACTATGGACTAAGCAAGCTGAAAGGGTCAGCCACAAGGGGAATGTGGAACACGCTCTGGTCACAGCTGTTGTCCAGAGGAGCAATCCAGTCAGCTGGCATGAGTTCCTCCTGTTCTGTTTACTTCTTGGAGATATCAGGGAGCCATTCATGGTGTCTGACTACTTATTGCCTTTTCATGTTTAAAAAAATAAAGGAAAACAATTCAGCAAAACCATTAAGACAATGACCACATCTGACAAAATGTAAGTATTTATTCAACAAGCATTTACTCACTCAAGGCACCTGGGTGGATAGAGTGCAGATCCTGGGGTCAGGAAGATCTGAGTTCAGATCCAACCTGAGGCACTTCCTAACTGTGATCCTGGACTAGTCACTAACCTCCATCTGCCTCAGTTTCCTCATCCATAAAATGGGAGTGGATAATTATAGCACCTACCTCGCTGGGTTATTGTGAGGATCAAATGAGATAATATTTGCAAATGTGCCTTGTACACAGTAGGTGCAATATAAATGCTTATTCCAATTGAGACAGTTGTAAGAGCTTTGCAAATTTTACAGTATTATACAGTACTTGTTGTTATTAGTATAACTTACTATGTGCCAAATAGCGTGCTAAGTACTGGGACTCCAAAGAAAGGAAAAAAAAACCAGTCTGGGCCCTCAAGGAATTCACATTCTAATGGAGGAGACAACACCCAACCATGCATCAACAAGAAATGTGCAGGGTGGATGACAGATTATCTTAGACAACAGGTACCAGCAGCAGAGAAGACCAGAAAAAGCCTCCTGCCAAAGGTGAGATTGAAACTAAACCTTAAAATAAACCAGGGAGCAGAGCTGTGAGGAGGAAGAACATTCCAGATCTGGAGGACAGCCAACAAAAAAGCAGTCAGGAGACAGAGCATCATGTGTGAAGGACTGCAAGAAGTCCAGTGACCCTGAACTATAGAGTATATGAAAACAAGGAAAGTAACCAGAACGACAGAAACAGGCACAGTTGTCAAGGGCTTTAAATGCCAAACAAGACATGTAACATCTCATCCTGGGGTTCATAGGGAGCCCCTGGAGTTTATAGGAAGTGCCCCAGCTTCCTACTCTCAGGAGAGAGCTATGCTTCATTCTCTGTTCTCTGGGACCGTTCCTGGCTTCCTCATTAGCGATTTTTCATTTATGGTGCTATAAACATCGTATATAGTACTCTTTTTGCTTCTGGTTATTTCATTTCATTCAAAAATCTCACATTTCTTTGAATTTCTCCTATTTATCATTTTTTATAATATTAATAGTACTCTTTTTGCTTCTGGTTATTTCAGTTCATTCAAAAATCTCATATTTCTTTGAATTTTTCCTATTTATCATTTTATAATATTAGCTAATGTTAATATAGCACCTACTATGTGCCAAGCGCTTTAGCAAATATTATTTGATCCTCACAACTCTGAGCAGTAAGTGCCATTATTATACCCATTTTATAGTTAAGGCAAACAAGTAAAATGACTTACCCAGGGTCGCACAGCTAATAAGAGAGTCTGTCAGATGTGAACTCAGATCTTCTGGACTCCAGGCCTAGCATTCTTTCCATTGCATCACCTAATGGATTTCTTAGTATACAATAATAATAAATGCAATTTGGAGCAGCTAGATGGTGCAGTGAATAGAGCACCTGTCCTGGAGTCGGGAAGACCTGAGTTCAAATTTGACCTCAGACACTTAACACTTACTTGCCATGTGACCTTGGGAAAGTCGCTTAACCCCATTGCCCTCCAAAAATATATATATGTAATTACATTAATATGCCACATTTTTTTCAATAATTCCAAATTGAAGGCATCCATTTTGTTTTCAGTTCTTTACTGGAGAGAGAGAGAGAGAGAGAGAAAGGAAGAGAGAAAGAGAGAAGGAGAGATGACATTTTGGTATACGTTGTTGTTCAGTTGTTTTTCAGTCTCGTCCACCCATTTGGGGGTCTCTTGGCAAAGACACTGGAGTGGTTTACCATTTCCTTATCCAGCTCATTTTACAGATGAGGAAACTGAGGCAAAACAGGGTTAAGGGACTTGCCCAGGGTCACACAGCTAGCCAGTGTCTGGGTCAGTACTCTGCACTGTGGGCCCCCGGTTGCCCCTTTTGGTATATCTCAGGCTTCTTTGTCTGGCCTCCTGGAGGTCAGTAGTAATGCCAAAGGATCCAACAGTAGGAATGGCTCAGCCACTTGCATACTAGTGAGGCATTTTAGAGCTCCCTCAGGTTCAACACAGTGTGTTGATGTTATGATGTTGTAATCTGCAAACAGGCATATCTGGACACATAACAATCAACCAGATATCCTTCCTTCTTCCACTTCAATGTCTGCGGGCTGCCTTGGGAGACACTGGCAAGATGTGAAAAGAGAAACCTTTGCTTCGTTAGCAGAACAATGAATGACAAAATCGAAAGTGAGGCATGGCTTTGTATGGAGAGGTGTTCTGTCGCCCAGGACCTGTGTACAGTGGTTCTCATTCTCCATTTTCATACATTAGCTTTAATAGCTCAGACCCGTACTGACTTTTGGCAGACCATGTCTGTGCTATTACAAGAAACACATCTTAATGTACGTACACATAAAAACATAGCAGAGTATTTGGCTTGCTGGGTATTTCTTTAAATGTTCTTTTTTAATGTTAAAATGAAGGCTAGAAAGCCTTATGGCTCTGGAGAAAACATTTAGGTAATTCTTTCCTTAGTTTATTAAATAACAGAGGACAGGATGTACCTAGGAAGCATCCTAGGAATACACGTGACTGATGAAAGATCCTAAGTGGGAGACAGTTCCCCAGGCAAAGTAATTATAGATGCCTTTTCATTAGGAAGTTGAGATTCTTGCTGGCCTTGTAAGGTAAAAAAGAGATTTGATGTGTCCAATGGGGTATCACACAGAGGCCTGTTTATATCACTTGGATCTTCTCCTCTCCTAAAGCTTATCAGAAGGCAGCCTGTAGATTGCATTTTATGGGGGAAAAAAGTTTTTAAAGTTCTCAGGGAGGAAGTGGCCTTGTTACCCACCCTCTTCCCCAATACTTTTGTTTAGGCTTTCAGAATACAAAAGAAAAAAAAAAACACAAGGACTAGATTTGCACATATGACCCTAAGTGAACAAATATTGCAAACTTTCGATTGCAAATTACGGAGGAAAGAAGGGTGATATTTTCCCCCAGGGATCAGGTAGAAGAAAACAACAAAGGATCAACTGAGGCCATGGATGCAAAAGTGCTTTTTAAATTGAAAGGCCCTGTACAATGTACAATATTCAAAATATAAGAAAGTGAGCTTGACTTTCACTGCTGGAAAAAATTGTAGAATGTATTATTATTATTATTATTATTATTATTGGTGAGGCAGTTGGAGTTAAGTGACTTGCCCAGGGTCACTAGAATGTATTCTTAAAGGAATGGTTTGGAAGTACGTGGAGAATCCTGAATAATAGCAATTGTCATTATTGTGATGATGGAATAAACCAATAGATACCATATTGAAACATGCTCTAGAGTTAAATCATTTTGAGCTTTTTTGGTTTAACTAACATGTTTAAACTCACCCACAGTATTTTTGCAAATAATTTGCCAGATCTCTTTTTTTTTCTTTTTTGGAGAGGGGAAGGTAGAGCAATTGAGGTTAAGTGACTTGCCCAAGGTCATACGGCTAGTTTTGTGTTAAGTGTCTGAGGTCAAATTTGAACTCAGGTCCTCTTGACTCCAGGACCGGTGTTTTATTCACTGCACCACCCAGCCATCCCTAGATCTCTTTTTTAACATGAGCTTTGGTTGAGTGGGTTTTTTTTTTCTCAAATACTTTGTAGAGAAACATAATTCATTTATCCCTCCTCTGAACTTCCTATTTCCATCCAAGGCACCACAATTCTGTAAAGTCACCCACATTGGCAACCTCCGAGTTATCCCTGACCCTTCTCTCTCCACCCTCACGCCAACTCAGCACATCCAATCAGCCATGAGTTTCATCCATTCTGCCTCTACAACAGGGCAGCTAGGTGGCATCATAGTGTACAGATCGTGCTAGGCCTGGAGTCTGGAAGGCTCATCTTCCTGAGTTCAAATCTGTCCTCAGACACTTACTAGCTGTGTGACCCTGGGCAAGTCACTTCACCCTGTTTGCCTCAGTTTCCTCATCTGTAAAATGGACAGGAGAAGGAAATGGCAAACCACTCCAGTATCTTTACCAAGAAAATCCCAAATGGGGTCACAGAGTCAGACACAACTGAAAATGACTGAACAACCTCTACAACATTTCTCACATCAGTCCCTCACTCACAGTCACTACTCTATGTCCTCATCTTTTTTTACCAGGACTACTGTGTTAGACTCCTGATCCATCTCCCTGCTTCCAGGGACTACCCTTTCTAATCACCCTTCAAGAAGCTTCCAAATTGATGTTCCCAAAACAGGGACCCAGTCCTACCCTTCCTCTACTCAAAGCCCTCCAGTGGCTACTTTCTGCCTCAAGATAAATTATAAAAACCTCGGTCTGGCCCTTAAAGCTCTCTACAATATGGATCCCACCCACCTTTCTATTTAGTTTTCAGATTATTCCCCTTTCCACCTTCCCAAGTCCTCCATTTCATACAAACTATGCATTCTACAAGCTGTCTGTTCCCTGAACTCAACAATCTTACCTTGATTTCTTTGAATTTTCTGTGTCTAGAATACTTCCCTATTCACCTCCACCTCTTAGAATCCCTGAGTTTCTCTCAATATCAGCTCAGGTGTCATTTCCTCCATGAGGTCTTTCCCAATTCCCCTGCAATGTCAGGAAGTCTCTTTCTCTTGAAATGAATTGGTACATGTAAAGAGGGCTCATGGAAGAGATGCCACCTACAGTGGGTCTTGTAAGAAAAGAGAGGCCCCGAAATATGCAGGAGAGGGAGAATGTATGCATTCTCAGAATGAAGAACCACATGAGCAAAAGCCAAGAGATAGGAGAGAAGGAAGAAGACCAGCCTAGTTTGACAGGCACTCGGAGTACATGAAGAGGAGGCAGTAAGAGAGAAGGCAAGGGTGGGGCCATACTGCAGATGGCAGAATGGAATATTAGGATTAGAAGCTCATGTTTTTTAAAGTAGGCACTGGGGAGCCTCAGAAGGTAATTTGAGTAGAAGAGTAACAGGAACACAGATGAACATTAGGAAAATGACTTGAGCTGTCATGTAAAGGGTGAAGACAGGAGACAATGACAGCAAAATGGCCAGTTAGGCTGGACAAGAATCCGATAGAAGGCATGGATGAGCTGCAGTCTGCCCCACAATGGGGAGGTTCTGCATTAATAAGATCACAGATCCATGGAGTATTGAAGAATGGTGCCTTTGTTGATTTTCCTTCCAGAATGTAAGCTCCTTTTAACCTTAGGAGCTATTATTTTTTCAGTTGATTCTGTATTGTACCTAACACATCCATATAGAGTGCCTTACACACAGTCAATGGAAATTAGCATGAGTTAAAAAGACTACTGGATTTGTAATTGGGAAACCTGAATACCCCATGAGGAAAGAGTAACTCTTTCCTCAATTCTGCCTGCCAGAGGGGAAAGTGAGGCTGGTGACTTTGCCCAACCCTACCTCACTTAAATTCAATTCACTTGCATGTCGTGGCATCACCTTCCTAATGTTATGATCCTCTTTGAAAACAAAAGACGAACAACAACAAGATGCCGTCTTTGACAGGAAGCTTTTCCCAATTCCTCTTGACTCTAATGCTTTCTCTGTCAATTACTTCATATCTATCCTGTATATAACTTGTTCCCGTATATCTGTTTGTTGTCTCCCCAACTAGAGTGTGAGCTCCTTGAGGGCAGGGACTGTCGTCTCTTTTTGTATCCTCAATTCTTTAACACGGTTCTTGGCACACAGTAGGCACTTAATAAATGTTTAATCATTAATTGATAACTCGTTAAATGTTGGATGATTGAGTCCTAATCCCAGGCTGGTTGATATGAACAAATGAGAGCCTGAGTCTCAGTTACCTCATCTGTTAAATGGGAATGATATTTGCACCCCTTACTTCACAAGGCTGTTGTGAGGAAAGGGTTTTACAAACCTTAAAAGTGCTATAGAAATACTATTTTTTGTTATTGTGGTCCAGTTGTTTCAGTCATGTCTGGCTCTTCATGACCCCATTTGGGGTTTTCTTGGTAAAGATACTGGAGTCGTTTGCCATTTCCTTCTCCAGCTCATTTTACTGATGAGGAAACTGAGGCAAGGAGGGTTAAGTGACTTGAGATGGGATTTAAACTCAAGTCTTCCTGACTCTAAACCTGGCTCTCCATTCACTGTGCTGCCTAGAAATATTACTTACTATTATTACAATAAATATTTGCTGAGTTAAAAAAGTCCAGCAAGGCAGCATCTTAGAAGGAGAGACAGGTGCCTAAATCAAGGCAACGGGACGGAAATGAGTCAGATGCCAGATTTTGCGGCTGATATGGTAGACTAGTGCAGGAGGCACAATGACATGGTCAGCATTGCTCCCTGGGCTTGGATTTGCTGTATTTTTCTTTGTACGAAACACAGATTTAAAACGACCATATCTGGTGTTCAGAATCTAGATGCTTCCAATTACTACAGAAACAGCCTTTTGCCCTACATCTGCAATTTAACTCTCTCCTGCTGCCTCATCTCAGGGTTTTAAGGAGAAGAGAGCTAGTCCTGGTTAGTCCTGAATCTTATCTTGCATGGAAGGAAAGCAAATGCAACAAGTAACAGGAATAAGGGACTGGTTCTTAACTCATCAGGGTGGCCCTGGGGGGAGTTGGCAAAGCTTCTTAGCCCAGGGATTTCAAGGTCTCAGGCCACCTAAGGCTGCAAAATTGTGAGAAACTTAGTCGCATGACTTAGCATTATCTGCAGAAATGAATGCAATAGAAAGAGCTACATGTACTGATCTGTAACCTTCTCATCATACTAAAGAAATGGGTCATGATGTTCTGTCCTTGAAAAATCAGCAATCATTATGAAGTCTGATGATAAAGTCTGCCATTCCTATGTAGCTGATAGAATCAGAAGTATATTCATTCATACATAGTAAGGACATAGGATCACAGAATGTTAATGCAGAGGCAGTTAGGTGGTACAGTGGTTAGAGCGCCAGCCCTGGAGTCAGGAAGACCTGAGTTCAAATCCAGCCTCAGACACTAGCTGTGTGACCCTGGACAAGTTGTTTACCCTCTTTATACCTCAGTCTCATCTGTCAAATGGGAAAATTGACAGCACTTCCTTCCCAGGCTTGTTGAAGGATTTAATGAGATAATATTTGTAAAAGTGCTTTATAAACCTTAAAGTGCTATATAAATGCTATCATTATTATTATTATTAATTATTGTTATTACAGATGATGAAACTGAGGCCCAAAGTCACAGAGTTAGTAAATGGTCAAGGTAGGACACAAACCTTGGCTTTCTAACTCTGTTCCCATGTTCTCTGTACAATATCATACAAGCAACATTTTCCAATTTTCTTTGCAGCAATTGTGCTTTCAATATTACCCAGTTATCTGTAGCGAATAGCAGCATACAGCATCCCCTGGAATCACAGAATCTCCCATTTGGAAGGGACCTCAGGAGCCACCCAGTCCAAACCATCCCTGTACTGGGGATCCCTCTACAGTACCCCAATAAGTGGTCATCCAGTCCTGCCTTCCCCATCCTGCACTTGGGTAATGGAAATTATTTTTTAAAAGATCTAAGTACAGAACTTTCCATCTATTCAAATTCATCTACTGAAAAAGAGTTTCTCATTTTAGTTGGTCAAGATCTTTTCTGGACTCCCAATTCTATAATCCAGTGTAATAGGTCTCCCAAGTCAGTTTCATGCAGACCAGAAATTTAATAAGATCTATCCCTTCATCCGAGTCAGATTAAAATGTTCAACAGAATAGAGTCAAGGAAAGAACCTTGGGGCATGCCATCAGATACCATCTTCTAGGCTTACAACATAATCACCACTCTCTGGGGCCAGTCATTCATTCCATTCAGAATCCTAATCAGTATACTTGCTATATGTAGGTTAAACTGAATTGTACTGATTGTACTCTTTCCAATTAGTCTTCTGGCAAATGCCTCACTGAAATACAGTTTTACTGTGTCTCTAGAGAGAAGGGAATATGGGACGGGATCAAAACTTTGCTCAGCCAAGCTCAGAATGTGTTTTATGGATATTACAATTCCCAGTAGAGCTCAGTCCTATGGAGGAGGGTTGGAAAACATACTAAAAAAAATTTTTTTAATTTCCATAGCCTTCCTTAGAATGACACACAGCCTTTTCAAAGCATTCCCCATTAGGACTACAGGTGTTCCAAGTGCACCTTCCCAGTTTTGCTCAAACAACATGCAGAGATATTTCACTGGGGGTCTACTATTTTTAAAAATATTTTGACAATTTCATTTCAATATAGTTGGTTTTCTATTTTGGTAAATTTTGTGCATTTAACAACATTATTCTTAGAAGGGATCCAATGGTCTCACCCTTCAGAAATTACTGTCTTTCCTTATCCAGTATGAGAGAGCCTACTAGAATGTAGGTGTTGCAAAATCTCATGATTTCTAAAGAGGGTTATATGTCCTGTGTTCTCAGTGTACCTAAGCCTATATTAGGACCATAAGGCACCCATGTGAGGGAAATGATGCCCTCAATAGCCATGCCTTTTTTTGTATGAAACTACCTTCAGTGAGAGTCAGCTACCACACTGATGGTAAATTCTTCAACTTGAAAAGGCTACAAGCCAACACCAGAGTGGAGGGAGTGTTGGTACATCATTGTCTGTTTGCAGATGACTGTGAACTCAGTGCAGCCTCAGAAGCTGAGATGCAACAAGTACAGACAGATCAAAGGACAACAACCAAAAATGTACCCACAAAGTGCCCTATGTTCAATTAAGTACTTACTGTATACAAGGCACTGTTCTAGATGCTGGGGGCACAAAGACACAAGAAACAGTTCCTGGCCTCAGGGAGATTCCATTCTACCGGGGGGATGCCCACTCACAGAAGAAGATACAAAGGAATGTTATTAGGAAGGAGCTAACACCAACAGCTGGAAGTGAAGGGCAGGAGGGAAAGATGATGGTCTGGTCAGGGTGTGAGAGGAGTTAAAATGGAGAGGGGTAGGGATTGCAAGAGGCAGGAGGGACACAGAACTTCCTGGGTCAAAGTGACATCGTGTGCTGGTCAGTTTGGCTGGAACACAGAGTACCTGAGGGTGAGTGATGTGAAACAAGCCTGGAACATTAGAGATTGGAGCCAGATCAGGAGAGCTTTACCTGCCCTCCTAGAGTAATGGTAACTGCCGAACCTCAGGGCCCTGGGGAGCCAAGGGGGCAGATCTGGAAGTTAGGGAGGACAATTCTGCTATTATGTGGAGGGTGGATTGGAATGAGGAGAGGCCAGAAAACAAGCAGACAAATTAGGAGGCTACTGGAATAGTCCAGTCAAGAGGCAATGAAAGCCTAAACCAGGGGGTGGCTATATGAGTCAAGAAAGGGACAAAGCTTATCTAGACTGCTTCCGTTGGGGACGTGTTAAGAATGACTCCAAGATTGCAAACCCAGGTAACCTGAAGAATGGTGGTACCCTTAATAGAGGGAAGTCAGAGGATAAGGATGGGTTAGGGAAGAGCTCTTATCTCGGGATGTGAACTTTTTTTTTTAATAGTCTGATAATGGGGGCAGCTAGGTGGTATAGTGGATAGAGCATCAGCCCTGGAGTTGGGAGCACCTGGGTTCAAATCAAGCCTCAGACATCTGACACCTAGCTGTGTGACCCTGGTGGAATCACTTAATTCCCATTGCCTCAGGCCCTTACTCCTCAAAAAAAAAAAATCCTGGGGCAGTGAGGTGGTACAATGAATAGAGCACAGGCCCTGGAGTCAGGAGGACCTGGGTTCAAATCCAGTCTCAGACACTTAACACTTACTAGCCACATGACCTTGGGCAAGTCATTTAACCCCAACTGCCCTGCCTTCCCCCCTCCAAAAAAAAAATCTTATAACTGTTCTTCGCTCCAATTTGGTTTCCTAATTCTGGGCATTTTATTTTACGCATTTTTTTTGAGGGAGGAAGGCAAGGCAATTGGGGTTAAGTGACTTGTCTAAGGTCACACAGCTAGTTGTGTCAAGGGTCCGAGGTCAAATTTGAACTCAAGTCCTCCTGACTCCAGGGTCGGGTGCTCTATTTTATGCATTTTAAAACCTCATTCTGGTAAGGGGTCCTATACACTCCACCAGATAGCTAAAGGGGCACACAACACAAAGAGCCTGAGCTCTTGCAGGCTAGAGGGAGTTTATCTCCCCCAGGCAGGTTCCATGAGTATATACACCCCCTTCAGTTTACCAGCTTCTGTTAACTTTTACCCTACTGGGTTCTCACTATGTTCCCATCTATCCCCCACCTTGTCTCCACCACTCATGGTTGTCATAGTATCCTAGCCTAGGCCCACACACCTTCATCCTTGGCCTCACTTGCCCCTCTGTAAAGTGACCTTACTCAATGGCAGACCATGACCTCAACGGGCTCCCATATGCCTGTAGTCTCACTGTATTGTCCTGCATGTTTAGCATATCCTGTGTGCACACGTCATTGGTAAATGCCAGTGCCTCTGTCCGTGGGGTGCTGTCAGTGTGTCCCTTTAAGTACCTGTACTTCTGCCTCATCACACCCTCATATTTTCTCTCCTGTAACTTTAATGACTCAAGATAATCTTCCCCTTGGGAGATCTCTTCATTATTAATCACATCCCTCTGGTCTCCTGGTACCCACTGACTATACCTTCCCATCAGTCCTCAAAGAGCCCACAAGGTGCCTCCTTAGGCCAGCACTATCTGCCCTTCTTTGCACCATACTTCTGTTAGACTCCTCAGTGCTCCTTTTCTGTGGTCCTCGTCTGGACCTGAATTGTGCCCCACGTCCGGACTCCACAGTGCTCAGAGCACAAGCCAACAAACTCCAAAGTGGTGTCAAAGACAGTGACAGAGTCTAAAGTGGCCACCAGGAGGTATCACTTCTTTGGCTCACCAACAGCCGACTGTCTCCCCTCCACTCTGAGGGAAACAGTTGCCAAAGAGCACATTCTATAGAGGAATTTAGTTTGCTGACCTCGGCAAGCAAGGATTCAAAGGGCAATTTCTTACTCCAACACAAGAACTTAATATAATTGACTACAGAGACTAAAAATCATTTAATACACAAAACATCATTTAGTTCACATATAATACAAAAACATTTGTCTTCTTTGTACAACCAGACACACTAAATTTCTGAAACACCGTATGAAATTTGTACAATAAAATCTGTTAAGACTCCTGAAAACATTGTTGCTTACCCACCATTTGTAAAACCTAAAAAGGCTGATCTCTGAACTCCACATAAATTACAGCAGAATATGACATTATTAATGTACATTTTAAACACATATACATGTCAGTGTACACAATACATTTACACCACCAGTCACACTTTGGAAAGGTTGCCAACTCTTAAGCAGACCAAAGGTACCATTAGAGGACTGGGAACAAACCCGTGCCCTGCTCACTCTGAAAAACTCGTGCACGTGCTTATTCTCACTCCTGTGCCAGTGTCTTTGGTGCCAGTGCGCATGTGAACAAAATATCTCTGCCAACACAAATCGCCTCAATTTCCTGGAAAATAATCTGAAGTCAGGAAAAATTAGAACAGTAAAAGGCCAACGTGAAAAAGAGTTATGGCTTCACCACCATGGAGGACATTCACTGAAAGCAAATCCATCACCTGGTGGAGCTGAATTGCCTATAGTGGGCACCCAGGGGTCCAAAGACCCCATTCTCAAAAGGAAAGCCAGTTTATGAAGGCCGTTGGAAGGTTTTTGTCCCCAAGTCCCCTTGTGTCCTTCTCCATTTCCATAAGGCTCCCCTCAATCTGTATTTCTGTGAAGCAGAAATGCCTAAAGGAGAGGGCAGTTGTATAAGTAGGAAAAAAAAATAGAACAGAGCTTTGAAGCATGAAAAGGATGGCTCACAGTGCTCCCAAGTAGGTATACTTGGTAAACGGTACAATATACATTTTATAAAAAGCCAATGACCTTCAGATCATTTAACACAGGTTAAAAATGAATGAAAATCAAACCCCTGTACATATAACCCTAGAGTAGATTCTGGTGTCTGTAGGATATATGAGAACGATCAACATCTTCATGGACTTTGGGATAGTCAGTCAGAGGTCTTCACTACTTCAGCCAACTCCAATCAAGACTCTAAAGGCAGACATGAAAAAGAAAAAAAAAAGAAAGAAAAGATGAATGAGGTCAGAAACAGCTTTTTCTTTACACTACAACAGTTTTCAAAAGAATTTGATCATCATCTCCAGTAATTTGCAAATGAAAAGAGGAAATTCAAATGATTAAAACAGAAAATATTTAATGGGGAAATTAATTAGCAAAGCTTGGGCAGTTAGATTTTCCACTGGGCTTTCCAAGCTTTATCATCATGGTATTGTTCACACTAACCTAATATCTGAATACTCTTAATTTGTTAACACGTATGAACAACTGTAATCATGTTAATTCAGCATACATGCAACAACTGTTTTTCAAGTCAGAAGCATCCCTCCCAAATATAAATGTTAACTGCTGTGTTAGGAGATATAATCTATCCACCTGAAAGGCCAAAATGAACAAAGAAAAGTCAGATACATGCAAGTCAATTATCACCCAAGTAATTCTACCAAAAGTTCTCATGCAAAGAATGCTCAAGATTCCCATACCCCAGACTATGGAGAGTTGAGTAGTTAGCTACATAAAGCTCCTCTCTCTGCTCTCTCCACTACACTGGGCATCTTAATGTCAAACAGGAATAGGACTGACTGCTCTAGCCCAGGTGAGGCAAGGAAGAGAAAGCAGGGAGACTTACCATTAGACTCTTACCCTGTTCCTCTGTTGCCTCACGGATAACAGTACTCAAGCAGCCAAGATAATTCAGATTTTCCTCTACTATTTGTGTAAAAGTTTCTCTGTAGAATGAAAGAGAAAATAATTTAAACTTAGGCTAAAGAACATGCTGTTTTCTTCTATCATCCTGTCTTTGGTAGCAAACTACAGACCAGATGTGTGCCAAGCATGTGCCCTTTGTTTTTCCATAACTTGACAAGGAGTTTGGCAAATCAGCAAAAAGACAGACAGTCATCCCTCAACATTCGCAGGAGTCACAGGAGGGCAGGACCCCTGTGAATGTGAAAAACTGCAAACAAATGTAGGCTCCAGCCCAAACCATTATTTGTAATAATTCCAATCATGTCTGACACACAAAACAAGTAAAAGTGGCGAATTCTACATAAAAGAAAGAATCCTGCCAACAGTTGTGGCATGTATGCAAAGTTAACATGATTACATCGGTTGTTCATAGATGTTAACAAATTAAGACCCTCTCTTGCCTGAGATGTTGAAGACAAAGGTGATCCCTCCTTATCTTACTGAATTTGAAGGGAAAAATGATTAAACTAGTATCTGAAATAAAAATCTGGGAAATGAGGGAAAACATCCCAGCCAACGGAATGCAATGGGAGAGGGAGGGAACAATTCTTAGTCTGCAAAGGTACCAGCTGCTTTCAATAAATTTTAAGACTTAATGACTGAAATATACTTCTCCTACAGACAATGAACCACAGATGGACTCTGGTTCTTCTGTCTCCCTCGGCCACTTATACTGTCCTTCCCTTCTATTCAAAGATCACAGACCAAAGCCTTATGGCTGGGAGAGGTCTTAGAGCCCATCTAGTCCAACCCTCTGAATTTACAGATGAGGAAAATGAGGCTTAGAGAGAGCAGGTGACTTGTCCAGGGTCACAGAGTTATTAAGTACCTGAGGCACAATCTGAACCCAGAGCTTCCTGACTCTAGTCCACTATGCTGCCTGCCCATTCTCCACTGACCACGTGTGTCTCAAAGGGCTCCACTTGGCATGAAGCCTGGTGATTAGGCCTCACAGAGAACAGGACAGTATCTACAGCCAAAGAACTCTCAGGGCAACTTCACGAGTATTCTCTTCCTTCATAAAGCCTTCTCTGATAAACTCGGCCTGACTCTGGTCAATTCACACTTTATCTTTTATAAGGACAATCAAATGGCAAGGTAATCAATTTGGATCCTGTCTACACTTGCAATGTCAATTCTCACTATGTCTGCTTGACATTTGGCTACTCAAAAATCTTAGCTGCCTAAAATACCTCATTCTCCAACCACTGTAGGGAATTGTAGTGCATCCTATTACTTGTGGCTAATAAATTACCAAGCAGAGATAACCAAATGCCAAAGAAGTACACTGAACACAAAAAAGACCTTGAATTGCCACAAACCTCTTTGTCCAGTGGCTCAAAAAGCATTTAAGAAAGCCCCCTGAAGGCATCTCAAGCCAAGATCATCATTGTGATCCAAACACCTGAGGCAGTGTTGGGAGTGAAGTGAGGGGGTGGAGGAGGGGTCATTCATGAAGTGAATGATCCTCTGAAATGGACCCCCGTATCAGTGGAGTAAAGCACCAGCCTGGGCATGTATAGAGAGACTAGGAAGAGATGGGTGTCTTAGTGGTCTGCTTATAGTTCTAATTGGAAGAACATGTGAAATTAGGGCTGTTCTTCAATATTTCAAAACCTCCCTCAGTGGAAATAAGTCTCCCCACTCGTGCAGACTTCACCCCTTTATGCCCTAGTAGTTACCGTGGTCAAAAGAAGAAAAAAATCAACCCCTTCTTACAATGGATTTTTTCCACCTCAATTAGACTGGTGGTCAAGGGACAGAGTCACAGTTCATCACCAGGATTAATATATTATAGATTGAGTGAGCAAAGATTCCTTCTGATAACTGACTGGGAAATCCCAACAGACTTGGAAACTTTATATCTATGAGCATTTATTACAAGTGCTAAGTACTCAGAATCATAGAATTTGAGTTAGATGACTCCCACAGGCCAACTAGGTCAACTCCCTCTTGCTTAATGAACCTCAGGCATCTCTAGTGAAGACAGAAGAGGATATTCTTCCTTTAAGCACCAAAAGATTTCTTGTTCCAACTTTCTGGGTAGACATTTTCCTCAACACTCTATGATCAATTATTCTATTGTACTACAGAATTAGCAATAGGATTTGGGGCTGAATCTTTACTGACTCCAGAATGGACTATGGAAATTACTTTCTTTAAAAAAATTTTGTCAGTTTTCTTTTTGCAATGTAAGAGTAAGATGCAGAACATTCAGCTCTTTGGCTGTGTATGATGTGGTTGTACCCTTCTGCCTGATTAACTATGGGCTGGGCCCCTAGTTGGTACCATTGAGTTTTTCAAAGTTTGCATTCTGAAAGTAACAGAAGGGAGGATTCAGGAAGAAAGGAGAATACAATATACTAAAAGAGAGAGCAGAATTCTTGATTTCACATGGAGAAGAGCAAATATATTCTTATCTTTCATTCTAACAACTATGTACTATTAAAAAGAGAACCCACCCATCCTGAGCACTTAGAACACATGACAGAGAACGGGGGGTGGGGGCTGTCAAAGTTGAGGGTAGACCTGCAGGAGTTGGAGTAGTGACTGCACCTTCTAGACTGGTTCCAACAAGGGATCGAGCAGAACTCTGAGTCTGAAAAGACAGGGAAAAAATGTCAGATATTATCTATTCATACTCATAGTTATTTTAACTTCTAAAATCTATCACGTATGCAATCTATGTATGTTCATAGGCCTTATGCACCCCCATTTCTTCAGCTGCATCTAAAGCCAAACATCCGCCCTTCCAACCACTCCTCCAGGCTCTATGGAGTCTCCTTCTGGCTGGAGCAGAGTATATGCCCAGAGAGTATTTAATGGGACAAGTCTTAGCACCAAAAGGAGCAGATTAAATATCTCTCACTGGGACTTCAGAACTTTCTCCAAATCCTCCTCCAGATAGAGCCAATTCAAGTTCATATACTACAGTGGACCTGGAGATAAGAAACAGGACAGCACAGAAAAGGTGATCATAGGGGATGAATCTCAGTGGTTGTCAGCCAGGGATTAAAAAGCAGCATTTCCAGGTTATTAGGAAATACATACCTGAAAAAAGTTCATCACACTCTTACAATGCCTTTCCGCAGGAAATAACAACCCTTAAGGACATATGTCATTATAAAGCATGACTTACACAAGCAATTTTTAACAGATGCCAAATTTCCCTCTGCCTCTTTCCCTGCATCAACATGACCATGTTGTCAGCTTCTTTGATGCTATTGAGGGCCACTTCAATCTTGGGGAGCAGGTCAATAATCTTCTGCTTACAGCCCAACAACTTGCTGGAGAGAAGAGTCATGGTCAGTGTCAGAAGGAAGGACCAATGCCCTGAAGAACACGAACAAATACAAGCACAGCACCATGCTGCTCTCCACTAAGTATGTGTACTACACTATGGGAAGGACAGGCTTGGGATTCCTTGGCTTTACTATAGGGAGAAAAAAGAGAATTTCTACCTAAGGTGGCCAAACAACTCCTTGAGGACGCGGTCCTGATTCTGCACAGTCAGCACAATGATCTTCACCATCTCCGAGCTATCACTGTAGGAATGATCTGTAAAAAATCACAAACAGCAGAACCAGTGACTCTTCAACAGCCTTGAGAAAGAACTCTCTCCTAAACCTTGAAAGTGTTACCGTTTAAATTCAAAAATCTGATTTGGCAAATGAATGAATACAAGAATGGGCCAAATAAAACATAAACATTGTAACAGTAATTCAGATTAATCTAGCACTTTCTGGTTCACAAAATGTTTTTTTCACATCAATCCTAGAGGCTGGAGAGCACACTTAATAAAAATGGAAACTGAAGAAGAGAGACGTTAAGTGACCTGCTTGTGCCAAGTTAGTGTCAGATTTGGGATGAAAACCCAAATTCCTCAACTCCCAAATCAAATGTCCTTTTCACTACATCATGTGCTTCAACAGAGATTTTGTTACATTTTGGTCATTTTTTCTGGTCGTGTCCAACTCTTCACGACCCCATTTGAGGTTTTCTTGGCCAAAACACTGGAGGGGTTTGCCATTTCCTTCTCCAGCTCATTTTACAGATGAGGAAACTGAGGCAAACAGGGTGAAATGACTTGCCTAAGGTCACCCAGCTAGTAAGTATCTAAGGCCAAATTTGAACTCATGAAGAAGACCCTTCCTGATTCCAAACCCAGCACTCTATCCACTGAGTCACCTAGATGTACCTTCCACAGAGATTAATTGCCCAAATTTGGAAGCATCTAAGTCCTGAGTGGTCCAGAAATATGTGTCCATGGTTCAGGAGAGTGGAACTTTTCTTGGTTCTAGACCTGAGAGACTGCATTCTCTTATTTGGACATGAAAGAGAAATTCAAATAAATAAAACAAACATTACTTAAGTGCTTACTATGTGCAAGGCAATATTACAGCTGCTGAGATACAAAGAACTATACTAACAGTTCTTACCTTCAAGGAGCTTACATTCAACTTGAGATGGGGATTGGTATACAGAAACACACATGATCTATGTGGGTAAGTATACGAGAGGCAGCGATGGTTGCTCTCCTGGTGTGTACAAGTCCCTACAACATAGTAAGCCCTTTAAAAATGTTTGTTAAGGGGGGCAGCTAGGTGGTGCAGTGAATAAAGCACTGGTCCTGAATTCAAATCCAGCCTCAGACACTTGACACTTAACTAGCTATGTGACTTTGGGCAAGTCACTTAACCTCAATTGCCTTGCCTTCCCCTCTCCAAAAAGAAAAGTTTGCTAAGGCAGAGGGCATTAAAAGCACCTGAGGAAGGAGGAAACTGGGCTGAAGAGCTCGGGAAAGGGAAAACAGGGTAATTCAGCAGCCCAGCCATGGCCACAAGGCAGCAGCCACGGCCCCAATGGGACTGCTCAAAATATCATCTGCACATTCTCTAATTTTCTGAGCTGGCAAAATCTCACCCAATTTGGTAAACTCGTCAAGGGCACCAGATAGTCCTCCAGTTTTCCACAGCTCCATTATTCTACCATCAAACAACAAGGACTTTCCAACTCCTCTTATCGCATCTCACCCCAAACGTCCCCATCATGTCATGCCCCCTGTCCTTCCTGCTACGGCATTCATTTCTGGAAATTCCATAGAGTAGAATTTCCTAACTATATGTTTTATATAAACCGAAATGCTCATAACTGCTTTCTAGGAACAGGTTAAAATCTGGACCATCTGTGGGACTGGGAGAAAAGTAACTCAACAGTGGAAGAAACTATAGAAGCAGCAGATGAATGATGATTACTGATTGAAGTGGCAACAAGCAGACATGAAAGAGACTCATATAAAGTCATGTCTCATGTCACCTTCAACTCAAAAATCTGACCTAGCAAACTATTCAAACCAGAAAGAAGAGCTTCACCAGACTGACTGGTTTGACCCGAGTGGGTGCTTCACATCGAGGACTCATTTGTCCTAGTGCAGAAGAAGAGCAGAATGAGGAAAAGTTTCTGGGAGGCCCAGAAGGACCCAGCATGGGACATGGGTTTCATGACCAAGAGTTCTCTAAGTAAGCTGGACAAAACCAGACAAAGCTGGGCACCCAGAATCTACCAACCTGCACAGATCGTTTGTATCCCATGATTCCTCACCACAGTAAACAGCCTGCTGCGCTTAAAATGACTGATCCGGATAGGTCAACCTATTACTGAATTCTCAATGAGAAGTGATATGGAGGAAGAAGACAAGGAGAAGGTAAGGGACATGGTCCCAAGGTCCCAAACCCTAGGGACAAGGGCAGCTGAAGGACCATCAGAACCAGACAGTGTGAGAGGCTGGCAAGTCTTCATCCCTAAAGCCCCTCTAAACCCTCACACCACAAAACAATATAATTAAACAAATATTCAGGGGCTTAGAGGAAGGAAGCAAGGCAGTGAGTACACACGACACCTCTTTCCTTGTCCTTTCTGCTTTTCACTTTGTTAACTACCTACAAGGGATTGGCCTTTAGTTGTTTCAGCTGATGAGAATACGATTTTGGGTTCCACATTAATCAACATAAAACCTTCCTACAACCAAAATCAATTTAAAGTTCTGTGTATAGCAATTTGTTCTTTCCCATCACAACACGCCACATGCTGTCAATCTTGTTTGTGGTAAATGTTGTCTGACTGGCCAAACACTGAACCAGTGGCAGATGCAGTCACACCACTAAGTAGTTTTCAATATGGACTGCCCTGTCCCACTTGGAACGTGGATCTTCCCTCTCTAAAGACATCAGGTTTCTGCCAACTTCCCCAGTCAATCTCATCTTTCTCCCATCTTCCTTCTAAGCCTCATCACTTGACATTTCCTGTTTGCTCTCCTTTCCTAACCTCTTGGGTTCCCCAAGATAGAAAAGGTATCATATGGCAGCCCCAGATTTCAATTCAACCCTCCCAGGACAGCAGGTGAAACTGACCACTAGCCTTGGGAAGTTCTTTCCTGTGCTATGATGGGGTCTTACCTGGAGACCTGGGCTTCAACTGCTTGTAGAGATCAATAGCTTTCTGTTCCCTACAAAAGAAAAGTCAAATTGTTTCACAGCCATGCTATGACAAATGTCATTAAATATTTCTAATAATCCACAACTGGAAGCAAGCTGCCTGGTTTTAGTCATATTTTGTATTTTAAAGAAGGCCCAGAACTCTACTAGACAATTACAGAGCATTTCTTGATATCCACTTCAGAAAATATAGAGCCAAAAGTTACTGTATTTCATTATTACATTATGATTACATTATATTATTATTAAAATACTGTATTTTATTCCAAAATGCTGATTTACAATTTCCAGTGTACTTCTTCATATGGGCATAAGCTAGAGTCCTTCCTAGGAGACAGATCATGAGCAAATCTGAAGTCTCCTCTGGGGCACCTCAGGTAAGAAGCTATGCTCTAGGTGTGGGGAAAGGTGCAACACACTTAGAGAACTTCACTTAGATCAACCTCACAACAACCCGTTGAGGAGAAACATTCAGAATACGATGATCTCCACTTTACAGATGAGAAAACTGGGACTCAGTCTGGAAGTACTGGACAAATGTTCTGACTGAGAAGAGTTCAACATTCTTTTCACTTAGGAGGGAGAAAATCTACCTCAGGCTACAGGGGGTAATTTTTCGAAACACCTAAAAATCAGCACCTCTGATGGAAGCGACTTCTCAACAATACTGCCATTTATCACGTGAAAACCAAGTAGACAGAAAACAACCTAAATACTTGGTAACGTCATGATCAATCAGCCACCCCTGGCTCAAGGCCCCAGCCCAGAAAGACCCAGGGGGCAGGATTCCTTACAGAGAGTCCATGACATCTTCCTGACGCCTTGCAGAAGGGCTCCTCTGCAGCTCCACAATTTCTGTATGCAGGGACATGATTTGCTCATCCAAGTATCCAATATCACCAGCCTAATTCAGACAAAATGGGGTTATCACAGTCATCTCAGTTGTACCCACAAAGCACGGGAGGGTTAAGAAGGGAGAACAGGTCTAAAGAGAGACAAAGAACTTGCTGCTTTAAGGTTGGAAATGAGAAATGTTTGTTTATAATGTAAAAAGGCCTCTTTCCCACTTACTCTCTGCCCTCTATTTGCCCATCTCGAAAATAATCTAATCTACCATCTGGTTTCTTCTCTGGCAAGGCACAAGTACACGGCAATCTCAAAACTGAAAGAGGGAAAGGATATGCAAAAACTACCAATGCAGCTTTCATTACAGCTTCATGGGTCTCTCCCATCTCCTGCTCTCATCTGCCTGAATAGGCAGCGTGAGGAATCCAGCACTGGGTATTCATTCTATAACACCTGTGCTCATCTAGTCTGTGAAGGATCAAGTCAAGACAGGAATGGCAAGAAGAAAAATGTCTAAGCTTCCAGAGAGAGCAGAGAGGTCTGATAAAGGGCTTTACACAGTGGTCACCTGAAGAAGTGACCTCTGCCCACATGAACAGAGCACCCATCTAAAGGATCCAGGGCCATCTCCAGTTGTCCTGACTCATATCTGGCCACTGGACCCAGATGGCTCCAGAGGAGAAAGTGAGGCTGGTGACCCTGCACAGCCTCCCTCACTCAAATCAAAGTCAACTGCAGGTCATGTCATCATTTCCCTGATGCCATGGTTCTCATCAAGAATGAAGGACAAACAACAACAACATCTAAAGCCAGTCCAGAACATTAGAAAAGATTTCTGGGCAAGCACAGGTGTGGATGTATTAAGTCAATACTCTTTTACTCACAAATAAAGGCGATTACAAAGGAAGACAGCAGAAATCAGTCTCAAAGAAGGGCTTACCTGTGCACACTGGATGGCCTTTTCTTCCATTTCTTTCCAGGCTTTTAGCATTTTTTCTGAGGCTGAAACAAAAGTCAGGGTTATCTTAGAAATAGCCGTGAACAAAAACAAAGGAAAGAGGCTTCAATGGCCAACGTGTCCCTATTCTTGGTCAAGGTTTTCGTTGTGACCACAAACATTTTAATGCATTACTAATCGTATTTTACTCTTACCCAGAATACTCCTTTCTCCTGAGTAGTCTCAGTGTGAAGAAGGTACCTTACAGAGAGCAGACACTCACTGGCACAAAGCCAGTGCCATATGTTATTTATGTAAACAGAAGGAATTATAGCAGAAGTGCTAGTGATCTCGTCTAGCTGACTCAAACTTTAGTAAGTCTGCAGTTTCATACTGAATCTGAAGGACAGTAAATCTAGGGCAACATGCTATAAAAGATGCTGGCTCTGGAAGGTCACAAATAGCAAGGCCATAATATCCACTGCCCAGGCGAGGTCAGAAATCGAACCCGAAAGTTATTTGTGTTGGAGAGGAAGAACCACTGCAGACACTCTGAGATCGACTTTGGGTCTATTAAGAGTGAAGTTTCAAATCCATGGATTTTTAGACCCTGGCACACTTACGGAAAATCACACAAATCAACAACCTTGAGGTCCCCATGGAAAGCATCAAATGACAATCAGTAGGCAAGAATTAAAAGATCACAAAAAAAAACAGAACTCTCAAGTCCAAAACAAACAAATGCATCTCACAGCAGACAGGAACAGAACTTAGTAAGAGAAGCAACTAGCAGTGGATGCACATGGAATCCAGGACTCACACCTCTTTCATTATATTCTCCTAATCACAAACAACAGCAACAACAGCAAGTCCACAAGCCTTTCCGGTCTCCGAGTGCTTCCCACCCTCCCTCTCAGTAGACTACACACAACACTTACATATCCCATAGGTCATCTGGTCACTGTATCTATCCAGGTCAAGCTGGATGCTCTGATGAAAAAACTGCAATTTGGCCTTCAGCTGTTGAGACGCCGAGATCATGGTGTTCTTCATTTTTGTTAAGTTAGCATTGTAGCGAAGAAGACTCAACCTAAAGCAGTACAAGGAGATGTAATCACGCTTTCTCAGAAGTAACTAAGGGCTTGTGTAAAAACGTCAACTGTGTCCCCACGCTGGGATATTCAGGGTGGGAGGCAAACTTGGTCAGGCTTCAGGTTTCGCACTCAGTGTCAGCGGCCAAAATAAAGATCTTGTAACAATGCCACCAGGCACCTACTCAAAATGTTTTGCTTAGTAGGTTTCAGAGGAAAGGAAAAACTCCTATTTAAATTGTGTTTTATGGTTTACGAAGTACTTTCCTCACAGCACTACACAGATACTAGCACCACCAGGTGTGTTGGTGTTTCTGTGACCATCTCAGGGAAGTCATAGGACTTGTTCAGGATTCTGTAATTACTATGTTGCAAACAGAACTTGAATCCAGGTCTTGGACAACAAAATGCTCTCTCTACTCTAGCACCCTGCAGCTTCCTGGGGGTCCTACAGCTTGGGAATAAATGACACAGGTTCTGGGATCACGTCCCAGCGGCACTGCCCAGAACCCTCGCAGTCCAGCACCTGATATCTCACTACTAGATAGCATTCTGGTTACAGAGCCTGAAGTATTCCCCAAGCCTTGAGGCCCCTGCGCTGTAGTGCCTCTCTCTGTTCAGATCCATGAGGCCTGCTTACATTGCTGCTCTTTGTCCCTGGAAGAGCCTGCTGTAGTCTTCCTTGAGCCCAGACACATAATGCACAGCTTCAGCCCACACTCTACGCAGTTGCATGACTGGCAACTGGATTTTGCTGTCCTTTACTGTAGAGAAAAAAAAGTTTGGTATGAATTGATGCAGAAGAAAGTAAGCAGAACCAACGACTACAATAACATCAATGAAAAAGACACTGAAAGGAAGCTGCAAGAGCCAATACTGGTTCCCAGAGAAGACATCACAAAACTCATCTCCATTCCCTAGCACCGCGGCAAGAGACCACAGGGGTAGAATCCTGCCAACACTGTCGGGCAGTGCTACATGGGGCATCAAAATGTGGCAGGACGGGAAAGAGAAAGATGCTCAATTCTAAAATGACTGTGATGCAAAAAACAAGAGCTATCAAATAAAACTTTGTTTAGAAGGAGTGAACTGATTTTCCAGTTTTGATTGTCAAGAATTCCTCACAGCCTGACCTATTCCAGAATGAAACAAACACTACTTACCATTTGCAAGGCCCCGTGGAAGACATGTAAGTAAAAGTACCTCCTAAGGGGTGGGGGACCCTACCCTTTACATGCTGTACTCATTCTAACAGAACAGGTAAATGATTGAGCCTTGCAGAACTTATATCTGACCAGAGAAAGATCTAAAACCGGGAAATTCAGCCTTTATTTTGGCAGTCTTATTAACTGATTGCAAAGCTCACTGAATGTTTAAGAACTAAAATCAACAGTTCTTTATTTTTTTTTGCTCTACAATATTTTTAAAATTCAATTTTCAGTTCCAAATTCTCTCCCTTCCACCTCCTACACCCACTGAGAAAGCAAGAAAAACAGAATCCATTATGAATATGTATATAGTCAAGCAAACATCATCCATGCATTAGTCATGCCCCTCCCACCTCTCAAAAATATGCCTCAGTCTATACCCGAGGACATCAACTCTCTATCCAGAAGTGGATGTTGTGTTTCACCTAACAGTATTTCATAAAGAATCTTTGCCTCTAAGCCCTTAAAAAATTCCAAAGCTCTCCAAAAATGATCACTATGTCGGATAATCATGGTTACCTTACGGTGCCAGGACTCCAGAATGTATAGCTTAGACCCCTGAGTCAGCTTCAGCTATAAACGATTAGACTCCATGAAAGCTTCTGGCCTCTTATTAACTATTTAGACTAAATTCTCCTCTATAGACACCCTTAATAAGATAACACAATTTTATAATTTTATACTTTTAAGAGTTCCAAGAGCCTTTCTCTCCCTTAGTCTTCACAACAATCACATCTTGCAGGTAAAGCTGAGATTTTTTCCCCCTCTTTTAAAAATAAGGCAACTGGGGTTCAGTCAAATGACTTACCTAAGAGCATACAGAAAGTCAGAAGACCTAGAACAATTCTCGCTATCACCCAGTCCAATTCTCTTTCCAATGTGCTTACCTCTTTGCATGTGAAGAATCCACAGCAGCCCTAGTCAATCCCTGCTACTCACACAATTCCAGCAGGAAGTTGGCTGTGGTACAACCACCAGTACTACCCCTTCCCTCCCATCCACCTGATACATCCTTTACATTTTCTCTCTGGTCCACTTCTTGATTTAAAACCATCTCTGAGTCCTGGACAATGATCTTTACTAATTCTCCCAAAGTGATTTCCAGGAGTCATAATTCCTCAGGAAATCAAAGAATCTTAGCAGCAGAAAGAACCTTAAAAAAATCCAGTTCAGTGGGAAAACTGGGACTGTTTTGCACTGATCCAATCATTCTGGAGAACAATTTGGAACTATGCCCAAAGGGACTATAAAACTGTGCATACCCTTTGATCTAGCAATACCATTACTAGGTCTGCATCCCAAAGAGATCATAAAAAAGGAAAAAGAACGCACATGTACAGAAATGTTTATAGCAGTTCTTTTTGTGGTGGCCAAGAATTAGAAACTGAGGGGATGCCCATCAGTTGGGGAATGGCTGAACAAGCTGTGGTATATGAATGTAACAGAATACTATTGGGCTATAAGAAATGATGAGCAGGCGGATTTCAGAAAAACCTGCAAAGATTTACATAACTGATGCTGAATGAAGTGAGCAGAACTAGAACACTGTATACAGTAACAGTAACACTGTGTGATGACCAACTTTGTTAGATTTAGCTCTTTCTCAGCAATACAATGATCCAAGACAATTCCAAAAGACACAAGATGGAAAATGCTCTCCACATCCAGAGAAAACTATGGAGTTTGAATGCAGATTGAAGCGTACTATTTTCTTTTTTTTTTCTTTCTGGTGGTTTTTCCCTTTTGTTCCTATTCTTCTTTCACAACATGACTAATGTGGAAATGTGTTTAATATGATTGTACATGTATTGCCTCTATCAGATTACATGCTGTCTTGGGGAGAGAAGAAGGGAAGGAGATAAAAACTGTAACTCATATGAAAACTAAAAAATTAATTTTTTTAAAAAAAGAATCCAGTTTAATCTTCTACTCCATTACTTGACAGGTGACAGTCACCTGGCCTGTTTCAGTGACAAGGAGCTTAGAGATATAGCCTGGACTAGTGGATGATAGACTCCAAGTAAGGTAAACCTGAGTTCAAGTCCTACCTCATGTACTAGCTGTATGTTCATAAGCAAGTCACTTAACCTTTCAGTCTCCATTTCCTCATCTGTAAAATAGAAATAATAACAGTGCCTAATTTGCTGTAAGGATCAACTGAAATAATGTATATTAAATGCTTTCAAATCCTCCAAAACTATATAAATGTTAACTATTACTATCACCCCACATGGCCCACTTCATTTTTTTTTTTTTGCTTTTGGGAGGGGGAAAGGCAAGGCAATTGGGATTAAGTGAATTGCCTAAGGTCATATAGCAAGTAAGTGTTAAGCCTCTGAGGTCACATTTGAATTCAGGTCCTCCTGACTCCAGGGCCAGTGCTCTATTCATTGCACCACCTAGCCACCTCCATGCTCACTTCATTTTTGAAAAGCTCTAAAATTCTTCACTAGACTGAGCTGAAACTGGCCTTACTTTCACTCCTACCTACTAACCTCAATCTAGGGTTCAAGCAGTATAAATGTACCTGTTTTTAAACTTCATGACAATCCCACAAATATTTAAAAATAGCAATCACGATCCATTTAAGTCAATAAGCAGTCTAGGCTACGCACCCACAGTATCCTCAAACATCATATGTCATGGCCATCCTCCTCTGAATACAGTTCAGTTCATCAATTTCTTTCACAGTGCAAAACACCATCGATAAGTAAGATGTGATCTCATAGGCACAGGACACAGAAGGCTGGTTCTCTCCCTTGTCTGGGCCTCTACACTTCCACTAAAGGCTAAGGTTAAGAGATAAGAGAATGTAGCCCCCTCCTTTCTCTGCAGAGGTGGAGGGCTATGAGTGTGGACCACTGCCTATCATGCTGGAAACGGATGATGTGCTCTTTAGCCTTGTTATGTTCTCTTGTTCATTATAAGGTGTATCTCTCTGGGAAGGGGAGGACCTTATTAGAAAGTAAGAAGAAAATGTTTCATTCTTTGTCATCCTAAAGCCTGGCATAGTTCCAGGCACATCACCCACGTTTAATAAATGCCTGCTGATCAACAGTTTTTATCACATGGAAGTGATATAAACAAACATATTGAGGTTACAGCAACTAAAACCCCAGAGTCTTCTTCCTAAGAACTCTCCTCATGCATCAACAGGTTTTAATTAAGCTCCCACTAAATTAATCACACATGACTCCCTAAGTGATGACTGTTCAACAATCACTTGATTATTAGTATCAAATCAAGCATAAAAGAGGTGCTCTCCACCAATGTTCTGTGTAGACTTAACATGAAATACTCTGTATGTGGCCCCTCATGAGATCAGCCTAACAATCTGAAAAGGAAAATCTAAGGGGTAGAAAAAGATATTCAGTTAGATGGACAGTCAGTCCATCAGTCGACTTTAAGCCCTAAAGATAGAAAGCTGAACCTCGAAGTAACTGGGAAGGGAGCAGGCTGTACAACTGTAGAGCACTCAACAATTCCAGGATGCTCCTAGACGTGAAGTTCTTCTTTTTGACACCAATCTTGTTCCAGTGATAGCTCTGAATCACAGAACAGCACAATCTAAGAAGAATCAAAATTTAAAGTGACCAAAAGGATAATGGAGAGATGCATGGTGGGCAGAAGCAAGCTGCAGCATGTAACCAATGATCATTTACACACATACAGTAGGATAAAACATAAGAGCTGGGAAGTACATGCCCAAAGAAAGGCGATGGATCAGCCTGATGTCAAGAACAAAAAATAACAGACAGACAGCTTGAGGGTGGCACTGGTAGCAAAGGAAAATTCGTGGACAAGACTCAAATGTTTTAAGAAGTCATGGATGAGTAATTACCTGCAAAAGTGGAAGAATATCCGTACCGAAGACACTACACGGTTCCACCAAAGCGGCAAAGTACAAAAGAAATCTATTCAGTTTCAGACTGAATGAAATATGAACTTTCAAAAGGCCTAGCCCAACCCAATTCCCAGAGCTCAGGCTAGTTTGCCTTCTCACATACCACAGAGAACAGTAACTTCTCTTCAGAATATTCCCAATTTGGGTTCATCGACCCAGATTCCTGGCATCTCAGAGCCTCAGAGATCCATTCTGTCATTCCCAGGCTCAGTCTCAGTCAAATCAGGAGGCTTCTTAATGACATGGCCTATGCATGGTGCTCAGTGCTGCTACTCACCATTATTTAGCTAGCCTCTCTCACCTTTCACACCTAACAATAGCAGCAACATCAACTCGAATTGACATAGCACTTTAATAAGATTTGCAAATTACTTTACAAATGTTATCTTACTTTATCCTTACAGCGACCTGGAAAGCAGGTACTCTTATCATCCCCATTTTTAGGGAAGAGAAAACTAAGGCAAACCACCAGCTACACCCTTGGACCGGACTTCATCATTCTGTGAGAATGCATCAGCTTTGGCACTGGCCTGGGGCAGAGCTCTCCAAGCCTCCACTTAAAGAAGGCTCCCCAGCCAACCATCTCCTTCTTTCCCATCAGCCGCACTCTTCAGGACTAGAACTCATCATATCCACATAAGATCTCCACCCCCCACTCCAGTAACTTGCCCTCTCCCTTTCCTTCCCCCATACCCTTTCCAGCTTACTTTTTTGTATATGCTGTCTTCCTCCATTAGACTATAAACTCCTTGAGGGCAGGAACTAAATTTCTTTTTCCTATTTGTAACCCCAGCACACAGCAGACTGTTTGGCACATAGCAGACATTTAATAAATGTTTGCTAACTAACCGACAATGAGGCTAAGTGATCTGCCCAGAGTAACACAGCTAGTAAGTATCTGAGGCTGGATTTAAACTCAGAACTTCCTGACCCCAAATCTAATGTTCTGTATGCTGTACCACCTAGCTGCCTGAGAAAAACCAAGGGAAGACAAATAAGACACAAAGGCCCATCACCTCAAAAAAAAAAAATCAGAATTCAACTCTACGTATGAGTCATCCCCTTCCATTTCACAAGACAGAAACCCTTTCTTTACAGGAGTTCAGATCAGTTAACACCAAAAGACCATTCCATCCAAAACTATTTTAGGTTCCCAGGTCAGTAACAAATGACACATTACTTACCAATATAATTTACACATTCAGATAAGCTTCTGGAGGCAAAGGGTCCCTCATAGACGATCTTGCTTTTATCAAACAAATATACCATGTAGCTATCACAGCCTCGCTGGAAGAGAAACAAACCCCATGAGTGCCTATTCCAAGAGCCCTGATATCCCAGATTCTCTCATCCCAGATACCCTGAAGGCACTAATGTCAACACACTTACTATTTTAATATATAATGAGAAGTTTTAGCTTAAATTGCTTAGCACAGTCACATCTTCCAAACTGATGTGGCACATAACATATGGAGGATCAATAGTCAATAATTTGAAAAACATAACTATAAAAACGTCATTGCAGGAATTAATAATTAGGGATAAAGATAATCAGAAAGTCTTCATTAGACTCAGGCTTTGTAATCACTGTTACCTAAAGCGCGGCCTGCTATGAATTCAAGTGCCTGCCTACTCAACTTGAAGGTCTTCAAGAACAAGCAGGGGGAAAAGGAAGAGAAGTAAGTGGGGGCTGACAGGGCAGTGAATGAGGATCTGAATAAGGAAGGCAACTCAGACAACATATAAAACGTCCATCATTCTATTTTATCTCATTGGGCCATTCAGAGAGCCCTAAAGGACAAAGCTAAGAGGATTCAGAGTAAGCGTGCAAACCCTGGGCACCATCAGGCTCACACGCTCTCTAGGGATATCAGAAGTCTCTTACTACTCCGTCTAGAACACACTGAGAGGCAGGCTTCCGGGGGTCCAGGGAAATTCCCATCTCTAAGAGCAGTTCTTGAGAAGCCGTATTTATTCCAGTTTCTTGCTCAATTCGAGACTGCAATGAATGAAGACTCTCCTCAGGCAACAACAGGAATGAAATTATCTTTGCAGAAGTCATATTTAATATATGTGCTATCTGTATAAATGAGAAGATAATGATTAATTATTGTTTGTCAGTTGTTTAATGTGCGTTAAGGGGCTATGAGATATACAAAATATAAAATAGAGAAACTATTTTGTCCAATTTTATATGCCACTAAAATTGCCAGTTTCTCTAATAATGGTCTTATTTCTAAGATACATAGGGAACTGATTCAAATTAATAAGAATAAGAGTCATTTCCCAATCATACACAGTAAAAGGATGTGAACTGGCAGTTTTCGGAGGACGAATTCCAAGCTATCAAAAGCAACATGAAAAAATCACTAGAGAAAGCGAATTACAGCTGCCCTGAGGCTCCACCTGACGCCCATCAGACCGAGAAAGTTGACAAAGAAAGGAAAATGACAAATTATGGCGAAGCTGCAGAATATTAACGCCATCTTGGCAGAACTGTGAACTAGTCTCACCACTGCTAATGTGGAACTGTGCCCATCCTTTGACCCAGCTTTACCACTACGAGGCCTCTGATTAGGAAGTCAAAGAGGTCAAAGAAAGGAAAAGGGTCCGTATGTACAAAAATATTTGCAGCAGCTCTTTTTGTGGTAGCAAAGAACTAGAAACTAAAGGAGCATCAGTCAAGGACTGGCTGAATAAATTATGCTCTAAGAACGGGATGGAATACTTTTCTGCTGTAGGACATGGTGAAGTTTACAATTTCAGAAACCTGGGAAGACTTGTATGAATTAATGAAGAGTGAAATGAGCAGATCAGGAGAACAATTCTAGAAAAACAATAGCATTATATAACCAAAAAACTTTGAAAGCCTTAAGAATTCTGATTCAAGCAATAACTAACTGTGATTCCAGAGGACTGGTGATAAGACACATCCACCTCCCATCAGAGAAGTGACGGGCTCAGGATGCATACTGAGACATATTTTTTGGCCATGGCCAATTTGAAAATTTGCTTTGCTTAACTGTACATTTGTCACAAGAGTTTAGGTTTTCCTTTCTCTTTCAACTGGGATCAAGGGAGTAGATAAGAGAGAAAGAAGATGAATTTTCATTAGTTGGAAAAAAAAGCTAAAGATGTGCTTGAGTATTCATAAACATAAAAAAAAAGTTTCTATCCTGCAAAGATGAGTTTCAGTCTTCTAGGTAAATTCTCCAAGGTGTTATTACAATCACTTTTAAAAATCAAATGCAAGGGGTCTAAACTTTCTCTTAGGAGACTAATACAAAAGATTTCTTCCTTATTACTATATAAACTTCATTTTTTTAAATTTTTGTTTATTTTTTTATTTTTCGGTTTTACATCATTGATTTCCACAAGATTTTGAGTTATAAGTTTTTCTCCCCGTCTTTCTCCTACCCACCTCCCCAGAAATTGCGATTCCACTGTATACCCTATCTGTTCTCTCGTATATCCTCCCCCATCACCCTTCTGACTTTCTGGTAGGGTAAGATCGATCTCCCTATCCCAGTGCCTGTATATCTTATTTCCCAGTTGCATATAAATAATAATAATAATACATATTTTTATCATCTGATTTTAGAACTTTAAATTCTAGATTCTTTCCACTCCTCCTTTGTCACCCACCCCCACTGGAAAGTCAGGTGATTCAATACAGGCCGTTCTATATAAACTTTCAAAAGTAAAAAGAACCTTCTTCAAAACTGGGGTTAATGGGTGCCTAGGTGGCACAGTGAATAGAACACTGGCCCTGGAGTCAGGAAGACCTCAAATATGGCCTCAGAGACTTAACACTTAGTAGCAGCATGACTTTGGGCAAGTCATTTAACCCCAATTGCCCTCCCTTCTCCCCTCGAAAAAGGGAAAACAAAACAAAACAAAAATAAACAAAAACTGAGGTTAACCTCTAACCTAGGTATCCTGGTAGAAATTCCCCCAGACCTGTCTTGTTTCTTGTTTCAGCAGCAATAGAAATAAATACTAAAAACTCTGAGATAGACACTCCAGGGCTTCTCACAAAGGCATAAAAATCAAGAATGTAAATTCAAAACGTATTTATGGAGTGCCTACCATAGATGTTGGAGAAGGGCGAAAAGAGAAGTAAAACATATCTTGGTAAGAGATAATAAGGCTTTAAAACTTACACGGTGGCAGTGAAAGTGTAAAGGAGATGTAAGAAACACTGAGGAGGTGATTAAGTGTGATGGGCAGGGCAGAAGAATCAAGGATAACTCAGGTTTTTTAACCCTAAAAATGGGCAGCTGTTGGCACCATTTATAGGAACAAGGAAACCAGAAGGGATGAGGCTATGTGGTATCCTCAGCAGCATGAGGCAGTGGGAAGTGTCTTGATTTCAGATCCTGACTCTATAGACTCACAGCATGACCTTAAGCCAATCTCAGTTTCCCTTTCTAAAAAAGGAGAAGCTTGGGCTACAGTATCCCTAATATCTCTTCCAGCTCTCTATCTTGTGAACCGAACCTACAGTCAGGTCAGGCAGCCTTATTAAGAAAGCCTTTTCAGAATGCGAGGAATAGGAAGAAGTAAAAATAAATGAGGATCCTATCAATTTAAGGTCTCTGGGTTGCCAGCAGCTACCTTGGAGAAGTCTTAAGCTAGGAGTTTAATAAAGTTTAAATAAAGATTTCCACACATAATTCATTCCATGTTTAGACAATCTAAACTATCAAGCACTTTTCCCTTCAATCTGACCTAAATCTGGTTCCCTGAGGCTAGATAAGGAATAAAGTATTCTCCTATTCAAAGGCTCCAAAATCTACCACTGGGCAGGAAGGTAAGCCCTTCCTGGAATATTCTTAGAATTCAATGGAACATCCCATTGCCATGCATATATCTGTATGGAGTACACACCCTATTTAGGGTGTTCTGGGAAAGACACAATAAGTGGGAATGGCATCCACACCAGCACACCAAGGACATGCCTTCAGGTTAGATCCTATCTCAGGAATTATCCTCTGAAATCTAACGGTTCCAGTTTGTCCTACTTTCTTGTGCCCTCAGTAAATATGTTAGGCAAACAGCAGGTCCCAAATAAACACTATTGGAACTAAGTGAACTATGACACATGTCTAGGCAGCTTTTATGACCATTACCAAGATAAATTATAATGGTGATTAAATAAACTCAGTGCAGTTTGGTTTCTAACTTCTCAGAACCCAGAATGAAACAGCATCTCTTGTTGAAGAGGAAAAATAAATACCAAACAGTTATAAAAGGTTTTTAAAAAATCTCATTTCACTCCTTTCAGAATCATAAACACAGTTACAGTACATATAAGTACACCCATCCAACCTTTAAAAACCAAACCACACAATCCTAGGATTGGAAAGGTCTCTGAAGGGTCACCTCATCCATCCTCCTGCTTCCAAGACTGCACCTAAGCTCATCTTCCCAGCAGGGAAAAGTCACTGTTCTCAAAGAGAAAGGGCCGAAGACTCCATAAAGATCAAGGTCACAGTCTGACAAACCACAATGTCCAGCGAGTGATGGAAAGGGCCTGCTAAAAGGTTCCAGATTTCCACATTGCTCACCCTTTAGGCATTAGATCAAGCTTGGGCATGGCTTCAGATCACTTTGCCTCACATGACATTATAATGCTGTGAAGTCAGGCTGACCCCAGAGTCCAATCACCCAACACATTTTGCCACCCACAGAACAAAAAGGGTGTTCATGCTGCACCCTGGGGCACGGTCACTATACTTGAATGAAAATGAGCCTACTTCAAGACCCACCAAAAGCAGATATTCAGCAGGAGCAGAAGCAAAACAAAGACTGCAATGAGCCTGTAAAATGTACAAACTGCAGGCAGCTAGAGCTCTGGGCCTGAAGTCAGAAAGACCCGAGTTCAAATGTGGCCCCAGACACTTCCTAGCTGTGTGTCCCTGGACGAGTCACTTAACTTCTGCCTGTCTCAATATGCTCATCTGTAAAATGGGGATAATAATAGCATTACATTCCAGAACTGCTGTGAGGATCAAATACAATGGTATTTGTAAAGAGCTCAGGACAGTGTCTGACACATGGTACATCACATAAAGATTAGCTGCTATTATCATTATTATTTCCTAATATTGTCATTTAACAATTATTCAAGAAAAGAAACTCCATTAAATCAGACATATTTATTAATCACATAGAGTATACAGTGCTAAGGACAGACACTTTTTTTAAAAGAACATAATGTCTATGATGTACAGAGATAAATATAACACAACGTAGGGAGTGGAAGGACAGAGGTCAGGTCCAGATCAAGCATCCGAGCAAAGTTCTTAGAGGGAGAAGTGAACGCTGTTCTCAGAGGACAAGGGGTTGGAAAAATGGGGAGGGCTTCAGGGCAGAGACGGTACCTTGGAAGAAGACAGGTAACCAAAAGAAAAGCACAGGCCTAAGACAGTACCTGTCAGAAAACTCTTAAAACCTAGGATCATTATCATCAGGGAGAAAAGTCAGGAAATCAAGTCAACACGCAGGGCCTTGTGGGCTTGCAAAAACCCAGTAAATCCCACCAAGCCAAGGCACCAAACAACCTGGGCTGTACCGTGTGTACGAGTGGTCTACGTACACTGCCAAATTCTGAATGAAATGCATGGCTTCTACTACCAGGGAACAGAACAGGCTCCAAGCTGCACTAAGTAAAACAATTACAGATTAAACGGCCAAACCAGATGTAATTGGAGCTAATATCCTTTCAATGTAAATCAATGTTTTTGTTGGGGCTACTTGCTCAGCACAACTGCTCAACTTCCAGCTGTTGTTATCAGCTACTGAATCTCGGAGCTGAAAAGGAGGTCACTAATCCCAAGCATCCCCCCACAATCCGTGCTAAGGCACCCCCTTCCCTCCCCACAGGGGGTCATCTAGTCTGTGCATCAAGACTTTGATGCAGGATTCATTCCATGTTTAGAGAGTTTAAACTATCAAGCACTTTCCCCTTCAATCTGACCCAAATCCGGTTCCCTGAGACTGCTAGCCACTGCTTCTAACACAGACTTCTGGGGCCACGCAGAACAGGCTGACCAGTGCTCTATCCACTGCACCACACAGCTACCCAAGTACTGAAAATGCTGTTATTCATAATAATAATAATTTACATACAGTATTTAAATGTTAAGTCAATTGATCCTCAGGACAACCCTACAAGGTATGTCACTTCATTTTACTGATGGAGAAACTAAGGCTGAGAGAGGTCAAGTGATATGCCCTAGGTCACAAAGCTGTTAGTGTCTGAGGCAAGATTTGAACTCAGGTCCTCCTGATTCCACATCCAACACTATAGTCATCGTGCCACCAAGGGGCCACAAAAAGAGAGAACAAGACTATTACTAAGCAAACGGGTGAATGGAATTCAGTCTTTGTGCTATTGTCTCCACTTAAAAATAAAAAGACGATTTCTCATAACCATTTCCTAAAGAAGCTTTCCAGGGTGAGCGTAACAAAACTCACCTTCAAGTTCAGTATGTGGTCCATGAGCACAAAGCACCCTGGCTGCTTGAGCGTGAGATCCAGACTTCCCCCTCTCTGCTGAGGATCCCATGTCAGCATCAACTGTAACCACTGCTCCATGGGCTCTACTATGAAACTAAAGCACAAACAGCGGCTCTGTGACAAAGGGAGGCTTCCTGGGCCTGCCTGCACACTTCCTGTCTCACTGCATGGCTTTGCCATCATATACTGTGACTCTTGAATGATACAGATACAGAAAGGGGCACAACTACACCTATATCAGAGAAGCAAGAGACTCTGAGTCATGCACAAAGTGTGTTCTGTAGTCACTGGCAACTCCCACAGGAGATCCAGGCTCCTTTCTGCAATGGAGCCATTTAAGTTGTCATCCTGATAATTCTTAGAGAAGAGACAGGAAGGATCTGGTGGGGAAATGACCTTACACCCTAAGCTAATCAGTCTCTGCTTGGCACCATTTCTCTATGGTGTTCTTAACCAACCCTGGTAAAATTGAGGCAAATTATCTCAGGCACAATCCACTTACCTAGAGAGGCTATTTGGTTGAGGTAAATGGCTACTAAATCTAACCTCTCCAGTCATCTCTTCAAATGCAAATATGTGCTTGGGATCTTTCTTTTTAATCTTTTCATGCCTGGAAAATAACATAAGGGATAACCTTGTTATATACAAATATTTTAAGATAGAACGGATGTCTTACATTTCAATTTAATTTTATGTTTATAAAAAAGTAAATTACTAATGCCCACTCTCAAAAAGCCCAACAAACATTTTTCCTCCATTTCTTACCAGGTAAATGGCTGCAGATGATGCAGAAAAGGTCTATATCCCACAACACATTCAAACACCATCGTCCCAAAGCTCCAATAATCAACAGTAGCAGTATACGGCTTGTTCTCAAAGAGCTCTGGGGCCTTTGAAAGACATAAAGTTTTAAATGTCAAAAACCTGAGGGAACTAAATAACATTCTGCATTATTTGTACACTTATGTTATTCATGGCCTTCAGGCAAGTAGAAGGAAGAAGAATGAAAGTCCTTTATTCTCTAAGTGAAAGAAAATGAACGGGCCTTACCAGATATTGCAGAGTTCCCACAAAAGATGTACACAGACTTCCCTGATCAAGGTCTTTAGCATATCCCAAATCAATTATCTTATGAATTATCTGTAAATTAATCAGATAAATTATGTTTAATAGCTGGAAGAAATATTAAAGAATACACTAATACTGAAGAATAAGGCTAAGCATAAATGTTAAACTTTAAAAAAAACTGCCACCTGAAAGCATAACTGTGTGCATGACCTACAATGTGCAAACAAGAAGGGGACGGAGACTAAGGGCTCCCTTTAAGAGAAGCACAAAGTCCCAAACACACCAATTTCCATTGTTTTTCCCTAGCTACTGATTCAGTACTGAATCTACCCTGAAGTTCAAAAACTTCATTCTAAAGACCTTAAATAATATTGTGTCCAGGATTCCAGAGAAAAGGCAACCTTTTTTCCTTCTGGCAAATGCCTGCATTTGATTAGTGGTTGCTGCCCTGTCATTTATCACCTCTCTCAATCCCCTGAAATTGCTAAGTACATCTCCACTTCACTGACACTTCTTGATCCAAAGTCACCACTATTTTCCTGGTCTATAAACTTTGGTATTATCTTCTAAGCCTCGTCCTTTTTCCCCACATCTAGTCACCCAGTACTACTATATTATAAATTTTCTGAAGGCAGAGACTGTGTCTTATCAAACGAACCAAGAGTGTGCAAATAACTCTATTCAGTTGTCCATGTAAGCCTAAAATCAGGATAATCAAATACGAGGTGACAGGCCTCCCTGCTAAGAAAGTTTGAACACTAGTTATCTAAAGAGAAAGGCTTCTCTTTCCAGAAGAGACCTCTATTCTTTTTAATTAGCTAAATAGCAATCTCTGCCCATGCTTCCCTTTACCAAAATATTCTATTCTATCCACCCCACGAGTGGCCCATGAACACCACTTAAAACACATCTTACTATTTGTGATAAAGTCACCGGGCAGAAAGAACTGTGTGGCCATTTAGCATTACAACTGCCTGCCACTGTACAGTCTTCAAAAGAGGAGAGAAGTTAGCTTTCCTTTGAACATAGCCCTCTCATAATACGCTGGATCTGTCATCTAATCTCCTAAACCTTTCTTAAACCTATCTCTATCTTCAGCTGACACCATATTACCTCACAGGGGCATGAGCACCTTAGATTTAATCTGCTATGTAGAATAAAAGGAAGTCCTCCCTTCATTTAAGATACACAGGTACCCATCTGTTTCTAGAACCCTGCTCTGGGAGCCATAAAATGAGAAAGAACCTCAGAGACCAGATCAGACTAACAATGTCTTCCAGAACACTCCAACAAGTGAGCAGTCATGTAGCCCCACCTGAAAGACCTCTTGTGAGGTCTCCCAACCACCCACCAAAACAGCTTATTCTGGTTTGGGCACATTTAATTGTGAAGAGGCTTTTCCTTATATCAAGCAAAAATGAGTCTCTCTGAAGTGTCCCTTTGTTGCTCACAGTTCTGTCCTGGGCACAAACAGGACAAGTAGAATTCCTTTTCCATAGAAGTCTTCTCCTCTCCAGGATACATGTTCTCACATGACATGGCTCTAAGGCCCTTCACTCTTTTGGAGGCTGGCCAGCTCATCCATGTCTTATATAAAAGATGGTACCCTGAGCCTTGAGGCCAAGAGCCGTTTTGCCTTTTTCTTGGCTTATCAGAGTTTGGCAGAAGGAATGCTCTAAATAAAAGCTTGCTGATTTCATGATGTGGTTTCATCATGTCCAGCAGGACACCCTCACCCATGCTCTGAACACCAAAGATTGAAGCTGCTTTTCTAGATGCCATATCATAACTGCTCTCTCATTTTTACCATACGGTCCACTAAAACCCCTAATTTTTTTCAGATGAACCATCTAGACAAACATCCCAGTCCTGATCTTGTGAAACTCTTCTTTTAATGTGAGAGTAGGACTTGAAATTTATACCTACTATATTTCATCTTACTCAATAAGACCCAATGAACTAGCCTGGCTCCAGACTATCGTTCCATTGCATTTCAATTCGGTTTCACACAATTCACATTTATTAAGCACTTACCATGGATGCAAGGCAGTGGGCTAGGTACAAAAGTGAAAACCCCTGCCTTCACGGACTTACACTCTACTAAAAGGAACCCATGTAAACAGAGAAGAAAATACAAAGTAATTTTAAAAGGAAGAGACTCCTAAATAACAGAGATTAAAAAAAAATCCTCTAGCAAGGGGTGGCACCAAGTTGTGATTTGAAGGAAGCTAGAGATTTTAAAAAGAATAAGAGAAGAGGGAGTGCCCATTCCCTAAAGAAGGAACTACTCGTACAAAGACATGAAGGTGGAAAATACAATATCCCATATGGGGAAGAACTAGCGAGCCAGTGTCACTGTAACAGTAGAACAATACATAAGACTTGAAAGGGAGGCTGAAGCCAGACAGTAGAGGGCTTTATGTGTCAAGCTGAGGATTTTATATTTTATCCTACAGGCAACAAAGAACCACTGAAAATTTTAACAGTGGAATGACATGATCAGATCTTTGTTAGGTGTTGCTAACTGTTTCTCCCTTTTTTGGACATCTGTAAATCTGATAAATAAACAAGGGGTACCTTCATTGAAATCATTGACATCAGGGTCAAATTCAAAGCCCAGGGGCATGTCAAATTGCCATCAACTCATTAATGCCTATTTTATGGGTCCTCTCCATCAACCTGTTTCAAAGTCACTTAAATATACTATTATCTAGTATTTCAGCCCATATCTCTCCTGGTCCACAAGGGCAGCACTAAAGACTTAAATGCACTAAATGCTTTGCGGAAATCTAGGTGAATAATATCTACTGTAATCTCCTGATCTAATTAACTTTAAAAAAAAAAAGGAAAATGAGGGTAGTCTGGAATAACCTGTTCTACATATACCAAATCCATATTCTTAATAATTTTAAGAAATCCCATCATATCCCTTAGTCTTTCCTAAGTGAAAAGGCCTAATATTTTCAGTCTCTCTCCACATTACAGCCTCTCAGACATCCTCCCAATTTTTCTCATTCATTCTAGATGCCCTGCTCTAGACTTTTGCCAATTCTCTAATTTTTTTTAGGTGGAGTAACCAGACTGCAACTGGGATTCCTACTACATATTCACTGTGTGTTTACAGAAGACGAAAAAATTGCATATTTAAAAATGCTGTTTCTAATACCCTTCCTGATAAAGCTCAGAAGAACACGTTAGGCTGCTGTCTTTAGGGACAAGTCTGGAGTGACTAAAAAAACAACTGAACCCAAGACAATTATAGGCCTACTACTTTACATCAGCTTTTGTGCTAATCTGTACTGATTCCAAAAATTTGTTCAGACTTGTTGCATTAAAACAAGGAAGAATATTGTCTTTCCATCTCTAACATGCTCTATACTAAGTCTACCCCTATGAAGAGTGCATAAGATATCACATTATGCCAAAGACAGTAAAAGTTTTATGCAAAGTTTTAAAACACAAAGACATGACAACAAAGATAGCTTTACTCAGAAAAAAGGTTTTTTCCTTAAAATGTATTCAGAAAATGACTCAAATTCCATTACTATTCATGAATACTGTGCATATTTATTTTAAATCTACATATCTTTTAAAAGTCACTTGTTGGAGAAATAGAGAATCAGAATTTCCAAATTTAACACTGAGACAAATTAAAGGGTCTTTGGATCCCACTTAAAATTTAGAGAGTATAAAAACTTTTCTTAAATTAAAGCTGGTATAAAAATGTATCAGTTGTGCTTCACTTTTCCCCTAGAGCAAAAATCATAGACTTTAAAATACCCTGATCCTTCTCTAAGCCCAATAAGCTAGGTGTGTTACACTTAGCAGGCATGTAAAGGTCCTTCAGCATTTTACCTACCTTCCCACCAACATCCTGAAGAACTATATTTTCAGGTTTTAGATCTCTGTGAATAATTCTATTTTCATGCAAATATTGAATCCCCGACCCTAAATGAATATAAAAAATATATTTTGAGGGACTAACAACAACTTACTTTTATATAGCTATTTAAGGTTTTCCTCACAACATCCCTGTGAGGTAGGCAGTGCGAGTATTTTTATTCCCATTTAATAGATGAGGAAACTGACAAAGATCAACCATTGAGTGTCAGAGGCCACACTTGAACCCAAGTTCTCCTGACTCAAAATAGGCACACAATTTCAGGAAGGAACTCTCCTGGTTCACACATATCCATGAAGTTTCATGGTCATAGATGTTCACTTGAGGAGCCAGACACAAAAATTCAAAATTGTGTTCATCAAGTCAAATGTATAATGCTGTTATTAAAGGTAACTTCTAATGACTAAGTTAAAGTTACAGAAAAGATGTATTCTATGTAGTTATCAGCCAAATAAGTTAGAACAATTTCTCTATTAAGCTGGAGATGTATTCTAGCAAGAAATCAAAAGTCCAGCATTCAATTTTGTTTTGATAGTCACCAAGATTTTTTAATTCCAATTCGTGGTTCACAGAAGCAGACTAGCATTTCCTCAGAGCGTCTAAAGTATTAACAATGTACACAGATTTCTTCCCCTCATCAAAAACCCAACATCAGTAAGAATCAAATGATGGTAATTTATCAACTACATACCAATATCGCTAAGCAGAGAAAGGACTTGACTCTCTTTAAGTCCACAGCAATTTTCTGGTTTGTTGAGTAACTAAAGAAAGGAAATAGGAGTTTAAAAATACATACTCTCTAATTAAATGTGCTGCGTGAATAACCATAGTAATACTCACTGGTAACTTTACCCTGAAGTAATACATTGTCACATGAGAAAGCAAATTATGGCCAAAAAAAGACATCAGGAAAAAAACCAACAAAAACCTGTACTGAACCTATATAAATGCCATGCTAGTAGACAGAAGAGAAAGAAAAGGAACAGAGCATTTGAATTTCAAATAAGTTTAAAGATCTCAAAGATACTAGCCCTATAGCCCACATCAGCAGGTATCAATGGCAGATTTGAAATGGAGGAAGGAGGCAGAGTGGAAATATGTCAGAAAGAGAAAGCAGAGGTGCTACCCATCAATCCCACTACTATATGGCTAACACTCCTGACAAGTTTACTCTGGGTAGGCATCATAAACAAACCCTGGGATTTTGGTCACACTTTCCCACCACAAAAACACTATCATAAATCTATTAAACTATCAGCCCATCACTGTATAGCTATAAAGAAGGTGAATCCTCCTACCAAATCTGAATCAACTAAGCAAGTCAATGACCAGAGTGATCCCACTCCCAATCCAAAGCAGCCCCAGATACCTTCCGAAGATCTCCCCCCGAACAGTACTCCATGGCTAGAAGAGGGACATCATTAATCAAGAAATTCATCTCCTCAGGAACATCACAGGCCTTTACAACACTGGGATGATTCAACCTAAACAGAAAAGAGCAAAATGCTAATAAAAAAATTCCCCTCATGTGGCACCATCTCATGGTGTTTCACCACAGGGGCCTACAAGTTTCCTGTAAACATGCCCAGGAGGGAGGAGACAACACAGAGTAGTGGAAAGAACACAAGATTTGGAATCAGAAGAACTGGCCTCCCATCCTGCTCTCCCACTCACTAGTCACGTGACCTTGAGCTAATTACCTTCCCTCAAAGGACCTCAGGTTGACATCTATAATGGGGGAGTTAGACATGATTAGCCCAGTGGTCCCTTCTAGCTCTGACCATCTGTGAGTCTGTACTCAGATATGATGCAAACCTGCAGCCCAAAGAAGCAGGACTTTCAGAGAAAACATACTCAAAACTGTTGTCAATAATGGGACTAAGTTACAGAATGCCATTTGAAATTACCCTTGTGACCAGCAGAATGCCCTTACCAGCAGATGGCTGGCCAAAGTTAGTGTCCAGATGTGAAATGGAATTTTTCTCTGTGCAAAATTACTTGGCTAGTATGGGCACTGGACCTATAACCCTGGCCTCATCAGCACTGTGCACTTGCCAGCTACTTCTCCACTCAAAGTATGCTGTCTGTCCCAATCTATAGGGGAAGGGATATTTAACATATATAACTCCTTCTTAAAAAGCCACAGTAAACAGAACTAAGAGGGATCTTAAATTTATTGCGTCTAACTCTTCTGATCAATTACAATGATGTAAATAATAATAATATAAGGCATATTAAAATATATCAATAACAACTGATGGCATTGTCCGTTCACCTATTATAAAGTTTCATTAACTGGAAAGAATACAGGAAAAAAGAGGGACTGGAAGAATGATAACAATTTTCCATTAGTTAATGAGAAGATTCTTCTAATGTTGCAAATCTTTCTAAAATTCATATTATTTTACTGAAATTATAAGAATAAAGTGAAAACAGAGGAATCTTCATGTTTAAGGATATTAGAGGGCCAGCCCATCATTTGTAATACCAAATGACATTATTTCCTCTCAAGTGGCAAGCCACATGATATGGTAAAAAAAAAAAAAACCCATAGTGAACTAGGTAGGAATCAAAGACCTAGGTTCAAATCACTCTGTGATTTATTAACTGCATGACCTTGGGAAAAGTTACTCAATCTTTCGAAGCCTTCTTCCCAGGACTGTTATAAGATCCTAGGAGAAAGGGAACATAAAAGTACTCTGAAAACCATCAAATACTAAATGATAACAAGACAACCTTATATCAGGGACCATCCCAAAAGAAAGTATGCACAACATGGGGGTAAAGTGCATAAATCAGAACAGGCCCGCACAACAGGTGGCCCAGGGAATTAGAATAATTGAGCCCTCAGAGTGCAGAGACAATTTATACACACAAACACATACTACACTCAGATACAGTTTCTATTTCTATACTGGGTCTATTCTATTTTTAATGGAAATATACATATTTTGTAAAAAAAACAAAAAAAACAACCAAATCCAAGCCTACGAGAGTTCTCAGAACTTCACTGTCAGGCTCTGGCCTTGGCATACTAAGGGTAGGTAGAACTATAAGCCCCCAAATACACTCACTTCTTCATGATCTGGATTTCATGGCACCACCGGTCTTTATTTTTTGCACTTAGCTCCAGGCGGCAAGATTTAATAGCTATCTTGTTACCGAGTTCCTGAAAAATAGAAAAGAAGGCTTGAAAGGAAGAAGTTATATTCTTGCACAGAACAGTCCACGTTTCAGGCATCCAACCCTTGATACTTTACCCATTTAACCCAAACTTCATACTGACTCTTCCTGGTTGGAATTCCATCAAACCTACCTTATCTTCAAAATTGGCCTTCAGATATAGATATAGATATAGATATAGATATAGATATATGTTATATATATCTATATATATATATCTATATATATATATAACAAGATATAGGCACCCATTCACTTAAGCCATTTCACTGATCCTCTACCTACCTCCCATCACAATGTTCCTTGACAAATAATATCAGAAAACAGATAATCTTTTCCCCATCCCTTTTCATTTATTAATACTGAAGGTTCAAGACTGTCAGAAAGCCCGAGACCCGCCTACAAACTGGACATAATGTGCACACCAGCATAACTTGGTCTCAATGAAAACAAACATTCTAATCCTGCATTCCTAATGCAAGTAACTGGCATGCCACACCTGTCTATGATAATTCTATAAGGTCAAATTGCAACTATCCTCAATCATAGAATCAAGACAGCAGGCAGTAACTGTGTTCCATGTGGGAAACATGATGAGGTCTTTGACAATACCAAACAAAAAAAAAATTACAGAAGACTGATATATGATATGATCAGTAAATCCAAATGTAATATGCAGCAACTCTGGAGCTCTTATATTAGACCAAAAATCTCTTTAATGTATAATTTAAATTCCTTGTGGGCAAAAACTGTTTTACTTTTTTTGTCTTTGCATTCTCCAGAACTCAGCACAGTGTCATTTTGCACAAAGCAGGTACTTAATATTTGCTGAGCTAAACTGAAATACAAAGCAACATCATTCGTAATGATAAGAAGCTAGAAACAAAACATGTCCAACAACGTGAGAATGGCTGAAAAAACTATACCCTATGAATGTAATGTACTTTTATTTCATTACAAGTAGCCATAAAAAAAATTTCTGAAAAACACAAGAAGACTATGACACGATACAAACTGAAGAAAAAAAGACGAAAGAACAATATATACGATGATTACAACAATGTAAAAGATGACCTCAAGTCAAAAACAGTAGATAATGCAAATACGAAATAGTTAAAGAACACATTCTTTCTGTTAAGGACTGTTAAACTGTAAAATTGGAAAGTAATACGTACTATCAGTCAATCATTCTTAGATAGTTTTGCTTTAACTTCTCAGGGATTGAATTTTGTAGAGAATTTGAGTGTTGGGTGTGGGGTAGTGCCTTATATTAAAACAAAATGAATCAATAAAAAATTTGTGTTAAATGAATTTAAGTACTGAGGTGTGTTAAACATCATCATCATGTATACCATAATAAGTAAAAACAAATGATTTCTTAAATAAAACACCTGATTTTATCTTTTGTGGTTGAAATGTTTTGTTTTTTTTTAAATACTCTCTTAGGACAGATTGTTTCATGAGTTGACACAGGGTTTCAATCTGACGTAAAAAAATTTTGAAGAATGCAAGGATAACCTTGATTTAAGCTATGTTAAGTTCAGAGCTATAATCACAATAAAGGGTCACCACTTCTCATCATTTATTATTTGAAATGATATAACTGTTTAACTTCTTAAAAAGTTTTATAGATGAGTCAAAGCAAACAAAGAAAATGCATCATGAACACAGCACAATTTGTGGTACATAATTAACATTTGATGAATGCTTGACGATTTGATTAGACAATATATGAGACAAAATGGAATATATAGTTTAATCTTCATCTCTCCTCTGTCTGGAGGATTAATGGTACACTGGAGCAATACTTAATTCGTAGGGCAGTATCAGCACACAGGTGTTAGATGAAAGTATGGGAGTTCCCAAAAATCACCAAAAGGATGTAAGAAGAAAACAGGGCCACGAACAAAACCAAAGGAAATACGATGCAGGCTCCTGCAAGACAAAAGACTGGATCTGGAGCAAGAGGGGTTGTGTTCCAATCCCAGATCTGTTATTTACTTTGTTAACTTTAGGCAAATCGCCTAAATCTCAGTTTCCTTATCTGTAAAAGGGGAGTGGGAGTGGGGAGGAACTTCCTTCCAGCTCTAAATTAATGAAACTATAAAAGAGGACTCAGAAAAGAAAACTGAACAGGCAGAAAAGTAGAAGTACCAGGAGAAGACCAGGAAATCTAGTGTCAGAATCCAAAGCATGGAAGTGCAATTGTTTAATCCTACCTTCTTCCGCCTACCTCTTTCAGGACCTTTCTCCATCAGCCTCACTGATTCCTTTCAATCGACAAACATGCTCAGGTCTCCCTGACTCTACCTCTACACCTCTCCTGCTCCCAATAACTTCCATCTACTTGAATCACCTCCCTCTACCCTTTCACTTTTAAACCTCTTGAAAGAGAAGTCTATAGTACTCAGAGTTTCCATTCCATCAATATCTAGTACCTCTTCGACCCTTTCCAATTTTATCGTTTCCAATCCAGAAACTCCTTCCACATTCATAACTCAATTTTTCCTTAAAGTAGGAGACTAAATCATCTACTTTAAGACCTGTGAGAACTGGGGAGCAGGCAGTGAGCTGTGGAAAGGAAAGAAAGGTTTGAACAATAGTTTCAGGGAATAATGGGAGAGAATAAAGGAGAAAAGGATGTTAAGAGAGTAGATTTTGAAGGTTCAGAATCTTATGATTTAGTACTGTTCTGTGACACTGGGAGGTGTAAGGTGGGACCCTCATGGTTTGTGATTGAAGTTGGGTTGGGAAGGTCATACATTTTTAACACAGGAGATAACATGCAGCTAATTTTTATATACTGCTTTACGGTTTGTAAAAGTGCTTTACATGTGATTAACTCTTCTGATTCTCACAACAACCCTGTTATGTGCTAATATTATCATCATTTTACTAATGAGAAGTTAAGTGACTTGCTCAGGGGTCACACAGTCTAAGGCAGCATTCAAATTCAGGTCTTCCTAATTCCAAGTACTAGTCTCTGTAGTGTCTCTAACTTGGTTCACTCAAGCCCCTGGACTATAAATCACACTGCCTCTTTCTTTCCTCACTTCTCCATCCTCAGCACAGGCACATACACACTACCATAACACAGCCTGTTCAATCTTCGCTTCTTCACACTCCCCTCTGAAGTCAACAAGTTAAATTATCAAGTGGCTACCAAGGGTCAGGGAAGATAAAAAGAGGGGGAGAGACAGGTTCTGCTCTCAAGGAGCTCTAATGATGGTGGGAAGAACACGCTACCAGTCTAACAATGTCCAACAGCCTGCAAACAGCCACGTACAACAGGGTCACAAATGTGCGTGGAGCACGCACACACACACACTCCCACCCAGCCGGGCATTACCCCCGAAGCCCCAGACAGGATCAATCACAACCTCTTCACTGTCAATCAGGACAGCAGTGTGGCACCGGATGAGGCCATGTCACCCGTACAGAATCACGACCAGTGTCATACCAAGTGTGTCACACGCGTGATCCCCGAGGCATCAGTCACCGCCGGTCCCCAGAGTGAACCGCGCACACCCTAAGACAGGGCCACACCCACAGGGGCACACCTGGCACGGCACCCACGATGTCCCACCAACACGATCACGCCCCGTGAAGCTCACACTCACACACACAGGCGCGTGAGCACCCAGAGAGCTCCCCCCCAACACATTCACGACACCCCCATCCCCCGCCCCGCCGCCGCCTCACCCGGTGCTGATAAAGACAGACGTTCCCGAAGCCGCCCGTGCCCAGCCGCTCCCGCATCTCCCAGGGCCCGCCCGCGCCGGGCCGCAGCCCTGGGGGCCGGTCCATGGGCGGGAGCCGGGTCGGCCGCACACTCCGCCGCCCGCCGCTTCCAGGACGCCTCACAGCCCCAGCCGCCGCTCCCACCAACACGATCTTCTCGCGAGAGTTCAACGTCATATCCGGGCGTGGAAAAAGCATGAAATGGCCCATTTCCTTTGGTTCAGTATTCACCGTTCTACTCGCCCCGCCCCTGCCTCACATGTTCGAGGCCCCGCCCACTTGCGGTCTCACCGAGGGCTTCATCAACCTCAAGACCGGCGCCCCCTGCTGTTTAATCTGAGCTCCTGCAAGCGCCCCCAGGAGGTGGGTATCGCAATCGGGAGCGGAGACCGAAACTGGAACGTGGAGGGGCAGCGGGAGGGGTTGGGATGTAGAGCAGGTCACCCGGCCAGCCTCTTAGCGCCCCCACCCAACCAGAAGCTCTGTAAAACTGTCATGGAGTGTCCAGCCTGTGAAGCTGCCTCTCCGGACCTCCAAATCAAGCCGTCAGCGAGCCAGATCCTTAGGGTCTGGGCACTGCAGCTGGACGGGCAAAAATGAGGTCGCCAGCGCTGGAAGGGCATGCCTTCTGCTAGGATCTCTCCAGGGTCACAGCCCCCTTTGTAGTCTGGTGAAGCCTGCGGACCCCTTTCTCAGATTAATGTTTTTAAATGATCGAAGGAAATGCTGAATTTCAGTTAGAGGCTGGTGAAAATGAAATTGTTTGGGTTTTTTTTTACCCAAATAACGTTTAGGCCACCATAGTTATGCCTCTTAAAATATATCCAGTCAGAGTTGATGTCCACAGACCTAGACCTCAGGTTAAAAACCCTTTGTACCAGGGGATACATTTTCACAGATGAGCAGGAAAAAAAATGAAAAAAAATTTTAATAGAGGAAGAGAGACTAAGAACAAGGAGAATCAGAAAAAGCCTCAACCTAGAGTGAAAGAAAGGGGAGGAGAGAGGGCATCAGAGGCATGGGGAGCACAAAGATGGGCAATGGATGGATAGTGCATAGAAGGAACAGCAAATAGGCCAGTTTGACTGAAGGGGGATGTGTGTGAGGGGGAGGAATGTGGAATCAGGAAAACTAAGGAGTTTGTATTTTATCCTGAAGGAAGTGAGGACCCACTGAAGTTTCTTGAGCAGAGATCTGACATGGATGGCACTTGACTAAAAGAAATTTAGCAGGTATATAAAAGGTGAATTTAAGAGGGCAATGAATTAATGCAAAGTGATGAGATCTTGAACTAGCATCTAGGGGGCATGAGTTGAGAGAAGGGGACCAATGTGAGATGTTAAAGAATCTTGGCAGAATTGGCAGCACCTTGCAGTTTGATTGGATGTGGAGAGTGGATCAGAAAGTTAAGTCAAACATGACTCCTAGGTTATAAATCCCACTGATTAGAAGAAGCACAGAAAGAGAAGGAAACTGATGACATAACCATTCTTCAGTCACTAAAGTCATAATCTCAAACTCATTCATACTTTCACTTTATCCTCCCAGACATCTAAAGAGTTGCCATATGTTATCAATTCCACCTTCACATTTCTCTCATTAGTCTCTGGCTTTCCATTCATGTTAGTTCTAGTATAGCAGATGGAGTACAGCACTCAGAATCAGGAAGACCCAGGTTTAAATCTCATACAACTTTAGTGAGACAGTCACTAAGCTTCTCTGGACTTCAGTTTCCTCATATGTAAACTGAGGAAGTGTAAACTGGTCTTCTCCATGCATGCTAGGGTCTCTTCTACCTTAAATCTTTGATCTATAGTAATTATATACTGTTCTGCTTCCACTGAAAAAAATATTTCTAGGGCACACAAATCTGACCACTGGCTCTGCTCAAAAATCTTTAGTGCTCCCTTTTTCTTCTAGGATAAAACACCAATTCCAGAGCAAAGCATTTAAAATTCTCCACAATCTGGCTCTAACCAGCTTTTCTAGCCTTATCTCATTTGACTGTGATATGCATATTACATTTTAGTGATATTAAACTCCTTTCCTAAACTCAATGTTATATCTTCCACCTCCATAAACTTGCACAGGCTTGGAACATGCTCTATCTTCAATCACTCAGAATCCTAATTTGCCTTCAAAGTTCAGCTCTGGCGCCATATTTTCAATGATAGCTTCCTTGATCTTATCAGTAATTAATGTTTTTCTCCCACCTCAAATTCTCTTTATTTACATATCTGTATACATATTATGCTCCCCAGTAAAATGTAAGGTTCTTAAGAGTAAAAATTGTTGCTGTTGTTCTTTTGGGGGGTTTTTTCTTTGTAACTCCAGTGCCTAGTGCCTGGTACTTTTTCTTGGTCAGCTAGTAATTTCTCAAACCCTGGCAGTTGATCTCTAATGGCTAGTCTTAGATTTGCCCGAGGATATCAAAAGGCTGACTAGCCCAGAGTCACACTGCTAGTATTTTGGCTGGATTTAACTCAGGGTTTTCTAAAGCAGGCCTTTTTTTTTTTTTACTATGCCACTCTCCCCTGAAAGTAGTAGCAGGTTAATAAATATTTACTGAATTGTTGAATCTTGGTTTTGTTACACTTGCATGACATTGGGAACATATGCAAACCCTTCTGGGCTTCAGTTTTCCCATCTGTTAAATGAAGGAATTGGACCAGATGCTTTCTAAGGTCTCTTTTTGGTTCTAAATCCTAGAATTCCTCCTCTGATCTTTGGGCTGGCCCTTGCCTGCATCCTATGATCTATTCCCTTCTTAAGCTGGTCTTTGTGAAGATCAAGTGAGTGCCTAGGAGGTAGTAATCGCCATATAAACATTAGTTGTTCTGTAATGCAGAGACCCAAATCCCAGGTCACTGCATACCACCTGATTTGTGGCCCACCACTAAGCCCCTTTTTGTCTTAGCTAGAAACTGCTTAAGGCATGTCTGGGCATTATTGCTCAAGTCTGGGCAAAGTTGCTCAAGGCATAGTCCTCTGCCCCCATCTTCCCTAATCAGAATTTTCTATATTCTCTTTGAATCATTATAGTGTATAAGGTTCATTATGGTGCAAGGATCTTATCTAGGACCACCCTGTCCAGTCCCACTGACCAAGCAGGGCCCCCACCCTCTTTGCCCAGAACATGACCCCAGCCTGTTCTGGGAAATTCCAGTCCCCTTTACCCCCATGACCCTCCACCCTGCTCTGGAAAGCAATGACTATGGCCCTCCACCCTGTTCTAGGAGGGACCCCCATGACACAGGAAGGTTACACCCTTATACCATATTCCCAAATTAGCCCTGAGCCATAGATCTGACCAATAGCTGTTTTTCGCTTCTGAATGTCATGGCTTCGCTAGCTCCCCTCCCTGATTGTGGTTTTTGTGGTTTTAGCTTATATAATCAAATCTGTGCCCCTAAAAAGATTACTAGTCATTTGATTGAATACACTTGAGTAGTCGAGGGCTTGCTTAATAAATCCACACCTAAATTTATCTTGAACCCAGGTCTCGGCTTGCTCTTATTCTGTGCACAACAGTTATCATCACCATCATCTTCTTCGAGCTTTCAAGAGCTGGATCCCATCTAGCTCAGTCTTGCCCTGCCCATCCCACCTATCTTTCAATGGACAGGAGGGTACAGAGAGAAATGAACAGAGGAAAGCGCTGGAATCCACCCACCAGGAACGTGGAAAATTATATAGCTAAGAAGACTGAGAAGGCTGGGCAGCTTCAAGTCTCCCACCAGTCACCCTCAAGGATTCTGCCTTTCCCCCATGACCTCCAACTGACACAGCTCATAGCTTCTTTGTATTAAGTTGTTTACAAGTTTTCTCCCCCATTATATTGAACTCCTGGACAGCAAGGGCTGCTTTCTTTGTATATGCTGTGTTTAGCAAAGCACCTGGCAAACAGCAGGCGCTTAATAAATGATGTTGACTTGGGCAGAACCAGGAAAAAGCAACGCGTCGGAAGCCAAAGGAAAAAAGCCTCCAAGAGGAGGGTATGGTCAACGGGGTAATTAGGTGAAGAGGTTAAGGATTAAGGCTGAGGAAAGGCAATCAGCCAATCAATCAAGTAGCACTGAGAAGAAGGAGGGACGGGAAGTGAGAGACAGACGACGGAAGAAGGCTACCGAATTAAGACTGAGGGGGCGGGGCAAAGGAATGGAACCGGAAAAGGTATCCGGAGGAAAGCCTTATGGGGCGGGGTCAAGAGCGGAAGCGACTGGGGGGAGTGGCTGGGATGGGCGGGGCCTTGAGAGAAACTATGAAGCGGGGCTATGTAGAGCAAAGCCAAGAGCTTCAGCCTCATGAGGTGGGGCCAGAGAGGGAAAGGCGGTTCCTAGACTACGAAAGAGAACGGGGGTTGAGCAGGGAGGTGCCGCTCTCCAGCGCATGCGCGCAGTCCCCGGAAGGCCTGTGGCCGGCTTACGGGGCCTGAGAAGGCTTAGGCATGGCAGCCACAGCCGAGGGCGTCCCTGCAGCCCAGCGGGAGGGTCTGGGTCGAGGTAAAAGAAGAGTGGACCTTGGAGACGGGGCGACCTTCGCCCCCTGATCTTTGGGAAGGAGTCGGGGGAGGTGTTGGAGGAGGCCTGGGGCGGGACGGGGCGGGGCAGGTCTGAGCTGAGGTGGCGGGGCGGGGCGAGCAGAAAGGAAGCAGGAGGGGCGGGGCCCGGCCCGGACGGAGATCCACCGCCCCCTCCTCGCCCGCTCCCTTCATCTCTCTCTCCGACTGCTCACCCTTCCCCTTTTTTCCCCTTCCTTGTCCCCTTCCCTTTCCCCCTCCCCCTTTCCCTCCCTCCTTCCCCATCCTTCGCTCCATCCTTTCTCCTTCCTCTCTTCCCCGGCCTAGACGATGCCGTGGTGGAGACGGCCGAGGAGGCCACCGAGCCCGCAGAGGCGGACATCACG
>CM053582.1:545429724-545451719 GCA_028627135.1 Pseudochirops cupreus
ATCTCATTTGATCTTCACAACATCAAGGAGAGATAAATGCTGTTATTATCCCCATTTTATAGATAAGGAAACGGAAAGCAGATAGAGGTTAAGTGATTTATCCAGAGTCACACAGCTAGTAAGTATCTGAGGCGTGGCTCCTTGGCTTTGGAACAGTCCTCTATCTACCTTGCTGCTATGGTAGAAGGCAAATTAGAGTAGAGTAGGATTAGCAAAGGAGAAGGTGATTTTTGAGATGAGTTTTGAAGGACCATTTAAGGGTCTGTGCTGGGTCCTCTTCTCTTTATACATTTTTCTTGATGATCTCATCAGCTCCTGTTGATTTGATTATCATCTTTGTGCAAACAACTTCTCAAACATCTGTATCTCCTAAGCTCCAGTCCCACATCACCAACTGCCTCTTGGATATCTTTCCTTGGAAGACCCATTGGAATATCAAATTCAGTTCTTCCTCGCCTCCCCCCAATAAACTTCCCTGTTCTGTTGAGGACGTTATCATCCTTCTAGTATATGTTCAGAACCTCAGGACCATTCCTCTACTCTTCCCTCTCTGTGACTCCTTTAATTGAATGAATTGCCAAGTCTTGTTGGTTCTATTTCCAGAACATCTCTCATGTCCATCCCTCTCCTTCCTTTCACATAGCTACCACCCTGCTTCAGGCTCTCATCACCTCTCTCCAGGATTATTGCATAGTTTCCAAATTCTGATCTCTCTACAATCCGTCTCCCACAGAGCTGCCAAACTAATATTCTTAAAATGCATATCTGGCCACATCACCCAACTACTAAACAATCCTCATTGTTTTCCCATTGCCTTTTGGATGAAAAATGAAGTCCTAAGCCTGGCATTTAAATCCATCTGTAACCTGATTCTCACCTACTTTTTAAGTCTTTTTTTTCCATGTTATTTCCTATCAGACTATCCTTTCTAGTCAAACTAGTTCATTAATTGTTCAGGACATTTCCTCTTTTCTCACCTCCATGCCTTTGCCTGAGTGTTTTCATATGTCAGGAATGCCTCCTTTCTCAACTCTACCTCATAGCATCTTTCTTTTTTAAATTTTTTTTAAATTTTAAATAATTCTTTTTTTTTTTTAATTTTTGGAGGAGGAAGCCAGGGCAGTTGGGGTTAAGTGACTTCAAGGTCACATGGCTAGGGTGTGTGTGTGTGTGTGTGTGTGTGTGTGTGTGTGTGTGTGTGTGTGAAGTATCTGAGGCCGGATTTGAACTCAGATCTTCCTGACTCCAGGGCTGGTGCTCTATTCACTGTGCCACCTAGTCGCACCCCCCCTTATAGTGTCTTTCCACACCCAGATGGCACTTCCTACATGAAGTCATTCCTGATTGCCCTAGTTTTTAGTACTATGTCTTTCTTGAAATGTTGTTGTATATACTTTGTAATTACTTTTCTGTGCATATGTTATAACCTCCCTCTAGTAGACTATAAACCTCTTGAGCCCAGGCACCATTTTGTTTTTGTTGTTTTATCTCATCACCCATCCCAGTACCTTGCACATGGTAGGCAATTGATAAATGTTTGTCAAGTTATAGTTAATAGACAAGGGTTAATGGAGAGGAAGATACATTAATAACCTAGGCATGACTGAATAATGAACTATGTTCAGAGATAGCAAGTATATTAAGTCAACTAGACAAAAAACTATAGGGGAGAAACAAGTGATGTTTTAATTCTGACACATTATTTCAATTACATTTAACAAACATTGAGTACCTTTCTGTGCAGAGTACTGTGGAGGAATACAGAAATTAAAAAGATATGTTGCCTGCTTTCAAGGAGTTGACAGTTTAGTAGGTAGTATGCAGTAGCATAATCTCCCAACTTCTCAGCTGCCTATAGTCACTCTCTCTCTCTCTCTCTCTCTCACTCTAATTCTCTCACTGACTCGCTCTCTCTCACACGCACACGCACGTACATCTCCCCATCTTTAAAAAAAATCCTTATTTCTGGGGCAGCTAGGTGGCACAGTGAATACAGCACCAGCCCTGGAGTCAGGAAGACCTGAGTTCAAATACGGCCTCAGACACTTAACACAAAAACTAGCAATATGACCTTGGGCAAGTCACTTAACCCCAATTGCCCTACCCTCCCTCCTCCAAAAAGCAAAAATAAATAAATAAATATAAAAAATCCTTACTTGGTCTGTCCATCCTTGTTAGCTATTCTGCTAAACTAAGTTAGAAAGCTGTCTACACTTGGCACTTCTGTTCTCCTTCCTCTTCTAAATTTTCTGCTATTTAGCTTTCAACCTCATAATTTCAGCTGAAGCTACATTTTCCAGAGTTAGCCGTGATGATCTCTTTAATTGCCATATCTCATGGCCTTTTCTTAATCCTCATCCTTCTTGAACTTTGCAGCCTTTGACACTGTCAGTCACCTCTTCTACATGATATTTTTGTTTGCAAATAACTTATCCAGATTTAATGTTTTACGACCACTTTGAGAATCAATACAAAAAAGTAACTGGATAGATCAGTTGCTATCAGTTGCTATTGGGTGTGGCCTAGATATAGGAAAATCTAGATCATCTGGAGAGACGCTTTAGGAAATTTTCCTTAGCTCTTACTGCTTTGTAATTATGTGTGACTTAGGTAATACAATTCATACAACCCAGGACAAAAATTTTGGAGATTAGTACTGGAAATTTAAATGTTTATGGCCTGATTTTTTATTGTGTTTCTTTCTATACTGTGACTTTAAGGAGAAAGCAGAGATATTTGAGTGCCATAAAGGGACACTAGGAGTGATACTTAGAGAATATTTTGTTTTAGGAGAATATTTTCTCCCAGTTTGAATTGGTAGTTACTTTGGTGATGGAAGGCAGCATAGATTTGTACTTAGTAAGGATCTGAATAATTTATGTTTGTGATTTAGATTCCACAAAACATTTATAGAGTTAGAGCCCAGTCACAGAATTGTTGCTCAAGTTATGCAGATCGGTTAAGGAGAACCCAATTTTGACTGTTGTTAAATGTTAAATAGATTTTGTTGTTAGATGTTAAATATGAAGATTATATTTTGACCATATTTGTGTTATATTTGTCCACTTTAAAATCTCATTTCAGCTGCTGTTGTGTGTAGGTGACTTCTTTGGTTCTACACCAAGTACTGAATGGGAGGAGTACAGGACAGGAGTCAAGAAAGGTACAGAAATTACTGCTTTGAAACTTGTTGATTATCAAAGTACCAAGGCTTCGTGGACCTGGTATGTTTTACCTAATGTATTGTCGATTATAGGTTTCCTCCTTGTGCCAGCTCAAGTCAACAAGCTTTCATTAAGAGCCTACCATGTGGTAGCCACATACACAGACAAAATGAAACAGCCCCCGCCCTCAAAGTGCTTATATTCTACTACATCCTACGTATTGGGAAGGAAAATGCTCAGATTGGTTGTGAATTTTATATTGTGAATCTCTCTCTAGAGTCTGCCCCAGAGAATGCATTGTACAAAATAACCATCAGTTGGACAAATCAAGTCTTCTAGGACTCTTCTGTCTTTCAGTTTTAGTGCTTTTTTATTGTCATTTACAGCATCCATTTTTATTACATAAATTGGTTACCTCCATTGTCCAACAATACTTAGCAACAATCCACAAGCCTTTATTAAGTGCCTGTATGCCAAACACAGTTATTAAATGTTGGGCACAGGATATACCCAGAAGGGAGTTTGTGTGTCACATAGGGCTGCTAATGGGGTTGTGATGCAGATTTTTTTGCTTTTGATAAAAATGTTACATATACATAGAAAAATGGTTTCATGTTCAGAAGCACATCTAGTAATTATATGCTGTTTTTTATTATCTCTTTTCCTCTCCAAAGCACCTCTTCAAACTTACGTGCTTGGTGCTAATGACCAGGAAGCTGTCAAGTACTTCCCAGATGTTGATGGATGTGAACTAGCTGAAAACATTATTTACCTAGGTATGGATCAGAAAAGGGTTGTAGCAGTCGGCTCTCTGAGAACATGATTTGATAAAATGGGCCTATAGCAGTCCCCTCTGTTACAAAGGAGAATGGGGGTGATTTCTCTGCCAAAACCCATGACCTTAGGGCCATACCTTCCTCTTTTTTTCCCCTTTCTCTGCTAACAGTCCCTTATATGTAAACCCAATCTGTACATACTTCTATTTATTAGTTTTTTTCTAAATGTAGATAATATCTTCCTTCATAGATTCTTTGCAATTAATTTGGTTATTTATAGCGAATAGTGAATTCATTTATTCATCCAAAGCAGTAAATAAAAATTGGAGAATGTGTATAGTCTTTTCCAGTTTCCCACGCTGTTTCTAACTTCTGCTTTTTCAGTCTGATCCATTTTCTTTATTTCTAATGGTCTTCTTTTTACTGATCCTTCGCTTTGCCATGAAGTTTCAAAATTGCCTTTCATTGTGTATTCCCCTATGCATCACCCTCTGGGACTCATTTCTGCTTATCTGGTCATACAGAAGCCATTTGCTATATGGATATAAAATCCAGTTTAATTTACAATTACTCCCACCCCCAGCCTAAGAGTGTTGCTCTCAGTCCATTAGGAAGGTATGGGGTCAGCACCATTATATGGAATCTTTTTTTTCCCTCTTTTTAAAATTAAATTATTTATTTTTAGTTTTCAGCATTTACTTCCATAAGTTTTAAATTTTCTCCCCCTCCTTCCCCAAGATGACTTGCACTCTGATATGGGCTCGACACATATGTTCCTATTAAACACATTTTCACATTAATCACGTTGCATAGAAAAATTATAACGAATGGGGAAAACCATGTGAAAAAAAACAATAAACAAAACAAAAAAGAAAATAGTCTGCCTCACTCTGTGTCCTGACTCCATAGTTCTGCCTCTGAGTGTGGCTGGCATCTTTATGGCATCCTTTCTTTAGCTCCTTTATTTCTTTAATTCCTATCTTATAGTTCTCATTTTAATCCCTTCTTATGTGTACTTTTGTAGTTTAAGGAATTTGTAGGGCAGTTCTCAGCCTAGTTATTACAATCTGAGAGTGAGAGCCCAATCCTACGTGATAAAACTGTTCTCGGGGACAGAGTCATAGCAGCCGTGACAGGGCAGTTGGTGCACTTAAGGGATTCCAGTGAAAGGTGAAAGATTTCAGAGTAATAATGAAATTCAGTTTGGGGAGTTTTTTTGGAGAGGGGATGGCAAGGGTTAAGTGACTTTTCCAAGGTTACACAGCTAGTATGTGTCAAGTGTCTGAAGCTGCATTTAACCTCAGGTCCTGATTCCAGAGCTGGTGCCCTATTCACTGTGCCACTTAGCTGCCCCTGGAATACGGTTTTTTAGTAAGGCTTTTAAACAAGAATAATTGAATAATGCATCACTTGAGCATTAAATGAGGTACCTATGAAGAATACTTAGTAGAACCCACTGCCAAACATGAAATAATCAGATTTTTTTCAAGATCCCAAGGATCTGTGACTCCATCTTTGAGTACAGCCCTTCCACAAAAGCAAATCATAACCCTTTCCATCCCATAATTGACAGTTTTCCTGAATTAGCTGTTGGCTAAAAAAAAAGTTGATTACCTGGTGGCCAAGGCCTAGATGAGGAGCATCTCTCCCCTAAGGTAGCCTGGTCTGGTGGATAATACTAATACAGTTTTTTGCTAAGTCCAAACTTAAGCCTTTTTAGTTCAGTGGATCTGCCAAAGTTAGTATTGCAATCTTTGTGAACCAAGGGCCAAAAGCTTCACTTAGTGATCTTCCTCCCACAGTCTCTCCCTTTCTCTTAAGATAATGCTTTCTGCTGATGGCCTTACTGTCCTCCTAGGGAACCGAAACTCAATTTTATCTTTGCTTCTTCTTCCTTACTCCATGCCTCCAAACAGCTGCCAATTACTTTTGATTCTCCTTCACTGATATTTCTTCTATCTGTTGCCACCACTGAACTCCCACTGTGTTTACCTTTGTTCACACTGTCTTTTCTTCTCACCTAACCTATTGTAGTAGATTCCTAAAAGGTTTTCCCACATTCAATCTGTCCTTCACAACAGTGTCCAAATAGTCTTCCTTAACTGCTCTTTTGATCATCACACCTGTCAAGAAATCTTGAGGAGCATTTCTTCTTGCCTACAGAATAAAATGGAGCAGCTCGTTGGCATAGTGAGTAGAGCGCCGGCTGGAGGCTAGGAAGACCTGAGTTCAAATGTGCCTTTAGGTGCTAGTGTGATCTGGAGCAAGTCACTTCACCCTGTTCGCCTCAGTTTCCTCATCTGTAAAATGAGCAGGAGAAGGAAATGGCAAATCTTTCTAGTATCTCTGCCAAGAAAACCCCAGATGGGATGATGAAATGTCGAACAGAACTAAAACCGTTAAACAGCAACAACAGAATAAAGTGCAGATTCTTGATCCTGGCATTTTAGGCCCTTCACAGTCTGGCTTCAGCCCGACTTTCTAGCCTACTCTCCTTCATCTAAGCTACTCCTGTTCTCATCTTGCCCTTGCCCATCTCTCTGCCTTCTTTAGCTCATGTCTATCAGTCCTCGAGTGGGCTTTCTCTTTGTCCCTTCTCTCTGGTGCCCATCTTTGTTGAAATCTCTTTTTTCAAGTTCTGGCTCAGGTTTCATCTGGAAACTAGAGGGAGGAAGAGTATAGCTCCAGGAAGCAGTTAATTGAGCATCAAGTTTGTTACACTGCATCACCCGTTTGGGGAATGATGGAAGAAACAGCCCATATGGATATCTAGACATTGTTTGTAGTTACTACTAATCTAAATTTTGTAAAAATAGTAAAGTTTTACTTAACTTTAGAAAAAGGCTCAGAACTGTTGGAATTACCAGTAAGACTCACTCAAGAGGCCAAGGCCTGGAAAGCCTGAAACAAACAGGATTGCAGAGTTGCCGTCAGCAAGAGCCCAGATGCGTTAAATGAAATGACGCAAGTTACGATTGTAAGTAAAGAAAAACCGCGTCTGGTGTGTGACCATCAGCTTTTATAGTGTTTACAATAAACTTTATTTTTTCTCCCCTTGCATTTCCCAGGGCATTCTCCCTATTTTTGTCTTCTTATAACAAAGAACAGAAAAGATTTTTAGATCTGTTCAGTCAGAGTAGCCAGCACGCTGATAAGGTTTAGCGTTGTCTCTGGAGCTCCGCCACGGGAATTCTCCACTTCCTTAAAGAAGAGAGGGCGCTCTCCTCCTGAGTCTGCTTTGGGGTCAACCTCAGCTAGTATGGTTTCACAGGGTTTGGTGTCGTCCGTTCCATTGTTGTTCTTTCCGTTTACATTGCTGTTTCCCTTAATTCTTAACATCTGTGTTTCTGGAATCTTACCCGTGTCTTCTAGTCTTCCTTTCTTTCCTAGAATTTGGCCATAGATCCAAGGACAGCTTGGAAGGTCTGATTATTACCTTCCCATGTGCATAAGACTTAGGGTTAGTAACACAGCAGTATGAGTCTGCTTCAAAGGAGCTGAGGAAGTAAAATAACTTCCTCAGTTATTTTTAAAACGTGCAAATAACTATATTGTTTGACAGGGAATTTATGGCTGTTAACTCACACTAGTTCATCTTGTAATTGTGATGGCATAAGTCACTTTTCCACTGTCCCTGAAGGCCTTAGGGTTGTGGCCTTGGGAACATAGACCTCTCTTTCCTCCGTATCCCTTTCTTTTTAGTTAGCCAGTGATAGCTACATATTCAAACCAGTCTTTTAATAATATAATTATAGGTATATAGATTGTATTTAGAGTCTGCTGTAAGAGATACAACTTAAAAATAATTTTTTAAAAAGAGAGAGTAGCCCTATTGTCTCTCTCCATCTATCCAAAGCCAGAGTCTTCCCAATCCAGGTTGTGCCCTAGCTCCCAGAGAAATATAATTTCTTTCTAGTTCTGTTTTGCTTCTACTCCCCTTCCGTCTTGACTTCTCTCTGCCTAATTGAGTAGCACATCTTTAATGGTCCCTGGCTTCACCTGTTAAATTTTTTTTATATACTGCTTTCTTACCTATGCACTTGGGGCCCTCTTAGATCTATTATTCTCTCAAATTCACTTTATCTGATATTTTCTAGAGGAGAAGAGGCCTCCCCTTTCTTCTTAAAAAACAATTAACTTAGCATTTTATGTGGTTGTATAACAGCCCGGATACAGGATTCACAACCATGTGCAGGTGGCCAAGGGCATTGTGGACCATTCATCCTGGTAATCCTGCTTTTGTTCTAACAGTCTATCTAAAATGTAACAGTTTTTTTCCCCCTGTGTAGGTAGAAAAGGTGTTTTCACTGGTGCCTCAGGCCTACAGATTGCATACCTCAGTGGGACAGAGTCATTGGCTGAGCCTACTCCTCCTCACAGCTTTACCTCCAAGGATGTATGCTCACTGAAGGAGACTTTGCAGTCCACATCACATTTTAAAGGTGTTGATGTCTTGCTGACATCCCCATGGCCCAAGGGTGTGGGGAACTTTGGAAATGCTTCTGTGAGTACTTCTTTTCCAGTTGGGATTTTAAAAAAGCTTCCTTATTATGATGATGTGTCATATTGACAGACATCAACAAATGTAAATGTTTCCCTTCTACAAAGAAAAACAGGAGAAGACTTAATTTGAAACATTGACTCTCTCAATGTACAGCCTTTTTTTTTGTCTAGTTGAGATTTCCAAAAGCAAATTATCCTGTGATTAATAAGGGGCATTGTATGATCTGTATTACATATTCCAGGTTATAATATATTTTAGTTAACTCAGACCCTACCTGGATCTTTTCTGGGAACCACAAAGAATGTCACCCTCTTATTTGTGGGATGCCCTAGAGGTCTCTACTTGGACAGTTTTCATTTAATATTATTATAAATGGTCTCAGAGAAGGCATACAAGTGAAATCCCCAGTATGCCAATGGCAGATCTTCCACCAGGGAAGAATTTGACTCTGTATGGTTAAAAAACTGTCCAATGAGCTTCAATGTGGGGAAGTATAAGGTGCTTCAGTAACTCAAGGATCTGTTATTTTTTCAATATGGGTACTCCTTCCACTGATGCAAATTATAGCCCCTCTATATACTCTAGATCAGTGGTTCTCAACCTTCCTAATGCTGCGACCCTTTAATACTCTTATCTGGGCATATCTGCATGTGGGCAGACCCGCCTGGAGACGGATAGAGGAGCGGTGTCTAGGAGTAGTGTCTTGGTTCCTAAGACCATCAGAAACATGTGTTTTCTGATGGTCTTAGGAAACCCCTGTGAAAGGGTCATTCGACCCCCAAAGGGGTCACAACCCACAGGTTGAGAACCACTGCTCTAGGTGATAGTCTTGGTTAATTGCTGGGGCTGAAAAATTCTTCACCTTTTCAGCCAACCATCCAGTGATGAGCCCCTGATCTTAGGTAGTCTCAACTTTGGGTGATAGACAAGAATGCCTGAACCTGTATTTGAAGTCTTTTTACCCTGTTTAGGACAGGGCAAAGCCATTGAGAGCCCAGCTCTGTACCATAGGGAGGCATCAGGAAGACTTGAGTAGTGGACATAGGAATACCTCCAGGAGAAAATCATTCAGACTCTTTACATAAAAGGAGATTCATAAGAATCAGCAGTAGCCATATAAAAGTACAGTAGACTGTGCCCTGAATATATCAGCAGCAGGCAACAGTTAGCATCATAAACTGGAAATAAGCCAATGCTTTCTCTTACCCGTGTACAAGCCCAAACCAGAAAGCCTCTCTACATTGGAGCTGGTTTCCACATGTCCTGGGGAATGACTCGAAGCTAATGAAGAGCCGGTGAAGGTAGCAGAAAGGATCAAAGGGGAAAAGAGGATGCTCATGTAGGAACAAATGCCAAAAGTGAGATTTCTTCAGTCTGCAAAGGGGAAGACAGAAAATATTAATAAGGTGGATAAAACCATGCAGTGGTCATGAATATAAAATGCGTTTGTTCACAAAATCTTGGAATATTAAAAACTAAGAACGTCACCCCTAAAGCTTGAAAAAGACACGTTTAAGACAGGCTCTAGTTTATGTAGAAAGGCACAGACTTTTATATGCTAAGAAGTGGTATAAGCTGAAGTTACATAGGTTCGGTAAGGATTCCTGAAAGCTTGGAGATGATTGTTTGCACAAAGATTAATTAAGGGAAATTCTGACCTTTGAAGTCCACACATACTACCATGTTCCATTTATGTAGCACTTAATTGATTTTAAAACACTTTCACATTATATCACTCAGTCATTAGCAGTTCTATGAAGAAGGCAGAACAAATATTATCACCCACATCTTAAAGAGAAGAAAACCGACACAAAGAGGTTAAATGCTTTGGCCAAGAACACCAAGTGGCACATCATAGACTTGAACTTGAGTCTCTAGACCTCTCCACCCCCTACCCCGCCCCCCCAGTTCAGTGCTTTTTGTCCCCACCCCTGTTTCCCAGGCTTATGAACTCTTCTGTAAATATTCCATACAAACTGTTCCAAAAACATCTGGCACCTGAGGATTTGACTTGATTTTGCATTGACCTAATCATCTCCCAAATCTGGTTGTCACCCTTGTAATGAGATCTGTGCTTGGCCCTTTAAAAGAAAATTACACCAGCATGCCACATTAATCAGCAGGAGCTAATTTACCTTCCAGCTTTGCTTTTGATGATCTATTTTGTGTGCAGATGTTGAGATGGAGCCATCTCCAACTCCTGGCCTCCAAAAGCCATTCTTATTTGTGATCCAGATATGACCCAGTTGTCCTTTTGCTCTTCAGACCTGTATAATAACTCCCAAGTATAGACACTTAACACAGTGTGCTTGTATCATGCATACAGGCACATACTTGGGAACACGTTTCCATATTTCTCAAGATCATTAAGGTCAGTCACTCCGGATGCTATTTTTCTTGTACAGGGAGATGTGGATACCAAGAAAAGTGGCTCTTCTTTGATATCCCTTCTTGCCATGGACTTGAAGCCCAGGTATCACTTTGCTGCCTTGGAAAAGACTTATTATGAGAGGCTTCCTTATCGGTAGGCATCGTTTTTCTTTTTAAAAAATTTTGTTTTTACATCAACTTTATTTCTGAATATACCTTCTTCCCCTGCGCATTGAACTATCCCTTGTAACAAAGAATTTTTTTAAAGGTGGGAAGGGAGAAAGTAGTTCAACCATAAAATTAAACAGCACACCAACAAGTCTGACAATATATGCAGTGCTTCATTCAGGGTTTATCATTTCAGAGTTTCTGCTTAGGGGATTAAGCTTCTACAACAGAGATTTCTGATTTTTTTTGCACGTTGTAGGCCGCTTTGGCCGTCAGGTAAAGCCTGCAGACCCTTCTTAGGATAATGTTACCTCCTTAATTGAAGGCAAAGCTAAATTTCATTTAGAGCTGAGTGAAAATGGAGATGTAATTTATTTCCCATCCAGGCTCATTTATTCCAAGAGCCTTTGGTGATTTGTGGGTTTCAGTTAAGAACTCCTGTTCTACAATTTGGAACAAAGCCATACGCAGTTCCAACTTTTATAATTACATTTACTTAAGACCTTAGTTAAAGTTGTCCAGGTCAGATGGTGGCCTTTTTTATAGAGTCGGCAACTCATGTTAGTAGTCACTTCAGAAGCATGTCTGAGGATTTCGGTGTAGAAGACAATAGGGGAAGGACAGTACCAGTACCTTCTACGTGAAGTATTCAAACTGAAGTTATGTGTAACTAATGAAAAAGCTAAAGTGTGGATAATCTGCATTTTATTTGGCATTGAATTTTGGTCAATATATATATATATATATTTTTTTTTTCACTTCAAATAATAAAGCTACATTTTGAAAACTTGTTTTAGGATTACTAGGAGACTACTCAGTTAGACAGTCTTGTACTACAATGGATGTAATATCTTTTAGCTCAATGTAAGATTTGCTCTAGCTTGGAATTTGTTCCCCCTCACAGAACATCAGAGCTATGATCCATTAGCAGAGAAGTGAGAATTGACTGTATTATTTCTAAACTTCCTTTGTCCCACATTAAAATCACTCTTTTTCAAATGCTTTTTCCTTTCAAGAAAGTTGTTTTTCAGTCTTTATCCAAATATAGGCATTATCTGTGGGGAGGAAAAGGATATGCTAGAACGTAAGATCAGAAATAGGCAGTGAATTGAAATGGGAGGAGTTACCAGTTCTTCTGCTGAAAATTTAGCCTCCTGACTACAGCTCCCCAGGGAAGAGCCCAAGTTCGACTCAAAGTGCCTTTGGGTCTCCTGACTTCCCTAGAAATAAGGAAGAATAGGGTGAAGCAAACTATGCCTATTTTTGAAAGACCCAGGAGCTAAGAATGATTTTCACATTTTAAAGTAAGATTTTATTATATTTTAAAATGTAAAAACCATTCTAAGCACTCTGTTGTACAAAAACAGATAAAGGGCCAGAATTAGCCAACTCCTGGTTTAGAAAGGGACCTCAAGAAGGTCTGAAACCCAGAGAACATTTTAGGGAAGGGTTTGAAAAAGAGGGCTTGCTGGGAGAATGGCAGTTATTCCAAACTCATCTTACATATCGGCTCGCAGCCAGGGCATGGTCAGATCATGCATTAGTAGGATGCATTGGGGGTATTGTGAGGAAAGAGAGCATGTGTAGTCATGTGGCAGCAGATTCTGCTTCCTTATTGGCTTGGGGCACATTGGAAGTAACAAAGGATTTCACATCATGTCTTTAGAAGGAGACCCTGCTTTCGTGACCTATGGACAATTCAGTTTTAATAGCAGGAATAATGATAGTAGCAGCAGGGTACCACAGTGAAGACAGTCCTGGGCTTGTAGTCAGTATATCCTAGTTTCAAATCCTGCCTCAATATGTGCTAGCCGTGTAACCCTGGGCAAGTCATTTAATCTCATATGGAAAATGAGGATAATAATATCGCCTGTTTCGCAGGGTTGTTATATGTGTTGAATCTACATTAAGGACTTGCAATGCAAACCTTGTAAGTATTATATAAATACTAGCGATTATTATTCATCTGCCTTTAAAGAGGTCAGATCTGAGGCCCCTGGGCCATAAGAGGAAAAGGGAGCTGCCACTGGCAAACCATTTACAAAATACTGATACGTGGAATTAAAGGTTGTTTGTATCTTCTTTTCTTTCAAATCTGTCATAGAAACCACACAGTCCTCCAGGAAACTGCACAGCATGTTACCCGATTCATAGCTCTGGCAAATGTTGGGAACCCAGAGAAGAGAAAGGTAAATGTGGAATCCCTGGCACTGTGCCTGAAGGTGATCTTCCAGACAGATGCCCCTGTGCAGGGCAGCAGCATCCAGATGCTGTCTCTAGAGCAATGCTGGGAGTGGATGCACTGTTCTTACTGGTAGCGTTGTCTTGGTCAGCACACTTCCTGACAGCCGCGGTGAGTCCGGACTAATTGCCTGGAGTGACAGATGTGAATGGAAAAGCCAGAAGTACTCAGAGGACCCAGACTTGGTTCCCAAATCCATTTTTTAGCCTGTCATTACTGCTGCTGTTGTCCTTCTCTGGTGCCATCTTTTATATGCGTTAGACATAGCATCTCTGGTTTGAGATTCTGTGTCTATTGTATACATCTATAAAGAAAAAGATGGTAGGGAAAGATTTGGGAAAGGTGGGCAAATGAAGCAAAAGCACCCATTTCAGAGTGACCTTATGCATGTGTACACATCCATCCATTGGGTGGCATGGATTGTGTAATGGAAGAGCTTGAATTGCAAGTTCTTGGCAGCTGCCAGTTTCCATATTTCAGTCAGCTAGAGCAGGAGTTGGCAAACTTATGGTCTGCTAGCCAAATCTAGCCATGCTATTTTTTGTACCACTAAGGATATTTCCATTTTTAAAATAAAGTTTTATTGTGCTTTACAATGGAAAAACTGTTCTTAACTCTTGGTCTGCACAAGAACAGGAAGCCAGTGAGATTTGACCCTCAGGCCTGGGTTTGGGAAGCCCCTCTTAAAGACCAGGGTGATAGCTAGAACCCCTGAGGAGCATTTGTTTTTTTCTAGTATAGAAATGAAAATAAGGAATGTGGAAGGCGTTGTGACGTCTTCCTGGGAATTCGCTTGGTGGAAGCCGCTTTAATCCGCTAGACCCTGTCTTCATGGCCTGAATCAGAGGGCTCAGCCAGAAGAGAACATGTGGTGTTGGAGCTTTTCTAAAATATGTTCAGGTATAAGGGGAAAGAACCCTGACCTACCGGCAGAGTTCAGTTTCTGATGACTGGCTATGACCTATAAACAAGCCATCCACCTTGTCTGAGCCTCACATGTCTCCTCTGTAAAATGGGAATGACGTACACAGAATGGTTATGAAGAAAATGTTTACTAAGGCACTTTGTAATTGTGACTTGTTTTCATTGAGCCTTTGAGACCGTGGGTTTCAACAGATTTTGGCTATAGAGTGTCGACACTTCTGTCTTCAGTGAAGCCACAGCCCCATTGACATGGTGCACGCCTTCCAGGTGCAGATTGCAATCCATGCCTTCTCATCCCGTGTGGTTCTTCTCCGTATCTTTTTACAGATCTTTGAGAGAGGACCAGCTTATGTCCCAGAACTGGTCTTTGCTGTCTGTTTCATTGATACTCTTTTTGTTGTTTTTCTTTTTCTTTTCTTCCACCTAATAGTATTTTATTTTTATCAATTACATGTAATGATGGTTTTCAGCATTCACTTTTGTAAGATTTTGAGCTCTAAATTTTCCTCTCCCTCTCTCTGTTCCGCCGCCCAGGACAGCATGCAATTTGATACCGGCATGTGCACGTACAATCATATTAAGCATATTTCCACATCAGTCATGTTGTGAAAGAAGAATCATAACAAAAGCAAAAAGGCACAAAACAACAACAGAAACAGAAAACAGTCGGTTTCAATCTGCATTCAGACTCCACAGTTTCTTGTCTGAATGTGGATAGCATTTTCCATCATGAGTCTTTTGGAATTGTCTTGTATCACTGTATTGCTGAGAAGAGCTGAGTCTATCATAAGCTGATCATCACACAGTGTTTCTGTGATTGTGTACAGTGTTCTCCTGGTTCTGTGTAGCCAGCTTTTCATACTTGTGTCTTTCCATAGTTCTTTGGCTCATCCATGATTTTGATTCTTCCAAAAAGATAATGACTCCTTATGTGTAGCCTTGCAGACTGGAAGAATGTTGGTGTTAAAAAGATGAGCTTTTTAGATGTAGCTCTTTTCAGTGATACAGTGATCTCAGGCAGTTAGATGTCTTCATCTGAGTAGTCTGTGTTCTTCATTTTGCTTTTCTAGTGTCAGTCAGTAGCTGTTTTTCATGCTGGGAAAGTTAGTCAGTTGACAAACATTTATTAAGCACCTATCAGGTACCAAACACTAGGAATATAGAAACAAAAATGAAGCTTTGCCTTCCCCCCGAGGAACTTTCTCCCATTCTCCTGGGCAAAACATAATGTACACATGTAAGTAAATACAAGACATGGCCAGTAAGTAGGTTTCAAGGGTTGGGGGAGCAGCAGCAGTTGGGAGGATCCAGAAGGTCCTCTGGTAGGAGGTGGTGATGGAGCTGAGCTTCAAAAGACTGCATACCTCCAAGGCAGGTCTGAGGAAGAAGTGCATTATTCCATGGCAAGGAATGGCCAGCTCTAATGTTAGCAGTAATAGTGGTTTCCCCACCAAAGGTTGACCACCAGATGTTGAATTTTTAACCACAGCATCTAAGGGGTGAAGAGGTTGTAATGTATATCAGTGGGAGGCCTGAATGACAGATCTCTTGAAGTAGTAGTAATTTATAGAGATCACATAATTTATTGAATAGTAATTTTAGGAGAAAATCAATTTACCCGTAAGTGTATGATTTTTAGAAGGTTACATTCTGAAGCATGGTATTACTAACCACAAATGGCCACCAGATGTTGAAAAGTAGTTGTTGTTTCTTGGAACAGTGACTGAAAGTTCTGTAAGAAAGTTAATAGAAACAATCTAACTTTGCTAACATGTCACCCAGCTTCTGTCAAACTCTTCACATGATCCAGCAAGATAATGTGTGAGGCCCTTTGCAAACCTTGAAGGACAACCATATTTCTTCATATCTTGGGGAAGTTTTGCAGGTTAGTCAGCATTTTAGGAAAAAGAAAGAAGAAACAAAAACAGCGGCAAAAACTATAAAATATAGCGATAGAGAGTCAGCATTCTGAGGAGGTGTTTTCCACCTTTCTTCTTTCCTCCTCCCATAAATAACATGACTGCATTGTTTAGCTTTGATGATTTGTTGTATTTAATGTTTTTATTTTTAAAATGAATACTATACCTTCCTATGACAGTCTTCATAAAGAAATTATAGTGTGTTCGATTAGAATAAGTATTAAGTTCTTTGAAGCTATTTTGTTGTTGTTTTTCCAAAGTACCTCTATGCATTCAGTATCCTCCCACTTAATCTGATGGATGTGGCAGAGCTAGTGAAGCAGCCGCCAGATGTCACCGAAAACCCATACAGAAAATCTGGGAAGGAAGCATTGTCAGGAAAACAGGGCCTGGCTCCACAGGTATTCTCCTTTAGGTGACATTCCCAGGAGGGGAGAATGGGCAGGGATGGCTCTCACGGGGATTCCTTCTGGTAGAGACTTTGGGTTTGGGCTGAGAGGACAGGGCAAGGGCAGATGCAGACAAAATGTATGTGATCCAGATCTCACTTTCCGGAATGTTTTTGATCATCAATAAGTCCCAATAGTTTGGCTAATTCAAACTAAGCTCATATTCAGCTCAGTTGTGATTTGTGCTGGGATGTGTGGAATTGTCAAGCCCACAGTGAGTCCATCTCTAGCTTTTCCTGAGCCAAACCCTGTTACTTATGTTCCTGGAGACATCCAGCTGTTTGGTTGTAAAAGAAATAGAAACATGAATAAGGTGCGGTCCTTGCTTTCAGGGAACTTAGAATTTAGTAGAGAAGATGAGATGCGCACAACAACCCTAATACGGAGTGGAGCATAACAGCTTCATAGAGATGTTTCAGCATTTGATGTGAGATTTCATGGGAGAGAGACGGTGCTTTCAGGTTTGGGACTACAGAGGAGGGTCAGGGGGTGTTTTATGACATCTGAATTAGGCTTTGGAGGATGAGCAGTGAAAAAGCATCTCTTAAGCTCCTCCTTTGTGCCAGGTAAGGTGCGACAGTGCCTGCTCAAAGTGAGCAGCTCATGGTCTAATGGCAGAGACAACATGCAGTCAAGATATGGACAAGCTGACTGAAGATACTTTCTGAGAGGAAGTTACTAATATTAAAGGGAATTGAGAAAGGCTTTTTGTAGAAGTGGGAATTTTAGCTCAGATTTGAAGGAAGCCAGGAGTTGGAGCACGCCAGGCATGGGGGACAATCAGTGAAAATGCAGTCAGGACATGGAGTGTCTTGTACAAGGAAAAGCCAGAACACCAGAGTCACTGGATCTATAAGTTTGTGGTAGAACAGAGTTGTGGAGGCTGGGGAGAGTAAGTTGTAAGAATACTAGAAAGGGAGGGAAGAGAGAAGCAGATTTTGAAGCACTTTGAATGCCAAACAAGTTATTTGGTCTTGGAGGTGACAGAGAGCCATAGGAGGTTATTGAGTAGGAGAGTGACTAGGTTGCAGAGAAGTCTAGAAAGATAAGACTTGAAAAAAAAGGCCATTAGATTTGGCAATTAAGAGATTATTAATAACTTTGAGACAGCAACTTTTGTTGAATTATGAGGTCAGAAGCCAAGCTGTAGAGAATTAAAAAGAGAGGTAGAGGAAAGGAATTAGATGCCTTGCTTATAGATAGTCTTCCCAGGGTGCCACAGAAAAAAGAGATAAAGGGACAAAAGCTAGTGGGGATCAAGTGAAAGAATTTTTGAGGATGGGGGAGATATGGGAATGTTTGTAGACAGTAGAGAAGCAGCCAGGCAGGGAGAGATTGAAGAGAGGTGATAAGAGTGGGATGGTAGTGTAGGTAATCTTCTGGAGAAGATGGGGTAGAGTAGATCACCTGTGTGTGTAGATAGGTTTGGCTTGGCAAGAAAATGGCCCACCTCCCTGTTTGAAGCAGGGATGAAGGAAGAGAGAGTGGCAGATTTCAGTAGGTAGAGATGTAGGGAGTGGAGTGGTAAAGGGGAATTGCAGGTCTGTGGAAGCATTTGACTGAGGCACCTTAGTTGAGTTGGGAGCTGTGCCCAGAGGGCTGAGGTTGTGGGGATCTGGAAAGGTGTGTATAGAAGGAGAATGGAAGGGCAGACAGAGCTGTTGTAGCTAGAATAAGCAGAGAGGGTAGGAGAAGAGAGAAGGAAGGCAGGGCCAACTTTATGAAGTTCTACAGCTCTGCTGGGTAATTTCTGTTTGCATGTTTTTTGGCCTTCGCAGGAAGAACCAGCCTGTCAGTTTTTTTTTGATTTAAGCAAAAAGCAGGGAAAGAAACGTCAGTCCACTGGGAGAGACAGCAGAGGTGTTTCCCCCAAGCAACCTCGGAAGCCACGTAAGTCTCACACAACTGGTTAATAAGACAGTAGCTCATAGCTGTGATACATAAGGCAGTCAGTGTTTCACAACATAGTGTTATATGAAGATGGAAAAGGAAAATCATCACCAAAGTTCTGGTGTAGCTCCTTCATTTTACAGTGAGATGTATGGAAACTGAGGCACACGGTGAAAGTCCAGCCTACTCTGGCAACAAAGCCTTTGGAAAATAAAGGCCAGGGCTCCATGCCTCACGCAGGCCACAGCAGAATGGAAGGGCAGGGTGACCTGAGATCAGACTGAACTGACCTGTACAGGACAATGAGTTACTCTAGTGTTGGGACCATCGTAACATTTATTTTTGTTTTTGTTTTTTTCCACATGAAGCTCAGCCCCTGGGGCCCTGCTGGTTCTGTCTTGCCAGTCCTGAAGTGGAAAAGCATTTGGTAGTCAGCATTGGCACACACGTGAGTTCCTTCTTCCTTTGGTCTTTTACAGACATTATGACTTTCTAGGATTTTATAGTTATATTCCACAATGCTGTTTTCTATTTTATGTGGTCAAAATTGTCTGTTTTTTATGGTCTTCTTTGTTTCTGTTATTTCTATCCCAGTCGTAGGTAGTCTAATCATTTTATGATATGACCCTTGATAGTCATTTTGACCAAATAATAGAACATATGCAAAGCACTTTGCAAATCTTAAAACATATAAATGCTCACTATTCCTGTCATATTCATAGCACATATCCATTTTGAGCTTGTTACGGTGTGTTGTGCAGGGTTTTCATCTAACCCTAATTTCTACCGGACTTCTCTTCAGTTTTTTCAGCTGTTCATTTCCCTAAGGAGTGGCTATGATTTATGATCCAGAACAGACACCCACAGTCAGAATTTTAGATTCTCATGAGCTCTTGCTGAGGAATCTCTGAGAGATAACTGGCCTGCCTGTTTCCTTAGGAACAGTCTTTCCAACCAGTCTCTGCAATGGCCTCTGTAGAAGAACAAGGATTCCCAGTACAGAATTGATACCCTAACTCTTCTGCTTTTGTCCTTCCTTCCCAGTGTTACCTTGCCCTGGCCAAAGGCGGATTATGTGATGATCATGTTCTGATCTTGCCCATTGGGCACTACCAGTCAGTGGTAGATCTTTCAAGAGAGGTGGTGGAAGAAGTGGAACAGTACAAGTCTGCAGTGAGACAGCTCTTTAAGAGCAAAGGGAAGCGATGCGTTCTGTTTGAGAGGAATTATAGGAGTCATCACCTCCAGCTACAGGTGGGGAAATACAGTCCAGCAACTCAAAGGGGACCCAAGATTCGTATGTGCATTCATATAGCCCTGGGATGGGCACCCTGTTGGAGATAGCCTGTTCTTCTGCTCTGTTGGCAGCATTCTTTGGGTCTGTGATAGTTACAGAAAAACCCCCAGGGCTTTAGTGGAGAAAGAAAAGAGATGGTCCACCCTCTTGGCTTATACTCTTTGGGGGACATGAGGATCACATATTTTAAAAAGTCAGCAGTTATGAAGTTACTGTAGGAGAGAGATCATAAAGCTATATGTGTTAAATGCTAAATGTAGAACATTACAGCCAATAAAAGTATTATGGGAGGACTTCAGAAAAAGATGATATCAGTGTAGACTGCAACAGTCAGAGAGACTTTGAGGAGGAGGTGTAGCTTGAGCTGAGTATGGAGAAGAATGGTTCAGATTGCATCAGGGGAAAGCAGTAATTTACATGGGGTCCAGCGTAAGCCAAGTATAGGGAGGTGAGAAGGCATCAAATGGGAACTCAGAACTTGGGTGACTAAGCCAGCTCAGCTTGGTGATACGCGGCGGACCTGAGATACTGCTGAGCACTGTTACCGAGTGAGGCAGAGTGTTGATGGGGATACCAGATAAAGGCTCTGCCCTCATGGAGGTCACAATCTGCTAGGGGAAATAGGACATTTGTAGCCATGTGGTGGTTTTCTTTTTGGCCAATTTGTTCAGTATCAAATAGGCCTGACTCTGCCACATAGATTACATAGGAGTGAGCAATCTTGGGGACAGTCAGGCCTCATCTGAGCCTCTCCCCACTTCAAAGATTACTTTAACTCCCACATGCAGTGCTATATCTCATGAGTTTAAGTCTTAACAGAGAGTCCATGCAGTGTGTACTGTCTGGGATGAGGAGAACATATACTGAGGGGTGTTTCTTCACCCCTGTGATGTGTTTGTTGCTGGCCTCCTTTCCGAGCCTAAAGCCAGTGGCATCTGCTCTCCCCACCCAGGTTGTTCCAGTACCTCTCAGCTGCTGCACCACTGATGACATCAAGGAGGCCTTCATCGTCCAGGCCCAGGAGCAGCAGATGGAGCTGCTAGAAATCCCAGAGCACTCAGATATCCAACAGGTAAGGCCCAAGGCCCCTCTCCCTTTATGGTTTAGGGGCTGCTCTGTGCATGGGTTCCCTTTTTCTCTGAATATTCTTTGAGAAGCAGGAGGAGCCCAGAAGCAGGTCTGATGGCACTCCAAGAAGTGATCCCAGTGTGGTAGAGTAGCAGAGATAGCAAAGAAGACATTCCAGGTATAGGAAACAGCATGAATGCAGGGACAGGAAAGCATAGGACCTGTTTGGGGAGTGCTGAAAGTAGAATGTATCACAGAACTTCAGAAGGTAGAAGAGACCACAGGGCCATCATGTCCAAGTCATGGCCCAGCAAGTGAGCGTACAGCCTCCAAGGAATGAAAATTCACCTCTTCCCAAGACAACCCGTCCCATTTGTGGACAGCTCTCATTGTTAGAAAGTGTTTTCTGACATCAGGCTTCAAGTTACTTCTGAGTAACTTTCACCCATTGCTTCTCCTTCTGCCCTCTGGAATCAAACAGACCAAGTACAGTTCCTCTTCCACATGGCATTCCTTCCATTTTTTTTTAAAAACAACTATCTCAAATGTCTTGTTCTAATCCCTCCCATGTCCCCAAATCTTTTCTTCTCCAAGCTAAGTAGTCCTAGTTCCTCAAATGTCATGGCCTCAGGGCCCTTCATCATCCTGATGATCATCCTCTGGATGCTGTCCAGTTTCCTTCTTAATCTGGTGCCCAGATGTCCGTCCACAGTAGTCCAGATCTGACCTTATCAGGGCAGAAATTCGGCCTCTTATTGCATTATATATATAAAAATATATTATATATATTTTTCAGATAGTCTCCAGTATAATTGTGACTGTTCCATCCTGTACTTGTGAAATCAGTTTTTTTAATTCAAGTATCAGGCTTTATGTTTGTCTTCCTCAGGTTTAGTCCTGTACTCTGGCCTTTTAATATCTTTTTGGATCCTGAGTCTATCATCTGATATGTTAGCTGTACCTTCCAGCTCTGTGTCATCCACAAATTTAATGAAAATGCCATCTTAGCCTTTCTCCAACTGTAGCAACAACCACACTGGTATACCCAGGACAGCTGCTAGCACAGATTCTTAGATCTGCTTTACTAGGAAAGATAGCTGTTTAAGGAGTCAATAATCTTTTTTAATTATGTTCACTAGTTCAGGGGAAAAGTCAGCACCCTGAACTTCAGAGAAAATACAAGCAGAGAAATAAAGACCAACAGACAGGACTCTGATTGCCTGA
>CM053582.1:545451819-545483166 GCA_028627135.1 Pseudochirops cupreus
GGGGGGGGGAGGGTGTACGGGTGTACATACATACATATACACTTCTCAGAACTAGAAGGCATCACAACCCTGGTGACTTAACTGCCTAATTAGAAATTAGCAAAAGGTGTGAAAGCCTTCCTACAAGCAAGCCTCCCCTAAGCAAGCTTCCCTTAATGGGTTCCACGTGAGGCCTGTTAATGGACGGGGAAGATCTTAAATCCCATTAACATTACATCAAGTTATTGATAGAAATGTGAAACCTAGGGCAAGCACAGATTGATTTCTGGGACACTTTACTAGGCCCGGGTGCTAAGTAGATATCTAAACCATTGATAACCATTTTCTGAGTCCAGCAATTCATCCAGTTCTAAATTCATCTAATTATACCATTGTCTACTCCACATCTCTCCATCTTTTCCACAAGAATAGCATGAGATATTTTCTTAAATGTTTTGCCAAAATCTAGGAAAACTATATACAGAATTCCCCTAATATGCTAGTTTAGTAAGCCTGTCAAAAAAGGAAATAAAGTTTGACTAGCATAACCTATCCTTGATAAAGACATGGTGGCTCTTTGTAAGAGCCTCTTTTCAAGGTGTTTGTCAGCTATATTTTTGATGGTCCATTCTAAAATTTTCCAAGGAATCAAAGTCATGCCAATGTAGAATTTGCAGACCTGGTTCTCTTCACTTTTTTTCCAGGTCTGTGGTTCCTCTCCCATTTTCCATCATCATTCAAATACCGGTGATACTTCAGCAGCGACAGACTCATTCATTTAATACCCAAGGATTCATCAAGAGTATTTTCTCTTGCCTTTTTCATCAGCTCCCTGTTGGCCATTTTTGTCCTGCCATTTCTAATGCAAAGATCATTCTGCATGCAGAAAGAATGAAAATGAGAGGTCAGCTTCTCTGCCTTCTCTCCACTGTCGGTCACCATGTCCTGGTCACTGTAAGCAGTCATCCTGTCCCTGCCTTGATCTTCTTTCTTTTTTTCCCTGTGGCTTTATTGTTTTTAATTTTCCTAGGCAGCCTCAGCTTTAGCACTCTTGACACTACTTCTGTAGAACTGGGTCTTGGTCTTGTGTCCATCCTCTGTCTTCTGTCCTTTTTTTTTTAAGTTATTGCTGCTCTCAGTGCAGAGGCTCACAGCCTCTGTAGCCCGGGGATGTTTTCCTCTTTCACAGCTCTTTAGCCAGTTAGTTGCCAAGTCCCGTTAGTTCCATTTCCAAGGTATCTGCTGTATCTCTCCTTTCTGCATCCCCTAATGCAGGCCTTCTTCTCTCTTTTTGCTCCCTAACTAGCCAGTCTCCATCTCCCCCCTCCTCACAATTCATCCTTCACACAGCTGCCAGCTCTGTGTCACAGAAGCAGAGCTCTGCTGCTCATCCCTCCTGTGCTCCTGATGCATCCTCAGTCACATTGGAGCTCAAGCCCAGCACTTATGGCTCACAGTCTAGTTCCACTTTACTGTCCCAGTCTCCTCTTCACATGCCCAAGGTTTAGACTCCAGGCAAGAAGCGCTAGAGGTCCTAAAACAAGAAGGAGATAGGAGAATAGGCTGAGAGGCTGTGTGGACAAACAGGGAACTTGCCAGCTAATTTAGGTTTTAAGGGATCTTCCTTCATGTCTGACTGTATCACCCACCCACCCTGACTCAGGAAACTCCAGTGGCTAAATATTGTGTTCAAGATCAAATATAAAATGTTCTGTTTGACTCTTAAAGCCCTTTATAATCTGGCCCTAGCTACCTTTCCAGGTCTCTCACTCCTCATACCCAGCCTCCCACACATTCCTCCATCCAGTGACACCAGTAGCCGCAGCCAGGGATGCGATAGTGTCCAAAGCACCAGGCCTGGAGTCAGAAAGCCTCATCTTCCTGAGTTCAACTTGGCCTTGGACACTTACTAGCTGGGTGACCCTGGACAAGTCACTTTACCCTGTTTGCCTCAGTTTCCTCATCTGTAAAATGAACTAGAGAAGGAAATAGCAAAGCCACTCCAGTGTCTCTGCCAAGAAAAATCCCAGATGGGGTCACAGAGAGTTGGACAGGACTGAACAACAGTGACACTAGCCTCCCAGCTACTCCCAGCACAAGATGCTGTCTCCCAACTCTGAGCGTTTTCTCTGGCTGTCCCTGGGGCCTCTCCCTTCCTTAATCTGAGTGCCTGCCCTCTGAGATGGCCCTGGCTGTATCTTGTTTGGCCATGCCTGGTGGCTGTCTGCTCCCTCGGTTAGACTTCCAGCTCCCTGAGAGTGGAGACTATTCCCCTTTGGTATCCCCAGTGCTTAGCATGCAGGAGTTGCTTAATATATGCTCTTTGATTGTCTGACCCACTGACACTAGTGCATCTGTATAGAGGTGTCCCACACAGGACATGGGCAGTACAGGCCTGGATTTCTGGAGGGAGATGAGGCTGTTGAGAGGGACGGTCGTGTAACGGGCAGGTTGTGCATTCAGAGTGCAGAGCTAAGGCCTGGTGCTCATGCTGGAAGTGGATTCTCTGAGGGAGCACACGAGAAGTGGGGCCTCCCAGTTTTGGTGATAGCTGCTTCACAGTCACCAGGGGAATGCTTGTCCCTGTTGGACAACAGTCTTCACTTTCCAAGAGCTCTGTGCATGTCTATCTCTGCAGTTGTTGCACATGCTTCAAGAGCTCTCTTTGTCGTAGATTGTACAGCCCGGAGCACCGTATTTTTATGTGGAGTTGGACACAGGAGAGAAGCTTTTCCACAGAATTAAGAAGAGTTTTCCTTTACATTTTGGAAGGTTTGTCTTTTTTTCATTTATTCGCCACCACTTCATTGAGCACATTTGTGTGTTAGGCACTCACAGCAGGGATACAGACATGAACAGGGCAGAATCTCTTTCTTCAGCTAGTTGCCATTCTAGTAGGAAAGACCATATGTAAGCCAATAGCTGTAATCCACAGCAGAAGGGGGTTGTGGTAAGATCTATGCGTCACAAATGTCAGCCAGCAACCAAGTGGAGAATGGGTTGGGGTTGGAAGAGACTTTTGGCAGGGGAGACCATTGGGGAGGCTATTGTAGTAAGAGGAAATGAGGGAACAAGGGTGAGTGAAGGAGAGAATCTGGAACTGAAAATGAAGTGCAACTGAATTTTTAAAAATGGTGATGAGGGCCCGATCTGGGGGAGATTTGGCAATGGCTCAGGAGAGAGGGGAGTGTTGAGCATGACATGGAAATTGTAGATCTTGGTGTCAGCGAGGACCCTAATAAGGAAGTCTGAAGAGAAAGAGAATGAATGAGCTCTGTTTGGGGCATGTTGAGTTTAAGATGCCTAAAGGACATCACAGCTAACCAAGATTAGAGCTAGAATACCACTGTTCAGGCTTATATCCAATGATAAGTAGAGAATATGTGGAAAGATGAGTGTTTTTCCATCGTTTTCTTCTTCCTGACAAGATGAATTATACTTTCCATGGCTGCAAATGATGGCGCTATTTGTAAACACTATCCAAACATTTCTAACCAGAAGTTAGGGAGTGTGTGGTTAAGAGAGCGTCAGCCCCCTCACCTCTGCTAATGCTTTTAGATTCTTCGCCCTTCCCTTTAATTCTCTGCAAACATCTTCCCTTGATAGCTCTACTGTCTGTGACTGGCCCTGCTTTTCCAACTAGCTTCTTGACTTTTTTCGACCAGTTTTCTTGCCTCTGTCTCAACATCTCTATTGAAAACTGGATTTATCCTCTTTCCTCCCAGACCTGCTCTTCGTTCCCCTGACCCCTCAGTGCCACCAACAAAGGCTTACAGTATTTGAGCTGTAAGGGACCCTAGAGGTGACCTTATCCAACCCATACATTGTGCAGATGGAGGATGTGTGGGCTAGAAAGGTCAAGCTGAGCCTGCTCTCGAACCTCAGTCTCTTGACTCTCAGGCCTCTTTTTCCTATTGGGTCACATCCCACTCTCCTAACCAGAGTCGTGCCTCATTCTTATTCAGTCAGCCTTATCATTTCTTCTACCTCATCCTAGCCTAAATGTTCCCCATGAAATCTGTCCCCTCAGCAGGTGGCTTCTACCTCCTGTGAATCCTCACAGGACCTTGTTTATTCCTCCTGAATGCACTTATCACATTCTGTTTTCTACTGTGTTCTTATCTCCCATAGCAGACCAGGAGCCCTTTTCAGGCTAGAGAACAGGTCTGATTTTTCTCTGCCATCTCCTCGGAACCCAGCCCAGGGCCTTAGAAATGGTCCTTTGTGTGGTTGAAATGGCTAGTGTAGGCAAACATGAAGCCAGTGTGGGTGGAGGGAGAAAGTTTACATTGGGGTAATGGCCTCTGGGCCTCTCAGCTGAGATTGCTCTGACCTGCCTTGTCCCTTGCAGGGAGGTTTTGGCGAGTGAGGCCATCCTCAACATTCCCGACAAGTCTGACTGGAGGCAATGCCCTCGTAGCCGAGAAGAGGAGGAAGCTCTAGCTCGCTTGTTCCGGAAGCATTTCGAGCCCTTTGACTTTGCACAGGAGGACTGACCGATGAGAAGCCCTTTCCCCAATGCCAAGGTAGAACCAGCAGTCTGTTGGGCAGTTTTCCTGGTCCTTTGAAACATGTTCTCTGTACCATATGCCGCATCATCTATGTTCCCACCATTGAGAGTTGCCTTGTGAGCAGTGAGGATTGGAGGCATGAGGTTACTTCTGGCAGAGGAGGCAGGCTTGCTGTTTGTAGGGATGGAGCGGTTTCCAGAACAAATATCCTTGCCTGCTAATAAACATCTCTTTTATACCTTTAGTACAACTAGCTATTATTAATATTTTGATATTTTTTTAAACAACCAGAATAAAATTCTGCTTTGCTCAAGGGGTGCTCAGTGTTACATTTGACTCATTGGCCAAGGTCGTTCTTAAGGGAGTATTGGGAAGCCTCTTGCCACAGACTAATTATAGCCCCAGGTTGAAGGCAAGCAAATGACCTCCCTTATTTTCAGTGATGCCCAGGGCAAGAGGAAGAGTGATGTAGGGCAGCAAGCACTGCTTTCAGCATATCAGGCAGGGACATTTTTAATATAGAGCTCTGAGAGCCATAGAGAGTTCAGCAAGCTGGAAGGCTGGCCTGTATTAAGAACAGGCAGCTTAGAGTGCAAGGGTGTGAAGTTCAGTAACACCCTCAGTAGTTTAAGGCAGGCTCTGGGGATTGTGGTTCCATTCTCTGCCCAAACTTTGCATCACAGGAAATGTGGCACCGACATTCCAGGGACTCATTGCTGGTTATCGGGACTGGGGTGGGCTGGCCTGGAGGATGTGAGAGAAGCCAGTTTGGAAAATGGTTAGCAAGGAGTAAAGTTACCGATGTGAGATAGAAGGAGATAAGCTTTAAAGAGAGAAGCAAAGACTGTAAAGCATACAATGGTAGCCTTCAGGCTTAATGAGCTGGTGAGATCTAGTACCCTTTCATTGTAGAGGAGAGATTTATTATAAAGGGCTACCTTTGGGGAAAGGGCTGGATGGGATGATTTGTGCATCCCAGGAAAGAAGGGTGGCCTCTGGCTTCTGAGGCTGCCTCAGGGGTTTCTGCTTCTGTGCTGACCTCTGGCTGTGGTCCTATTTGTGGCTGATAAGCAGTCCATCTTTGCTTTAGGGACATGGGGTTTTTGGGCATAGTTCTGGGCCCTTGCAGTTTAAGAGCTATACCATTCTGCTGCCTCACACACGCTTGTGAGGGGGAGCCCAGGTTTTATACCACAGAAGGATTTTAGGGATAACACATGGGTGTGGTCATTCTGAACCTGGCCAAAGGATGTCAGAGGGCACCATTTCAGGCCTCTGCCCTCAGCTCCTTGAAGGCGGGGCTGTTCATCTTGTCTTTGGTACCTTGCCCAGTACCCCAAGACATTATGTAATTGTTAGGTGGAATGAGCAAGGTACTCAGGCCTGGGGGAAGGCTAAGCCTCTGCAGGTGCCTTGGAGAAGACTTGGGGAGAAAACGCCAGATCCTGAAGGAAACTCCAAAGGGGAGAGGAGCTGGATCTTCCTGCAGCCCTAGAGGGAAGAATAGCAGCTGGCAGCAGGAGTGTGGCCTGGAGGCTGTTGGGAGGTGCTGAAAGCTGTTTGAGCTGTAGTAGGCGCTTCATAAATGCTGGCTGACTAACTTCCAGACTGTTTGAACTGAAAGGAATTGTAGAGATCATCTGGTCAGGGCCACATAATAAATGCCTAGAGTCTTTATTTACCCAGCATTATTCCACTGAAGGGTGTGAACTTTCCACCATTCAGCTAGGAGGGGCAGGAGAGGGAGTCATGGAGGGAATAACTTGGACAGACTGACCGTTTTCTTCATACATTACCTTTGTCCTTGTGCTCTGTGCTCATTGAGTCCACTTGAGTGTTTAGATAGAGTGTGTTCTAGCTCTGTCTTCTGAAAATGTCCGTGCTATTTAGCAGGTGGCCTTCCTGGCATGACATGACCATAGTAAATAAATGTATGTGGATATGGCTGCATTCAAAGAGGATTGTAATAAACCTTTTCAAACTAGGCTGGTCCTCAGATGACAGGCACAGGGCTTTCTGTCTGGGTAACATGTGCCAGACTTCATACACAGAGAGAACATTTTGTGTAATATATATGATATTGTATATATGTATAAATATATGTATTACATAAATATAACATATATATGTATTGTACAGCCTTTGAGGGTCACCCACCCACAAGAGAGAGCAAGAACCAAAAAGTTGAAAAGGCAGGGTATAGGAACAATGCTAGCAAGGTAGAATCAGCAGGATTTGGGAGCTAAGTGGACGGGAGGTGGGGTGTGAGCGAGGAGTTGTGGATGACGCCTGATTTGGGAGCCTCTGTGACAAAAGGCTGGTGGCAGCTTCCAGAGTTAGCACATGTTTCAGACACGTTGAGTGGGAGATGTCCAGTAGAGTTAGGGATTGGAGACTGCACGTCAGGAGAGAGGTTAGGGCTCTTTTTATGGGTTCACAAAACCGGTTGCTAGTCCACCACCGCTCCACCAGAGGGAGGAAAATGTGTCCAACTTTACTCATTGGGAAAACAGTTTTGACTATTTCGTTTGTTCTGGGTTATTTTAGTGTTATCTTCTGTTAGATTGTTGCACTCATTGTGTACATTGTTCTTTCTGCTTTACTTCATCTGTTCATACAGGTCTTCCCACGTTTCTCTGAATTCCTCATATCCGTTTCTTCTGCTACAATAAAACTGTAACATACACAAATCACAATTTATTCAGCCATTCCCTATTCATTGGGTACTTATTTTACATATGTTGTTTTGCTGCTACAAAAAGTTCTACTATGAATATTTTGCTATATATAGGAATCTAGTGGAATTGCCATGTTAAGGGGTATAATCAGTTTAGTCACTTTTTTTCAGTTTCAAATTGATTTCTCGAATGGTTGGACCAATTCACAGCCCTACCAGTAGTGAATTAGTGTGTTTTTATGATGATTTGGTTATTTCTTTTCCTGTGATGGTCACCCTCCCACTTGCCAAATTTCTTCTTAAAATATGCCCAGAAAAGAACACAGTGCTGCAGATATGGTCTGATCAACACAAAACAGAAGTGAATATTGTTGCCTTTCATCTGGGCTCTTTTAAAAATAACTTTTCTTTTTATTATGAATTTAGAAATTATTAAATTATTAACAGTATTCAAAATAGAAAAGATAGGATTATATGTGAATTCAAAAATTTGTTTTGTGCAATTTTTAAGTATAAATTGTTAAACTGAATTGTAATAAAATTGCTTTATGTCCCCTTTGGAATTTTTCTGGTTTTTAATGTTTATTGCTGCCTTTTCCCTTATTCTGTCACTGCCCACTAACTCATCCTTTCTTCTCCTTGACAGATTAGTTATCTAAGACTCTGTCTCATTCTGTACCTGTAGTCCATCATATCCCTTTGCCAAGAGACAGGATGTGTTTCATCATCAGTGTTCTAAAGTAAAGTCATAGTCTCTGAATTGATCACAGCCCTTAAGTCCTTAAAGTTGCTTTCCTTTGTATTATTGTGGTCATTGTGTAAATGGTTCTGTTTCTTATTTCACTCTGTATCAATTCCTACATTCCATGAATCTGTTTGTTATTTCTTGTATCATTACATTCCACTATTTTTACACACCAGAGTTTATTCCATTTCATAGGCAATCATTTCATTTCTAACTCTTTGCTACAACATAAAGTGCTGATGTGTTTTCGGGCACAGGGGTAATGGCAATGGAGTGGTAATGGTAATGGAATTTGAAGATCTTTCCTGGCCCTTAATGGGCCAAATGTAATCACATGGAGCCTGTGGTGGGAGGAGTTTGCTGAAAGGATGGAGCAGGAAGGAGTGGAGCAGAGCTGAGAGGAAGCTGGGAGTCAGAGCAGTTAGAGCTGGGGGGAAGAGAGGACACAGGCAAGGAGACACCTAGGCTTGTGTTTGTGGGAAGGTTTTGGGATGGTGTTGCTCTCTGCAGTGTTATTGTGTATAGATTTCTTTGTTGCTGTGATGAATTTGGTTTTCTGGTGTTCGGATTTGACTTTAGTGTCTGAATAAATGTTTTGCTACTGTCTTCTACATGGAGAGCCTGTAATATTTTGCAATTCAGAACTATACTGGCATATTCATAGTCACAATCAATGCTGTGAATATCACGTTAGAGATACAGGGTCTCTGGTGTATGCCCAGTAGTGATATTATTGAATTCAAAGAATATGCTGTCTACTGGCTCTAGGGGCAGAGTTCAGCATTTCTTTGCAGAGTGGTTGGACCAATTCACAGCTTTACCAAGAACATTTTAGCGTGCCAGCCCTCTCCAACAATTGCCATTTTCCTCTTTTGTCATCTTTGTCCGACAGGTGTGCAGTGGAAGCCTCGTACTTTTAACTATTTCATTATTAGTGATTTGGAGCATTTTTCAGGCTATACTATACAAAATCACGTATCTTTTATTTTAGCATTTACATTCAGCAACTCCATAAGCATTTATTAATCATCTGTTGTGTGCAATGGAGTGAGGCTACAAAGACAAAATAGTCTTTTCCCTTAAGGAGCTTACACTTTTTTCTTTCTAGTATCTCCTGGAGTAAGTTTCCTTTATGCCCAGAGCAGCAGCCCCACAGACTACTAGAGATCCCCTCAGGGCAGACAGACCCTAAAAGTTCTGGATTAGGATTTTAAAAAACTTCCTGCATATGTGGGACCGGCAAGTGCATCCTTCACACCTTGAGGATCCAAAGGCAGTGGTGTAAGCTGAAGGGTGGATTCCTCCACTGAACCCTATCTGGTGAATGGGTTACTGAGCAAAGGAAGAAAGGGACCATCAGGTGGTGGTGGTGGTGGTGGTGGTGATAGGTAAACAATAGAATCCATTCACTTAATCACTCAGCAGAGTAACTTGATTCCCTCATTCCTGCCCCCATGCCTAGTAATAGACTCCTTTCAGACCTTGTGGAGAAATTATTTGGTTGGCATGGCATAGCTGGTCCTCAAATGTGAAAGCTCCAGTTTTCTTCTTTCACTGTGGCCTTCAGGGCATTCACGTAGGGTCTGTTCTTAGAACTCCAAGGAACTCAGATCATCCCTAGGCCCTCCAGATCCAGTTTCCCAAATATTCTTTATCTTAATTCTCTATAGAGGCAAGTTAGAGTTTTTTAAAATAACTTCTAAGGAATTGAGAGAAAAGTGAATATAATGTAACCCATGTGGTAGAGAAACTTCAAGATACCAAGAGCCCAGGTTTCTATCTTTGACTCAGTGCTTCCAGTTATAGATAGCCTGAGAACATTAGGGTTAAGCACTTTCCCCAGCCCCCAGTTCCCCTTAAAAGTATTCAGGTTCACAAGGCTCAAGACATCCATTTTATTTGCAAATTAAGGCATGCACAAAGCTTGCATCCAAGCCTGAAGAGAGTCAGTTCAGCCCCAGTGGGCACCTCACCCTCCAGAGATATGAGTAGTTTCTGTGACTTACAGTACTGCCCTGGGTGGGAATCCAGCAAAGGGGGGAAGCTCGGGTTTGCTTCTCCACGCTGACCCTCCTTTCAAGACCCCCTTTATGCCATAGTTTTCTTTCCTTGGAAGCTCTTGCCAAGTATCACTGGCTCCCTCAGACAAACTAAGACTGCTTTCCAATATAATAGTTTTCCCCAGTAGAATGTTCAAGGTCTGCATCCTTTCCCAGCAGAGCTTCAGGGATGTTACAGGGACTGAATTTCCCCAACACACTGAAAAGTAGTACCAGTGGAGTTCACGGATACCCCAGCCATAGCTTCCACTTCTAGGACTGCAGCCTCTCTAGCCAGATCCTAGAGGCTTTTCCACAGCACCAGAAAGCCTTCCAGAGCTTGATAGCATAAGGTCTCCAGCAGAGATAAAAGGGGCCTTCAGCTTCACAAGCTTTCCTCATTAGAGGTCAGAGGGCTATGGGAGTGGGGAAACACCCTGATTGCTTTGAGGTGACAGCCATTAATGGTTTTTTGAAGGCTTTGGTCACCAGTAGGATTCCAGAGGATTTTCCTGCCAGGCCGAGCAAGAGAGTTGCTGATAGTTTCCGAGCAAGAGAGTTGCTGATAGTTTCCGAGTTCTCATAGATGCTGAGTTCTCACCTGTCTCTGAGGTTCACAGGGGATAGGAAATTGCTGGGCCAGGCTATTCCCTTCCCCATACCCAACCCACCAGCTGCCCAGTCTTACAGCAAATAGACCCTGGGAACTGGGAAAGCCAAACACCTAGCACCATCCTTGTTGCCCCAGACATGACTCAGGAGACAGTGGAATTGGACCTAGAGCTGTGCCCAATATCCCCCACCCCCCCCACCCCCCACCCCCCGTCACATCAGTGGTCCCCCACAGGCCCCTGGGGAAAGGGGACCTCATGGCTCCATCTCCCAAGCCTGCCAGCCCAATCCATAGGCTCAGGGACAATTTGTCCCTTTTCCAATCTGATACAAGGAAACTTAGAAGAAAGCAGCAAGATGCTTAGGGCCCGTTGTGGTTCTGTGTCTGACGCTGCCTTCTTCAGTTCTTATGGCCAGAAGTACGACACAAAAGGGAAGTGCAGACAACGATTCAAAGCGGTCACCCTCGGGGAAAAACTCCCAAGCCCAAGCGACAATAACTTTGAGAAACCAACCTTTTGTGGAGCCTGCTTCCCCGACCCCTTCACCTGCCAGGGCCCCACAAGCAATGTTTCTCACCATCTTTACGAAGTTCTGGGGCTTCCAGGCCCTTGCCTTCAAGTCCTGTTCCCAATCCAGTGAGACAATTGACCACAAGAAGTCAAAGTCCCATCAACTGCATTAGACTCTGTGCTTGGATTGTTAAGAAAGCAAATATGCCACATGACCACTAAAGCCCTGAGTGAACTAAGACTGGGAAAAAAGGTAGTGTCCAGACCTAGGGAGGGGAAGGCACAGCCCACATCACTGTGAACAGCAAAGAGCCACCACATTTTAAGAAGGATATTGATAAGCTAGAGGGTGACATAGGAGGGTAACTATTGTGGTGAGAGGCCTTGAGACCATGCCATAAGAGGATCATTTGAAGGAACTTGGGAATATTTCACCCAGCCAAGAGAAGACTTGGGGGAAACATGGTAGCTGTCTTCAGGTGTTGGAAGGGCTCATGTGGGTGGAATACGAGGAACTCCTTGACCCTGGGGGGAGAGTGGGAAGAATTAGGAGCAGTGGGTGGTAGCTGCAGAGTAACAACGTTGAGCTCCATGGAGGGCTAGCCCAGAATGGAATGGAGTGCCTTGAGAGGGAGTGGGTTCCGATTCATCGGAGGTCTTTGAAGCCAAGGCTGAATTGGGTGTTGTGGTACAGGGGATTCTTGCTCCTGTATGGTTTGACTCAGTGGTCTCCGAGGTCCCTTCCAAGCTTGAGATTCTGTGAAAAGGTGAACTTGGAAAAGCAGGAGGGGCCAATGAGCCCTTCAGAAGCCCACTTTGGGTTGCTCTCCAGCTCCAGTGAGCCCAAATGCCGCTCTCTGATTCAGCCTTTCCACTCAGGAGCCAAGCTTCTGCTAGGGATCCAGCATTCCAAGAATTTTGTTTCTCTGTGGGAGAGAAAAATCGCCTTGGCTTAACTGCATAGCTCCTGCCATTTATGTAACAGCAAAGTGCTTCACACATATATTCTCACAACCCTGGAGGTAAATGTATTGTTACCCATTTTACAGGTGAGAAAACTGAGGCAGGTAGAGATGAAATGACTTGCCCAGGGTCACACAGCAGCTGGAATTGAACTCATAACTTTTTGACTCAAGGCCCAGTGCCCTATCCACTACTGAGCCCCATTACACAGAATTGCACTGAACAATTTGACACATTCCCTCTTAGGGAGTCCCTGAAACATTGTCCATTCCAGAGCATTTCCACGGGCACTTGCTGGTGTGCTTACATCCAGGATCATTCTCGTGTATCTTTTTCTGAGTGAGTAGCCCTTTAGAGCAGCAAGAACAAGCCTCTTAAGTTGCTAGTAGGTCCCCATGAGGTAACCACAACGTAATGGATAAAGAGCTGACCTGGGGTCAGGGAGGCCTGTGTTCAAGTCTTGCCTCTGATACAGACTAGCTATGTGACCCCGGACCGGTGACCTAACCTCTCACTGCCCTAGGCACTGAACCCAGCAGCTCTTTAAGACTAAAAGGTAAACAGAAGGTACTGCCCCACATTCTACCAATCCATCTACAGGTCCAGTCCCCTTCGGCTTGATGTCTGTGAGAGGTAGTCAGCCAATAAGTACTCATTACTATAGGCCAGGCTTTGTGCCTCTGACATGTGTTGGCTATGAGACTCTGGCCAAGTCACATTCTTGATGCTTGACGGAAATCTAAGACAGGAGTTCTTAATTTGAGTCTGTGGATAGATTTCAAAGATGTCCATGAACTAGGCCGGAAAAAAACAAAACAAAATACCCTACATCTTTACTTCCCACTAACCTCTAACTGAAATGTGCCATTGGTCATTTCTTTCAGTTATTTAAAAGCGTGATTCTGGCTTCACCAGATGACCGCAGGAGTCCGTGGCACAAAAATGGTTAAGTACCTGTGCTCTGAGACTTCAGGTTGCATGCAGATTGGCCTGGAGGAAGGAATTTCATCCCATCATGTCAAGAGTTACCTATACTTATGACGTCACACATCTGCACTGCCCTCCACTCTCTACCCCAATGTGTCGCTATCCATGTTTCACCCCTTAATTACTTTTATAATTTATAACTCTATGAATGGGGATATTAGGTTCTGATAAAAGTGTTGGCGTTAAATCCATATAACATTTGGAAATGACAACTAATGTATCCTCACTTCACTTAAGATAAAACTCTTGACACTTGGTAAGATACACAGTAAGGTAGAGGGAGGAGAGGGTCCTTCAGCAGTACAGAGGCAGTGTCTGCCCCCCTCACATCCCACCCTCCCTCGAAAGGAAAACAAAATTGAAACTGACCTGGTGAAGGGGCCAGGCGATTGCTAGAATGGCTGCTCGAGGCCTGGAGCCTTTAATGCCTCTGCTCGGGTCCTGGCAGATGACCCTTGTCTCTGCCACCCAAGTGGGGCCACACATCATCTGCAGCACCCTGTTTATTTAGGTTGCAGGCAGGCATGAGCTGCTAAGAGGTCTTCCCCTATCCTGTGCCCTGCCTCATACACTGGCCCTCGCGTCCTGAGCCCCCTGAAGAGTAATTATTCCTGCTTGGGCAGCCACTGCAGTGTACAGTTCAAAAATGCCAGGCCCAAGGCCATCCTATGGTTTCCCACCCCTCTACCTTTCCAAGCATGTCAGGCCTTTGAGTAACCAAGTCTTCTTAACCTAACTTTGAAAATCCAGGTACCCTTTGCTCTTGAGCCATAGGAAACCTCTGGTTGCCCCCACCCAGAGCCCAAGAACATTGGAGGAAAACTTCTGACACCTTTGCATCTCAACCCAGCCTTGAGGCCATCCCTACTTCCCCCTGCCCTGATTCAACCAGAGCAGTTAGTTGGCTTGAACTGTGAAAACTCTTCTCCCCCTCACCCATGCTTAACTAAAATCTAGGGGAGCTCTACCTGCTCTCCCCCAGACTAGCCTGACCCTTGAAGAAACCTCCTCCTCCCATCTATACATCTCATCTAATTTGGGTCTGAGACTTCAGTCCCCTACCTCAGAGCCTGGCCTGTTAGGGGGTCTTGTTCCCTCTGCCCTTGCCCAACCAGAGCTGTGGGCTCCCCTGACACTGTCTGGCATCAGCTCCAGCTCTTCCAAGCTCTGAGGGCTGGGAACTGCCAAGGTTACCATATCCTAAATCTAGCTCTGTCTATATCCATTGCCCCTCCAATACTTCTGTCCTCTGACCAGCAAGCTTATCTTCCCACCTCACAGGCTACAACTTAACAGCATTTTTCTTCCTACTCCAGCCTTTGAAAGTCCCTGAGCAAACCCCAGTAGCTATAGTCTTTAGTGCTCCTCGGATAACAACCCTCTCCCACCACATTGAGCAGCCCCCTCCCCTGGCTTCCTCTTTCAGCAGAGCCCAGCCCAACTGACCACTTCAAAGATTCTAGAACCCACCAGTCATCAGGCCAGCCAACTGCCACCACAGAATCCACCAGGCCAATCACCCATCACTAAGGAGATAACACACTTCTTCCATGTGTATTGAAATGTGCATACATACATACGTGTGTTTCTATGCATGGATGGCCTCTGTGTGCCCCATGTTGTAATAGTAATGCTCATAACTGGCATCTGTATGGCATTGTAAAGTTTACCAAGTCTTTTTCATGCTTTATCTCATTTGAGTTTTGCAACAATCCAGTGAGACAAGTATTACAAGGATTATCATTGCCATTTTGCTGATGAGGAAACATAAAATCAAAGCAGACCTCAAGTTAAAATATGTATTGGAATTAACCCCAGAAGGTTAATTAATGCTAGCAGATGTCCCTTTCCTGCTGAGCTGTGTGTGCCCTTGAGTCATCGTGTGGCCATTATCCTTCCTGTTCCTTTCCAGAGCCAACATGTCCAGTCACACCAGCCCCAGCTGTCCCATTTATGCTCTCCAGGTAAGTTGCTCAAGTCGGAAGCAATTTGCTTTGATCACACCAAGCATGAGTCCTGCCCATGGATATATCTGCTGCCATCTAGGACCACAAGAACCCATGTTATGCCAGATCCATTTTCTCGTGGTTCAAGGTGTCCAAAGTCATCACAGAGAGTTTTTGTAGACATGGCTTTGCACAGTACTGACTTGAGGATGAGTTGTAGTCCTTTGTGGCGTAGTTCCAACTTCTGCCGCTCTCTCAACAGTATCCTCAAAGAAGTTGAGCTTGATCCTCCCCAGGGGCCATGGCCCTGTGTCACTTCTTGTAGACCTGCCTGATGCAGTTAGTCACCCATGGACAGCTGGGACTTGGAATATTGGTCCAATGCAACAATCTCGGCTTCTGCCGATGGTTCTGTCTCTGGAAACTGTCCAAGACTCTCAGCCTCACCCTGTTTCCCTTCATCCACTCCAGGAGATCACCATAGTTTCAGATACAGGGGCCTATGACACAGGACATAGACATCCACATTGGTCCTACTCACAGTAGGCCAGAACAGTTATCCACCTCTGATTAGTGACATCCATGGTAGAATGTCAGGATAGAGGTTAGGAGATTGTTGCCAAGCCATCCTTGGAATCGATACCAGTTGCAGCTTACTTCAAAACCAAGAACCCCAATTTACAGACAGTATAATAAAGGCCACCGCTGATGAGCAAACATGCAAGTTGTTCCTCTGCTGCTATGAAAATTGTATACACTCCCACAAAAAAAACCTACCTCTGTTGGTATGAATGACATGCTTATATTGACAAAAAACAACATGGATGAATGTGTGAGGCAGCTTACCAAGTCCTCTGCAATGATGGTTCTGTATGACTCTTCACTAATAGGGATTGAACCCCAGAAATGTCTTCAGCTGCTGAGCCTTCTTCAGACATGTCCAGAGAAAGACTTTTTATCTTCTTGGGATTAGTACTCACCGATGAGATGCTGTGGGGCCCAAGTAAGATTTTCAAGAGAGATGATAAAGAAGAATCATAAATAGAAGAACAAAAGAGTCCTGGCCTGGGCACTCCCAGGAGAAAATTATCAGATAGTAGCAAAGCCAAACAGGGTATCAGTAGCTGCAAACAATGGGGGGAAGCGTCTCGCCAGATAACATCAATCAATAAAGATTTTGTTATTATTCAGCTGTTTTCAGTCGTGTCTAACTCTTTGTGACTCCAGTTGGGATTTTCTTGGGAGAGATACTGGAGGAGTTTGCCATTTCCTTCTCCTGCTCATCTTACAGGCGAGGAAAATGAGGCAAACAGGGTTAAGTGACTTGCCCAAGGTCACACAGCTAGTAAGTGTATGAGGTCGGATTTGAACTCAGGAAGATGAGACTTCCTGACCCAGCCCAGCGCTCTGTGCACTGTGGTGCCACCTCGCTGTGCCCAGTGAACATTTATTAGGTGTCTATTATGTTTCAGGCAGTATGCTAAGCAGTGGGGATAAGAAAAAACCAAAAGACAGTCCCTGCCTGCCCTCCAGGACTTAACAGACTAATGGAGGAGACTCAGGCAAACAAATACGTGCAAAGCAAGCTATATACAGGATAAATCAGAAATAATTAACAGAGGAAAGGCACTAGAATTAAGAGGGGATGGAGGCTTCCAGTAAAAGAAGGGATTTAAGGGGAGCCATGTAGACAGAGCAGGGGAAGGGACTCTCCAGGGAGGTAGACACGCAACAGGTGTTCTGGGTGGGCGAGGAAGGGAGGGCAGGGAGTGTCGCCATGGGAGCAGGAGCTAACTCCCCCCAGTGCTGGCAGAGGGCCCTGGCGTATGCGGGGATCGTCCTTCTCACTTGCTGTTCTGTTGAATTAAAGTCTTTCCTTTGAGTTCATGTATTCCATTTGGTCTGGTAAAAAGTATTGTTTTAGCTCGTGTGATCTGTGGTTTTAAACCGAGTAAGAATCTACATTTGAGGGCCCAGGAAACACTGAGAACCATCGTCTTCCCAAGAAAACAGCCAAGAGCAGTTTGAACTCAAGACAGAGGGCCCTGTTGCTGAAAGTCTATCTCGGGCCATCTCAGGCCATTCATTCCTTAGGTATCAGGGAGACTCTGGAATTGGGCATCTCTGGATCTGCCCCTGAAAGGCTCAGCGGTCCTTTGGCCTCAGCTAGCACAATCTCCATTATCTTGGAAGTTTCCTCACAGAAGGCACAGATTGTCATGGGGCCTGGGTACCAAACCCTGTCTCACTGTCTGCAGGCCTCTGCCAGCATTTTGAATGCGTTGTATGAAGTCATTGGAGCCAAATCCCAGACGTGTTTTCTGAGTCAAGAGAAGCCAGAGATGCAGGGCCATCACAGCCAATGGCTCCAAACAGACTAACTCTAAACACACAAGATGAAAACCCAGACATGAACAGGCCTCACTTAGTCCATAGAGGCCCAGTCCCTGCAGAGGCTTTACAGGGAAGAGATTCAAATGTCCTTTTAAAAGCGATTGGATTATAGTTGTCCCTTGGGATCCACTCTCCAATGCAAGAGAACACTTTACGTCTTTTGTCTTTGTTGTCACGTCTGCATGAGACCCAATAAGACGGGATGGAAAGGATCCAGGGCTCAGCCTGGAGTCAGAAAAACCCGAGTTCAAATCTAGCCTCAGACACTTGCTAGCTGTGTGACCCTGGGCAAGCCATCTGATTTCTTTTTGCCTCAGTTTCTTCACCTGTAAAATGGGAAGAATGATAGCACCTACTCCTCAGGCTTGTTATGAGTATGAAGTGAGATAATATTAGTAAAGCACTTAACACAGTATCTGGCACATGACAGTGAGTGCTCTAGAAATGCCAGCCATGACCGTTCTTTCACATATACACATGTATACATATGTGTGTATACGTATGTGTATGTGTGTAGATATGTGTATTGTGTCTGTACACAAAAGCACACACACACACGCAGGCAGCCCTGCCTATCCCTCCATCCACATCAGAGCTGTCCAAAAGTGGAGCGCCTGCCGTGGGTTACCTGGGGGTCCCCCGCCCTAGAGGTCTGCAGTCACAGAGTGGCTAAACGCTTTGGGGGGGCGGCGTCAGAGAGGATTCTTGCTCAGGCCAACCCTGAGCAGATGTCCTCTGAGAACGTTTCGAGGCCTTCCGCAGGAAACACTCAGTTCTGCTTGTGGCCACAAGATGGAAGCACAGACACAGCCTGTGTGGGTGAGTGCTCAGCAGCCTGATAACCAGTTGGCCCAACCAAGGAAAGGAGTCCCCTGTTACCCCTGGCAGCAAGATCAGAAAGGAGGGTCTAGAACAGTGGTTCTCAACCTTCTAATGCCGTGACCCTTTAATACAGTTCCTCATGTTGTGGTGACCCCCAAACATAAAATTATTTTCATTGCTACTTCATAACTGTCATTTTGCTACTGTTATGAACTGTAATATAAATATCTGATTTGCAGGATGTATTTTCATTGCAAATTGAACATAACCCACAGGTTGAGAATCTCTGGAAGGGAAAGCTGGGCATGGACCAAGCGAGGGGCAGGGAAGGCCAGCCTTCTGAGCCAGAGCCTGCAGTGTCCTTGCAGCTGCTTGTGAGCTGACCAGAGCCCTTGGCAGCACTCAGCAGAGGGAAGGATGGGAGCTCTCTGGCCTCTCTGTTTCCCAAGGAGGGCAGACTTGGATGACCGTTTATGAAGCACCTACTGTGTGTAAGGCACCGTAGTGGGGAGTGTGGTGCTGGTAAGGAAAATCTCCAAACTAGTTCCCAATTATGGGGGGGAATAATACGAGATGGACCCTTAGGTAATTACTATTTCAAGATCCCTTGTAAGTGCAAATAAAAAAGATTAAAAATTGACACAATCACTACCTTCTGGTTTACCTCCTGCTAGGGGCGTAGGACATAAACACAGAGGAGTAAAATCATATACATGGGGTGTGATGGCAGAATAGGGGAGGTCCAGACAAAATGCTTTGGGAAATTTGAGGATGGAGGAAACAGTCACTTCCCAAGCTTCCCAGAGAATTATTACAGCTGAGCTCCCTTCTGAAGGGCAGCGGGAAGGAGGGGGTACATTACAGGGGAGCTGGCTTGGGTGAATGCCCAAATAGGACATGGAATGTCCAAGGCTAGTGTGAAATAAGGCTCACCAGGTAGTTGGGACCGAGCAGTGGAAGGCTTCTGTGCCAGGCTAAGGAGGTCCGTGCAGTGACAACTTATTCTAGTGCCCATCCCCTAGTTCTGTGCTCATATCTCCACCCTTGGCTTAGCCCAGTTTGGCCAGTGGAGACTTGGATGGAAAGATCAGAACCACGATAGGCCATGCATGGTACAGGCACTGTCAGGTCCTCAGTTTAGTTCAATTCACTTCACTATGTATTTGTGTCTACTAAGGGCCAGGCAAAAATGAAAGTCCCTGCCTCTTCCTATGCCTGGTGTTGACTTTCCAGTGCTACAGGTGCTCTGGCCTCTTGAGATATATGGGGGTGAAGGTGGGTAGGTTTAACACCAGTTAGGGAAGCAGCAGAGATGGGAGGCTGCTTTCTCATGGGAGATTTTCCTATTGAGGACCATCATCCATCTTTCAGCATCTCACTGAGTCAGACTGGATGGCCATTTCAGTGAAAGTCCTCTCTTCATAGCAGCCCAGAGGAATAGATTTGTGCTCTAAAGGTTTGGATTCAAAACCTGGCTCTCTATTATGTGAACACACAGACACACACTCCAGCATGTAGCCTGGTAGAAGGTAATTTAAATCGGTTGTTTACTATGCCTTTGCCAAAGATGTCCAAGCTGAGGAAGCTTTTGGAACAAGCATTGAATAGTTCAGCCTCAGTATAAAGAGAAGGTGTTTGGGAGTTTTCGCAAACCTGTGTACAACTGCCATATAGACAGCAGGATTCTGAAGGCTCCTTAGTGGACAATAGGGAGCCCTTGGTGCATTTAAAACCCAGGAGGCATAGGACGTGCTCTGTCTGCAGCTACATGAGGAATGAGAAGTAGAAGAGACTGAAAGCCAGAAATCCTGTTAGAAGGTAATCTGAGGCCCTAAGACCACATGGCTTCTTATTGGCAAAACCAGGACTAAAATTCTGATTACAAAACAAAAAATGTCAGAGCTGGGAGAAACTTCAAAGATCTTCACATTCGACTGAATTTTACAGGTGAGGAAACTGAGGCTCAGAGAAAGGGAGGGGACTTGTCCAGGGTCACACAGTAAATTAGTGGCATAGCCAGGATACACAACCAGTGCTCCTCTTTTTTGTTTGTTTATTTACTTTTAGTTTACAACATTCGATCTCACAGTCCCTTGAGGTTCAGATTTTCTCCCCCTCCCTCCCCTCCCATCATGGCGGCATGCACTCGGATACAGGATCTACAAATATCTCCCCATTGATCCTTAGTCAGGTTGTAAAGGATTGTAACTGATGGAGTGATCAGGGGGACAGAGGAAACAAAACAAAACAGAGCAAAACAGAAAAAGAAACAGAGCTAGTAGTTTGTTTCAATCTGCACTCAGACTCCGAGTCTCCTTCTCAGGATGTGGATATCTCCTTCAATCATGAGTCTTTTGGAGTTGTCTTATAGCCTTACATTGCTAAGAGGAGCCCAGTCTATTGAAGTTAGTCACCACACATATGTTGTGTCTGTGATTGTGTACAAATTTCTCCTGGTTCTGTTCTCTTCATTCAGCATTGGTTTATATAAGTCTCTCCAGGTTATTATGAAATCTGTCTGCTCCTCATTTCTTATAGGACAGTAGTAATCCATTACGTTTATATACCACAGCTTGTTCAGCCATTCCCCAATTGATGGGCATCCCCTTGTTTTCGAGTTTTTTGCCACCACAAAAAGAGCAACCAGTGCTCCTTTCACCCAGGCACATTCTCTCTGGTGTAGAAACAACTCTGTAACTAATTTAATTATTAAATCCTTATCCACTAACCTGAATTCATATATTATGCAAATTTGGGGCTCCATCTGGATTTTTCTCTCTGTGATATTTAACTGTGTTTGGTAGTAACAAAAGCTGCTCTGTTCTGTCTTCAAGGGCAATTTATGGAGGAGATAGTGGGGGAAGAGAAAGGAGAAAGAGAGAGAGAGAGAGAGAAGAGGGAGAGTTTTGTCTCAGGGCCACCCAGTCCTTCTGATTTTTCATTGTTACTTAGCTTTCCCAAAATATTTCCAACCTAATCTCCATGGCCAGACTGTGACCTTCCAAAGGTAGGGATGTGTTTGGTGCCCTGTGAGGTCCTAAAGTCAGGTATTGGCCCAGCACCATATTGGCTCCCAGAAGTTAGAGGAGTGGAAAGAGTCCTAGACTTGGCATCAGAAAGAGTTGGATTCCGATTTTCCCACCAACACTTAACTGGTTGTGTATCCATAGACTCACATTTAATTTCTTCGAGCCCTCGGTTTCCCCATCTGTACAGTGGAGAGGATAATACTTGTAGTTCCTGTCGCACAAGGCTGTTGTGAGAATTAAATGAGAGAATGTATGTCAGAAACTCTGCAAACCTTAAAGGGCCATATAGATGTCAGCCATGGGTCTTGGAGTGGGCTCCCAGTTGCCCCAGTTCAATTCTGCAAATATTTCCCCTTTGACAAGAGGCCCAGAAAGGTGAATATTTGGTCTCTCCCCTCAGGGTGCACAGAGTTTAGTAGAGGAGATAAGAAGTGGACGAAGAAAACTGAAACAGGAGACAAAGTCCAAGACTCCTTTTATGAGAGGTCTCAGGTGAAAGGCAGGAGGCCCTGGCTGTGGAGGCTAAGGGCCTGAGTTCAAATCCTTTCCCCACACTACTTGCATGACTTTGGGCATGTCGTGTAACCTCTAGAGGCCTCAGTTTCCTTATCCATAGAGTGGGAGGATTGGACTAGATGAACTCCAGTCCATCCTTGAGATCTTTTCAAGCTCTCGATGTATGAGTGTATAACAATCCTTCCCACACTGACTCTGCAGTCCCAGAGGTCAGGCTAAAGAAAGTGGTGGATAGAGTTCAAGCTGAAGGTTTGCTTCTGGACTTGTGCCAAGCATGAAGTGCAAGACCACCCCTGGGCCCCACCCTCAAGGAAGCATCAGCCTTGTTGGATGGGGAAGACCAAGGCATAGGAGATAATGATACGAGAAGTGTTTGAGTAAGCCCTGCAACCTCTTGTGCATGCTAAACATGAGATGACCATCCAGGGTGGGCTGATGGAGTCTGGGAAGGCTTCCTGGAGGAGGTCATTCCAGAGCTGGGATGGATAGATTTGGATAGAAGAAGAAAAGGAAGAGAAAGAAGAAATGGAGGAGGAACCAGATGAGAAAAAGAAGAGGAGGAGGAGGAAGAGGAGAAAGAGGGATTGGAGGAAGAAGAAGAAGGCTCGAGAAAGGATCATGCTTGGCATGCCCAGGGACCAGTGACACAATACCTGTCTAGCATTTGTCGGGATGGGGCACGGAGGTAGGGAGGCCTTTAAGGATTGGTTCAAACCAGCCTAGAAGGGAATATCTAAAAGATGTCTGGAGAAGGGGTGTGTGAAACCCACAGTCACACACGGCCACCTGAAATTTGCCGAGTCCTGCCATTTCTAAGAGCAATCCACAGTGGTTTGTTGGTGGCTTCTTGCCTCCTGTGAAAAGGTGCTTCTAAAAGGCATTTTTCTTATAAGTCACTTAAGTCACTTTTCTTATAAGTCACTTAAATTCTGTCTGCATCAGTTTCCTCGAAGGGTTGGTATGAGGATCAAATGAAAACATAATTGTAAAGGGCTTAGCGCAGGACCTGGCATGCAGAAGGAGTTTTGTATCTTATTTTGTATCTTTTCTCCTTCCCTCCCAAGGAATCACTCCCTAAAGAACAAAAAAGTGTGTGGCTGGATGGGGAGGGGAGCTGAGTTCAGCGAAACTAATCCGGCATGTGCAGTGTTCTGCACCTGTGGCCCCCCACCTCTGCAAAGTCCTTCCGGCATTTTCAAAAGAACACTTCATTCTTCTTGGTAACCTGCCGAGTGATGTAGCAAGAAAAAAAGAAGAAAGGAAGGAAGAGAAAAATGTAGAAACATAGTGCGGGCCACTCCAGCTGCTCTTCTAGGGGGCGAGCAGAATATAAACAGGCAGACCCTGTACAGGTCCCAGCAGAGCTCTCCTGCTCTCCATACTGGACGGGAGTGGATCCCCAGTCCTTTGTCATTCTTAGTACCAGGGAGCACTGAACTGCACTTCTGGACTTCGATGGAGATTGGGAATGCCTGCCTCTTGGCCAGTAATGCAGTATACTTAATGAGGGCTGAGAATGTATTTGTCATCTAAGGACTGACTGAAGGGACTGGTGATGTTTAGCACAGAGAGGGGATGGGAGTAAGCATTTATGTAGCCCTACTATGTGCCAGGCACTACGCTGAGTGATTTTTTACAAATATTATTATTTGGCCTTCACAACAGCCCTGGGAACAGGTGCTATTATTATACCCATTTTACAGATGAGGAAACCGTGGCAGACAGAGGTTAAGTGACTTGCCCAGGGTTACTCAGTGTCTGAGGCTAAATTTGAACTCGGGTCTTCCTGAGTCCAGGTCCAGTGCTCTAGGCACTATGCCAAAGATCATGCCTGGAGAATCCTTAAATGGGAGGTGGAGCCTGATAGAGGTCCTCAGGAATTTGAAGGGCTGCATTTCTTCTGCTTGGCCCCAGAAGACAGAGCAAGGCATGGTGGCAGAAGATGCCAAGAAGCAAATTTTTGCTTAATATCAAGAAAAGCTTCCTAGCACTCAGAGTCGTCTGAAAGTGGAATGGGAGCCTGGGGGAATTGAGGGTGCCTTTTGCTGGAGGTCTTCGGGCAAAGCCTGGATGACCACTTGTTACTTATGATGTGGAAGATTTTATTCAGGCTTAGGTTGAATTAGATGGCCTATGAGGTCCTTTCCAACTCAGATTCTGTAAAATCTGGCTTTAAAACTTCAAACCTAGCTAGAAAACTTAACATGTGGCTTGACTAGAAGTACAGCTGGACAGCAGGAAATTAGCTAGAAGGTTGGAAATGCTCCCTCTCCAATAAAATGTAAGCTCCTTAAGGGCAGGGATGTTTCTCTTTGTGTACACACACACACACACACACACACACACACAGTCACACACACACAGTCACACACACACATACATACACAGTCACACACACACACACACTCACACAGTCACAGTCACACACACACTCACACACACTCGCACACTCACACACACCGTTTTTGTTATTGAAACAGGCATACAAATCCATCAAGAATGATCACACGTAGGGGCAGCGAGGTGGCGCAGTGAATAGAGCACCTGCCCTGGAGTCAGGAGGACCTGAGTCCTGAGGACCTCAGACACTTAACACAATAAACTAGCCCTGTGACCTTGAGCGAGTCATTTACCAAGTGCCCTGCCCTTGCCCTCCAAAAAAAGAAAAAGGCAAAAAAAAAAATGACCACACCTGTGTAACATATCAAATTGCTTGCCTTCTCAATGAGGGGCATGGGAAGGGAAGGGAACTCAGTTTTTAAAACAAATGTTGAAAATTGTTTTTATATGTAATTTGGGAAAATAAAATACTAAAAAAAAAAAAAAGAATGATGTCTACCAGCAGATAATAGGATCGTTTCTTTCTGCTTCATTTATTCCATCTGATTCTGAGATTTCCCTGTCTGGGTACTCCAGTAGCCCACGTCTGTGATGGATGTGAATAGTCCATGAAGATTGTGACACATCCATGCTTGACCCTCTCATGTCAGTCCTATGTTCTCCCATAAAGTCACCACCAACCTATTGAAGAGCTTTCCTCACTTCCCCTTGAGAGGACACCATTACCAGCCCATCTTCTTTTGCTCACATACTTCTATTATGATGTTCTTCATACCACTTCTTAATTTTTTTTGGTAATGTATTGCAACCTGCTCACACCCACCACATGTCTCTCCATTGCCCATTGGGTGATCCTCAATTTCTACTTTTCAGAGACCAAAATGTTTCATGGATCACAGCCATACAACAACACTGCATGATTGTTAGCACTAAAATGGTGCCTTTGTTTCAGAGATAATTGGGGTCACTAAAAGAACTTTGGAACTTTCCAAAGGAAATCCAGTCGGCTTTTCTCCGCTTGCTCAATTCTAGGTCGTACTCACTGTCGAATGACTTAACATATGAGAGCACTTTGCAAACCTTAAAGCACTATATGAATTCTGGGTATTCTTTTTATCTGAGCTCTATAAACTGATGGGGGAGAGTGGGTATCTAGGTGGTGCAGTGGATAGAATGCCAGGCCTGGATTCAGGAAGACTCATCTTCTCATCTTCCTAAGTTCAAATGTGGCCTCTGATACTTCCTAGCTGTGTGACCGTGGGCAAATCACTTAACCCTATTTGCCTCAGTTTCCTCATCTGTAAGATGGAGAAGGAAATGGCAAACCACTGCAGTAGCTCTGCCAAGAAAACCCCAAATATAGGATCACAAAGAGTTGGACACGACTAAAAAAACAATTGAACACCCACATAGTCTACCCACCAGACACATCTCCTAAATGAGATCCACTTGCTTTTTTCCTATGTGAATAGTTAAGCCAAACTCTTGTCTTTTTGGAGGGGGGAAGGCAGGGCAATTGGGGTTAAGTGGCTTGCCCAAGGTCATACGGCTAGTAAGTGTTAAGCTTCTGAGGCCAGATTTGAACTCAGGTCCTCCTGACTCCAGGGTTGGTTCTATTCACTGCACCACCTAGCTGCCCCCTAGGCCAAACTCTTTAGAGTGGTCATGGACCTCATCTAGATGCCTCTGCAGTACTCTGGGGCTCGATCCCTCTTTGGCTTGGATTCAACACCAATCACTTTCATCATAGTGGTGAAAATTTTGGCCACCATACATCTATGCCTCACTTGATATCAATAACCAGAGGGCCTTTGAACAAGGTTATTTCTGTTATATCTTTCAAAGAATCTTATATAATCCTGACATATGTAAGGAAGCGCCTTGTTAGGGGGGAGCCTATGAAGGTGACATTTTGTTTTACCGTATAAAATGTTTTTTGAGAATCAAAATTGCCTATTTTCCTATCTATATAAAAGTTTTGTGAGCGCAATCTATTTCACACATCAGGGGCATCCTTGAAAAAGGTATTAGATAGAAGAAAACACTTTCCCAAATGACATTCCATGGTAGTAGACCCATATTTACCATCACACAATTGGCTGAAATATGTGGAAAGTATAAAATCCCTCTCATAATTATACCTTCTTGATGTGCAAGATTATTCTGTCCCTTTTATCTATTATGTTCCTTCTGCATAGGGTATGCACTTCCGGAGCCGTTTTTCTTTATTTCTTCTTTTAAAATGTTATTGATACCTTTAGTTTTTACAGCAGGGTCATTTTTACGTATGCCTTTTTCCCATCCCACCACCATCCGGGAAGGAGCCTCCAGAGCTGTGTTCCCAGCCCACCAATTCTCAGCAATACCTACGAGGTCAAATTTACCTTCTCACACTAGGATCTCTAGTCCAGTTTGATTAGTATTTGAACTTTGCATATTTGTGTATCTAGACATGTGAGGACATGGGTCTTATTGTGTGGATACCGTAACCTGTGAATTACTGTGAATGCTACTCTCCCTTGGTTGTAGCTGCTGTAGCTGCACTGTATCCAGTGGTAAACATTCATAGCTGGCTCTTCTCCTTCCCCTTCCTTTCTAGTTTAAAACGCTATTGAGCAGATTTGCAAGACTTTAGGTAAATTTAAGTCAAAACTTTAGGTAAAGCTATTTTTACCAGCCCTTGTTAAGTATACTCTATTCCTCCAAAAAAAGCCATGGTCTAGAAACAGAAATTCTGTGCTCAAAGACCATCTGAAAACATGCAGCTAGGTGTTACAGTAGCTAGAGTATCAGGGCTGGAGTCAGGAAGACTCATCTTTCTGAGTTCAAATCTGACCTCAGACACTTGCTAGCTATGTGACTCTGGGCAAGTCATTGAACCCTGTTTGCCTCAATTTCCTCATCTGTAAAATGGACTGGAGAAGGAAATGGTAAACCGCACCAGTATCTTTGCCAAAAAAGCCCCAACTGAGGTCACAAAGAGTCAGAAATGACTGAACAGCAACAGTAATCCCTGTTGTATGATTCTGCTGCTGCTGATGACTGTTGTAGGCCTTTTCCGCAGCTTCCCAACCCCTTCTCTGCTTTCCCCTTCCTCATCCCCACCCTGAGCTACATCAAGAGACGACATTAAGGAAGGAGATTTGTCTTCACTTTATCACACACTTTATTGATTCTTTTCTGCTAAACAGAACAGAGGACTTTTCCATGCAGTGAGCTCAGGGCCAGGACCACAGCACAGCCATGAGCTTATGTGGGATACAAGGTTGTCGTGGGCTGGCACCCACCACATGGTTATACGTGGAAACATAGAGACAAGAGTCAAAGCTACACTTGACACAGCTATCCAGAAACACAGAAGACTACACACACACACACACACACACACACACACACACACACACACACACACACACACACACACACACACACAGATACAGGTGCAGAGAGAGCTCACACATGGATGGGGATGGGGAAATTATACTATAAACGGATAGCGTCTTGAGAGAGGTCCTCTGAGAAGGCCATCTGCGGCAGGGCCTGGGGTGGAGACAATTGCTGTGATGGCCCTGGCTCTCCAGCTTTCTCCCTATCCTGGGTTTCCCAAGGGCCTGGCCCTGGGGTCAAAGTCAAGGTTGGGGTCAGGGTCAGCATTGGAGGTGACTGAAGCTGCTCCCAGACAGACTGTTCTCCCTGGGGAAGATGGGGAGAGAAGGTCATTCTGAGGATTACCAGAGATAAGAAACTTGGTCTCCACCATTCCAGAAGCAACAAACTACCCTTAGCCTAGGAAAATCTAAGCCCCAAGCTGTCCCCTCTTTGAGATATGATAAGGGGAGGAATAGGTTATTGTGAGCACACTGACATGGCTGAGCTCTATAACCTGGATCCCAGAAGCCTTATGGAGCAGGCAAAGGGGCATTTTCATTAAGTTAAGGGGAAGGGTTCCTTACTGTGCCAGAGGGGGGGGGATATGGCTCCTTCCTCACCGGGGTCTTCACCCTTGAACCAGCAGCATCCACTTGCGATATGATGTTCCCCAAGACATTTTCAATCTGCTCAACCCGGTTCTTGAGTCTGAGAGTTGAAGATGAAGAGACTCATGTGAGTCTGAAGAGACTCAACCATATGCATCAGAATCAGGGAAAAACCCTGTGTGCCTGGGGGTAGAGGGAGCAGGAGTTCAGATGTTCATCTGAAGAGTCCTGTGAGTCTGTTTGGGGAATGGGACTATGTATTACTGGTGGAGAGGCAAAGCCCTGTGTGTCAAGGGAAGACAGAAGCTTGTGTGTGCTGAGGGCAGAGGGTGGGATGAAGAGGAATTAAAGTCTAATTGTGGGGCACAGCACTGTGTCTGGGGGTGGAGACTAAGCCTTGACTATCATTAGGGATAAAACTATCATGTCTTAGGGAATGAGGAAAGGATGTGAGGGTGTGTGGTTGGGGAATAGAAACAGAGTTATCTGTGTCCAGAAGCATATGGGGCTGGGAGAGAGGACAGAGTTCTGTTTATGACTTGGAGGGAACAGAGCCATGTATCCAGGAGAGGGAACAGATTTAAGAATGGCCAGGGATGTCCCAGATCTCTGTGTATCTGGGGAGGAAGAATAGACCTGTGTCAGGAAAAGATAATCATTTGTGCCGGAGAAAAAAATGGAGCTGTGTATTTACAGGTGGGATAGTTCTATTGGGGGGACATATTTTTGTGTGTTGAGGAGGGCTCAGATTCTTGTGTGTCTGGGGTTTAGGACTTTGGGGTGGAAGACAGAGTCCTTCGTGGAATATAGTTGTTTGTGCCTGGGGAGAGAGTGGACAGAGGCATGTATCTCTAGGAAGGGCAGAGCCCTGAGTGTCTGGGGCTAGGGACAGGGCCCTGTGTCTGTGTGGTCCCTCTGTACTCTGCCCCTGTCACACTTTATATGGCTTCTTCTGCAGCCAGTACTGGGCATCACACTTTAAGAAGGGCATTGAGAACCAAGCAGGCCAACCAAAATGGTAAGGAACCAAAGACACATGCCATGTGGAAGAGATGGCTCTGAAAAGACATGATAACTAGGTCCAAGACTCGAAGTATGGAAAAAGAATTAGTCATGGTCTGTGTGGCCCCAGAGGCCAGAACTTAGAGCAATGAGCAGAAGCTGTAGAAAGTTCAGTTTCATGTAAGGAAAAGACATTTCTCTCACTCTTAGGACTACTAAAAGTGAAACAGGCTGTCTGGAGAGACAGTGGACTTCCCCTTCCTGGAGGTCTTCAAGGCAAGCTGAATGGTCACCTGCCAGGCAGGTCATAGAAGGGAATCCTTTTGGAGCGGTGTGTTGGGTTAGATGGCAGTGGGGATGCCTCCCAACTTTGAAATTCTGATTCTGCATAGGACATCCACACAAGGGGCAGAAGCCTGCTTATGTCTTGGCTGTCAGAGGGTTGATACAGCTGGTTATTTCCACAAGGAACAGAGCTCTAGATGTTGGGGTTGGGGAAGAGTCATGAGGTTCTGTGAAGGGACAGAGCCATGTAAATCTAGGGAGGTCAAACCCCTGACAATCAGAAAAAGGGCAATTGACAGAACATTGTATATCTGGAGGCAGGGGGACATTTTTTCTGGAAGGAAAAGACTGTGTGATTGGGAATTGGGGGGTGGTATGTGAGCTTGAAAGGGTACAAAATCCTATGTGAACAGGTAAAATAGTTTGTGTCTTGTATGAAGGATAAAGGTAACTGTGTCAGAAGGGAATGGGAAAGGAAGAAGCATTTATTAAACATCTGTGTGCCAGGCATGTTTTTAAAATATCATCTCATTTGAGCCTCACAACATCCCTGGGAGAGAGGTGCTATTATTTATCCCCTCTTTACAGTTGAGGAAACTGAGGCAAACAGAGTTTGAGTGATTTGCCCAGGGTCACATAGCTGGTAAGTGTCTGAAGTCACATTTGAACTCAGATCTTCCTGACTCCAAGCCCATCCACTGAATCACAAGATGTCTCTGAAGATGTAAAGTCTAGAGTTTTGACAAGAAACATCACACCTCCCACCCCCACCCCCACCACTGAGTGTTTGGTGTTGAGCAGTTACAGAGGTCTGGAAAGGAACTGAACCATTTGTGTTTAGGGGGGACATTCCTGTGTGTTGAGGTGAGGGGAAGGTGATAGACTCTTACTAAGTCCTGGGATAGAAGATAGAGCCTAGTGTTTCTGAGAAGTGGAGAATCCCAAATTCCTGTGTGTCTAAAGCACAGCTCCCTGAGATCTCATTAGGCTGATTGGGGAGCTCATCAAATTGATTGAGGTATTCTCTGGTTATCCAGCTTACTTATAATAGGAAAACAGTAATGGGAAGGCCGCAGAATCTTGGGCAGCTGGTATGAGGAGGTGGGTCTAAAGGGTACCCTGTGTTCCTAGGGTAGGTTTCTGGATAAATGGGTGAGCAGAAGGGGCAGTAAACCCTTGTGTATGGAAGGCAGGGGAAGGGGGTTAGGGATGAACCTTATGTGTCTATGGGAGGTGGGGCATTTAGTGGCCTCCATGCTTGCTTCAGAGGCCTGTGCATGTGTGACAGGTGGCAAATTCCTGCCTGTCAGGGATGGCATGGGGTAAGAACATAGCCCTGGGGGGGGGAGGAGGGAGAAGGCTGGGGATAGGGTGGGACAAGGCTGGTGTACCCGGCTTTATGGAGTAGCGGGTATTTAGAGATGTACCTGTATTTCTTCAGGAGATGGAGACCCACATGTCCATGGGAAAGGAGGGAGTCTTGGGGCTCTGGGAACCCAGAGACCTATGTGTGGTGGATGGGTCAGGCTGATGTATGTCAGTGGAAGAAAGAAATCTTTGTTCTTTCTGTTCAAGAAGTCTTGAATGTCATGTGTCTGGGAAGGGTGGAGGAGGGCAGGGCAAAGTATCTTGGGACAGGTACTGGGCCTATGTGTAGGTAAGCCAGAGCTGTCTCCATTCTGGGGTGAAACAAAGGCTGACTGTCAGGAGGTGGAGAGCAGGGTATTTCTGCAGGAGAGGGAGCTTTGCATGTTGGGAAAGGGTCTCTAGAGAGACAATGGCATGTGTCTGGAGAGGACAGACCTCCTGGTTGGTCAGGTTGCAGGGTAAGGGAGAAGATGACAAGTCACCTGGGTCTGGCGGTAGTAGAGGGTTATGTCTGGGGAGAGAAAAGGGGCCTTTGTGTGGTTTGGGGAGCTGTGCTCAGGGTCTTTGTGTCTGAAAGGGGCCATAGGACCATGTAAGTGTAGAGGGGAAGGAGCTGCGGAGGAGGCGGGGGGGGGGGGGGGGG
>CM053582.1:545483666-545525305 GCA_028627135.1 Pseudochirops cupreus
AAATACCCTTCATCCTTAATTTAATGAAAAAATAAACACAGAGATCTCTTAGGATAAGAACAGGAATTTATTCTCTTCCCGGGGAGAAGAGAGGAGGGCGGTCTTCCCCATGACTCATCATGGAGAAGAGGCGTGTTACAAAAGACAGTGCAGGAATTTATACCCTAATTCTATCAAGCCCCCTTCCAGACTGTCTCCTCTCTCTTGGTTGAGAGGCAGACTTCAGATTCTTCCAAATGGGACAGCAAGAAAAGGAGGAGAGGGTCCCACCCAGGTGCAGGAAAGCAGACAAAGAAATGAAAGTGATTGACAGCAGCCATGGAGGAGGAAAAGGGAGACAATCTCAAGACTGCTTGAAAGGTTTCCACTTATTCCATACACCTCCAATAAAAAAAAAACCCTGCCTGCTGCTTGCACTGGCCCTAATGCAGTGTCAACTCAGCACCATACATGGAGCCGTGAGGCCTGGGTTCACATCCTGGCTCTCCTCATTCCCACCCGGCTCTAGTTATCTCAGACAGAACAGGAGCCAGCCTACACAGAGGACATCCTCACAACCACCTGGTGAAGTCACTCCTACAGAGGAGGAAACTGAGTCTCAGAAAACTTCAGTGACTTCCCCCAAATCACAGAACCGTAGAACTAGCACTGGGAGGGCCCTGAGGAGTCATCTTGTCCAACTGCCTCTTTTTACAGGTGAGGAAACAGCCTGAAGTTTCATGCCCAAGGTCATGTGGACAGAACTGGCAGGGGTGGGATTTGAACTCAGAACCAGAGACTCAAAGTTCAGAATTTCATATTCCTTTCCCTGCCTTCTCCTAACTAATCAGTGCAGAAGACAGTATTCAAACCCAGATCTGATTCCAGGTCCAGGATTTTTTCCATTTTGCCTCCTAACTTTCCAGCTAATAGTAAGAGCTAACATTTACATAGGGTTTACTGCGTGCCAGGCCAAGCACTTTACAAATATGACCTCACTGATCCTCACAACAGCTTTGGGAGGTAGGAGCTTACTATTATCCCCGTGCTACAGATGAAGAAACTGAGGCAAACAGGGTTAAGTGACTTGCCCAAGGTCATACAGCTAATAAGTGTCTGAGGTCAGATTTGAACTCGGGTCTTCCTCACTCCAAGCCCAGAACTCTATCCACTGTGCCACCAGCTGCTCTTTCTAGCAAGCTAGATAAATCCTATAATCCCACTGGCCCTACTGACCACATTGACTCTGTGGATCCTAATGACTCCTCACACTTCACTGACCCACTAGCACCCTGACTGTGCTGACCCATCCACGCCCATCCAAGCCCTGAGCACAAGCTGGTCTGGCACCCCTCCACCACAATTCTGGAAATGGCACAGATTTGAGTTGGAGGCTCCCCTGGCCCCAGACCCAGCCTCATAGGGACCTTAACCCTAGCCGCCCCTTAGTTCCTTCCTCCCCCCACACCCCTATCCCAGTCCTGGTCCCAGTCTCTCCTTAGCCTCACCAGGAGCACGAAGAACACAAAGAAGACATAGGTGACGAAGTATGCGGGGCCCAGGACCCGGTTGGCCTTGTCAATGGCATTATAATCAAAGTCTCCAAGGATGATCCGGAACTGAGTGAAGCTGAGAGAGCAGGGCTCAGACTCACCCAAAGGCCTGAGCCCCAGCCTCCAACACCCTCCCCACCAGCCCTGAGCCCTGCTTCCTGAAACCCACTGCATCTCAGCCAGAGGTGGCCAAGGCAGGGGATGGGTGTCAGGGACATGAGCAGGCTCTTACACACACGTGTGTGTCCTTTCACACATGCACATGCTGTCACATCCATGCACACCCACTTACACTCACATAAGACACCCTCAGAGAGTGCTCTCTGGGGAGCACACATGCCCACGTTCTCACACACAGGCACAGGCATAGACACGCATGTGCTCAGACATATCTCCCCAGAGACCCCAGGAGCCCATGGGGCTCAGGGCAGGAACATGACACACTCACATGCACTTGACAAAAGTGCTGAAGTTTTCCACTTGGGTCCCAAAGAGCAGGAAGCCCAGCTGGGCATAAGCAAAGAAGACAATGAAGAACATGACGGCAAAGCCCAGGATGTCCTTGGCACAGCGTGCCAGGGTAGATGAGAGCTGGGTCATTGTCTTATTGAAGCTAATGTACTTGAATATCTGGGGAAGAAGCCCATGATGTTTAGAGAAAACAGGAGGCATGGGGAGATTCTGGGAGTGCTGGCTGAGGGGACTCAGGGGGCCCTGAGTGCTGAGGCTTGGATGGCCCTGCATGAAGGGAGCTGGCCTTCTAATAGGAGCAAGAAGCTAAAGGCAAAGGGATGGATGGGAGGGCCAGAGGGGGTGATACTGGAGGGGTGTCTATGTAAAGGGTCTCAAGGACAGGCTAGGCTGGAGGGGCCCTTGTGCAGAGGATGACTGGGGGTAACCTGCATGAATGACTCCAAGGGGAATGATTTGGGGATAGTCATGAGGGGGCGAAGGGTAGCACCCGGGGAACAATTATGGGGTGGGAGGGGCTCATACCTTGATCCAAGCAAAGAAAAGGTTGACAGCATTCATATTGTTGTACTGTGTCTGCCAGAAAGCCAGGAACTCAAAGTCGGCATAGTCACTTGGCCGCTGTAGGAGATGCCCCATAAGGCGATTCACTTCTAGGGTACGGAATATGTGGAAGCCCACAGCCATAATGGAGAGCTGGGGAGAGATGAAGGGCGTGGCCAGGAGGTCACAGGAGTGAGGGGCCCAGTCTTTGGTCACTGCTACCACACAAATGGAGACTCATAACCACCCTCTCCCTTACTAGGCTGAGTGAACGGTCAGTGTCAGTGACCACTAAGCCTTTTCATAGTCCCTGGTCACTTTGTGCTCTCTAAGTTGTGTGTATGTTGGTACAGAAGTCTCATGTGCTCAATCATGCTGCAAATTGCCCAAGGCAGATGACACAAGGTGGTGTGGTACTGATGAATCTTTGTCATGAGATCAGCAATGGCCATGTCCTCAAAAGCACCTTCTGAACCCTCTCCTATTCTCTCAAGCATGCCTGTGTCAGAGGTCAGGGGACCCTGGTAGTCAGAGATCAGGGGACCCTGGCAGTAGAAGTCAGAGGATACTGGCAGTTGGAAATCAGGGGATGCTGGCCGTCAGAGGTCAGGGGTCCCTTATACCAGTAACACCAGTACTGAGAAATCAGTTCTCCACCTTCTCCCATCACCCTGAGTAGGACAGAGGGGATAGGTGATATACAGCCCAGGAGAAGCCCAAGTTCTGAATGAAAAGTCAGTATAGCTCAGTAGATTCAGCCCCTCCTGGTAGTTGTGACACCCTCTCCACAAGAATCCATGACTATATCCCTGCCCATCTTCTGGGGACAGTAGGATGAAACGTTCACTTTCCTTGAGCTCAGAGTACTCCCAGAGTATCCACTGGGCTTTAAAATTCCACACAGCACTGGTTCATTGTTAGAAGACTGGCAGCAGCAGCACTTGATGGGACCGTGTCCTTGGTGGAGAAAAGAAGCCCTTTTGGGAAGATTATTAATCTCGAAGCTTAACTCCCCGTCATTTAAGGGGCCGCTGCTATATCAATGTTATACAAGCAGCAAGGAAAGAGACCATTTCTTAATTATATGAATAAACTGCCAGAGAAAGCATTTGGGATTAGGAGGAGACCAAAAGAAAAGGTTCAGTTAGGAGCTCTGGGACCCACTGGCAAGGTACCCTTTGCCTGACAAGTTGGTGGTTTGGAGGGAAGTGTTTGGCTGAATGAATGGAAAACCAGAAGAGAGTACTGGCCCGGTACCAAGAGGAAGGGGAGGGAAAAGCTACAGACAGGCAAGGGAGCTTCAGCCCATGCTGACAAGGTCAGCGGGTTTGGGTATATCATGGCCTGGACTTCAAGCACTGAACACTGGATAGCTGGCCTGGCCTGGCCCTGCTGGTAGGCACAGGGCTGGGATCATAAAAAGGAGCCCTTTGAAAGACTGGTGAGAGTATTGATAAATGGCAGAGGGGCAGAGGCCTTTATTTCTTTGGGTCCAATGCACCAAATTTGTCAGAACCCAGGTTTTTGGTGCAGAATCCCTGGCATGTGGATGTGGGCAGCACTACCCTGGCCAAAAGTGGAAACCAGGGCAATGGACTTCCCTCAGACTGGACCAGCAATGGTGAGTTGTCTACCTTCTCCAAACACTTAAGCAGATGGAGACCAAGTTCAAGGCCTCTCAGGGTGGGATTGGAGTACAGTGAACCTTGACCTAGAGGAGGTAGGTCCCAAGGTGAATTTTAGTAGTAATAGTGGAACACTTTAAGGATATAAAGCACTTTACATACATCGTATGATTTGATCTGTCCCATTTGGGCTGGCCTAAAATCTACTGACTGTGAATACATTAAACCCAGAGGCCCCAAGGACAGGGGACAGAGAAAGTCAGTCAACAAGTATTTATTAAGCACTTGGTGTATGCCAGGCACCGTATTAAGCTCTGGGGAAACAAAGAAAGGCAAAAACAGGGTCCTTACCCTCAAGGAGATCACATCCTGACAAGGCAGAGATGAAACTATATGCAAAAAGATTACACCCACACATAACATACACACTAGAGATAGATGGATAGAGATAGGATTGATAGAGATAGACAGATAGATATAGAGAAAAGGACAGACGGATGGATAGACAGATAGATAGGCAGCTACACAGGCAGACAGACAGAAAGACAGACAGACACAGATAGATGATAGGTAGATAGATAGATAGACAAATAGATGATAAATAGAAAAACAGAAAGAGAGATGGATAGATAGATAGATAGGCAGATAGATAAATAGAAAAACAGACAGAGAGATGGGAGAAGGTAGTTTGGGGACAGCATTTCCTCCTTATTGGCAGGACACAGGAAGTACCATAGACGACATCCATCATCCGCTTCTGTTCCCCCAATGCCTAGCATGCTCTCCCTCTTCACCTTTATCTCCTGGAAACCCTAGCCCTCTTCAGCACTCCCTCCTACAAGAAACCTTTCCTGATTTACCCGGTTGTCAGTGCTCCCCGCCCCCTCAGTCACCCTGGTTATATTTTATACTGGTTTATCTGTTAATACAAATCCTACCTTCTGCAGGAGGGATGACTTTCCCAGCCCCAGCTACATTCCCTCTGAAATGACCTTCAGATTACACAGTATACATCTTGTATGGTTCCTAATGATTGTCTCGCCCCCAATCCCTGTTAGACTGTAAGCTCTTTGAGGGCAAGGAAGAGTATCTTTGCCTTTCTTTGTTCTCACAGTACTTCACATAGTGCCTGGCACAAATTAAGTGTGTTGATTGATTGCCTAAGTACATGCTGCTTTTATCCCCAGTAGAATCCCCTCCTTGAGGGGAGGTCTCTTTTTTCCTTCCTTCCTTTCTTTCTCTCTCTCTTCCTTCTTTTCTTTCTTCCTTTCTTTCTCTTTCTTTTCTTCCTTCCTTCTCTTCTTCCTTTCCTTGTTTCCTTCTATCTTCTTTCATTCTATCTTCCTTCCTTCCTTTCCTCCTTTCTTTCTTTCTCTTTCTATCTTTTCTTCCTTCCTTCTCTTCTTCCTTTTCTTATTTCTTCCTTCCTTCCTTTCTTTTTCCTTCCTTCCTTTCTTTTTTCCTTCCTTCCTTTCTTCTCTCCCTCTCTCCTTCCCTCCTTCCTTCCTTCCTTCCCTCCTTCCTTCCTACCTTCCTTCCTTCTTTCTTTCTCTCTTTCTCTTTCATTCTTTCTTTCTTTCTCACTTTCTTCCTGTATTTCGGTATTTATTTCTGTATTTCTATCACCAGTGCTGTAGCACTGTTCCTGGCACACAACAGATGATTAGTAAAAGTTTGTTAAATTGATGAATTGAAGGTTTTTGTTTTTAAATAGAACAAAGGGAACAGGGAGTGACCTTCGGAGAGGACATGAAGGAAACAATCCACAGAATGTTCAGAGAATTCTGGATAAGGAAGGCAATGAGGTGAGTCACACAGGCTGTATGGAAATGCTGGCCCACAAGAAAAATGCCCCAGGATGTCCACAAGAACAACAGCTAGGAAGTCAGAGGGTCTGGGCAAGGGAAAAAAAAGTCCTACTCTGGGCCCAAACACAATCCCACCTCTGGCACAATCTAGCTATGTGATCTTGGCCAAGTCCCTTAGACTTCTCGGGCCTTCATGTCCTCATTTTTAAAGCAAAGGAATTGGACCAGATAATGGGAAGTCCTCTCCTGCTCTTGACCTGTGGCCTATGACTCTTTTCCACTGCCCCCCTGCCAGCAGAAGGCCAACCCTTCTCTCTCCACCCCGTCACCAGCGTCACACACAATGTCCCTCCTCACCAGGATGACCACCATATCTAGGATGTTCCAAACGCTGCTCAGATAATGGAGCTTGTGAATCCTCAGCTCCAATGCCTCCTCTACCACATAGTAAAAGATGAAGACGCAGAAAAGAATTTCACATCCCACGATGAAAAAGTCCCAGGAGCTCACATAGCGGATCAGCTTCACGGTGCGGATTTGCCAGGACGGAACAGCCCCTCCTGTGGCTGGGAACTCCACCACCAGCCTGGGGGATGACAGGGGATGAGATGGGTGAGATATAACCCCTGATGACCAGCAGTCCCCAAGAATAGTGTTAAAGCCTAGGGAGAGGGAAAGGCTTCAAGAAAACAGGGCCTCTAGTAGACAGACAAGCCAAGGAGGGGGAAAGGGCTCCAGGGAGATGTAGGATCTAAGGGTTGGGGATCTGGGCCCACCTCAGCACACAGAAGAGGTTGATGTTGGCATTATAGACAGAGAAGTCAATGAAGACAACACGGGTGCCCCGGTCCAGCCACAGCCCATCTTTCAGGCCACGTAGAACATTGGCACTAGCCTCCCGGGGCCCTGGTAGGTCCATGTAATAGCCACCACCGCTGTAGCTTGTAAGCTGGCCCCAGTGAGAGGAGCCCCCCAGTTCATCCTCTGAATGGTATGTCCACCTGCCATGGGTGATAGTAGGTGGGAGAGCCAGTCTTTCCTCATAACAGTGGTTACATCCACTAAACCTCTCCCACCCCCATTCCTACATACACCTCTTCTGCTATTGCTACTTCATCACCATTTCTCAGAGTGAAGAACTTTAGAGGTGATGTAGTCAATCCTCTGCCTGGGGTACCACATGCCTGCCAAGATCCCCCTCCCCCATTAAATTGATGCTTGAAAATTCTCCAGTAATGGGGAAGTAACTACTTACCAAAACAGCCCATTCCACCTTGGGATAGCTCTAATTGTTAGAAAGTTTTTCAACAGGGGGCCTCAACCTACCTTTCAAGAACATCTACCCATTTCTCAGTATTGCTCTTAGAAGCCAAGCAAAATAAATCTAATTCCTCTTCCCTCTTAGACCTTCAAATATTTAAAGAGAGCTACCATATTCCTCTCTCCCCACCACCCTACAAACCCCTCTTCTTCAGGCTAAACATTGCCAATTCTTTCAGCCAATCTTTGTAGAGCAGAATCTCTGGTCTCATCATTATCCAGACTACCATCCAGTGGAACTGCCCTAGGTTTTTAATGTCCTTTCTAAAATGTGCTGTCTAGCACTAAACATAATATTCTAGATGTGTTCTGACTAATAAAGAGAGCAAGAAGACACTTATTTCCCTAGTCCTGGGGATTTTCAACTGTCATGTCACATTCTCGGACCATATTGAGCTTCAGTCCATCACAAAAAGGTTTTCCTTTCATATTAATGCTTGCCAAAGATACACTTTCCTCATCCCAAAATTTTGCAGTTGATTTTTTGAACCCTAGCTTAGGACTTTAATTTATCTTTGCTGAATTTAATTTTATTTGACTCAGCCCAGTATCATAACTTCTTGAGATCTTTTTGAATACCACTTTCTTCATACATATTAATATCCATCCCAGTTTTGTGTCCCCTGAAAATTGTATAAACATGCTATCTATACCTTCATTCAATGACAAAGCTGTTGCACAGAATAGGACTGAGAAAAAATCTTTGTGACATTCCAGCAGAAACTTACTTCCAAGTGGACATTTTTCTTTAGGTCTGTCTAATCATTCAACCACGTCCAAATCTACCTAATTTCTTGCTTAAATCTGACATCCCCCAAAGCCCCTGGTCTACTTTGTAAGATGGTGATGATGATGATGATGATGATGAAGAAGAAGAAGAAATGACCTCTTCTTGATGAAGTAATGCCAACCCCATCCTCTCCATCTCTATCCTTCTATCCCTTATCTTGTCCCCACTCCCCATGATTTCATCCCCATAACCCCATCCTCTTTCCCCCGTTTCCCTATTTTTTTCCCTCAAATCAAGGGTCCCCTCATTACTTCTGTTTCCCTAGCTCTATTCCTCTTGAAACTCTCCAAAGTTAAAAAAAAAAAGCAACTTGCTCTTGCTGGCTCCCATTTCATCTTTCAGTACACCTGGACCAGATAAAAATCCCCTTCCTATTTGCTCAGGACAAAGGGATCTCACTTACGCAGTGCCATTGAGGGGTCCAAAAGGGAGCCTCTCTTCCTTGTCTGGAGAGTAGACATCATAACAGCCCAATATGTCCTCTTGAAAATCTTCATGCACAGCACATGAGTCATTCCTCACTTTGAGCTGCCGCAGCCTTGGAACACCCAGGAGTAGGTTCTCGTAGTAGATGAATGAGTGTGTGCTCTGGCCCAGGCTTTGGTTGTTATACCACTTGTTCCAATAGAGACTGTCAAGCAATGGGCCCTGGGCAAACTAAACCAAGGGCAGGTCCAGGATTGGGGAGATGGCTTGGCTGCCTACTTCCCAATCTAATACTCATTCCCCAGTCTAATTCCCAGGGCAACCCAGAGCAGTTAACACTTAAGTATTACAGAAATCATAAAATTTCAGGGCTAGAAAGCCCATCTAATCCAATCCATGCCTGCAAAAAAAAATACCTATTACAATATATCTGACAGGTAGTCACCCAGCCTTTATTTCAAGCCCTCCAGTAGAGAAGAGGGTGACCACCTGAGTTCATCCTCAATCTTACCCCTACCCCATCAGTCTGACTCCTGTGACCCATAGCTATCAAATGATTAAGGAACAGACTTGTCCCTGGTCTGATCCTTCAAACCAAGCCCATATGGCTCTTGACCCAATGCCTTGCCTTCCCTCCCTCCCCTACTATGGTCTTGGGCCCTTGGAGAAAGGCCCAAACTCACGCCCCAAAAGTCCTTCATGCTGGTGATGGTCTGGAAGGAGACTCCAGTAGCAGATGGAGTTTGTAAGAAGAGTTCTGACATCACTTTGGTGTAGTAATAAGCACTGGAACTGGTCATTCCGTAAGTCACTGGGAAAGCAACAGGGAAGTTGGTTTCCTGATCCTAGCCTGGACATTGCCATCTATCCATGAAGTGGTGGAAGGGACCAGTGGATAAATTATGGAGGCCAGGCCTTTCCTCTCAAGGGTCATTTCAAATACCCATCAATAACTCTTTAGGATTTTGTTGTCCTGGAATTTCCGCTCCTCTCGGAGCTGTCTCTTTTTTCTAGGTTATACCATCTCTTAAGATAATGGGTTCTATAAGTTTGCTCTCTATGGGTAAGAAAGGAGGCTGCCTTATATTTTTCTTAAAATTATTTCTTTTGGGTTTTGGAATTATCCCCTCACCCTTGGCCAAAACTGGGAGCCTGGGCCAGGGAGCTATAGGCCGTCCAACCCACTCTCCTTCACTACCACTCAAATCCTCAAACCAGTGAATTTCAGTGACCTCCATCCCCTATCCTGAGCAATCTGAGAACTTGGGGTTGGGGAGCTACAGTAAACTGTAAGAGTTTGGCTGTAAACTTTGAGAATGACCTGTTAATTGGGTTAAATTATTTTGATTTTTATATGATAGGAAAAACTTTCTTAGTTTTTTTTCTATCTCCTTCCCAACCTTAAGGAATAGAAGGGGAGACATGTAATTAGGTCAATAGAACCCTACAAAGGTGCCATGCCAACAAAATGCTTCCTAATTGGCTGAGAATAAACCTGTATTAAAAGAATTGACCAATGAACTCAATCCAGAGAGCCTAAACCAACTGTACCCCAAAACAGCTTGGAGCTGTCTTGAGGAAAAGACATCATTCTTGTGTGAGGTCCTAAGGAAACAAGGTGATATGGTAAAGAAGAAGAGCCCAGAAAAAGTCATGACTCAAGAACTCTAGGGTCCTGGATGCCCTAATATCCCTATTCTGGGCCAGCATAAAAATCATAGACTCTCAGGCTTGTAAGGGACTTCTGAGGTCTAGGCCAATGAGTTCTTGGTAGAGTCTTCTCCACAACATCCCTAGCAATATCCCCCACCCAACTTTTCCTTGAAGACAACCAGTGATGGATGGGGAATTCCCTACCTTCTAAGGGAGTCCATTCAACTTCTGGATAGGTCTTCTTATAAGAACATTTTTCCTTATTTGGATAGGCTATCTACTTGCCATTACTTCTAGCTCCACCCTCTGGGGCTAAGCAGAACAAATACAGTATGATGGAGAGAACAATGGATTTGGAATCAATTGGACCTGGGTTCAAATCCTGGCTCTCCTACATGCTACCTATGTGAACCTGGGCAAATCATTTGACTTCTTTGAACATCAGTTTCCTCATTTATAAAGTAAGGGGTTTGGATGTTATGGCTTCTTAAGGTCACTTTCAAACTAAATTTATGATCCTGTGTTGAATTCCTCATACACATGACAACTCTTCAGTATTTCAGTATTTCCCAACCCTCCCTCTGCCCCACCTTTCTTCTAAAAAAAATTCCCAATTCCTTCAAGTGAAATTTACATGGCATATCTTCCAGAATCCTTTTCATCCTGGCTTCTCTTTCCTGGACATGTTCCAAGCCATCCTAAAATGTCATGCCCTACATTGAACGCAATAATTCAGATATGGCCTGATAAGCGCATAGAGCAATGGGACTAGCTCCTTATTCTAGATATGATATTTCAGGGCCTTACCCAGAGCAATCACTTCATCAGTTTTTGTTGAATCACATATTAGATTGTTTTAGTTGTCATACTGATGGTTCATTTTTTTTGCTTCTAGTACAATAAAGCCCCCGGATCTTTTCTTTTTTTTATGTGAATCATCATTTAGCTATGCTTCTATGACTTCTATTTGTACAGTTGATTTTTTAAATAAGACTTTACATTAATCCTAATAAAGTTTCATCATAAGATTAAGCCCAATATTCTATCTAGCTTGCTAAGATATTTTTGAACTCTATTCTGTTACATAATGTATTAGTTTATTCCTTCTTGATCTGTGTCATCCACAAATTCAATAAGCATGCCTACCTTTATAAAGTCACTTTTCATAAAATCACAATTTTGACTAGGTAAGGCTAAGGACCAATTCCTGGGATACTCTAGCAGAGACCCCTCTCAAGATTAAAACTGAACATTAATTATTCTTTGAACCAGTCATGCAGCCAGTTCTGAATCCCACCTTAACTGGGATTTAGCCCACATCTCTTCATCTAGTCCATGAGAGCACTGTGAAAAATTTTGTCAACTGGTTCTCTGAAATCCAAGTATAACTTATCTACAGATTCTCTAAATGAATCAGTCTAGGAACCCTGCCCAACAAGAAAGAAAAGAAGAAAAAAAGGAAGGAGGGGAGGAACGAAGGAAGGAGGGATGAAGGAAGGAAAGAAAGGAGAGTAGAAAGGAAGGAAGGAAAGAAAGGAAGGAAGGAGGGAGGGAAGCAGGAAAGGAAGGAGGGTAGGAAGGAAGGAAGATAGGAAGGAAGGAAGGAAGAAAGGAAGGAAGGAAGAATGGAAGGAGGAAGAAAGGAAGGGAAGAAGGAAGGAAAGAGGAATGAAGGAAGGAAAGAAAGAAGGAGGGTAGGAAGGAAGAAAGGAGGAAGGAAGGAGGGATGAAGGAAGGAAAGAAAAAAGAGTAGAAAGGAAGGAAGGAAAGAAGGAAGGAGGGAGGGAAGGAGGGTGGGAAAGAAGGAAGGAAGGAAGGAAGGAAGGAAGGAAGGAAGGAATTACCTTAGTCTACCATCATCTATTCCTGGCCCAAGAGAGAACTACAGTGACCTGAGTGTACCTCCCACCCCCCAACACATACACATGCTGTCTCTAAGCGTAATCAGCTTTTCTTTCTAAATGTTCATCCTGTTAACAGTATATTCTAAAATGCATCCAGGGATCAATACCAAGCTCACTGGCCTATCGTCTAAAGAATCCACTCACTTCCTCTTTTCGAAAATCAAGATCACATGTTCCCATATCCTGCTGTCTTGAGTGACAGACAGCTCATGGTCTGCAGGGTTTTTTCAAAGATCATTGCCAATGGCTCCTTAATTATATCCTCAAGAAGACCCAGATGTACAAGGACATTTACTGCAGCCTCTTTGTGGTGGCAAAAACCTAGAAACTAAGGGGATGCCCATCAAATGGGGAATGGCTGAACAAGCTGTGGTATATGAATGTAATGAAATACTATTGTGCTATAAGAAATGGGGAGGAGATGGACTTCATAATTACCTGGAGAGGCTTATACAAACTGATGCTAAACAAGAAGAGCAGAACCAGGAGAAACTTGTACATAATCACAGACACATCGTATGTGTGACGACCAGCTTTGATAAACTAGACTCTTCTCAGCAACGCACAGCTATAAGACAATTCTACAAGTCTCAGGATGGAAGGAGATGTCTACATTCAGAGAAATATCTAGGAAGAACAGAGTTTAAATGGAGACTGAAGCAACCTACATGCTATTGCTCTTTTCCATGTTTGGTTTTGTTTCCTTTTTCCCATTGTTCACTCCATTGGCTACAACCCTTCTATACAACCAGACTAATGTCCAATGTGAAAGTATTTGCAGATCCTATACTTGATTGTGTGCTGCCATGGAGGGGGAGGGGGGGAGGAGGGGAAGAGGGAGGGGAGAAAATTTGAAACTCAAGGAACTGTGGAACTGAATCTTGTAAACTAAAAGGAAATAAATCAATCAATTAAAAAAAATTATATCCTCAAGTATTCATTACTCTGGTATATAGTTCATAGGAGCCTGATGACTTGAATTTATTAAGGGCAGCTAAGTGTTCTCTGATCAGCTTCTCACTTATCTGAGGTTTCAATTTCCTGTTAATTCTTTTTATTCTATCCATTACATTCCCAAAATGGTTCTCCTTGGTAAATAAAAGCAAAATAAAAGTAGGGTAATTTTGTCTTCTTGCCATCATCCATTATCACCGTCCTGTCTGCCTTAATCACTTCTCTGACCTTTTTCTTGTCCCAATATAGCTTATATAAGGGAGATACATCAAGTCTGATTAGGGACTGCCATGATCTGCCTTATCTGTACTTAAAAATAACCCCCCTCTTCTTTATCGTCCTTAACGTTTATTACCAACTGTGGTGCCTTCTGAACTTCAGCAGTTCTGACACTATTTATACTACACTGTTCTTTCTTAATGTATTTATTCTCCATCAACAGCCCTTAATTCCAAATCCTGTACACATTTTTATTTAATAAAAGATGAATTTCCTCTGTATCCACATCACTCTCTTTAAACAACTCCCCTTCTTCATCAAAATTGCTTGTATGATCAGAATTTAATTTTTGAAAGATTCTCAGGCTGCTTATACCAATTTCCCCCAAAGAATTACAGATCATAGGACCTTACACATCCTTTCTCTGAACACTTTAAAGATTGTTCCCCCTAAATCTGAGGTTAGAGTGGAGTTTTCCCTTCTCAACAGTTATCATGATCACTTCTTCCAGATTCTCATCAGTTTTATTTCAGTATGCTATTACTCCTCATTGGTTATCATTGATAGCCAGGGCGACACAGTGACCCCCAAACCCCTGTCCTGACATAAAAAGAGATCCCAAAAGAAGGCTTCCTTTATGAACATCAACTAGCCAAGGAGTCTTAAGTTTTCTGAGATGTAGGTGAATCTTACTAGATTAACAGCCCCATAGCCTCACAGTAGCCTTTGATTGTTCCTGTTTCCCTGACAAGGTCTATCTATATACAATGGAAAAAAAGAATGGCGGGGTGAGAGAGAGTCATGCTGTAGCTCAAACCCCTAGGATTGTGCATACAGATGTGAAGTCAGGTTGGGAAGAGCCAACTTGCTCTCATGATAAGAATGAAAAAAGAGATATAAAAAAACAGCAACAAGAAGTTACCTAAGAGGGATCAAACCCATCCCATTTATATGCCAGTGAGTGCCAGGGAGAACTGCAGCTATAAGAGTTTTTTGTGCCTATGAAATTCTTCTGAATCCTTTTTTCTCTTCCTGCTCTCTCACCCACACCATGTGTGTAACCCAAAGCTCAATCCTGGGTATTTGGGTAATGCTGTCTTCGTTAGTGGAGAGACTGATTACTTGTGAATTCCAGGCTTTCCCGCTTCCCCTCACACAGGCTTGGAACAGGGAGGGCACAAGTAACCACTCTCTCCACCAATAAGGACAATCTTATGAAAATGCCTGATAGTTCTGACAAGGGGCATCACCGAGTGCTAGAGGCTCAGTTTGAATTAATTTTCCTCCATACTCCTCAGAAGGAAGATTATTCATTTGTTACTTTCCTACCCCCTCAAACAGCATAGAATGTGATGTGAATCCACTCATAGTCTAACAATCTAGGTCTAGGTCTGTTTGTGCCTCTCACCACACCTCCATCCCCACCCCTTTTACCATGTGACCATCGTGCCACTCAGAGACCTCAAGGCTTGCTGTAAAGGCTTGTCATCACTGTCTCCCTGGTCCTAGAATCCCACCATGGGGATCAGCACTGGGACTCAATTTAATTGGCTGGATGAACTGTCTGTCCTATATGTCTCTGTTTTCATTCTTGCCATTCTCCCTAAATAGAGGTTTGCTAAAGAGATCCTGAGAAGCTTGACCATGGCCACACTGAAAAAGCAGGACCCAGCCCAATAAGGCAGGAGGATACACCTCCTGAGCAAGAAAGAAAGGGTGGCTGGAATGGTCACTAGCCAGCAGAAGAGACTGAGAAGAAGCGGCCGGAGAGATAGAAAAAGAGAACCAGGAGGATATGAATGCAGCAGAGTACCCAGAAGAAGGAGTCGACAAAGGTGTTTAACAGGGACAAAGCCTGAAGGAAAAAAGCCCTTAGATTTGTCAATAAAGAAGTCACTATTGACCTCAGAGGGATGGATTCCAGTTGACTGGTAAAGATGGCAGCAGAGGTGGCTAGAGCAGGCTCTTAGCACTTCAATTGTTACATTTTCAGTGTGAGCATTTCCACTGCAAATCCAGGCTTTATTTATTATTTTGTTGATTTGTCTAGATTTAAGAGAGTGATAAAGGAAATGTTAATGGCTCAAATTAACTTCTTAAATGTGCCCTTCATGCAGTTTTTTTTTTCTTCCAGAGCCAACCACTAGAGGGAAGTAAGATTGCAGAGCCTTGATATCCAAGCTTGGCAAAATCAGTGGGAGGGGACAAACTTATGACAGTAGCTATGGTTGCCACCAGGATGTGACGAAATTCCCACAGGAATTTCTCTTAACTCTCAAGTCAAAGAAATGGCTGGGAGATCAGGTGGTGGGAGATCAGGTGGTGTGAGATCAGGTCATCAGAGAGTTGGGAAAGGAGGTAAAATAAAATATCGGTCAGAACTCTCTTCCTCAAGTATAGATTCTTTAAGATGGAAATAGGGGAGAAGCCTGACATTAGCTGAAAGATGTTTGGCTTTTCCACTAGGGTGTTATCTCAGTTATTCTTTCTCTGGGCCCCACTTTGCTGATCTATAAAATGAATTTATTTCAATTGGATCATGGTCTCTTAAACTATGCTTTGCAAAGCCCTTGGGAGTTTCTGTGTGAAATGAATTCTGTGAATGAAGCTTTATACTAGTGACTTTCTTCCCTTCTAAAATGTTAAATGTGAAATATGTATCAAAAATACTTATTACATGAGTGATGTAGTATGACAATAGGTCTAATTTCCTTTATTTTGCTGCAAAGTGAGTGAGAAAGAAATTCAAGAGTGAAGAACATTTTGTGGAAGAGTAAGACATCTAAGAGAGATCAGGTCTATCTATACTCAGTAAATAGAATCCTTCATGGCCAACGTTTATCTCTGGCCATGCTCTATTCAGGGCAGCTAGTGGTGCAGTGGGTAGAGCACTGGGCTTGGAACCAGACAGACTCATCTTACTGAATTCAAATTTAGCCTCAGACGCTTACTAGCTATGTGTCCCTGGGCAAGTCACTTAACCCTTTTGTCTCAGTTTCCCCAACTATAAAATAAACTGGTGAAGTAAATGGCAAACCACTCCAATATCTGTGCTAAGAAAATCCCAGAGAGTCAGAAACAACTCAAACTTCCTACTCTGGATCAGACCAACCCCTTATTTCCTCTCAACTTCCTCCAGAGAGATGGAAACAAATTAATCTCCTGCTGGGAGATCCTAATCCTCCCAGAAAAACACAAGACATAACAAATTTCCCAGATGCTAATCCCAGTGGCATCAGAACCTGGGGGGAGAAGGGGAATGGAAAAAAAAAACCCTCCCCAAATACAAGATACTTAGGAACTGAATCCCAAGTACCACTAAAGTCACATTTCCTGAGCTTCTTTATTTAGAAACTTCCTTGCAGTCCTGGTCGTACCACCAAGATAAGCAGCCAAATCAAAACAAATTGCCAGTGTGCCAGTGTTCCTGTCGCTGGTTTTCTTTGGTTATTCTGGATGTCTTCAGAGGGAGGCAGGGTAGCATCAGCTGATGAAACATCCCCTAGCCATGTGGTGACAGATGTTTACAAAATTTTACTCATTAGTTCTGGCTTATATGGTTTTGACCGGAAAAGGCACAATCTTCACTATGTGTGCATAAAAGGAGACATTTACTCTTCCCATCCTTTGTCACTGAGAAGATACAAGGAGGCAGATGTAAAAAGAATAAAGTTCAAGTTAAGCCTATGGAAGGAGGACCGCAAGAGAAGCAGAACCAAGTAACCAGAGCAGATAAGGTCCTTCCAGGACCTTGTAATACAGTATAATCCCAAGATTTGACACAATGACCAAACACAATACCAAAGGACTCATGATGAAACAAGTCATCCACCTCCCCAAAAAGAGATGATGGATTCAGATGAATTCAGAGCATGGACTGAGACATCAGTTTCTGTGTGTGTGTGTGTGTGTGTGTGTGTGCATACGTGTGCGTGTGCGTGCGTGTGTGCATGTGTGTGTGTGTGCTCGCGAGTGTATGCATGTGTGTGCGTGTGTGCGTGCGTGCGTGTGTGTGTGTGTGTGTGTGTGTATGTGTGTGTGTGTGTGTGTAAAGTGACCAATGCAGGAATTTGATTTGCTTGACTATAAATGTTTCTAACAGTGGTATTGTTTTTCCTTGCTTGCTCAATGGGGAAGGAAAGAGGTGGGAGAGAGAGAGAAGGTGAAAGGTGGGAGAGAGAGAGAAGGTGAAAATCAAATGAAATTAAACTTAGCAATTAAAAAGTAATAAAACCTATGATCCTATGAAATGCCATCCAACCCAGAACTAGCTGACTAGCTAAGGAGAATCTCTACGAATGAGGAAAACCAAAAGTAGGAAGTCAGGGTTAGGGCCACAGAAAAACTGAGCAAATATACATGAGGTGAGGGCATCATGGAGACAAGCTGATAATCAGGGGCTTGATGGTTGTGTCCAGCCCAGCATCTCAAAAGAATCATATCCCGAAAGTGAAAGATGGGTAATTGAGGAGGAAGTGAGAGGCAGGAGCCAGGGACTGGAAGCCCAGACCCACCATTTGTCATGCCTGGCGGTCACTCCACTCCCTCTTGGGCTGCTTCCATATCAGCAGATGAGGAGGTTGGACAAGATAAATCTGTAAGGTCACTTCCAGCTCTAAATCTTAGGAAGGAACATTCATGTGCCACTATTTGATGTTTAAGGATGAATCACTAAAAGCCCAGAGCACCTCCCCCTGCCCCACTTCTTCTCAACTCCATGGTGACCAGACCTGGCCTTGTACAGGCTCTGAACCTTCCACCAACACAAAGCCAGGCTTAGCAGGTGCACCTAGAAGATAACAAATACCTATTGTTCCCCCACAAAGGCCTTTACAGTTCCTCCCCCAACAAAATCTTCCATCCATCACCCCAAGAACACAAAGGGAAACCCTAATGCAAACAACTGAAAACTGGGTTTGGGTGGAGATAGGTGAGGGTGGGAAGGGTACAGGACATGCTCCATCTGCTCAGAGAGACCTGGGCCCTGCCTTTGGCAATGACATCACTGAATCTGAGAATTAGACCATCAAAGGTCACCCAGCCCAACCTAGAGCTGAGCAGGAGCTGTCACCTCAAAATCCCAGACAAGGGGCAGCTGGCTTGCTTAGAGACCTCCAGCAAAAGGCCTGCTCTGGTTTTGGACAGCTCATTGTTATCAAGCTTTCTTCTGTTAAATGAAAACTTCCCTGAAACTTCTTTCTGCTGCCCTGGGGAGCCAAATTTAATTCTTCTTACTTATAACATCATTCATCTATTTGACAATGACTAACCCAGGGCCAGTACATTCCAGAGCCAGGACTGAAGCACATCCAGGCCAGGTTTCTTTCCATTAGGCCATGCCATCTGTCAAAGAGCATATTATGCCCTCCCTGTTCTAGGCTGGACTGCTGGTGGCTCCCTCCCCACCCTAACTCCATCAGGCAGCAGACTGTTCAAGAGAATCCCAGGGAATAAATGTAACTCATGTACAAACCAAGACAGCCCCAGGAGAGTCCTCCCCTTGTCCAACTGTTGCTTTCTGCTTGACTCCATTTCTCTAATGTACTTTGAAAACCTTGGACCATGCTGGTTCTTCTCTCTAGTGAAGAGCTCAGATCCCTCATTGACAATCAGGCAGTTCTACAGCACAGGGGATAGAAATGGTGGACTTGGAATGGGAAGGACTTGAGTTCAAATGCTGCCTTAGATACTGACTAGCTGTATGACCCTGGCAAAGTTATCTAATCACTTTCAACCTTGGTTTCCTTTTCCATAAAATTATGAATAATAATAGTCCCTACCTCATAGAGTTATTATGGAGATAAAATGCGGTGTTATCTGTACAGCACTTTGCCCCTCTCAAAGTGCTATACAAATATTGGTTGTGATTATGATTAGCTTAAATTTGGATCTATCCTTATTGGTGGTCATGCATCCTCTTGGTGATGGGTGCCATCTTTCCTGGAACTTCTCCAGCTCCCCCTGGAATAAGCTCCTTTGACTTTTCTTATTTCAAAGCTCCCTCGTAGCCTACCCCCTAAATTCTTTCCATCAGAGGGAATTCCATCTCTCATGAACTCCATGACTCTGAAATTCCTATATTCAATCTCCTGACAAATCACTCAGGTCCACCCCCACCCCTCTCAGTGAGTGACCTTTCAAAATTGTATCTTGGTAGCTTACAACCTCAAGTTACTTCATGCAAGAATCACAGACAGCTTCTACCAACAACAAGTTGTTGTTCAGTCATTTTTGGTCTTCTCCAACTCTTTGTGACCCAACTGGGGTTTTCTTGGCAGATACTGGAGTGGTTTGCATTCCTTCTCAGCTCATTTAACAGATGAGGAAACTGAGGCAAACAAGGTTAAGTGACTTGCCCAGGATCACACAGCTAGGAAGTATTGAGGCCAGGTTTGAACTCAGGAAGATGAGTCTTCTTGACTCCAGGCCCAGCACTCTATCTGGAGAGTCCAAATGAGTCCCCCAGAGCATGTGCATGGTGTCTACAATGTCCACACTTCTGGGGAGTTATCTATACTATTCTTTATAGCACACTGTGTCTGAAGCTGGAAACAGAATGCTGAGAAGCCAGGGCTGAAGAGAATGTAGTTGAGGAGAGAGGGCCAACAGCCAAGGCTGGGACAAGATGTGCCCTACCAGTGATGATTAAGTAAAATAATAGATCCATCCATCATTGGCTGAAAGAAGATTGTACACTGTTTGGTGCTCTGCTCATCTCTAATTTTTTCACTCCCTGCACCCAAGAGGTCTGTAGCAAACAGTCAATCCCAGCAGCCTCAGAGCACGAGTTTCCGTGTGAGTGTGAGTGTGAGTACAGGAGAGAAGGTCCCAGGACAGCATGGATTCCTGGCCCCAGACCCTACTCCCTTGTCCCCATAAGAGCTCACACAGACTCACTCCAATGTGTTCACCCAGCAGCTGGTCCTCACAATGACTTATACATGAACCCATCATTTTTTAAGACAGTTTAGCAGAAGCAGCTTTTTAAGACATTTATAAAGCACAGAAAGGAACTAAATCTGGAATGATAAATATCTACCCCAAAATGGAAAAGATGGAGAGATGTAGGCTAGACAGAGTTAGACGAATATCCGCTGAAAGCCCTGAACTGGAACCAAATTTCTTTCCACGTCTGTTCCTCAGTTTCCTGGCCAGTTCCTCTTAGATGTCAGACCTTAGATTACAGTGTTCTGAGGTGAGTACTTTAGAATCAAACTCCCTCAAGTCAGCCATAGTATGGGGGAAAGAATCCAGATTAAGTGTCAAGAGAGCTGCCTTTAAGAACTAACTTAGTCATTAACCAGTGCTATGTCCTTGGGTCTCATTTCTGCATCTATAAATGGGGTTAAGAGGAGTGAGCTATGCATTACCCCAAACAATATCTAATGTTCCTTATAGGTTTATATAACAGTTTATGATTTCAAGGTGAAATACTCATGGTCATCTTTTTCCCAATGGGAATTTTCTACTCTTTAAAGACAAGACATGGGTGACCTTGGACAAGTCATTTAAGCCTCCCTGAGTCTCAGTTTCATCTATAGGGGGAGGAGACTCTATGGCCTCTCAGGTCCCTTCCAGCACTAGATCAATCTATCACTAATCAATCAATCAGTAAGCATTTCTTAAGCACCTCCTATATGCCAGGCCTGGCACTGGGGACTGAACCTAGAAGCCTAGGAGAACCTTTCCTCTTCCCAGCAGGATTTTTTATAGTACTGCTGGGCAGACATTTAAGCAATATTTTTCTTAACAGTTCCCAAAATCCTGTATTTCCATTTCCTTTACAGAGTTTCTATTCCCTTTTTGGGGGGAGAGGAGGGAAGAGGAGGTTAAGTGACTTGTCCAGGGTCACATAGCTAGTAAGCGTCTGAGGTTGGATTTTAACTCAGGCCCCCTTACCCCAGGACCAGTGCTCTATCCACTGTGCTACCTAGCTGCCCCCAGAGCCTCCAGTTATCAGGCAAAGCTGGAATAGAAAGCATTTGAACATTGACTTTAAGAGGCATCGTGATAGATGTTTTATATCCAACTGTTACTCACACAGGCAGATATCCACTAGAAACACCACATACACCAACAGCTCCCTCAGGGTGGTCTTGACATAAAGTTCTCTGTTTTCCGCCATATTCTCTGTTAGTGTTGTACCCCAAAGTCCTACAGAGCAGGGGGGACATACTGAGGGGGGCAGAAAAGCAGAACCCCATGGGCATTGACCCATCCATCCCTCCCAGTCCCCTGTGCCCCCTTCCCAAACCTGGCCCTGCCTCTGAGACCATCCTCCCAGCCCTAGAGGGTTGATGCTCTAAGCAGAGGTCACCAAAGGTGTGGTCAGAAAGCAACCTCTCCAGATGCTCCCCTCTACACTAACCCAAACTCCATCTTTGGGGGGCCCTGATTTCCCCTCTAGAATCCCATTCATTAGGCTCTCTCCTGCTTTCCTACCCCATTCTCTGATGACTTGGGGGCAGATAGCTCTGGCATAGACCCTGACCCTAGTGCCCACAGCCCCACCCCCACAATGAGCTCACATTCCCTCCATCAAGGTCATACCTCTTGAGCTCACAGCTCTTCATAGTCCTCCTCTAATTTCAAAGTCACCCCCCAACTTCTAGTACCCCACTGTAGCACTATGAAGTCAGCAGTAGCAGCTGGGCTCCTGGCCCCCTCAGACTGACACCCCCTCCACTGAGATCACATACCCCTCCAACTCCACCCTTCCCATTTAGCTCCCAGTCCCTCCTTCTCCCCTAGTTCATGGAGGGAGGCGACTTTTCTTCAGCTACCTCGGATGCCGCGACAGATGTGGAAACACATGTGGCGCCAACAGTCCATGCCTGATCCTTGAGGATCCCTCTTGAGGGGCCCACCTTTGGGCTTCTCTCCAGGCTGACTTGGCAAAGAACCAGAGATGGTGCAGATCTTCAGGGTTGCAGGTGGCGAGGGGGGCCCACTGTATGCTGGGTTGTCCCAGGCTCTTGGCCCCAGCCCCTGCATCTCCTGGCTCTCGAGATTACGGCTAGGGCTTCCCACAGAACGCATGGCTAGAGATGCAGTGGGGGTGATGCCAAAGGTCAGAGAGAAGCCTCAAGCCTCACCTGTTTGCACCCCACCTGCAGTGAGAGAAGAGGAACAAGGTGCTGGCCTGCCCAGAGCTCAGCTTAGCCCAGCCCAGCCAGGAGCCTGGGCAAAGGGAGGCTGAGCTCACCACCTCTCTGCCTGCTTGGGGGTTTAGGAGGAGAGGAAGCTCAGAGGCTATGCTTTGAGTCTATGAGGCAGGAGGGATAGAGGAAGAAAAGGGAGGGGGGATGTTCATCATCATACCAAGGGGGGCAGTATCTCAGGCTGATCCCTTAGAATAATTAGAGAAAACTGGAGGGGAGGAGAGGGGTGGGGCTGGGGTGATGGGTAGGAGGAGCTGGGTTGGGGAAAGGGACAAACTGGACAGAAAAGAAGGGGGATAATAACTGCTTGGGGCTGGGCTGGGGCTAGGCTTAGATGGGGTGGAGGAGAAGAGGAGACTCCCCTGGGAAAGATGATGAAAGGATCGCTGGGTTCCAGGGAAGAAGGGGGGGGGGAGGCGGTGCTGCAGCACAGCTGTAGGGCTGAGGTATAGTAAAAAGCTCCTGAAAGGGCCGATATGGATTTGAGAGGAGGGGGGCTAGAAAGAGAGACAGGTACACTCCTCCTGAGGTTTGGCCAATTGTGTGGAGGGAGCCTCTCTTACTGTCTCTTTGGTGGGGAGAGAGGGGGAGGATGGTCCTCTAGACTAGGGGGCAGTGAGAAGAGGAATGGGTGTGGATAGAAGGCATGAGTGAGCCCGCGGCAGCAGTTGAGTTGCCCAAGATGGCATCGGCTGAGAAGAGATAAGACAGTCAAGGGGCTTCCTCCTCCTGGGCCAGGAGAAGGCATCCCACCCCCTTGGCTCCACCCAGGAAAACTAGACTCCTTCCTCTAGCTAAACCTAACCAGGAAGGGAGAAAGAGCTGAATCCCTCCAGGCTGCAGAACTTGGGTGGCCAGAGGGAAACCATGGACACACTTAGAATCCAGGGAGTCTGGTCCAGGCTTCAGACCTAGTTCAGGGTCCTGCCTTGTCCTAGGCCTAGAATAAAATATTCCCATGTGAATGAGGCTGGCTTAAAAATACTCTAAATAAGGATAAACTCCAATTGTGTGAAGGTTTAGGGATGAGAAAGAGAATGGCAGGGAAGGAGAGAGAGGGCAAAGACAGAACTAGCCATGGAGACAATGCCAGTGGTAGGGATGGAAGGCAGAGGTAGATGAGGATGAAGGTGGAAAGCAAAGACAGGGTTAGGGTTCTGAAGGCACAGTATTAGGAAACATTCTCTTTTGTGTACCCTAAGGGTGATATGTGTCTAGTAGGGTTAGGGTTGTTTTTTTTTTCCATTTGTAATGCTAGGAAAAAAAAAAACAAAACTTGATGTGTTAGTTCTATTTCCTCCCCTACTTGAGCTGAAATTGCTGAGAGCTAACTTGGTAAGGGACCACAGACCTTGAGCAGAAGGTCACAAATTTACCTTTGCCTTATTGCTTGGCTGAGAGGCAGCCTGGGATTGGAAAACAGAAAAATAAACTTGATCCTGCATGCCCAGGTGTGCCAATCCCCAAGTCAGCTGAGGATGCATTCTGATGCCAAGACCCCATTCCTGTCTAGGGTGATGAATAAGCCAGTGGCATGGGGAAACACTGCAAATCCTAGCTAGAACCCATGACATGATTTAAAGGAAGGATTTAAAAGTTTAGGTGGTACTCAGCCTGGGGCCAGACAGCTTACTTTTACTGCTAATGAATAATAATAGAAGAGAGATCGATAGATAGATAGATAGACAGACAGACAGATAAGTAGATAGAGATAGTAGAGATAGGATAGAGATAGACACATGATAGATAAATAGATAGATAGATAAATAGACAGACAGAAAGATTAGATAGGTAGGATAGAGATAGACAGATGATAGATAGATAGATAATAGAGACAGATAACAGACAGACAGATAGATAGATAGATAGATAGACAGACAGACTAGATAGATAGATAGGTAGATAGAATTTATATAGCACAATTTTATATATTATATATAATGTATATTATGTGCCAGACACTGTGCTACGTGCTTTACAATTATTATCTTAGTGGTCCAAACAACAACCCTAGGAGGTCACTATCATGCTGTTGCTATCATGACCCCCATTTTATACATGAAGAAACTGAGGTGGACAGAGGTGAAGTAACTTCCCCAAGGTCACAGAGCTTCAGCGAGTGACCTTTCCCTTGTGTTTCATCACTTCCAATCTGATTCCAGCCCACCTTTCAGGTTTGTAAGACATCATGTGTTAAAACTGTGTGCTGTAACCAAACCAACCTGTTTACTGTTTCTCAGATGAGCATCTGTCTCTCACCTTGCCTTTGTAAGGGCTGGCTCCAAGCCTGGAACGCTCTCCCTTCTCACTTCTGCCCCACAGAATCCTTCATTTCCTTCAAAGCTGAGCTCAAACACCACCTTCTACAGGAAGCCTTTCTGATTCGCCCCATCTCCTGGTGAGTCTCCCCCACTCCCCTGACTTGTGTTTACTTTTTACTTATTTGTCATCAACTTTTGTGTGTGCAGGTTCTCCCCTCTCACTAGAATGTAAACTCCTTAAGGGCAGGGACTTTCCCCTGTCTTTTTGGATGCCCAGAACCTGGCCTAGGGCCTGACACACAACATGAGCTTAATAAATGTTTGTGGATGGATTACCTTGCTTCTTGTTTATTTGCATACATATATTATTTTCCCTACTAGACCAAAAGATCATTGAGAGCAGGCTCTGTTTTGTTTCTCATCTATTTACGTCCAACTCTGTATAATAAGGCATTTGAGTTGTTGCCTAACAAATGCTTCTTAAATTTATTAATTTGACCTTGGCTTCATTCTTTGACCTCCCAGTGCCTCTGACACCTCTATGGGTCCATGCCAAATAACCCTAAGCTATGACCTTTGACCTAGATGTCAGTCAATGCCCTGTTATGGGGGGAGGAGGGGAGGACCCACAGGGCCCAGCAAGCATCAAGGGCCAAACCAAGAGCAAACTCACACCAATAAGGTGAAATATTTCCTGTAAGTCTTGGGGAGGACTACAAAATCCGAGCCTATGTGCGACCTAACTAGAAGGGAATTTTGGAGTCCAAGTCAATAGCATAATCTCCCATAAGTCTCCTCTCTCCACAAACCAGGAAATACAAGACCCAGTGGTTTTGTGGCCAGCTGATCCCTTGGCAGAGGTTGTTACAATACGGATGAAGAAACTGAGGGCCAGAGAATTTAAGTGACTTACTTCATCTGCCTTCCCCTCTACCAGGCTGTGGTCACTTTCTCCCATGTGGAAATCCCTCTTAAAACTTCATTTTGGGGGGCAGGTAGATGGCGCAGTGAATAGAGCACCAGCCCTGGAGTCAGGTAGACCTGAGTTCAAATCTGACTTCACTTAACACTTACTAGCTTTGTGACCTTGGGCAAGTCACTTGGCCCCAATTGCCCTTCCTTCCTCCCTCCAAAAAGACCAAAAAAAAAAAGAAGCTTCATTTTGAGGAAGGATCTCTAGCCAACCATCCTTTATTCTCTGAACTTTGCCCCCATGTAGTTACCTTCCTCTGTCCCTTCCCCACTTTTCAGGTCCCTTTAAATATTGTCTTGCCCCATTAGGATGTGAGCCCCTTGAGGGCAAGGACTATCTTTCTTTTGTTTGCTTGCATTTGTATTCCCAGGGCTTAGAACTCTGGTAGATAGTAAGCTCTTAATAAATGCTCATTGACTGACTGATTGATTTGCCGAAGTCACATAGAGAGTGCTTGGCAGTCAGCTAGCAGCAATGGGTGGAAATTGCCCTGTGAGCAGCTTAATGACAGGTCTCCAAAGGTGGAAGTCAGCATGTTCCTCCGGTTTTCAAGGAAAGGCTGGCTGACCTCTTGATAGGGGTATTCCAGAAGGCATTCTGGTTCAAATCTGAACCAGACTGTCTCAAGCTCTCATCCAGCTCTCAGATTCTGTGGTTCTGAGTCTCCTCCATAAAAAGACCACTGGATTTGGAATCAGAGGACATGGGTTCGCTCCCCAGGTCTGCTCCCTATGTGACCTTGGGAGATCACCTAACCCTTTCCTACTTCAGTTTCTTTATCCAAAAAGGGAGGGGATTGGCCTAGATGACCTTCCAGCTCTAATAGACATTCTGTGATACTCTGATATGTCACTTTCTACTGGTCTTGCCAGGTTCCTGGTCCTGGCTTTCCTGCTCGACCTTACTTTGTTACCAACTGGAAAAAACTAGAGTTGTTCTCCCCAAGGGTGCCATATGCCCACCAAGAAAGCACATACCTATTAGTTTTTGGAAACCTCTTCCCTTCTGTCCCCCAGCCAGCTCCTCCCTAGTTCCTAATGTCCCTACTCAAGCTATGGCCCAGCCTTAATCATTTGATTGGAGCCCAGAGAGTGCACCGCTTAACCCGCCTTTTGGCAAAACCTCTGACTTCCCTTGTGTGTATGCCCTGAGACAAAGGCAATAGTATCAAGGACATCAGGCCACAACCCCTGGGTTGGCCAATTCCCTGTTAGCGTTCTAAAGGCAGTACTTTCAGATGGTTCAGACACGCCTGTTCTGCTAGAACAAAACCCCCCGAAACAATTTCCTTTTGCAAATTACACTCCTTTGACTGCTCCATGGTTACTTGAAAAATCCTGACTTTTTCCCCCTTAAATGCAATCCACACACACATATCTCATGCATGGACTGTCTACTTGAAAAATGTCAGGTAATGTGGCTCTCCCAGCATCTCCTATCTTATCTAGGCACATGTCATTCAATAGGCATGGAGTTCAGTGATGTTACATCTAGATTTTTCTAACCCAAATTGGATGGGGTTCATCTCATCTCCTGTCAGGTGCTAAATCAGAGATGCCAGCCAGGTTATCTCAAAAAGTTTCAATCATCAGGGAGTTTACCTAATTCCAGAAGCCTGACTCTCTCCACCTCTCCACCAGCCAATGAGAAGTGATTAAAAGTAGTGGGAGCGCCACAAGTTACTTGGGGGAGGGGAAACAAACACTCATGTGATTCCCCTGTCTGCCTTTTCAAGGTTGATGAAGATAGGAGATACAGAAGTTGATGACTACATCAGGGAAGCCTCCCAGGGATATGAATGCAGCCATGTCCCCCACTGATCCCAATTCAACCCCTGGGGACTCATGTGGGGCTGAGTCACTTTATGAAAATAAATAAAACCAAAGTTCTTCAGCTCTGGTCAACCTCTACTATTGGTAGGGGAAGTTCACTTATCCTCCTTCTTAAATCTTCCACTGCACACTGTCCCATAGGCCCATAAAGGTGATAAAACACACAGACATAGCTCACTGTAAATCATGGTAAGTTTCCAGACTCCTCATCACTCAATTTCCCCTTCCCACCAAGAGGAAGCTGGTCAGGAAGGAAGAAAACAAGCCTGCTGTGTGCTAGACACTATGCTTAGCATTTCACAATTATTGTTATAACAACCCTGTGAAGTAGGTACTATTATTATTCCATTTATAATTGGGGAACCCAAGGCAGACAGAGGTTAAGTGACTTGTCCAGTGTCACACAGCTGGTAAGCATCTAGGGCAAATTTTTAATTCAGAGATTCCTGACTCCAGGCTCAATGCTCTTTCTACTGAGTCACCTAGCTAAGTCTCCAGTGTCTTTAATGAATTCCCTAACTGGGACATCCTCAATTCAGTGTATTACATTGTTCTTTTCAAATTCCAGCACCAAAAGAAATTTGACCTAGAACTAAAAAATGTGTAGTATAGAAATGTAAAGAGTCTTTACATCAAAGTCCTAGATTGCTCACTGCAAATGTCCATTGGTTTTGGGGTGGTAGGCAACAAGGAATACTAGCTGAACTCCTCATTTTTCTTTTCTGAAACTCTCTCTAGAACCTAATGGTGAACTATGGATTTGTATCTGAAACAATTTGCAGAAGAAACCTATGACCTCTTCTCAAAAATGTCACATGGTCAGAGGGGCATGGGATCAGCCTGGGACATATAACCAAATGGTACATCCTACAGTGATGGTTTGTAGCCATTGAGAAGGTGGCTACAATGGATTGGTTCTAACTTCTTTATATTGTGCAGTGGGGAGGACAGATAGTGGACATGAACTTTACACATATAGAAGTTACTTACACAGACAGAACAAAGGTTTGAACCCTTGGACCAAAAAGCTAGGTGGTTTTCCTCTCTGGCATCTCCAAGCTAAAATGTTGATAATTGATTGACATTGATTTGTTAATCAACTAAAGCTAGATCAAGAATTTTGGGGGTTTTTCCTGCCTTTAGGCTAAAGTGAGTCTGTCACCATTCCTTTGTGGGAGGAAGTTGGGTTGTCTGATCACCTTTTCTTCTCCTCTGTTCCTTCCTCTCCCCACTCATGCATAGGAAAATTTCTCCTCAGGGCTGCAGTTGGGAGTTGTGACTAGAGGGGAGAAGATGGAAGAGAAAAAAAAAGGAGTATCTGGATCCATCTGGTAATGACCCTATTCCAAGGGTGGGGGCCAGAGGAGGTAGTGAGTACTTCTTTCCTTCATTTCCACCTTCACTCTCAAAACTTGGAGAGCCCAAAGACAATACCAATAGACGTAGTCAAATTCTACCTCACAGGCATCCCTGAGTTAATGTTAACTGTTAATGGCAGTTATAGCTAGAATATGTCTCACTGTCTTAGGAAAAGGTTTGGAGCCATGGAAGGGTGGATATAGAAGGTTTAAAGGACATTCAGAGATTTTTCTTGAGATTCTTTGGATCCCAGTCTATGGTCCCCAATGTTGTGAGGTGGTCACCCTCAAACTGAGATACCCTGTCTTTACCATCTTCCCCTTTTCTGCCAACCCATAGAAACACTTCTCATCTGAAGGAAGAGGTAAAGAAAGAAGTTTCTACTTCCTTCCAGAAATCCTACCTTCATGTTCCCTATTCTCTGCCCTTCCTGCCCAACCCTCTTCATTACCTTTTCACTCTTTGCCTTTCCAGGGCCTCATTTCTATTCCCTCTCCCCTTCTCAGTCTTCAACTCCTACTTCTCTTCTGCCCCTCCTTAGTCATGGCTTTTGCTCTCTTCCCCTTCTCTGACTATCCTGTATTTTCCCCCTTCCCCTCCTCTGCTCTCTTGATCTATCCCTAGCCCCCTTCTCATTCTATTACTTCCTGGACCTCCATAATCTATATCTGGATTCAAAATCTGATTCAAAAGGAACAGGGTAGATTAAAAGAGAGTAATGAAGTGTCTTTGTGTATTACAGAGACATTCATATGAGAGAATCCAGAAACCTGTCATGGAAAACATAGAGGAAAGCATATATATGTGTGTATATATATATATATATATATATATGTATGTATGTATGTATGTATATATCAATGAAGACACAGGAGAAATGATATTATTGTGGGGGTATGCTATAGACCACCCAGACAGAAGGAGAAAATGAATAAAGAGTTCAGTAGGCAGATAATAAATCTGACACAGAAGCATGCTATTATGGTGTGGAAGGACTTTCAGACAACTGTCTGAGCTCCTTCTCTGCCAAAAACAGAGCAACTAATAGTGTTTGCAATTGACCTTAACTTTCATTCTGTCCTGTAAAAAGCGGAGGAATAAGTAGAAGAAATTGCTCTTCTAGAAATGACTTTGATTAACAAGGAAGTAGAAATGATAGGAACACCACTTAGTCATAGAGGGTTTTTTTGACAAAGTAGAGGGAAACCTATCATTGTCATGTACCCTAGATCTAGGATAGCAAATTTCAAAAGCTTTAGAGAAAGGATAATTTAAAGATAAGTCAGCACAAGCAGGGCAGAAATCATAAAAGAAAGATCTAAAAATATAAGCAGAAATTATTCCAATGAAGAAGAATAGGAGGAACTATTTAAAGAGATTAATGTGGATGCACAGGAAACTCATTAAAACCAACTCAGATTTTAAAAGCATCTGTATAAAAAGTGAAAGCAAAGACAGGTAATGAAGGATGAATGCAAAGGAGTTTCTGGATGTTATAAGAATGGTATTAAGAACATTAAAATCCAGAAAGAGATGAAGCTAAAGATGAATGCCATAGGCAACATACCATTGAACAGGCAACATGCCCAATGCCATCGACAACTTGCCCCAATAGCCTGTTGGGGCAAGAAGAGGATCAAAGAAAGGGAAAAGATGGTTGAGTGGTTTTAAGAAAAATGGTATTTAGATATTAGGAAGAATAAAAAAAAAAACCATGGTTAAGAGTAAGTGAAAACTCAAAATAAATTAGGACATGATAAGACAGCATCACACTATACTGAATTCAAGCTCAATGAATTCAAGTCAACAGTCCCAGATTCAGTTAACAGTCAACCCTAGGCCACTAAGTGGGAAGAAGCTAGCAAGGATGCTGATTGAGCTATTGTTAGTGATCTTTGAAAAAATCTTAGTAAATAGGAGAGGTGCTAAAGAAGTAAGGAAGTATTAATTTTCAGTTTTAAGACAGAGAGAGATAATAGGGTTTACAAACTATAGACCAGTGAGCTTGATTTTTACTATTGGCAAAATTCTAGAATGCATTGTTAAAGGGATGAGCTCTTGTTAAATCAACAAACATTTATTGAGGGCCTACTAGAGCAATACTCTATTTTATGCATTGATTAAAATATGACAAGGGAACAGGTAGGTTTTTGCAAACCATCTCCTACAGAGGATAATATCTTTATAGTCATAATATGGATTGAAAGGTGTTGAAAATCAAAGACCCCACAATTGTTTGTTGTCTGTGGATTACAAAGTGCTTTAGTTTATATTGCAAAATACAACTTCAAGGCTCTAATCTCTCACAAAAGATTCCTGAGTAAATGTGACCACAGAGATAACAAACAGCTCAATGATCTTCTGATTTTTGATGTCAAAAGAGAGTCAAAACAGGGAAATATTTGCTCAATAAAGGTGCTTACTACTGTCATGTAAGAAGAGCCTTCTCAGAGTCCAAATTGAAGAGAGATTCTTATGGAGCATGAGGTACTTTAGATGCTCTTTGTATAGAGATAATATTGTGTCAATTGCAGTGAGACCCCCAAAACTACAGGAGCTTCTGAATGAGACCCATGATTATTCAGAGAAGATTGACCTAACAATAATCCATACAGGAAAAACTAAATGGATAAGAAATATCTATTTTCCAGATCATAATCTACAGTTGAAAAGCCAGTCTGGTGAAATAATACACCAATACATATATATTTGGAACAAACATTATAGACAGATAACAAGACATAGCAGTTAACAGGAAGAAAGATGATTAATTGGATGATGTTATTGTTCAGTCATTTTTAGTCGTGTTTGACTCTTTATAACCCCATTTGGGGTTTTCTTGTCAAAGATATGGAGTGGTTTGCCATTTCCTTCTCCAGCTCATTTTACAGATAAGGAACTAGTGCAAACAGGGTTAAGTGACTTCTCTAGGGTCACACAACTAGTAAATGAGGCCAGGTTTGAACTCAGGTAGAGGAGTCTTCCTGATTTCAAGCCCAGTGCTCTATCCACTGCATGACCTAGCTACCCCAGTTTGAAGGGCAACTGGGAAGTTGGGCCACTATATTTTGAAAGTTCCCAAGTTGTTACCTGGCACAAAACTCCATTTTTAAAAATAGATTCTCCAGGTAATGCTACTTGGTTGCAAATGTAATACCACAACCTCCAAACTTATAAATGACCCAAAGGGTAGTGGAGAGGGGTCATGATGGGCTTATAAGTTACAGTATATATCCAATGATGGTGTGTGCATAATAAGTGGAGTAAAGAACATTCAAATACTACCATAGGTCTGTAATCTTGTTAGTGACACAGATCACAAGACATCCTTGTCCTCTAATCCCACATGACTCTAATCACTTCTTCCCATCAATAATGGGTTCAGCCAACAGTCTAGAAACCTTTCTCCAGTTCTCATGACATTGTATGATTATCAGTGTATCATATAGGCTGTCCATTGGCTAGACTTCACTCTTGCCACAAGACCAACCTATCTTCCCATCATACAACTATCTGATGACTCCCTTTACACTACTCACTTGTGCAATTCTTGACTAATACATATTGCAGCTCATTCACACCCACCATGTTCCTTTCCACTGACCTTTCATTGAACCTCTCCTTGGATCCTTTGTAGACTCTGGATTCTACAGCTTGTAAACATCTAGTGTCACCTCAAAAATATAAGAAGTATGGCTGTAAGGAATTCCTGGTGTGAGAACAGATGTCCCTCCACCAAAGCAGATTATCACCCACCTGTGACTTAGTAGATTTATCCTAGGGAGTCTCCCAAAGTACACAGAGTTTAAATACCTTGCTTAGTCACAAACCTAATATATGTCAGAGGCAGAATTTGAAAACAGGTCTTTCTGACTCTAAGTCTAGCACCATGACTACTCTGCCTACTAGACCACACTGCCTCTACCACCAGGGAATAGTGTTGTTGAAAAGGTAGTCCGCTGTTTCAGGGAAAAACTTAACATCAGTAGAAGCAATGCACCATTTCCAAAGGTAATCCAGTCAGCATCTCTAGGCATTTCTGGGTCTAGCTTGTTATCAATCTACAGTGTTTTGTACTCTGTATGTGTGTGTGTGTGTGTGTGTGTGTGTGTGTGTGTGTGTGTGCGTACACATATATCTGTGTATATAGGTATATACATACACATATGTACATATATATGTATGCATGTATATCTAAATTGTGTATGTGTGTGTGACATTTTTATGAAACACTGTGTGCCAGATACCGTGGTAAGTGCTGGGGACAGAAAGAAAGGCAAAAGAAAATCCTTGCTGTCAAGGAGGAGGAGACAATATACAAACAAGATATATACAGGATAAATTGGAGATAATCTCAGAGGGAGAGTGCTAGCATTAAGGGGAATTGGGAAAGACTTCTTATATTTCCTGTTGAAAATATTATTTAATTTTTTTGACATTCTTTTCTTTTTAAATTTTGAGTTTCAAATTCTTTCCTTCCCCCCATCCCTTCTTCATGCAAGCAATGTAATGTCAATTATGCATGTGAAATCATGCAAGATATATTTCCTTATTAACCATATTGTAAAAAAAAAGCAAGAAAATTATGCTTCAATATGCACTCACAGTTTATTAGTTCTGTCTCTGGAGGTAGATGGCATTTTTTTCATCATGAGTCCTTTGGAATTGTCTTGGATCATTGCATCGATCAGAGTAGGCAAGTCTTTCGTGGTTGATAATCATTACAATGTTGCTGTTACTGTACACAATTATCCTCCAGAATGATTGAAGCAATTCACTTTTCCACCAATAGTTCATCAGTGTACCTATTTTCCCTCATACCCTCTAGTATCTGGCATTTCTGATAGGTGTGAGGTGGTACCTCAGAGTTGTTTTAATTTGCCTTTCTCTAATCAATAGTGATTCAGAGCATTTTTTCATATGAGTATAGATAGCTTTGATTTCTTCTTCTGAAAACTGCCTGTTCATGTCCTTTGATCACTTATGAATTGGAAAATGACTGTAGTCTTTATAAATATGACTCAATTCTCTATACATTTGATAAATGAGGCATTTATCAGAGAAATTTGTATAAAATTTTTTTATATTAGAAGTAATATAATGTCTGTGGTATCTTTTAGCAAAATGCAGTTTCCCTGGATATTTCTTTTAATGAGGTCTATTTCTGCTCTTATTTTGTCTGAGATCACTTCTATACCTGTTTGTTTGGGGGGAGTTTTGCTTCAGCTGAAGCATATTAGATTCTGGTCCGGTTTTTTATTTTGATTCTGTGTGTGTCTTTCTGTTTCAAGTGTGTCTCTTATAAACAACGTATTGTTGGATTCTGGTTTCTAATTCACTCCACTATCTGCTTCCTTTTTAGGGTGAGCTCATCCCATTTGCATATGCATTTGCATAGTTATGATTACTAACTGTATTATTTCCCTCTCCTCCATTTTCTTTTGTTTATTTTTCTTTCTCATTTTGTCCTATCCCTTCTTTTTTTAGTTTTTGTCTTTTTTGCTTTTTGGAGGGCAGGGCAGTTGGGGTTAAGTGACTTGCCCAAGGTCACACAGCTAGTTTTTGTGGTAAGTGTCTGAGGCCGGTGCTCTATTCACTGAGCCACCTAGCAGCCCTATCCTATCCCTTCCCAAAAGTCTATTTTGCTTCTAACCACTGCCTCCCTTAATCCACTCTACCTTTTATCATCTCCTATCCCCTTTCCCCTCCTATTTCCCTATTGGGTAAGATAGATTTCTATGCTCTCCGAGTGTGTATATATATATTCTTCCCTCTTTGAACCAATTCCAATGAGAGTGAAATTCAGGCTTTGACCACTTCCCCCATTTTCTTCTCCACTGTAAAAACTCCTCCTTACAAACAGTTTTTATTTGAGAAAATTTTCCCCATTCTACCCCACCCCTTCCCCTTCTCTCAGTTCATCCCTCTTTCTTACCCTTTCATTTTATTTGGAGGTCATTCCAATATAATCAACTCATACCTATGGCCTCAGTCTATTAACTTTCCTAATAATAATAAATTTCTACAAGTTACATGAATCATCTTCCCAAATAGGAATTTAAACACTTTAACCTTAGTTTTCTGGCATCATTCTCATTTCTTTTCCTAATCTTTCCTCTGTCACTCTTTCTTTAACTCTTCCAGGAATTCTTGTTGGGCTTAGGTTTAATTCATATTTTTCTTTGAGACTTTGGTTGTAACTGTTTCCCCATTATTATTTCTTTTGAGCTTGTTCTTGGTATTCCCTGACACATTAGTAGTTTTTTATGATTTTTTTACTTTGCCCTGCCTTTTTTTTACTTTGAAAATTATGTTAAAGTTGGGCTCTGCTCACGTGAGAGTAGCCAGACATTATCCCAAGTGAACTGCTGTTTTCTGCACTAGTTCTGGGTGTCTGCATGTTTTCAGTGCTTCCAAGTGGTATGATCTGGGGAGAGATATAGTCATTGCTCTCCTGGTCTGTGCTATTGTCTTTACCCAAAAAGGGCCCCTACTCCCCTGTAGTTGCAAGCACTGGTGTTCCTCTTTGCTTTGAAACTGTAGCCAGGGCCCCTACTCCCTTGTGACCAACCACCAGCCCTCCTCTCCACCCTGTAACTGAGACCCAGAACTGTGTATGGGCAATACAGTTGCTAATCAGCATCAGCTATACCCAGTGCCAGCAACAAATTCCCTGCAATACAATTCTGACCAGTCTGAGCAGAAAGCTTCCAAAGCTTCTGGAGTACATTTGTGCACTCCAGACAGGCCTCCACCCCAGACTGCTCCTATGGATCTCTAAGTTTTCTTAGGCTAAGAAAAATGTCTCACCCAGACCTTTTGTTGGTTCTGCCAGTCCAAAATATGACTCAAGGTGTTATTTTAAAGTTGTTTGGAGAACAGTGTTAAAAGTTCAACTGGATTACTGCCCCTAATATGCCATCTTGACTCTACCAGGGAAGACTTCTTATAGAAGATGAGATTTAAACTGGAACTTAAGGAAATAGCTAGGAAGTACAGGTGAGGCAGGAGAGAATTCCAGGAATGGGGGATGGCCAGTGAAAAAGCACCAAGTCAGGAACTATAGTCTCTTATGTAAGGAGTAGCAAGATGGCCAGTGTCACCAGATCCTGGAGTATAAGGTTGGGTGGAGGAATATGGTGTAAGAAGACTGGAAAGGTAGAAAGGGATCACTTTGTGCACTTTAAAAGCCAGAGGATTTTATTTTGGTCCAGAAGATAAAAGAGAATCACTGGGATTTGTGGGATAGGTGGCAGAGCCAGGGTAGAGGGGGAAAAGAAGTGACATGGTCAGACTTACATTTTAGAAAAACTGATTTGACAGATAACTAGAAGATGAACTGGAGTGGGGAAAGATTTAAGGCTAGGAGACCAACCAGAAGGCTATTACAATAGTCCAGGCATGAGATTATGAAGGCCTGCACCAGGATGGCATCAGGGTCAGAGGAAAGAAGGGGGCATATAGGAGAGATGTTATGAAGGCAGAATAATGAGACCTGGAAACAGACTGGATATGGGGGGTGAGAGGGAGGAGTCATGGGTAACATATCTGTTAGTCTGGACAACTTGGGGTTGTTTTGTTAGCTTGTTTTGTTTTTTCCCATGTGGATTGTTAGACTAAATTCTTTTGAATGATCACATGGGTCTCCCTCCAGAGACTCTGCAATGTATTCCCCTGATGGATAAAAGCGAACTTGGCTTGACTTGCCCTTGATGAAGCTAGGCTGACCCTTTGCAATAGTTGCTTCTTTTCCTCCAGATGCTCCCTTTGATAAGACATTGAAATCAAACTCCTTGACTTAGAGTTCATGGACTGTTTTCTCCCCCCTCCCATCCCCCTTTTTAAAAATCAAGATTTTTTTCCTTCTCCAATTTTGCAGTTCATCTCCCATTATCCAATATTTTTCAAAGATCACTGATATCTCAGCAATCACATCAACAGGTCTTTCAGTGCCCAAAAATGTAGCTCATCTGGGCCTGGTGACTTCAACTCATCAAGGTCAACTTGCTACTTTCCTTCTGTCTCTCTACAAACTTTGCTATTAACTTTCTAGTCACCATTTTTTCCATGTGGTTTTCAATATGGGTTTGCCTTTGCAATCTTATTTCCTCCTATTGTCTTCTTTGTACTGACTACTTATAAACGTACTTGCTGTACTGGGAGGGAGGAGTGGTCAGGGAGACCAGAACAAGGTACAATTTTAACATACTTTAAAAACAAACAAATTCCAAGTCTTTTTGTTATCTTTCTCTTTCCTTACTATTCAGCCCAATGTGACCATCAGCATTCTTTATATGATTGTTACAGGTTCATGACACTCTTCTGTAGTCATCTTCCATTACCTGCCCTTACTTCTATCCTTTGTGCAAATCTTTTAAATATATAAATTGGTTGGTTGTTTGGTCCATCCACATTTGTCTCTTCAGACAACTCTCCTTTTCTGCTTCAATAGAATCATTTTTCTTATTTCCTTCAGAATTTTGGATTTTTTTAAATAGAGTTTCTCATCCCTCCGAAGTGACCTTAACCTATGTACTGTCTATCCCTAATCCCCAAAATGAAGGGACAGATGAAATTGAGTCCTTCTTTCTTCCCCTTTGACATCAATTCTACAATGAAAAGGTCATGACTTCTACCCAAGTGTCCCACCATTCCCACCCCATAACCAGTTGGTGAGAATGAGACCTAGAATAGAATTTCCCTTTATGTTTTTTTCTGTCTTTTGAAAGGTGAAATTATTATTCATTTCATTCAAGAAATGAACTGCTCTGTCAGTCATTCAACAGCATTTACAAAGTATTTACTATGTACAAGGCACTGTTCTAAGGACAGGGGGCACAAAGAAAACCAAAAACATGGTCCCTGCCTTCAGGGAACTTACAACCTAGTGCTTTTGGTAAGGAGAGTGTTCCAGAGGATGCTTCCATAATTGGAATTCCCCCATCACCACTGGAACATGCCACATGTGCCAGGTTTGAAAATTCTTTCCTAAATTCTTCATCTATTTTCCTGTCCTGGCCGATCTAGGGGACGCTCTGATAATAATATTGCCTCTCTTTTGGCATCTGATAGTCGTCTCCCAAAAGCTTTCCACTATGCTTTTTCTCTTTGGTTCTTAAAATTCTTCCCATGACTACATCTTCTTAATAGACACGGATGCTGCTACTGCTCCTCCTCCTCCTGCTCTTCCTCACACATTTACCTACCTTATTTCTTTTGAATGACTTTCCAAATCCACAATCCATTCATAGGTTTCATCCCATGGCAATGAATGGGTTGATGTCAATAGGGGCAGGGGGAGAGGCAGGAAAGATCTCTAATAAAGCTGTCCTTGTCTCTGCTGTTCAACCTTCTTATCAATGGCTTAGATGAGGCCATAGAAGACATACCTGCTACATTTACACCTGACAAAAGAAGAAAGGACAGGACAGTGTCATTATCCAAAAAGAATTCAACAGGCTGGAATGATGGCCTAAACTGAATGAGAAGAAACTGAATAGGCAGGAGTATGCTAGTAAATGTTTAACAACCAGATTTCTAGAGAAAAAAAAAGTAAACACAGCCTACTTTTAAGTTTAATCTGCACCATTAACATTTCTTCCATCACTTTTTTAGATTAGACAATCAACAAAACAACAAATCATGCCCTGGTTTATAGTAATTATCCATTTCTAAGATGTAAATACTCACACTGAAAACTTAACAACTGGCTTTCATGAGCCAGTTCACCTGGCTCCAGCACAAACCAATGAGCGGGAAGAATTACTGCTCTTTAGGCTCAAACCAATAACCTTCACAAGTCCAGAATGGGAGGGCTAGGGTTAGACAATTCAACAAGCTTAATATGAATCTGCCATATGACACAGTAGATAAAAAAGCTTCAGAGTAACACTGATCTAGGAAAGCATCAGGGATTTGGAGCTGGAAAGGAACTTGGAGATCATCTAATCTACTGCTTTTATTTTATAGACAAGGAAATTCTGGACCCATGAAGATTAAGAGATTGCAGGTGGTAGTAACAGAGCTATCACATCCTAGAAATGATTTTGAGGTCCCTAACATATCTTAAATTTTTCAACCGTTAACTGAGATCCTCCCAGCAGGGACGCAGCCCAAGGGATTATTTGTAAGTATGTAGCAGAATGTCTCTCTAAAACCCCAGGAGACAACCACCCATCTAGAAAGTAGCAAATGGAAATGGACTATAACCTTAGAAATTCTAAAGGTAAGGCAACATTGTAACAGCAGAAACTTTTTTGGGGTCTGATACAGAATATTGACAAAGGATCGGCAGAGAATGATAATGTGACAGTCAGTCTTCAGTGGGAGGGTGGAGGGTTGGAAATGGGAGCATGTAAGGTACGGAATTCCCCTGGCTGGGGAACCCTGTACCTCCTCCATAACTGTGGGTGAGTTTGATACCAAAGGAAGAGGCTCCAGATTGATTAAACTCCGATAATCATTAAAATTAAACTCTGATAATGATTATTGGAGTTTAATCAATGATTATGAACACTTACAAACAGGGGCAATCTGGGTGGCTACCAGTGGATCCCCTCCCTCAAAAAACTTCCCTTGATTATTATAGAAATCAGATGAAGGAAGGAGGAGTCATGGGGTGCTTCGCTGTGGATTGATGGATATGTTGGGGTTTTCTGCTTAGTTCATATGTTGGCTAATAATTTAGTTTATACTTAGTATTGAACCCAGTTCCCAGACATCCAGGTGTTTACTCAGAGCTGTTGGATAAATGCCCAGGCACTCAAGGTTGGGTACTGGTCATGTACTGATCATAGTATCTAAGTTATGACTAAGTGTCTGAATTATAATTTAGTATCTAAGTTATGATTATAAACAGGTCGCCATGTCCAGGCTTTCACCTTTCACAGAGTTTAAGTAAATGGCTTTTCATTTCTTACTGTGTATTATGGCTTTTCCCCAATCAGGACCCCACAGAGCCCTTATTCCATCTCCTGACACAGAAATATCCCCAAGTGGGGAAGACTATTCATAGCGGGATGAAAGTATCCCCCAAGAACATCTGGTTCCCAGTGCCTGGATTCTGTGTTCATCAAAGAGCTCCTGGCTCTGACAGATTCTAAGTGGACTTAATAAAGGTGCTAAGGATATTTAGCCTGGAGAGAAGACCCCTGTCTAGAAGCCTCAGGAGGACTTCAAGTATTTAAAGATCTATCAGAGGGAAGAAAGAAAAACCTTGTCCCAACTGGCTCCAGAGGATGGAATTAGGAGCTATGGGTGGAAGATAAAAAGAGAGGATTTAGATCTGACACCAGGAAAAACTTCATAACTGTTAGAGTTTTCTCGAAGTGGAATGGGCTGCTTTGGTGGGAGGTGGAGGGGGGTGAGGGGTGGAGGGGGGTGGGGGGAGTAGGGTGACCTTATTTTCTTGAAAAGTCTTTAAACCAAGGATGGATGATAACTTGTTCCTTTTGGATATGGATTGGACTCAATGTTCTTTGAAGTGTCTACTAGCTCTCAATTTCTGTGATTATGTGATTCATCAGGTGGGAGGACTGCAGTCCTCCAAAATCAGAACGTGTCTCCCATCTCTCTGCAGACCAAAATTTCCTCATGGCTCCCCATCCACTGCACTCATTAATCATATCAGACAATTATTTTGACAGCCACCTGATTCTATATTATATAAAGAGGAGGGAGGGAAAGAGAGTCATAAGTAATAACAATGGTGGGAAGCAATTGAAGAAGAAATCAGGAAATAAGTGTCTAATTTACCTGAGAAGGGGAATAGAACTATCTTGTTCCCCTAAACTTTACCATTTCCCATGGTAAGGAGGGACATGGAATAAGCCTCAGTTTATTGAATCAGTTTTATTGAATTAGCGAAGTCTCAGTTAGTACAGTGGATAGAGTACTGGGTCTCAAGTCAGAAAGACTCATCTTCCTGAGTTCAAATCTGGCCTGAGACACTTAATATCTGTGTGACCCTGGGCAAGTCATTTAACCCTTTTTGCTTCAGTTTCCTCATCTGTAAAAATGAGCTAGAGAAAGAAATTACAAACTACTCCAGTATCTTTGCCAAGGAAACCCCAAATGGGGTAACAAAGAGTTGAACTCGACTGGAAAACAATTGAACAAATGAATACTTTATTGAATTCTCAGTTTATTGAGCTTTAAACTAATCTCTCTTTAACAGTCAAGGTATGTGTTCAGGAGGGGAGAGAGAAGAGCTCCCTCCAATTGCCCTGCAATCTCATGGGCTATCTCAGTTTTTAGTCTGGGGGAAGGGCTATTCCCTTTCCTGAATCCTAGGATCTTGTAGGGTCTCAGAGAAAGGAGGGATGGAGGGGCATCAGGAGGAATTCAGACGTTACCTCACCCTGCCCACTCTCTTCTTCCCAGGTGACAAAATAGAGAATGAAGTCTTCTCTTGGGTCTCCCCCTCCCCCACGCCAAATAGTCCCAGACATCACCAAGCTTGTGAACTGTGAGGAGAGTGCCTGCTGAAGTCTCCCATCTCCATAGCAGGGCTATTACTGGAGATGCTAGAATATTGGTCTATGATTTGGAGTTGGCTCCTAACCCTGCTACCCAGGAGATCTTGGGCAGGTCAGCATATGACACCACCACGTCTTCTGGCCTAATTTCCTTTTCTTTTTTTTTTTCTCTCAATGACTTGTTTATTTACTTTTAGCTTACAAGATTCAGTTCCACAATCCCTTGAGTTTCAGATTTTTCTCCCCTCCCTAATCCCCCCTCCCCCATGGTGCTGTGCAATCAAGTATAGGATCTGCAAATACTTTCACATTGTACAATAGTCTGGTTGTAT
>CM053582.1:545525805-545553086 GCA_028627135.1 Pseudochirops cupreus
CATGGTGCTGTGCAATCAAGTATAGGATCTGCAAATACTTTCACATTGTACAATAGTCTGGTTGTATAGAAGGGTTGTAACCAATGAGTGATCACTGGGAAAAAAGAAACAAAACCAGACATGGAAAAGAATGATAGCATGTATTGCTTCAGTCTTCATTTAAACTCTAGTCTTTCTAGATCTTTCTCTGAATGTAGACATCTCCTTCCATCCTGAGACTTGTAGAGTTGTCTTATAACCCTGCTTGCTGAGAAGAGTCCAGTTTATCAAGGTTGGTCGTCACACATATGATGTGTCTGTGATTGTGTACAAATTTTTCCTGGTTCTGCTCTTCTCACTTAGCATCAGTCCATATAAGCCTCTCCAGGTAATTATGAAGTCCATCTCCTCCCCATTTCTTATAGCACAATAGTATTCCACTACATTCATATACCACAACTTGTTCAGCCATTCCTCAATTGATGGGTATCCCCTATCTAATTTCCTTTTCTGAGGTTATTAGGCCAGATAATCTGTACTGTTCACTCAAGCTCAGAATCTATGATTTGATGCAATTAAGATAAAACTGAGGTTTTTAAATCTTCGCCAAGGAACAAGGGGGGAAAACAGTGTTTGAGGTAGGATGGTGGAGTGGGAAGAGTATAGAACCAAGAGTCAGAAAGTTCCAGGCTTATTTCTAATGTAAGGGTAGGCAAGTCATTTCCCTCCCCATCTCCCACCCTGTCCCCTCTCTTAAAGAGGAAAGTCACTGTTAAGAACAGGGCTGCTCACCCCCATCTCTCTGCAAAGTCCATAACCTGGATGTTCTGATGGCTGTCCAGTCAGGGAAGAAGGAACTAAGTATTTTTTAGGTGACTTGCCTTAGAGTCACACAGCTTGAGAGTGCCTGAGGTCAAATATGAATCCACTTCCTGACTTCAGGACCTGCACTGGGGAGGGATCCAGAGGAGTTGCCAAGTTAGGAAAAACTTCCTAGCAATTAGCATTCAAAAGTAAAAAGGAATGGGCTGCTTTCAGAGGTAGTGGGCCATACCTGATCAAGCAATCAGCACAAGCATTAAGTGTTTCGAAAACTTTAAAGTATGATATGTTAGGTATTATTATTATTAATTATCACAGGAGACAACATGCACATAGTTAAGCTTATGCAAAATCAGTGGCAGTTTGCAAGAGGGAACCAAAGATTGGCATCATGTAAAAGGTGCCTGCTGAGCTGGATGTTAAAGAGAACAAGGGCTACTAGGAGGCAGAGGGGAAGGGGGGAAGGGGGGAAGGGGGGAAGGGGGGAAGGGGGAATAGCCAACATGGATGTATAAAGAAACAATGTGTGATGAACAATGAGAAGGCCAGTTTGACTGCACTGTGGAATGTAAGCCATCGTAAAGGTAGATTGGCAGTTCACAATTCAATTCACTTAGCATTTACTGAGCACCTATTATATACATGAGACCCTAAAAATACAAACCTAAAATAATCCCTGTCTCTGCCATGTGTTGTGCTGAGCTGTCCCAGTGCTCATGTTCAATGCTGCAGGTATTCTCAGGGCATCTTGGTAAAAAGAGACTCACTACTAAAGACTAAAGCCAGGGAGGGTACTCATAGGCACAACAAAGGCGGAACGAGGAGGGGAGAGTTGTTTTGTTTTGTAGTGACAGGGAATATTTGCCTGAGAATTGTGCAAAGCTCTCAATGTCTCGCTGACTTAGAAAGAGTTCAAGGACGGCACTATCTTTCTGCCCAGCAGCCTGGTGTCATGGATTAGGAGTCGGAGGGATTGGGTTCCAAACCTTGTTTTTTACTTATGACCTTGAGAGGGTCACATCTTTCTGGGCCTCGGTTTCCCCTTTTGAAAAAAATGCGGCGGTTGGTCTTGGTCATCTTGAAGATCCCTTCCAGTTCTAAAAGCTGTGATCTTCTAGTTTATCACTGATACAATGAGGACACCATGGACACCAGGTGGGGCTCTTTCTCCATTCTGACCAGCATTTGGTTTGGGGCTGGCAGTAGAGGAGCTGCCACGGCACTACCCACAAAATGACCACCAGATGGCAGCAGAGCGCACTCCGCTGTCATTGGAGACAGGTTTGAGAGATCAGAAGAATGGAGAGGCAGGTCCTCTTCTAACCAAATCCCTTTAACAAGCTATTTTTCTCCCCAGTCACCTCGTCTCTGTTGTCCTCTCAGGACAGCCCTGGGTCTAAAAGTGGGAAATCATCTGGCATCTAATTTAAAAACTCTCAGACCCCAGCTGACTCACATCACTTCCTAAAGCACAGGTCAGACCACATCACCTCCCTATACAAGAAACTCCCTATTTTTCCCAGGATCAAATATAAAATCCTCTGCCTCTGAAGGCTAGCTAAATGATGGAGTGAAGAATGCTGGGCCTGGAGTCAGAAAGACCTGAATTCCAATTTGTCCTCAGACACTTACTAACTGTATGGCCCTGGAAAAGCCACTTCACCTCATAAAATGGGATGCTAACAGCACCAACCTCACTATCCTTCAGCCAAAGCTCAGTGCCTCCTATGTATCCATTTCCTGACTAAATTCCTGCTACGCAGATGGAAAGGTTAATAACCAGTCTTGAGCCATAGGATGGTGTCAGCTTCCCTGGCTGTAGCCCCTTCTCTCTCCTTCAAATTACCTAGTTATGTAGTGGCCCTCCCTACTTTGGGGCCTAGAAATTGTGCCAGATATAGAATAAGTCTCTAATGAGACCAGATTATGTCCTATCACATCCAGATCCCAAAAACTTAACAGCCCCTGGAGAGCTATATACTAATCCAGCCAAAATCTTACACTCCTTTCCCTTAACTCCATGGGACTTGCAATCTAGCCAGCAACACTCCAACCCCTTCTCTTCTTTGGCCTGGAAAAGAACAGAGCCACACCCTGTCTCCTTCCCACAGATGTTATGGTAGAAATCATGGTTTCACATCATAGCTTCTTCCCTCGTGGATTCCTGTGGTCTTACAAAGCCCAGGAAGGGGCCAAAGCCAACAGGACCACCCTCCCTAACTGGTGACCTTACTGCAGACAGAAGAGGGAAGGGATGGGCATGGTGGGGGGAGGAGAGAGTCATGAAAGAGGAAACTGGGCCTGGCAGGGAAGGAAGGAGATGGAGAAATGAAGCGTTCACTGGGATTGGACACAGATCCCCAGGAATGGGGAAACTGGTTCAGACCAGAATGGTACAAAACTCATCAGCAATTGGAGGAAAGGGGTCAGGATCTGGTTGGGCTGGGATACAGATCTCTAGGAACTAATAAGGTGGTTAATGGTCTGACAGGGGTGGCATACAGAGACCTAAGATAAGATAGTCACAGAGTTTCCCAGTTGGGCACTTGGAGGTCATTTAGTCAAAAATGAACCATTTATTAGTCACGGTCCCCTTCTAGAATGAAGGACAAACAACAACAACAATGATGTGCATGGGTTATGTTCCTGACATAGTGCCAAGTATCAGGAATATGGAGAAAGGCAAGACCAGACTCTGGCTCCAGGAACTCACATTCAAATAGAAAAGTCAAACATCTAAATAATTAGATCAATATAAGATTCATAGAAAATTAATAGAAGAACCCTAGAAGGGGTTCCCATCTCTAGCTTGAGCAACTGGGGAATGAGAACTGCCCTGTTCTCGTGGAGGGTATCTCAAGACCTCAGGAGAGATGGCAACTCACAAATACCCCCTACAGAGATAGGTCTCTGACATGGAGATCCAGTGTTTTCTTTAAACCCTCCAGTGAGGTGAGGGGGGGAGGGATGAAAGAAAATGAATATGGTTCTAACTAGGATGGAACACCTCTCCTAAGGGTCTAGGAAAGGAGTCAGAATCTCGTTGGGATGAGACACAGATTCCCAAGTATTGAAGTAAAGGTTTCAGGATGTAGTAGAAATGAGGCAGTCTCTAGGAAGTGGACAGGAATCATATTCACTGATGAGACATGGCATCTTATGGAGAAAAATGAGTAAGTTAGGGTTTGTCTTGGGTGGGACACAGTCCATTCCCCACAGATTTGCAAAGAAGGGGTCAGGATCTGACTTAGATGGGTTACAACTCTACAGAAAATCCAAAAGAGAAGGATTTGGGATCCCATTGGATTGGACACAGTTCCCCAAGGTTTAAGGAAATTTCACAAATGCACAAACATATTTTAAATGCCTACACTCATCACAATGGTTGTAAGGGATTAGGAGTAAGCTCTCAAGGAACTTACCTTCTCATAAAGGTGTTAAGAAAACAGAGATAGAAGATTACAGATACAGAAACACAGACAACACACACACACACACACACACACACACACACACACACACACACACACCCCATCCACAGCAAAGTCAAGAGTTTATAAAGCCCCAAATATATAGCTAGATCTTAGCTGCACGCTGTGGGGTACGTAAGAGAAGGAGAGACTATGCTCGTTGGTGGATGGATTGCTCTTTTTGCCCTTGTGCTTGGGGAGAGAAGGCTCACACAAGGAATGATGAAAGAAAAAGAGACCCAGCTCCCTAGTGAATGAAGAAGATATGTTTGATTTGGAATTGGCCACAAGTCTTTATGGGTTGAGAGGAAAGGACCAGGACCTGCCTCAGATAGGACCTAGCTCTCTACAACTGGGGTGAAAAAATTAAGTTCAGAATGGGATAGGAAAAAAACTTCCCAGTTTTGGGTGGGGGAAGTCTTGGATTTGGAGTCCAAGTGCTTAGATTCGTGTCCCACACTGGATGCTTCCTTGACAGTCAGGGATGTGATAGGGGAAAGATTGGATTTTGAGTTAGAGGATTTGGGTCTGAATCCCCGCTATTACTTAATAGCTCTGTGACTTTGGGCAAGTCATCTGGCTTTTCTGGGCCCCAGCTTTCTCATCTATAAAATTAGGAAGTTAAGTCACAATCCAGAGGACTAATGATGAAACAGTCTACCCACCTCCTGACAGAGGGCTGATGGATTCAAAGTGCAGGTTGAGACACATTTAGAGGGGATACAGCCAACCATGGAATTCACTGTGCTTAACTTGTCATGTTTGTTACAAGGGGTTTGTTTTTCTTGCTTTCTCAATGAGGGGAAAGGGTGAGAGGGAGAAAAGGTGGAACTTTTACTTGAAATTTAATGTAAAAAGATACAAAATAAATAAAATGAAGGGGTCATCTCTGTCCAGTTCTAAATGTTATAATCTTAAGAGAGGTAGTATGACTTCTAGACTTTGACTGAGTCGAATGGATCGTAGATGCCCAGGGATTAGGAAAGAGAGAGAATGTGTGTGTATGTGTGTATGTGTACACATATTATATATATAAAACACCTCCTTCATGTATCTGTATGTTATAGAAATATGAAATCTCTGATACTGGGTACATAAGCTAGATAGGGATATGGTGGGCCAAGTCTGATCATAATGCTGACCTGGGCTCTAGGTCAAAGCAATGAAATCTAGAAGGTCCTAGATGACTGGGAGGAAGAGGAAAGGTGGTTGCTCAGATTTGGGCTGTGTAGAAACTCACCTTTAATCCACTCATTTTTCTTGCCTGGGTCTCAGCTGGAAGACAGGCCTGGGACAGTGCCAATGTGAATCAATCCCTATAGTCTCAGTAAGTGAAGAAGAGGTGAAGAAATGGATTTCTGTGACTGATTATGTAGCAAGGAGACTGGGCTGTAGGTTCCAGCTGCTATGGCATCCCAAACACTAAATGTTCTGGGAAAAAAAGGCAAAGTAATTCTGAACTTGGGGTTCAGGCAAGTCAAGAGTGTAGACTGCTGAAGAAACAGCCTGGAAACCAGCTCAGAATGACCTGATTCAACACCAAGGAGAGACAGGACCAGAGCCAAAGAAAGAATGCCATTTCCTTCTAGTCTGCTGGGCAGCTTTGACCTTACAAGATGTCCAGGTTGGGGAGAGAAGGAAGACTACTAAATTAAACACCCCTGAGCCATGGTGAATTGACTACTTTGCCTAGGTAGGCTGGGACAAATGGTTAGGTTTTCAGGGATTGAAAAGCCTAAAAGGTCAGATCTGTTCTGGAAAAGAAACCTGGGTTCCCCACCAAGAGAAAGAAGCATTCTAATATATAAGACGTCATGGCTCAGTGGGAAAAGCACTGGCTTTCCAGTCAGAGGCTCTGGATTCAAATCTTGTCACTGCTCTTTACTACCTATGAGACCTTAGGCAAGTTGTTTTAACCTCTCTATCAATCAGTAAAATGAGAGTTGGACAAAATGGTCTCTGAGGTCTCTTTTAGAAGTAGACCTAGGATCCTATAATTCCTGGTCATCTCACTGCCCTCTTCCCCTCAGATGACCTCCTGGGTGTATATTGCTCTCATTCCTGTCGCTTTCCCTTTTTCTTTTTGGAACCCCAACCTTTCCCATGTTTCTTTCCTCACTAACCCAAGTCATATTTCTCTTTCAAGACCCACCTCTTTCCCTACCTCCTCCTATATGCCTTCCCAGACCACATAAGACTGTTACAATCCACATTACACACACTCACGCTTAATCAAAAGGAAGAGTCAATAATAAAAGTGAAATTTCATCTGTCACAGATTCTATTTGTCCAGAATATAGAGATTCGAGTAGATAACCTCAATGTAACTAAATATACAGAACAATATATTTACTTATCTGTGTATATATTGTTTCTACGGGTAAAATATAAACTCCTTCAAGGACAGGGAATGTTTTCTGTACTTTTGTTTGTTTGTTTTTGTGTTGTTCACATAATTTTGAACTGAATTGAAATCAGAGTTTCAGGAGAGAGACTTGAACCACATTTCAGGTCATGGTTCTGAGAGAATGAATTTAGAATCGGAAGATTGGAAAGGCCCCCAAGACTATCTAATCTAGTCTGGAGTGGACAAAGAATGCCTTCTGCATTGTCCTAACAAATACTCCCACAGCCTCCATTTGATGACCTCCAGAGATGGAAAACCTGCTAGAGGGATTGCATTCCATTTTCAGGTTCCTTTGTTAGGAAATTTTTCCTTATACAAAACTGAAATCTTCCTCTCTGCAGTTTCTACCCATTGTTCTCAAATTCTTCCCTCTTGGACCAAGCAAAACAATTCCAATCTCTCTTCCACAGGACAGATCAAAGATGGAAGACAGCTTCCTTATCTTATCTTACCCAGAATTGTTATTCCTGTTTTTTAACTGATCCTCTAATGGAATGGTCTCCAGTGTACTGACTGACCATCCTCTGCCCCTTCTACTGGGCAGCCTCTTGTAGACAGACGACCTTCAGTTTGGCAGTGCCTTTCTTAAGATGTGGCAATCACTTCTCATGTTCTGGACGTTACAGTCCCCTAGTGAAGCCTAAAATTAAATTAGTTTTTGTCATAATGTCATAATCTTGATTCATATTGAGCCTGCAATCTACCCAAACACCCAAACCTTTTTTGCAGAAATTCTTGTCCTTTCATCTTGTGAAGCTGATTCCTTATACCCAGGAGGGGAACTTTTTAAAGCTATCTCCATGAGAAAATTTCCTCACATGCACCTTTCTTTGGCTGTCTCCCCCACCTCTGCCACCAACTCCTTTCATGAACAGTTTTGCTCCTTATGGCTTCCCCCAGACTTCATGAGGCTCCTAGGGGAGAACAGGGCCCAGTGGGGGTCTCAGCAAACACTCATTGAGTGGTCAGTGAATTGAAAACTCATGTAGGTATTTTGGGGTCATGGGTAAGAAACTTCCAGAGAGCAGAGTTTGGGACTCAGGGGTCCTAGGCAGAAAATCTCCTATAGGGGAAACAAGTAAGTTAGTCCTTAGGCTCCCCCTACCCTAAGCTAGCCTAATGCTAGCTGCCCTTTGGAGCTCCCAGCACGGGTTACTGTGATGATCTGAGTCTGCAAAGGAGGGTAAAGGTAGAAAGAGGGTACTACAGGGCAACAGGATTCAAAATGACCTCATTCTTTGCCTGAAGGAAGCCTAGAAAAGAGCAAAGAGCAACCAGAGCTCCGCAGTCAGGGGACTTTGTTTCACATCCTGCTTCTGATACCAGCTGTTCTTCATCATGCCAGTCACTTGATATTCCTGGGTCTCAGTTTCCTCACATGGAAAATGAGGGGATGGGACTAGAGGACTGCCTTGGCTCATTCCAGTTCTAGATGGATGATCCTATGATAGGTGTCCAACCAGCCGAAGAAGTGTATCAGGAAGAAGGGGTAGAGCAAGGATTGGGATCCCAATCCAAGACTGGAGTCAAGGGAGTCCTGGATTCTGTGCCTGGAGGCAGGATAGGGAGGCAACAGTCCATAATAATTCTGGATGAGGATCAGAGCCCTTCTCATCATTAGGAAGCAGGTCAACAGAGGGGAAATTATGTAGTCCTTAGGTGCCTATCCCAATGACCATACATTTGGGAACTCCTATCCATGTTAGGGGAAGATGGAGGTACACAAACTTTCCTCACCTTTAATGTCAACTCCCAGAAAGCTATTCTATGTACTTATGGCCTTCCCAGGCAGGAAATCAGAAATCATCTTGCTGAGGGCACATAGTAATAACTTAATAATTCAATTCAATTGACAATTGACTGACTGACCAACGAGCTACCTGCCTGTCCACCTGCCTGCCTTGGTAACTGCCTCCTGTCGTAGACGTATATTTAGTAACTAACCTGCTCCCATGGAGTACTGTGTCTCTTCTGTGCACCCCTGGGAAACACATACTTCAGGCCCCACTAACTCAACACCAGTCAACATAAACTTTTAGAACCAGAAAATAGATAATAGCAGATTTGGAACCTAACAAAAATTCATACAATCTTTAAAAAGCACAGGCTTCTCATCCTGAGGCAACTATAGAAAGATTAATACTTCTTTATCAAAGAAGAAAATTGTTAGAGGTTTGCAGGGAAGCTGATAAATGGGTTCAACATTGCAGAAGTATTTCTGGAACAAACAAACCGCTGAGCCCCAGGCAAGGCTAATGAGGGAAAGGTACATGTCAATGGATATGTCAGATGCGGCTGAAAATGGCTAGCTGTCAGATGGAGCCCATGAAATAGCTGAGATCCAAACATGGAATCAAAAGGCCCTTTAAAGGCAATATCCAGGTGAACTGTTCCAATAATATGTTGATACAACAGTATTGAATAAATGATTTAGTCATGAGGATTTGTTTAATCATGGAGATTTGACTAAGGAGTTTATGATGGCAATTTAGGATCAGGTCACAAGCAGCAGAGGTGATAGGGGGTTATCCTTAAGAAGTCTAAACTTATTGATAATACAGATGACTCAAGGAAATTGTGGAAACCATGCAATACATAGTTGTAGGTCACAGCAATGTAGCACCTAGCAAACACTAGAAAAAGGTATTGAGGTGGCTAGAATTACACATCTGAAAATCATTATCTTTGAGAAACATGCAACAAATCCCCATATTACAAATAGAAACCTCAAATTTTCCTTGAGAATTCAATTAATAAGATGTCCTGAAACCAGAGTATTATTACAGATAAAGCTGTCTCCCACAATCACCCAGATATCACATTGATCTATAAAAATGGAAGAACAGTGTTTTAAATGGGTATCGTCAAACCAAATGATCATCATCTCTTAGCAATCAAACACTTTTCAGTTCTAGAGACCTAGTGAAAGAAATCCAAAACACGTGGGAAGAGGATGAAATGCCTCTCACCCCACCATCCCACCCATCTGCAATGGGAGCAGTCCTCAAGAGGAATCTACAGAAGATGAGTTTATATCCCAATTCTTGTATTCACCTACAAAGAGCACTTATTTTCATCATCACCACAATAGTTCATAAAACATGTTTAAAAAAATAAAAATAATATCACAATAGCGACTTGTTCTAGAACTGTCTCTGTCTCAATTCCATGAAAGAGATGAGATGAGGGAGATAATCATAGTTGACGTTAATAGTGTTTTAAAGTTAACAAAGTGCTATACACAAAAGTTTTTCATTTGATACAACTTTGGTGAGCTAGGTACTACTTGATGTAGTTCAATTCAGTAAAAAAGCAAAGCCTCTCCAAATGAAATAGTCCCTACCCTCAAGGAGCTTACATTCTACTAGAGGTTAACCACACAGAGACATGAATTAAAATGTATAAATGAATACAGAGTAATGGGGGGGGGGAGTAATGAGAAAAGCAGGAAAAGCCTCTCATAGGAAGTGATCTGAGCCTTGAAGGGAGATAGTCGATCAATAAACATTTATTAAGCACCTACTATATGTGCTAGGTACTATGATACATTCCAGGTCACGAGGAGGAAGAGAATTCTGGGTAAAGGCAGGAAGCTGGAAGATAGAATGCCTTGTACAGGGAATGGATAGCCAGTGTTCTGGACCAGGCCCAGATCAGGTCGATCCAAGGATTCAGGTTCCAGGTTCAGGATTGGAATCTATAAAATATTTGTGGACCATAAAATTCAATTTTAAAAATTTACTTACAACAAGAAGAATACTTGTCTCTAATTCAAATAGATATCGCATCCCTGCTCAGCAGGCCTCTACATTCCCCAGGGCAGGGAAGAGGGAATTCACCAAAGCTCCAATCAGCTCCCCAAAGTCTAGGCTTTTTATACCTCCAGCAGCAAGAAAGGAATGTTAATGAACCAAACCCTAGTCTGAGATTCCAGTGCTCCCCATGATTGGCTCTTTGCCTTAAAAGGAAACCCCCCCTCTCCAGCCTACATAAAAAAGTTTGGCTACAACATAGAGCGCGAGAGGGGGAAGGTTATTATTCCCATTTTATGGATGAAGAAACTGAAGTTCAAAGACACGTTAAGTGATTTGCCCATGGTCTCACAACTTAAATGTTAAAAGCAGTTCACACCTGTAAGCTGCAACTGCCCTGGATCTCAGAAACACTTGTAGTGACTGGTCTCTCTGGCCCAGAAAGCCTGACTAGCAGCCTCCTCCCTGGCCACAAGGGCACTGATGTCCTCTGCCCCAGGGTCCCTCAAGAGAGAATCTCAAACTACAGCCTTCCTAGGGTAGGAAATATAAGAGGCTGGGTGGAAGCCACCACTGGGAAAGGGGTCCAGCTGCAGACTAGGAGACTTAGGCCTGTTTCTTCTGTGAGATCCTGGATGTGTTTGCAGGTGGAGAGAGGGTACCCACCCCAAAACCCTCCTATCTATCTCTCCTTCAGTCAGTCAGTCTGTCTATCTGTGATTGAAGCTCAGGGAAGATTCCAAGGGCCATGGAAAACCTGATTCCTTCTCTCTGTGATGAGGCCAGTTAACTTGGGAGTCACAAAGGTCTTTTAGAGTATTAAGCTGCCAGTCCCATGGGAGAGCCCCAAAGTGAAGATTTTAGCTGACTCTGTGTGTGTGTGTGTGTGTGTGTGTGTGTGTCTGTATGTGTCTGTGTGTGTCTGTGTGTGTCTGTGTCTGTGTCTGTGCGCATGCAGGCAGAGGGCACTGGTCTTGAGCCCTGATACCATGGGAAGTAAGGATGGGTAAGCACATGAACTCACCAGGAAGTGGGAACACAGGACAACATGTCCTGGCAGGCTCTCTATTTGTACGGGGTGATAGATTAATGTTAGGCTCTATAGGACCCTGGAGAGGATATGGGGAGTAGAGGGGGGAAAGGCTGCACACTGCTATGGAGATATTACCTGGAGACATCCCAGACTCCTGAGGGTGACAGCAGGGGAAGTTAAAACTGCTCTCATTTCAGAGGAGGGGAGAAAGGAGGAAAAGAATGAGGTGGGGATAAGGGCTAGGTGTAGAGAGGGAACTCCAGGCCCAGACCTTTTCTGACAAGGATTAAGAGCCTGCTAACTGTGCATCCCTAAGAGCTTATGATAGCCCTGAGAGGTGAGAATTATTATCCCACCTCTGAGATGGAAACCTGAAGCTCTGAGAAGTTAGGTAACTTGTCCAGGCTCAGAGCTGGTATTCCTACCCCAAATATCTCCGGACTCCAAGGCCAGTACCTTGGAACGCTGTCCTTGCCTCACAAAGCCCTGCTTTTCTGACTTTCTGAATGTCTCCCAAACCTTCCTTTCCAAAACTGGGAGCCTCACCAGCCCCTGCACCCTCCCCCACTCCAAATAGCCTCCATGAGACAAGAAGAAAGGAGGTGGGCAGTGGGCAGAAGTCGTGCAGAGTCAAACAGTGTTGGAGCAGCCTGAGATGCTCTGGCTCTGAAAGTAAAGGTCAAGAGATGGGTGCCATGTCAGCTGGTGTGTCTTGAGCAGAAGTAGATACAGGAAAAAGAATTTACTACTGGCCCCAGGAGCCCTCGCTAAGCAGCCAGAGCCTGGGGGAGGTGCTGGTCATTCTTGTATGCTGCTGGCCAGGCCTGAGCTGGAGCCCAGGTGCCAGATGTGACAACACAGGGCATTCACTGCCAAGCATGAGTCATTACCATGAGAAGCCAGGAGAACAGAAACAAACCCCCTCAGTCTAACCTTTGGCTATCTCAGGCTGGGGAGAAGAGGGAACCTCAGCCATTCAGGTCACAGATGGCTAGAGGAATCTACTGCCCCTTCTCAGGTTCATGTAAGGTGAGAACCCCAGCACTACTACCACCACTCTTTCTCAGGTCCTGGAAGGTGAGAACCCCACTACTACTACCATTGCCCCTTCTCAGGTCTATGCAAGGTGGGAACCCCACCACTACCACCATTGCCCCTCCTCAGGTCTATGCAAGGTAGGAACCCCACCACTACTACCACTGCTCCTTCTCAGGTTCATGCAAGCCGGGAACCCCACCACTACCACTAGCACTGCCTCATCTTGGGGAGGGGAAAGGGCAGAGAGATGGGACTCTTTCCTCATACAAAGATATTCTGTTCCTTCGTATTTCTCCATTTCTCCAGCCTAGGGGCTAGAACATCCTACTGCCTGGATATGAATTTTGGCCAAGGCAGGTCACTGACAACCTCACCCCACCACATCCTAAAAGGCCTAACTCCCAGCTGGCACCCAAGGGACCATCTCCTGGCCTCTAGCTTCCTGCCCTGCCCCACCCCCAACCCAGGTGTCTCTCTCAGGTACAGCATGAGGCATAAGAACATAAGGGAAGAGGAGAGAAACTTCCAAATTAGCTCTGAGAAGGTTTATTTCTGCCCAGAGAAGAGAGGTAAGTAGCCTTCTGTTTCCTTAAAGATCTCCAGCTGAGTTCACTGCAGGATGAGAGACTATGTTAGGACACTGTGGTTCCTCATGCCACCTCTATCTGAAGGGCTCCTGTTTGACCCTTAGAAGGATTGCCATCACCAGAGCAGAGTCTCCTTCTGGCCAGTGCCCAGACCATGGACTCTGATCTGCCAAGAACTGATTGCAGAATAATTGACCTCATGGGGGAATCCAGAGAATGGAGACAAAAACAAAACTGGGCATGAACTCTGGAAGCAACAACTGTGAGCTGAGCAATTGGAGGGAGGAAATAAAATGAGGAGTGAAGGAAGGAGCCTTATTGTCCCCATGGGGAAGGGGAAAACCAGGCTCTCATGTCGAAATGCCTTAAGGGCATTTCAATATGTTGCCAAAGAGTGGAGTTAACTTGTCAGTTATCATCAGTTCACAGCAAGGAATCCCGTTCTAGATTTGGCATGGCCTCATGGACAGAGAGCATAGATTTGGAGTCAGGAAGACCTGACTGGGATACTTTCTATCTGTGTGAGTATGAGCAAGTCACTTAATCTCTCTAGGCTCCAGGTTCCTTATCTGTAAAGGGTAAGTGTTGGACCTGAGGGTATCCAAAGTCTTTTTTCAGGTCAAGGTTTCAAATTAGAAACACCACACACCATCTAGTCTATACCCTCTAGGATATCCTGGACATTCACTCTCTGCCAAAAGACCTCCAATGACTGGGAACTCGAGACCTCTTAAGGTAGCCAACTCTACTTCTGAACAATTCTGAGTAATCAGTAGAGTTTTTCTTACTTCCAGCCAATCCATTGTACCTGGATCTGCCCTCTGAAACAAAGTGGAACAAATGTGATTGCTCTTCCACATGACAGCCCTTCAAAGACAGCTAATGTGTCTGCCTTAAGTCTTCTTGCTTAGACATCTCCAGTTCCTTCAACCAATCCTTCCCTGGTATACTTTCACATCCCTTTACATCCTTGTCACCCTGCTCTAGACACCCTCTAGCTTGTCAATGCTTTTCCCCCAATGTGGTACCCCAAAGGAGGCAGCACAGTGCCATGAAAAAAACTTGGGATTTAGTGTTGAAAGAACCTGGGTTTGATTCTTGAGTCTCCCACTTTCTACCTAGACAGCTTTGGGCAATTTATATAACTTCTCCAGGCCTATTTCCTCAACATAATTGCATAAACATTTATTAAGCACCAGTTATGAACCAGGCACTGTACTAAGTATAAGGATACAAAGACAAAAAGGAAAATGATCCTGCCCACAAGAAGCTTATATTCTATTCCAGGAAGGAGAAGAACAACATGTTCACTCTTCTATAAAATGGAAAGTTTGGAGAGATGACTTCTAGGCTCCCTTACAGTTCTGGATTTTAATTTGAACTGAACATGATGTATCCAATATGGTATGATTAATATAAATGATTCCCTCCATTTCAGATGTTATATTTTTATTAATGTAACTTTTTGTAAGGTTATATGTTTTTTTTAGCTGCCATATCACGTTATTGATTTATTGTGAGCTTTCAGTCCACTAAAACATCCAGGTATAAACACACCTACTATATTGAGTAGTTTACTTTTGAACCCAAATATAGGACTTATATTTGTCTCTTTTCTGTTAACCCAAAATCAAGGTAATAGGTGTTTTTCATCCACTTGGTCTTCCTTCTGTGGATAGTCAGGTTAAACTCATTTGAGTGGTTATGGATCTTTTCTAGGAGATTCTGCAATATTTGATACTGAGATACTGGCTCCTGCAACATTTTCCTGTTCTACTCCAATCTTAGAGTATCTTTCCTTTTCTCCAAAACTTTTCAAAGGTCAAAAGTACACTAGTACTTTAGCATGCATTAATCCTTTCAGCTCCCTAAGATGTAATACTTCATCTGAGCCCAGTGACAAACTGTTAAAAGAGGTTTTCTTATCATTTCAATAAATAGATGAACAAGCATTTATTAAAAACCTACTGTATGCCAGGAACTGTACCAGAGATACAAAGATTAAAAATGAAACAGCCCCAGCCCTTAGCTTGCATTCTAGCTTGGGAAACAATATATATAAGTATAAATAAAATACATCTTATTTATTTATGCGAAAGATAATTTACATAAAAAAGCACTAGTATCTCTCATGAGTGATCTAAGTTTGTAACCCCTTATTAATTGCTTTTGTTTTCTCTTTCTCAGTCCAAAGATTGATCTTGGTAAAGAAAAAGCAAACAAGACAAGTAAAGTAGTTCTACCCTCTCTATGTCATCCCTTTTCATTGATCAGTCCATTCTGGGCATTAGGCCTATCACTTCATTGACTTTCCTCTTACTCTCTACATGGAATTTTTTTTTTAAAGCCCTTTCAGCTTGAGGTTTGGTTTGTTGATGGGGAAAGGGGGTGGGGGGAGGAGAAGGGATTTGGGGTTTTCTTCCCCGAGTTTGATCCATCCTGACACTATTCTTAAAAGACCTCATAGGGCAACTCTTTTTATAGTATTTCTGCCCCTGAATCCACCCTCTATGTAAGTTATTTATAACACAGTTTGGTTACTGAGCTATCTTCATGCTCACATTATTTTCTTTAGAGGACTCCCTCTTTCCTTGCTTATCAGAATTGTTTCTATCATACAAATTTCACTAAGAGTTTCCCAGACACTTTCAGCCAAATTTGCTCTTTAGAATTTGAGGCCATGGAATCCTATCTCTTTTTTCTTTTTCTTTTCCTCTTAAGTTTTGATCGATATTTTCTGTTTCTCCCACCACCATAGTATGCCATGTATCCTTCTCCCTTGCCTTTTCTGAGGGCCATTTCACGTAACAAAAAGTATTTAGTTTAGAGAGAAAAAAAAGTCAGCACAATTGATTGATACATTAAAAAAGTCTGAAAAGAAATGTAATGTGTAGAACACCTATGGTCCTCCCATGTCCAGGAAGAGGTAGGTCAGGGGCGTCCTCTCATGTTTCTTCATTTGAGTCCCATGTGATCTTTTTCATTTTGTTATATTCTGTTTTTATTTTCTGCCTATTCTTTTCTAACAGTTAAGAACTGCTCCTGGGCCCAAGGGGCTGGAGCATTATAACCCATCCCTTTGCACTGAGGGTACCAATCTGCTCTGGACTCACATGGGTGGTCAGTCTCAGCTCAATTCTGTGGGAGCCTGGTCTCTCAAGCAAGGAATTAGGCTCCCCCTTTTTTTCATGCACATTAAACCACTATCCAAGCATCCCAGGGATGCTTTACTTAAATCTTACATCTTAGCTCTACGGTTTCCTCAAAAAGAGGAGTAGAAAAGTATCTAATGCACAACATCAATCAGGTATGGGACAGGTATTTATTTTGTTTACGTTAAGAAAAGCTATACACAAAACTCTCACGAGCACAAATTTTCAGAAAAGCTTAAAACAAAATTCAGTAAATTCACTTCTAACCATTGTCATACTCTTTGGGGAGACTGAGAATTAAACATAATGTTCATCAGAACATAAAACATTTTGTGGGACTTCTGAGTAGACATTTGGCATTTCACCTTGGCTCTTCATTGCCCCTCTCTCATATCAGTGTCTCTCATATCTCAAGATATCTATCATCTTTTGCCTAACTTGGCCATGACTCTTTAGGTGACTGGTGATCATCCTTCTAAGAACAGTGTAGTAGTTGCTAGGGACTCCTCCCCTTGCCTCCAGGCAGCTCCACCCAAAGGACCTAGTCCCACATTATCTCTCTAAATCACGGGTACCCTCCACACCTGGATATGTCCTCTTTGGGATTGATTCCTGTTTATCTAAGATCAAGACCATAAACATGAAGCAGCTATAGAACAGGGCATTTAATTCCCACACAAAAATGAGACTATTCTGCAGTAAAGAATCATAAAATTATTATAATCTGTGGAGAAGTTAATATTCAAGCCTAGATGGAATATTTGCATAAAGTTTCTTTGTGAGGGTTGCTCATTAGCCATTTTACATTTACCTTCACTGAACATAGGCTGGATCAATGTCAGGCAGGCCTCTTCTTTCCAGGTAATGGTCTCTTCAGGCAACTCTTTCCCTTTGGGCTGCTCTTGCAGACACAATTGGTCTGGGAGCCACTACCTACGTGCCATGGGCTTAGGTGCCCAGGAAGGGGAAGAAGGAAGGCAGCTGCCTTTTGAGATCTCACAGAGCCCTGTACCAAAGGAAAGGAGAAACCAATGAACCATAGCTTCATTCTAGACTCAGAGGCCTAGGGGACATGTACTCACTGTTTTTGGCTAGATGGTGGGGAGCTATAACTCTCCTAGACCCTCCAGAGCTCTGAGTCATCAAGATAAGGGATGGGGGTGGGGTTCGGGGTCAGAGTCCTGAGGGCAGGGATCACCTCTTTAGTATATGCCTTGGAAAACCTTTTGTTATAACACAGTACAAATCCTTTATAACAATGGCCAACAGGAAGCAGTCAGAGGATAGCTGCTTGGGCTCCGAAGTGGAGGAAGGGGGAAAAAAAACAAGAGACAAAGGACCTTTCTATCCAGCATGTCTGCAAACAGGTCCACCACAGGTTTCCATGCACTTGCCATGGATGGATGGATTAGACAGATAGATAGATAGATGGATAGATAGATAGATAGATAGGTAGATGATAGATAGATAGATGATAGATAGATAAAAAGACACAGGCAGACAGACAGATAGATAAAAAGACAGGCAGACACACAGCCAGACAGACAGACAGATAGATAGATAGATAGATGGATGGATAGATAGATGGATAAATGATGGAGGGAGAGATAGATAGATAGATGATGGATGGATGGATGGAGGGAGAGAGAGAGAGACTGCCTAGATTCCTGGCCAGGAGCCTACCATTCTTTCATCTTAAGCCATGGTCTAAGAATACAAATCCTTTCTCCAAGAAAAAAAAATCAGACGTTTATTAAAACCTACTGACTGTGGAGGATATGCACTAAAGGAAATACAGGTTTTAGAGAAGAAAAAAAAACAGCCTCCACCTTTAAGTTGTTTAGAATCCGATAAGAAGATAAGACACCAACAAAGATAATTATGCTAGAAGGAAAGAGTTTGTCCTTGACAAACTCACAGGCAATATCCATATGAAGGAGTCAAGAATAGAAGGAGATGTCATAAAAGGGGATGGAAACCGTTAGGGGTAGGAAGAGAATCTGGAGTGTGGTATTTTTGAAGACAAAGGACAAGTGAGTAGCCGGTAGGAGCAGTGGCCAACAGTATTGAATGCTGCTAAGTGGGTCAGGGAGGATGAAGGCTGGGGAAAGGCCACTGGATTTGGTGATTATGAGATGGCTGACCTTGGAGAAAGAAGTTTCAGTCAAATGATAGAAATGATAGTTCTTTTGCCACAGATTGCAGAAAGAATTGATAATAAGTAGATGAAAGCATCAGGCATAGCCAGCTTTTTTTTTTAATGAAGTTTAGGCATGAAAGGGAATAGAGAGATGGCCCAACAGCCAAATGACCTAGAAAGGTCAAGACAAGGATTGGGCAAACCTGAACATGCTTATTGAAAGATGGGAAGAAGTTTGTGGTGAAGGAGAGACTGAGGATGTAAGAGGGAATGAGAGCAAGGTAAAAGGTAGAAGGATTAATTTTAAGAAGAGTTATCTCTTCTTGTGTGATGAGGCAAGGAGGAGAGAGTGAAAGAAGGCTTGAGGAATAGAGAAGGGAAGTGTTCCAATGAGATGACCTCAGTCTTCCCAGGAAAGTTAGGAGACCAAGGCATCTGTTGTGAGCATTGGAGATGGTATTGGAAAATGAGATTTTTTTTAAAGTGAAGCAGGAGGCCTGATGAGCAGCAGCAGGGGTCCAGGTAAAGTCTTGAACCATTCTTGGTTTGGGGTCAAATTAGCCTAATTCCATCACTTTCTCAAGTAATGCTCAGCATCCCAGAGCTGGATCAGAGGAATCAGGTGGTAGGAGTTACAAAGGAATAAGGATTCTCAGGTTAGAAAAGATGGGATGGGATGGGGAGGGAGAGGGAGGGAGGAATTTTCATGTAGTAGCTGAACGAACATGAAAACATGGGATCAAGACTGGGTGAAAAGTCAAATGAAATTAAAGTAGAAGAGGGGTGAACAGGGAGGAGATGGATAAAGTGACCAAAAACTATGGTAAGGGCAAGGAGTCTATTTAGTGTGAGCAAGAGAGCATCTAATTTAATGGGATAGGTCATGGGTGAAGGGTGGGATCTCATAGGTCATGCAACACCTAGAAACTATGAAGTCTAAGGTGTGATTACAGTGTGAGGCTAAGTAAGGTAATTAGAATTAAGCAAGTTGAAGAATTTATTTATTAGGCTTTCAGAGAGCTTATCAACATAAATATAGTAAAAAGTCCTTGAGGACAAGCCAGGAGCCACAGAGTACATCTAGAACAGTAGGCTCCTGGGTTTAGAGCTGAAAGAGATCTCAAAGGTCATTGATTCTAACCCCTACAGTCCCAGAGAGGTTGACACTTACCCTGAATCAGACATCTAGTGAGGGACTGAGCCAGGATTTGGACCTGTCCTCTGACTGTGCTCTATGCTATTTTCCTAGAAAAAGGACATAGGACTGGACAGCAGATGGAGGGTCTTGACTGCCAGGCTGAGGACTTAGTGCTATCTCCTGTAGGTAAAATGGGGAGCTATTGAGCTTTAGCAACTATCCCAAACTCACATTAATCTTAAATAGCAGAACCCAAGTCTTCTGACACCTAATTCAGTGCTTTTCCCACCACACACCTTGTCTCTCACTTCCATTCTCTCTCTAACCCCTGGGAGTTTCCCCTCACAAAATTACAGGGTCCAAAGATTTCAAACTGGAGGAGACCGTCATCAGCTAATTTATCTTCCTTTATTGCAGGGAAATGAAGAGACTTGCCACACAAATAACAAGTGGCAAAGTAGAAATTCAAACCCACAATCCTCTGATTCCTGATCAAAAGTCTACACCTCTCCCTTGCTGTTGCTAACTGTTGGTGCAAAGGAATGTTAAACATTTCAGTCATTTCAGTCATACCTAAGACTCATCTTTAGGAGTTCAAATTCAGTCTCAGACACTAGTTGTGTGATCCTGGGCAAGATACTTAACCCTGTTTGCATCAGTTTCCTCATCTGTAAAATGAGCTGAAGAAGGAAGCGGCAAACCACTGCAGTATCTTTGCCAAGAAAAATCCAAATGGGGTCATGAAAAGTAAGAGTCAAATATGATTGAACAACAATTAGTAACACTTTCCTTTTCTACCTCCTTCCCTGATCCTGGTGAGACTAAAACTCCCTGGTCTGGCCCTCATGTGCTACTATCCTCGAGAGTCCTTCCCTGGACACCATCTGTTTTTCCGGTGCCTTTGGCCCATTTCAGGATCTCCTTGAGGAACAGGGAGGAATATGTTTAGACCTTGAGAGAAAAACCTTATCCTAGCTAAAGCTAACCTCCAAGTCCCTTACTTACCCCAGCGGTAAGTACCTGATAGGGTATGCCTCAAGTCCTTCTGGAAGGGAAAAGGAACAAAAGGGACAGTTAGAGGAAGGGAAGCTGGTGCAAGGGAATAGTCACCATATACAGATGACTAATATTTCTTCAAGTCTCTGGGGATGAGGATGATAACATCTTCCAGGGACCTTAAACTTGTGAGGAACACAAGGGGGAAACAGAATCCTTGTAACTGACCCTGAGGGATAGTCTGGCCTTGAGAACAGTCCTAGCCAAGGGAGGAAAGGGTAGTCTTGCATTTGGGAAGGTTGTTGACTAACTAGCTCTCCCATCCCCCATCTCCTTGATCTGGGGCGTCTCTCTCTGCGGCTGGGCCCCAACCTACCCTGGATCCAAAGGCCATCTCACCTCTGGCTGGGTGTGGGACACAGCCTGAGGAGTACCCTATAGAGGAAGAAATGGGAAGAATATGGTTAGTGGGTTGCTAACTGGGGAAGTTCAGAGGGAGCCACTGGCAAAGAGGAGAGGTGTAGGGGAGGGTTCAGTGGAAGATATTAGCATTTTAGGATTTACTACAGGAAAGGACTTTAGAGATCATTTTAATCTAATCCCATTTTTTGGCAGATGAGGAAACTGAGGCTGAGAGTAACTAGCCCCCAAATCACAAAGGCAGAGCTGAAACTCAAGCCCAGGTTTTCTTATTCTAAATTTCACCATGCTTTTTCCATTTCACCAAATTGCTGAGGGAGGGGGCACAACCTGAAAAAGGAGATGGATCCTGGAGGGGCTCCTGGTAGGGGGGAGGGTGTGGAGTTGGCCCCCCAATGCACACACACCTCCATTGGCTGCTCTGCATTCAGGAAGCAAAGACTGGCATTTCCCTGGGTCATTGTTCTGGTACAGCATTGACATGGGCAGCTTAGTAGCTAGCACACCCCTGCTCAAGGCAGGACAGGGGAGGGCAGGGCAGGGCAGGGCAGGACAAGGCAGGATACTAGAGTGGGGCAGAGGGGTTGGTTTTCACATAGCAGCCCTTCTATTGGGAGGGGTCAACTCTGAGCATTCTCCGTTTTGCACTAGAGAGATTTGCTAACTGAACCCTGAACACAAAGAAAATAGCATGGGCTCACATTCCAGCACCCCGAAGAATCCCCAGACATTGCTACCAGAACACATACGCCTTTTGATTTCATGCATATGCCTAGAATTATGTGTGAATGTGACTGCATATTCGGGGCTAAAGTTGCTCTGTGAATCTACTGGCTTGGGTTTGCATACTGGTCTTGGGGTGACTGTCCATACAGAGATGTGTGACTGCCTGTTGTAGAACGGTATATGCAGCATCTATATATACACTAGTGTAGGAATGTTTGTGTTTCTGTCCATGTGTATACTTGGCCTGTGTAATTAACTATGATCTTGGGTTGCCATTGGACTGTGTAGACACTGGTGTGTGAGAGACCTGCAGAAAATCTTATGATGTACTGGTGTGTGTCACCGAGTTCAGTGTATATACACTAGAGTGGGAGTTGTAACAGGGTCTGTGAGTCTAGTGGTATGTCAATGTAAAGGGGTATGTGTAATACACTAGTGTATGAATGCGATTGTCTGCATTCGCTGGTCGAGTGTGTGTGACCAGACACTCTGAGCTGGTGCTTGGTTTGGTACGAGCATGTCTGAATTCACCGACTGGTCTCTGTAGCGCGGGGCACCGGGTCTAGCTGAGGGCTGAAGCTGGGCAGCAGTAAGGAGAAGAGGGACTTTGGAGGGGACAGTACTGTTGCCTGGGGGAAGAGCATGGAGGAAGCGGATTAGGAGGGGGCTTTAGGTGCACGGTGACCGTTCTAGAATCCCCTTTACTCTTGATTTTGGAGCCCCATACCCTACCACCTTCACGTTTCTGCCCCGGCGAGCAGAGGTGGAGAGGGATGCTGAGCGAGTGGTGAGCGCCACTCTGGGGCTGCAGGATAAACTTTGAGGAGCGTCCCCCAGGCCCGGGATTGCCAGCGGTCGGAGCCTCACACTTCTTCCCCACGTCTTCCCCTCCCCCACTTCTCCCCTCCCCCTCTGAGACCCCAGGCCTCCCACTCCCTCCGAGAGGGCCCCCAGCACCCCGCCAGGTCCCCAGGATGCGCAGCGGGGAGCAATTGTCCACTGCCTGGTCGGAGGGCCGGAGGCTGGGAAGCGGGGAGTGGGGGGAGGAGGGAAGGCAGGAAGGAGGGAGGGACTTGGGGGGGGGGGTGGACGGCGGGTGAGCGAGGGGTCGGGGCCCAGGCGCTCGCTCTCGGCAGAGGGAACAGCAGATTGCACCGAGCCAATGGGGAAGGCAGAATTAGGTGGCACCAAATTCCCCTTGGCCAATGGCGCGCTGGGGCGCACAGAGGCATCATTAGCATTTCCCCGGCGGCGGCGGCGGCGGCGGCGGCGGCGGCAGCGGTTGCGGCGGCTGCATCCCCAGCTCTATTCCGGGTCCGGACCCCGGCCCTCTCCACGCCCCGGTGTTCTGTCTCCTCCCCTCATCCGCCCTCTTGCACCCTCCACTCCGGGCTGCCGCTGCCAACGGCCCCTGCTACGCACTTTGTCCCGAGTTGGCAGCGGATAAAAGGAAAAGGGGTCTGAGGAAATCCAAAACACGGTCCCAGGGCGTCCGCTCGAGCCTTTAAATCCTCACGGCCGGAGAGGCTAGAGCAGAACGCGTCTGCATCGTGGACGCGAAGAGAGCTAGGTAGAAGGCGAGCGCCTCCTAGAAAGGCTACGAGCGATCGAACGAGCAGGGCACTCGGTCCGGCTCCGAGCAAAGCAGCAGCGGGACGGGGCGGGAAGGTGCGGGGTAAGGGGCGACCTGCGGGCTCGGAAAAGCCGAATCCTGAGCCCAAGTGCCCGCTCTCCCTCGGCAGCTCCAGCCCAGGAACAGCGAGTCCTGCCCTGGGAGAAGCCAGATGCCGGCCCACTTGCTACAGGAGGAGGTGAGCCCCCTTGGAAGAAGCCGTGGCGCCTCTGGTGTCCCTGGAGCTTCAGAGCTGGCAGCCAGAGAGGGAAGGAGGGGAGGGGAGGTAAGGGGTGTGCGTAGGGGAGAGCGCTGTGAAGGCGAGGATGGAAGCCAGCCTTTAGAGGAGAGGGCATCGGAGACCATCTTGTCTACCACACTCCCCATTTTACGAAGAGAATAAATGACTTGTCCAAGGTCACACAAGTAGCAAGTGACTGAACAGCATACTTTGTATTAATGCTTATCAAATGCTTGTCCATTAATAGATCAAGTTCTACCCATGCCACTATACCGGACCCTCCCTCCCACCACCTTGCTTTGGGAAGACTTTATCTCTCTCTAGTACGATGTTGGCCTCCTCCTTAGCTGAGAGTTTGGGCTCCATTCACGGAGGAGCCCCCGGTTTTAGGGTGCTTTCGGCAGAGAAGAGGAGAGTGTTGGATGCTTTTTCTCCAACTCTCGTCCTCCTTCCCAATCCTTTTGGGTCCTCAGATCCCTTCCTTTCTATACTAAACCCTCTATTTTTACAGTCTGTTTTCCCCAGAACCCCTTGAGCTTTCTTGATTCAGGGGACAGGACCTAAAACAATTCTCTTCTACAAACATGTTCATATAAACGTACATGTATGCATGTATGTATATGTATGTATATATGTAAAAGTTCCTGCCTTGCTCAAAGAACTGCCTTAGGGAAACTGAGACAAAGAAAGAATTAGTCCCTGCCCTCTGGGAACTTATCTTCTGGGAGCCTGTCCTGCTGAGTCTCTGGACTGTAGCAGAGGTAATCAAGCCCACAGAATCATGAAGCTAGACTAGAAGAGCCCTCAAAAGTTTCTTAGTCTAAGCTCCTCATTTCACTAATGGGGAAACTGAGGCCCAGAAAGCGGAAGTGACTTCAGCACAGTCCGTATTCATGGCCCAGGCAGGATTCAAAGGCAGGTCCCCTGATTTTAAATTCAGCACTCTTTATCATAACACCATCCTGCCCCTCCCTTATGGCTTATTGTGGCATTTCTTTCCTCGTCCCCCAGATCTCCCCCTTCTACACCATGACCACCACAACCACCATCACAGCCCCTTCCTCCAGTGTCCTGCAGAATGGAGCGATCAAGACAACATTAAAAGCGCCTATTGAGCAGGATGAAGAGGAGGTCAACTATGAGAAGCGGGATGATATGTTTGACCCCACTTACCGAGAGAAGGAAGGCCCCAAACCCAAATTCGTGTATGTCTGGAGGAACATCATCCTGATGGGCCTGCTTCATTTGGGAGCCCTGTATGGGATCTTCCTGATACCTTCCTGCCATATCTACACCCTGATGTGGAGTAAGTGGACTAGCCTTTCTGACCTCTTGCTCCCAGCCCTTTTGCGAACCTCCAGTTGGTCCAAGGGGCAGGTCTCCTTTGTTGAGTACAGGAGTAGGCCTCCCTCAATGCCTGCTGTGGGGGAAGGGGAGTCCTGATATGGTGGCCTGGCTTGGAGGTGGCTGGAGCCATATGGTAGGGAGGTGGTAACAGGTTTGGCCCTGGTCACCACCAGGGAAACAGCAGAAATTTGGAAGGCATTAACTGCTGTTGAGGGGACAGGGTAGGTACTCAACCATGTGCCTTAGAAATGAAATCCTGGCCATAAGTGCATTGAAAACCATGAAATGCTCTCCTTATGATTTCAGGTCCTTTGTGCCTCAGAACCCTTCTTTTCTGCCAGGAAAGGAGTCCTTCCTTTAGGCCCCCTATAGTCAGACTGATTCCCCTTAGTAGGGAGAGGCTCAAGAAAGATTCTCATATCCATGTTAACATGGCTGTGGTAGCTGGGTGTGCCTGAGCATATAATTAATGCCACAGACGTGGTCTTAAAAATCGGCAGAGCTCATGAACCTTTCTCCCTAAAGACTTCCATCTTGCCTGCTTAAACCACATCTCTCCCTATTCTGTCCATCTCTCACTGCCACCCCTGGCCCCTGAGATTTGGCTGCCCTGGAGAAAGGGCCAAGGCAAGATTGGCCTGGACAGGAAAGGGAACCAAGAGGAGCAGGGAACAGCCCCCAGGCCCTGTGCCAGCTGAGTAACAAAGGGCTGCTTTAGGAGAAGCATCTCAACTTCTTGCCATCTCTGATGAGGCTTTTCAGAGCCCTCCATCTGTATGTGCTGGTCCCAGGGTCTCACCCATGTGCCTCTCACAGAGGTGGCCCCATCTGTCCCATTCTGAGGCTACAAGCTGGCGTGGGAAGGGCAAAAGCAAATACAGGCTTTAGGATCCTTCCATCCAAATCTAAAGGGAGTTGAGCTATTATTATTGTAGGTCCTGAAGAAAGAGAGGGTCCTTTGGTATAAAGGGAGAGACTGAGCCAAGGAGACTTCCAAAGCCTACTTGTAGAAGCAGGATCAGAAGGGATAGTGGATAAACTGTTAGTCTAGGAGTCACCAAGTTCATATTCGAATTCTGCCTACTAGCAGTGTGACTATAGGCAAATAGCTTTACCTCTATGAACCTTGCCATCCTCATCTGTAAAATGGAACTATTAATGCCTCCAGCGTATACCTCACAGGGTTATTGTGCAACTCCAGAGATAATGCTTTGCAAACTTTTGGGCACTAAAAGACATCTGTTCTTCTTAGCAGGTCAGGTTTCCGTTTCATGTGTCTATAAGGGTCCAGCAGAGAAACTGGGTAGTTGCTCCCCTGGATGTCACCTTAGGCTCCCTGAGATCTGGGAACTTTGGCCTGGAGGGATCCCATCTTCTGCTGCAGACGTACAAATGCTGCCCTGATCTCAGGGCCTTTTTCTCCAGTTGGAGATGGGGTCAGTAATATAATCCTGTCTCATCTGTAGACTCAAGAGAGACTCCCAGGGATGGGGTGTGAAGCCCGGGAGAGATAGGCAAGCAGACAGACCAGTCTTAGGAAGCCTTGAGCCCAGGAAGAGTTCTTACACTGAAGAGCCCAGCAGCTGTGCTCTATCCCTGCTGGGTCTACGCTGGCAAGACAGGACAAAGGTCAGGAGGAATCTCCAAAGGAAGAAGTAGACTTATTAACAGCTCCTCCTGGAGAGAGGAAAAGATGAACTAGGCTCCTAAGGGTCTTCTTTCTACCCAGGAGCTTATGGGAGACCCGTTATTGGGGGTGGGATGGAGTTTCGGCTTGTCTGGAGGACCCTGGGGCTTGTGAAATGAGCATGACCTGGTATGGAAGGGGCTCCCTTGGTTTACTGGGGCTGTTAAAGGCATTGCTCTGCCTTACCCCAGGAGGAAAAGCTTGTACCCCTGTATAGGAGGTGGAACAGGGCTTCAAAGGACTTCGGGCTCCTCCCATTTGTGCTGATGATGGGACCAGTTTACCCTGGTGGACTTGACAACTAGAAGAGTCTAGATGAGAGGAGGCAAGACCCAGTTAGCCTTTGTAGAAAAGCTTTAAGACCCCTTTCCTGCCCATTTATATCTCATTCTCTCCATTACAGAAAGAACCTGACTAAGGTTTCTTTAGCCTGGACTGTCCCTGGCAGTTTTCAATGCTGACTCAGTGTTAGTTGTATACTGTCCCACCCCCACCCCCCAGCTCCCCATCCTGAGATCTTTTCCCCAGGGATTCTTTTTTTTTTTAATTTTTATTCCATAAATTAACCCATTTATTGTTGGACTATGGGCTACAGATATTTGGTAAGAAGATTTTACTGGTCTTTCAATTCCTTCAGTCTTCTGATGGCAGATTTGACTGTGACTGCAGAGGTGGTATTGTAGGTCCATGCACCACCAGCTACTGTTTTCATACAGGATCCACAATGCCAGATA
>CM053582.1:545553586-545580487 GCA_028627135.1 Pseudochirops cupreus
TTTTTTTTTAATTTTTATTCCATAAATTAACCCATTTATTGTTGGACTATGGGCTACAGATATTTGGTAAGAAGATTTTACTGGTCTTTCAATTCCTTCAGTCTTCTGATGGCAGATTTGACTGTGACTGCAGAGGTGGTATTGTAGGTCCATGCACCACCAGCTACTGTTTTCATACAGGATCCACAATGCCAGATACCCAAAGCCCGTCTCTTCATTTTGGTCTTGCCACAGAAGGAGCAGGTATACTTGGCATGCTGGCTAATTTCAATTTTCTTCACCATTTTTCTGAGGGACGCACCATAACGTGTTCCATATTTACCAACAATTCCGACCTTCTTGGTTCGTTTAGCCATGTTAGTTGAGCTGCGCCTGGAGCTTTGAGAGGCATTCCCCAGGGATTCTAAAAGCCTTCCCTTTGGGTTTTAGTATTCCTTTGACAGACTCCGTGGGTGTTAAGAGAAAGAAGGAGCCAGAATGTGGGAGTTGGGACTCCTGGGTTCTATTCCTAGCTTTACCCACTGACTCAGTGTGTGATTCTGGGCAAATCTAAACCCGTGATCTGTGCCTTGGTTTCCCTGGCTGCACAGGTAGGCTTGTACTCCATTCTATGAGAGTGTGCTGAGGTCAAGAGTGAAGTAGGCTGAAGCTTGGTGTATAGTGTAAGGCATGAGGACCATATCCAGGACAGGGACGCTGGAGCTTCTTAGCCTTAAAGGATCCCCCAGGCCTCTTGCTCATCTTTCTGGTATGAATTTGGTAATTTGGATTTGTCCCCCTGGTTTCCTTAGCATTGATCTCTGTGGCATCATAAATTGATTTGACTTAGTGACCAGTGGTGGTTTATTGCCTGACAGGTTTTCTCCCTTAGGATTAAACATTATGAGCAGCTGTTAATTGTTGTTCCTACCTTGGCTTCCCAGAGAAGCCAAGCAAGTAACCCAACAAGCCCATTCTTAGGCAGAAAATGGGCCTGGTAACTCTGCAGGACCGTCTTCTGTTCTTACTCAGTCCTAGATGCTTCACATGGTGTGAAGCTGACATTTCTAAACTGTTGCCAAGCACTGTCTGGAAATAAGTAACTTTGCCTTTTAAGAGGGTGGGTTGGTTGATGGAGAAAGTTTGTTGTGGGGTTCAAAGACTTGGAGGAGAAGCCCTGTCTGTGGTCCCAGAGACAGCCGGTGAGGCCAAACCAGCCCCCAGCTGGAGCCTGCCTCTGCAGGCAACTGTTGGAGCCGGTGGGGAGGACTTGCTCTACTGCCTGCTTTGTTGGAGCTCTCAATGCTCAGAGACGCTGATACTCTCTCCAGAGCCTCCTTCAATACCTTGGGACATGGCTGAGAGATTCTTAGGCTCCAGGGAAGTGAAACCTAAAGTACCAGTTACAAACAGATCTGGGTCAGTGACTAGCTCAGCAATGGCCTACCTTTCTTCTAAGATTGGTCTTTCCCATTTCTCCCTCTTATAAGGAAGAAATGTACAAGAAGGAAATGTGCATTCAAAGAAATGTACATTGCCTTTCTCTCCCTTTGACTTTCCTCTTCTTCCTGGCAAACAGCAATTATGTACTACATAACGAGTGCCCTTGGCATCACTGCTGGAGCCCACCGCCTCTGGAGTCACAGAAGCTACAAGGCACGCCTGCCCCTCAGAGTCTTTCTGACCATTGCTAACACCATGGCCTTCCAGGTGAGGAGCTGTTGGGGTCTGGCCTCCTGGTCCTCCAGGTCCCATCCAAAGGCTGGCGGTGTGGAGGTCTAGGCAGGGGTTGGGCGTTTTCCTCTAACCTAGAGGCTCTCCAAGACAGGCCTCTGGTTTTAGATCTAGGTGGAGAGGAAGCCTACTGTGTACCAGACATTATGTTAAGTGCTGTATAGCTATTATCTCAGGGGGAACAATCAATCCATCACAAATAAGCATTTAGTAAGTGCCTAGTGTTTGTTGGTCACCATGGGAAGCACTGGAACTATAGAGACAAAAGTGAAACAGCCCCCTACCTGTCCTCAAGGAGCTTACATTTTAATGAGGGAAAAAACCAAGGGAAAGCACATTTAAGAGGTTCCTAATAAGAACAAAAGTAAACTTTTCTGACCATAATGGCTAGTCCCAATGGGATTAGAGCAGGAGCTTCTTAACCTGAGGTCTGTGGGTTTTATTTTTAAAATATATAAATAACTGTATTTGCATGTAATTGGTTTCCCATGTATTTTACTTTATGAATTTAAAAACTTCCTTAAGGGGTGGCTAGGTGGCACAGTAAATGGAGGACCCGAGTTCAAATATGACCTCAGACACTTAATACAAAAAACTAGCCATGTGACCTTGGGCAAGTCACCTAACCCCAATTGCCCTATCTTCCCTCCTCAAAAAAAAAAAAGGCAAAAAAACCCCAACTTCCTTAAAAGGGATTCATAGCCCTCACCAGACTATCCAAGGAGTGCATGAGACAAAAGAGCTATAAAACCCCTACATTTTCAGCTCTTTCAGCATCTCTCCCAGTCCTGGGATTATATCCAATTACATATTTATATAGCCTAGCTTTAAGGGGCTCCATCCTGGGGTCACCTTCTGCTCTGTCCTTGTTCCCAAGGAAAGGTTAGGCCTCTGACAAGTGGGTACGGACTCCACTTTTGGACAGCTCACCCACTGGGCGTCTCTTTGCAGAGGCAATGAGCCAAGAGTCTCATAGAAGTCTTATTAAGCTTTGGTTGCCCCTCAGATCTACGTAATTAAGGCTTACCCTTCCAGTTTATTTCCTGAACCTGTCTGAAACTGTAGCTTGCTCTCAGGCCAGCCAGGTCATAAGTCTTTCCAAAGGCTAGGGAGGAACCCTTACTAACTGACTCTTAAGCTCCAAGCTATAGGCAGTAAATCATTCAAGGAGAGTGAACATTGAGTGGGTAAACATCCAATCCGTTTCCCCTGCCTGGTATGTGTCCTAAGTATGGCTTCCACTCTTCAGTGATGCAATTCAGCTCTTCATTTCTGGAGGGCATCTGGGAGGACTTGTAGGATGTTGACACCCTGAATAGGTACTAGAATAATTCTCGGGTGTATCCTGTGATCTAGGGAGCTGACATATCCAGGAGCAGCCTTCTCATTTGCCAGGTGCTTAGAGTACATAGAATGAGGGTTCCTGGGCAGTTTGGGGGGCCGGCTTTCTGGGCAGTGGTTGACGTCTAGGCTAGTATTGCCTTATTGCATTCCCCAGAGCTAGGAGACCTAGCAGGGTTCCCAGCAATTGCTCTGTCCAGTCTGCTCTGCCTGGACACACCCCACCCCCAACCATGGAGAAGAAGCCAGGCTTGTTTCTTGGGGTATCTGCAAACCTGCAAAATGTCTCTTCATTTGTGGTCTAAAATGGAGGCCAGCCAGAGAGGCTGGGCCAATCCTCTGTGTTCTGCTTTTCCCTATCTCATGCTTGCCCGTCTCTTTTGTGCCCGCAGAATGACATTTTCGAGTGGGCCCGGGACCACCGTGTCCATCATAAGTTCTCTGAGACAGATGCTGATCCTCATAATGCTCGGCGGGGGTTCTTTTTCTCCCATGTGGGCTGGCTGCTAGTGCGAAAACACCCAGATGTCATTGAGAAGGGCGCTTCCGTTGACTTGTCCGATCTGAAAGCTGAGAAGCTGCTGATGTTCCAGAGGAAGTGAGTGGCAGGGGGCCAAGGGAGCTGGTGGAGAGGGTGCCTGGGCCTGGAATCAAGAAGACCTGAGTTCAAATGTGACCTCAGTCATTTACTAGCTGTGGGACCCTGGACTAGTCACTTACCCTGTCTGCCTCAGTTTCCTCATCTATAAATTGTGGATAACAATAGCACCTGTCTCTCAGGGTTGTTAGTAAGGACTGAATGTGTAAAGTCCCTAGGGTGATGACTAGAACATAGTAGGTGCTTAAGATACGTTGGATGCTGGACTTGTAGTTAGGAAGACTTGAGTGCGTTTAGTGCCTAAATCATGTGATCCCAGCCTGGTAAGTCACTTAATTTCCCTTAAGCCTCAATTTCCTCACCTATAAAATGCTTTCCTTGTGACCTGGAAGCACTACAGGGGTGGGAATTGGTTCATTATTGGGACCCTCCTGCCTTGAGGGACCCTTGATTTCATGTGCTGCCGTATCTTCTCCTGACAGATACTACAAGTCTGGCATCCTTCTCATGTGCTTCATGGTACCCACACTGATCCCCTACTACTTCTGGGGCGAGCAGTTTTCTCACAGCTTATATGTTGCCACCTTCCTGCGTTATACCTTGGTACTCAATGCGACCTGGCTGGTGAACAGCGCTGCTCATATGTATGGCAACCGGCCCTATGACAAAAACATCAACCCCCGGGAGAATATCCTGGTGGCCCTTGGAGCTGCAGGTATGTGCCCAGGAGGTAGGGAGGACAAGATACTAGGCTGACAGTTGGGCTACTTGGTCAATTGTACTGACAGGGCTCAGCCTGCTTGCCTGCTTGGCATCTCAGGTTTTCCCCTAGACAGGCAGGGCCTATCCTTTCCAAAGGATCTCCCTCATCCTGAGCCTTTAGGGGCAAGGTCTCTTTTACAGAAAGGGAGAGGTGTAGTGGCTGGACTGGATGATTGTTGGCCCCTTCCAGCTCAAATTGTGTTATTCTGCAGGTGAAAGAATCTTTCACCTGAAATCCCAGGACTCTTATCTTGGCATGGCAGAATGAGAAAACCACTGGTTTGGGAGTCAGTCACCTGGGTCAGAAGCCCAGCTGGATATGACAATGAATAAGCCATCTAACATTTCTGTCACAGCTTATAATGATGGTTCAATTCAGCAAGCGTCAATTAAGCTTCCTGCTGTGTGCCAGATACTGTGCTAGGCTCAGGGGTACAAAGATAAATAGGAAACAGTCCCTGCCCTCAAGGAGCTTGTGTTCTACTAGTTTTCTTCTGTCTTCAAAATAGCGGGGATGAATTCATATTGGAGATCTCTAGAGCGTATGCCCAGGTATACACAGATGTGTAAAATGAAGTCTGTTACTTGCCTTTTCTCCCCAGTGCAACTTTCTTTGTCTTGGTGTACCTTTAGCCTAAGTGAGGAATTTTCCAAATTTCCACGAGGGGATCTACCTGTCTGGACTGACCAGAAAGTTTCTTTTGTGTATGCTACACATTATACAGATAGGCTGTTATTATTTCATATGTATTAACGCTTTACCAAATGGTGAACAGATCCTGGTCCCTCAATTCCACAGCATTCCCAAAGACAGATTTGGTTATGGGGTAGGGGCCATCACATTCTTCCTTATTCTTTGCCACAGGCTGCCCCTCTCTCCCACTCACCCACCTAAGGGTATGGCTCAGCCCCTGTAATCAAGGTTAATGGGAAATGCCTCTCCCCAGTTCTAACACATGTAGCCTTCTTACTCTTCTGGACTAACCAATTATTTGTGTGCCTCAATTCTGTGTCTGTTAGCGTCTGTCAAATGAGTGAGCTGAACTTTAGTGGCCTTCTCCAGCTGAAGAACTCCAACTGTAACTCACCTATCTGTAGGTACTTCGCTCTTCCAGTCTCCCTCTCCAAGGGCATAGAAAAGGTAGCTGGCTTTGGGGGTCAGAAGCTCTAGGTGGGAGTCCCACCTCTGCTGCATATGGCTGGAGGGACATGTAGTCTCTTCATCTCTCTAACTCTTACAAAATGAAGAGGTTGGACTAGATGACCCCGAAGGGCCTTTCTGTGACCCCTGTCCCCCTTTCCAATGTTCCCATTCTTTCTAATGGTTTTTGTCTCTGGTTTGCACTCTTGGCCCTGTTTCAACATCCTGGTTTTTATCACCTTGGCATCCCCTTTCACTGTCTTCTGGGCATGCCTCTGGATCCTTCCCTGCTGCCTTCATCTCTCAACAAGCCCAATGTTAACATGTTGATTTTCAGTCTTCTGTTGTCCATTGTCCACTTCCTTGACTCTGTTGCTTTGTTCTTGTATATGAATGTTAAAAACAATAAACGGGGAAGTCTGGGAGTATCAGGGATAATGTATTTGTGCTTTGGAACCATCTCATGTTCATCAACTCAATGCTCTTCATCCATGATGGTGGCAAAAATCCTGTCCTGCAGCTTGCTCTCTGTTCCCGATCCACCCAGGAGATACCCCTCCTGTACATGTTCTCCTGTGTCAGCCCTTGCTGCCCCCAGTTTGAAGCCCTTCCCACACCTCTGCCTCTCTAGAGGTCCCCTTGGCTTCTCCATGCATTGGCACCAATGTCCCTCTGAGCAGCTTCAACCTTTGGCCCTGGGGTTATGTCTCCCTCCCACGGGGTTCACATTGGAGATAAGGTGTCAGAGGATAGCTCTTGATTCCTGGCCCTGTCATTTAGCCAGGACTTCCTGCCCTCAGAAGTTATTAATAGTGTCATTGCTGTTTCTGGGGCACTTTTATCAGGCTGGGGCTAGATAAGCACTTTTATTAAAGCAGCAATGGGGCCTTGGATGTAGGTCAGTACTGTCACCCTTACTTACCCACAGGAAAAGGAAGCCATGGCCCAGGGCAATGGGAAGGCCTTAGAAATCTTTGTTCCTGGGCTCAGGGAATCCCCTGCCTACTGACAGGGAACTGCATACAAATCAGGATTTCTTGGAAGAGGCAGTGTGGGCTAGTGGATAGAGTTGGAATCAGGAAAGTCTGGGTTCAGATCCCACTTCTGACACCTAATTATATAATCTTGGGCTATAACTTAACCTCTTTGGGCCCAAATTCATTATCTTTGGTAGGAGGGGACTAATATCTCTAAAGTCTCTTCTCTTGGGCAACTAAGTGGCAAGGTGAAAAGAGTGCAGGGCCTGGAATGGAGAAGCCTCATATCTGTGAGTTCAAATCCAGCCTCGGACATCTATTAGCTGTGTGACCCTGGGCAAGACAATTAACCATGTTTGCCTCAGTTTCCCCATCTGTAAAATGATCTGGAGAAGGAAATGAAAACCACTCTATTATCTTTGCCAAGAAACCCCCAAATGGAGTCACAGAGAGCCACATGACTGAAAATGATTCAACAAAAAGTACCTTCTGGCTCTGAACCTATGAGGCTAGTAACTGCATGACCCCATGGTCACTTTTACCTTTCTGGACTTGTTTCCTCATCTGTAAAAAGGGGATAATAATGCTTCCAGTTGTACTTCTTTTAAGGATCAAAGACAATAGTCTATGTAAACATACTGTGTAAATGTCATGTTATTATTCAGCCAAGAGGAAACTGTGCCTTTACTGCCCCAAGAAGCCCATTGGTTAGTGGTGCTTTTTAGCTTTCTGACTGGCACCCAGGAGAGCTTTCAGAAGCTGGCTCCCCAGGGAATCTGGAGCTTAGAAAAGGACAGATAGTCATGCCAGCATGTGCTGAGCCAACAGTAGCTGCAGGCAGGGATTCCAGAGCTCTCTTTCCTGTCCTTCTCTTCTCTCCCCTCTTCTCCCTCCCCTGAATAGCAGGCCTAAGAGGTTGGGTCCAGTCTCCTTCCCTCCACCCATAGCCACTGCCCTAGTTCAGGCCATCAGACTCACTTGGACTATTATAGTCATCCCTTAATTGGACTCCCTGCTTTTCAAGTCTCTTCTCCAAATCCATCCTTTACCCAGTTGCCAAAGTGATTTTCTCTTTCCTTCCTAAAGCACAGGCCATACCTTTGCTCAATATAACTTGCTATGGCTGTCTGTTGCCTCCAGGATGAAATAGACTCCTCTGCTTGGCATTGAAAACCCTTCATAACCCAAGCCCAACCTATCTTTTGAGTCTTAGTACATTTGGCTTTTCTCTCTTTTCTACACACTTAAATTCCAGTCATACTGTGCTCCTGCCCTTTAGAAATGACATTCCAGGTCTAGGCCATTACTCAGGCTATCCCCTATTCCAGCTGTTCCCTGTTCTACTTTATTCCTTTAGTTTCTATAAGAGCTCAGCTCAAATGTCCATTCCTGCTTACGGCCTTCTGTCACTAGTTCCTCTACCCCCACCTCAAAGCACCTTGTATTTACTTTGCATATATTGTGTATACACTTGAACTTGGGTCTATGTTGGCTCTTCTCCAATAGAATGTAAGCTTTTTGAGGGAAGGGACTGGTTGGTAACCCCAACATGTGCTTGGTACCTAGTCAACAGAACCAATGTTTGTTGGTCAGTTGGTTGATAGGAAAGTCAGGGTCCACCACACATTAGAAAGCAGTTTCCCCTGCTGAGCCATGACCTGCTCACCCCATCTTCTCCTTTGCTCTTGCTGTAACAGGTGAAGGCTTCCACAACTATCATCACACCTTCCCATACGATTACTCTGCCAGCGAGTACCGCTGGCACATCAATTTCACCACCTTCTTCATCGACTGCATGTGTTTCCTAGGCTTGGCCTACGACCGGAAGAAAGTCTCCAAGGCCACCATCCTTGCCAGAAGCTCCAGAACTGGTGAAAAAAGAGTGAAGAGCGGCTGAGGCCTCCTTCTCTACCCCCCACCAGTCCAGCTAGGCAGAGGTCTAATGTTCTCTTTATTAACTACTGAATAATGCTACCAGATGCTAAAGATGATTTTTTTTAACCAATTCCAATACAGTATTCCTTTACAATGCAAATGTATTGAAAGCCAACAACTCTGCCTTTGTGAATGTTGACATGATCCTGCTTTTCCTCTTCTTCCTTCCCTGTTCTGATCACCTTTCCTTTTCTTCTTTCCCCTCCTGCCTTCCCTGCCTCCTAAGCAAGCCATTGGTGCGCCCTAGGCTGGCGACTCTTTCTCTGTAGTGTCACTGTTGGTGACCTTTTCCCCTCCGTGGTTTTCTTCCTTCTGGCTCTCCCTGAGCTCCCCCCAGGGGCAAGGAGTAAACCCAGAAAGGAATCAAGGCCACTTTCCCAACTCCTTTAGGCCAGACCTCATTCCCTACCAGCTGGCACAGAAGGTCATTCTTCTTGGGTGCTGTTCCCTCCTGGAAACCAAGGCAGGGGGAAGGAAAGTAGCATGCCTACTGTGATTGGGGAGGACGGCTGTGAGAAAAAAGGACAAGTTCTCTGCCAGCCATTCTGCTAGCCTGCTCCTCAACCAAGTGGGCTTGCTCTGTGTCCCAAAGGCCTGGAAGACTTCAGGCTGGAGGGATGCTAACCCTTAAAGGGATGCTTCCATCAAGCTTAGGGCAAGGCAACATTATGCACACCTAGAGAACCAAGGGACAGGAACTCTGGTTCCTAATGAAATTGGCCTGATCTGGAGAAGGATTGGGGAAGAAATTGAGGAAACAGTAACTCATTGGAAAAGTAAACCAAGCCACCCTCAATGTGTCTTCCCTGCCCCCCCCCCCCATCCAGGCGTTTTGGGAGAAGAGGAGGAAGAATGAGTGTGATGACTCTGCTGCCCCTCACTGCTGAGCAGGAGTCCAAGAGGCTGGGGGCATGGCTTATAGACAGCTCAAGTCTGAAGAGAGGGTCCAAGATCCTTCCTCTCCCTATAGAAAGTGGATTGTATCAATTGTAGGTAGATTCATGGAGGCCCTTTCTGCAGCATACACACCCTGTCCATCTTTTCCCACTGTTTTCTCATACCCTCCCAAACCTAAAACTTGCCTGGGGAGGCAGAGTAGGGATTTTGGGGCTTCTCTTCCCCTTGCCTTGGCTTTACCTATTCTCCCTAGCTTCTTCCCCCTCCTGTCTCTGGGCAGGCAGCAGCCTTGGCTGGAATTGCTCAGGGCCAGGGAGTACCACTGGTTTTCCCTCTGTAATGTGGCTGCCCCATTCAGTTGGCCTGCATTGCCTTTTCCTTCCGTCACTGCCCCACTATCCTGCTGACTCAAGGAAGAGCTGGCAAACCTGCCTGGCACCCCTGGGTCAGATGGAAGCTCAGCTAATCCCCAACTAAACACCAGTGAGCCAGCCACCGGGGAGGGAGGAGGCCTTTTTAAAAAATATTATTTTCCCTCTCATCCTCAGCATGCTGGGTATTCTGTGTTAACTGTACAAGCCAAGCCCAGGGCTACTAAGTGGCAGAGGGCTTCTGGTTGGGTTTAGGGGGGGACTGAGTGGACTCTCTTGATTGGAAGGGAAATCACTGGAAGACCTCACCCTAATTCTTCCCTGCCAGACCTGGTGTAAAGGTCACACTTGACCAGTTTTTGGCCCAGCTGCCTTAAGGGAATGTCACCACCACTTAACCAGGGAGACAGGTGTAGGAAAACCCACCATTGGGCCTTGAGGGATCTCAAAGCCCCTTCCCCTGTTCTCTCCTGACTTTGCAGCTGTCTTACTGGAAATGCCATGGTTGGGGTAGGGGTGGGAGAGGACTGCTTGCTTTCTGTCTGGGTTCTAAGAATAAACGGACCTGGGGAAAAGGTTCAGACTGGTCTGGGAACCCAGCCTTCTGAGCTGTTCATCCTAGTAAGAAAGAAATAGATAGGAATATCTATGTTTACTTTAGATCTGCTGGCCTGTGTGGGTATTTTAATAATTCTACAAGACGTCACAAAACAAATACAGTGAAAACAGCTTGTCTCTTCTAAAAATGTTCAATGGAGACCCATACTCTGACCCTGCACAAGGCTTGAAGGAGTCCTGGCATCTGTCTTCACTGTCAGGGGAAGGAACACCATGAGAAAATGACAAAGCTCAAAGCAAAGGGACCTATTTAAAAACAAACAATTCAAAATGGACTCAGGACTGACTGAGCCTGAATTTCCATTACTCTTTGCTCTGTGGGCAGGCTAACAAATTCCTCTGGGTGCGGTGCGTTCTGTGGGTTCTAATCAGTATTGAGGAAGGGGTCTGCCTCCACTCCCCTGCCTGCTGCTTTCTCTACAGCCTCTCTGACCAGAGACAGCAGCTGGTGGGAGAGTAGAGACCCAGACCCAGCAGGAGAACTGACAGTTTGTAGAAGTGCATTTCTATGCTTTAGATTGCGGAAAAAAAACCATTTTGTTGTTTTTGTTTTTTTCTCTGGGGGCTTTCTTGGTAAGGGGCCTGCGTGGCGGGTAGAAGTAATTTGAATGTATTTGATTTAGGTGTTGTTTGGGGTGTTTTGTTTTTGGTTTTTTTTGGTGTTTTGTTTTAGATTAAAAGGTTGTTGCAGCATTTAAAATAGAAACTTTCCCCTTGGTTTGCTTGTATCCTGAAGCTCAGCTCACACAAGCCAGAGCGAGAAATTGAAGGACCTAAGGTGGCTGTTTTACTGTGGTGGTTTAGAGAGAGGGGCTCCCCTCCGAACTCTGCCACTGACTTGCTGTGGAACTCTGGGCAAGTCACTTAACTCTGCTGTGCCTCAGTTTCCCTGTCTGTTAAAGATAGGGATAATAATACTGACCTGCCTCACAGGGCAGTTGTGAGGCAGGACGGTTTGTGAGCCACCTTGGAATCCTTCAGCTAGGGAACTTTCCTACAAGATGCCAGGACCTCTGGGGCCTGGCTCAGGGTGGAGATGGAGTGCTGAGCATGCTGGGAAGGGGGTGGATTGTGGGGGCAGGTGAAGCCGGAGAGTTTAGCAACAATGTTGCTATGGAAACATGAACAGGATACCTTTTCCTGGGTTGGGGTTTTTTTTCCTTTATTTTGGATCGTAGTATCTGTGACCTGCAAAGAATAATTTTGGAATAATTTCTATTAATATTGACTCTGATCTGAAACTGTGTTTGTTCATAATAAAAGTGAAGTGAATCTGAATGCCTAGTGTGGAGGGATTTTGTCATTTGCCCTCCTCACCCTCCTGCTAGGACTCTGCCCTAATTGGGTCCTGTCCCTTTAAGAGCGGGGAACCCACAGAAGCAGCTGGAGATGACCCAGCCCCTCTGCCCTGCTCCCTCCTGGGCCTGCTGACTGGAGGAAAGGTTACTCTAGGTTAAATGAAGGCTGGGACTCAGTCCTGCCGGCAGACACGTAACTTGAGCTAGCAAGTCCCCCCTTCCCTCCCCGCCACCAGCCAGCTGGCTCAGGGAACTTGCCTGCTGCTCCTCCCTCCTGGGGCTGTAGGAAGCAAGCTCAGCAGAGCAAAGGGGCTATCCTGGCCCCTTGCCCTCCCAGACACTGGGAGGGAGGTAGAATGGAGAAACCAGACAAGGAAAGCTTTGCCATTCCTTGAACCCAAGATGGGGGTGGGGTGGGGGAGACAACAAAAATGCAAAGGGTGGAATCTTAACTTCTCGCTGGGGCTCTGAAAACCACCTGGGGAAAAGGAAGTCTGGGAGTTAGGACCGGACCCTCCCTCCCCCACCACACAGACACCGCAACACACTACTTAGCCATATATAAATATGGATATAGACCTCAAATTCTACCCTTACTCCCTTTGAAGCCTGGATTTGCACCCTCAGTGTAGCTGGGCAGGAGGTGTGCCTGCCTTTGAATACCTATGGGTGCTTGTCTGCACATTAGTATAAATGAGCATGTGAACACGTACGTCTATGAGCATGTGAACACGTACGTCTGTGAACATGCATGCCTGTGAACATACCTATTTTCGTGCACATTTCAGTGGATTGCTTGTGTGTACACATATGTGAACTTGTGCTTGTGTACCCACACCTGTATGTGTCTGAGAACATGTGCCTGGGTAGACTTTGATAGGTACATTCCATGATAATGAATTGGGGAAGGGGAATCTAAGGAAATGAAGGTTGTAAAAGCAGCCAAGATGATATAGGAAGCCCTTCTGAGAGGCCACTCAAAAGAATAAAAAGGACCCTGAGTTCTCAAGAGTGAGGCCAGAGAAAGACCAGCAGGTCCCACCAGGCAAGACAGGGTAGTCAAGAGTCTGCTCTGAAGGCTTAGGATAGACTAGTTTACCAGCAATAGATCAGCCATGAGGATCTGGATTCTTTGACCAAGGCCTCCCCTATTCAATTTCACCTGGTCACTGGGGCATTCAATTAGGGCAATTGTAGAAGTCCCTGGGTAGAGGAGGCAGATGCTGTAATCTTCCCCAGCCCCTCAGGAAAAGAGCCTGAATCTCACTTCGAAGAGAGGGCAGTACTGCATCTTTCTGGGTAATGGACTTACCACTGTTCATTGAAGAGCTGGAGCTCAGGAGACCGATCCCTATCCAGGACTGATGTCTGTTAATCAGGTGGCACAGGACCTAGACACATCCTAATGTTGGCTGCCTGCTCCAGGGGCCTGGGGAATCTGAAGGACCCCAAAGACTTTGCTAAGGGCGACTGGTGTCCTTGATTTCCCCTTGAAGTTCTAGAAGCCAGACCCCTCTCCCTATCCACCCAGGCCCCCAGCCAACCTAGGGCTGAAACCAAGTTTCAGGGCCTACGGCGGCCTTCACTAGCCACCCTCCACCCTACTCTGTAGTGAGCCAACGTCGTAAAAAGCACATAATAATCAGGACGGCTCACAAGTCTTTGACAAGGCGTGGTTTATACAGACTTTTGCTCACAACATCTTGCCTCTGAGGAGTTAGTACATCATTATACCATTTTACAGATGGGCAGACTCAAGCTTGATCAGGGAAATCACAGTCCTGTAACTAGTAAATGGCAGAAGCAGCATTCAAACCCAAGTGTTCTCATTCCAAGTCCAGTGTTAGTCCCAATACCTAACACTGCCTTCTGTACAGCGTATGTATATTGTGCACATATATAATGCATACTATCATACACACCCGCCTGTCCTCTTTCCACCACATTAAGCCCAAGTTCTCCCTAGCCCAAGGACCCTCTCCACTCTTTTTTCCTTTTAGGATCAAATGAGTTAAAATTTGTATTTTTTTTAAAAGCACAATGCCTAGCACCCAATAGGGACTGTATAAATGCATATTTCCTTTTCCTTTCCTAGGACCTCCTGGAAGCCCTGGTGGGGGGTATATGCTCGGTTTCTCCGGACAGCCATGGGGTTACCTTGCAGAACACGGATTACACTTAGTCTCCTCCCTCTCAGAAGGCTAAATCCTGAGAACAATGAAGGAAAACAGCTTTGTGCACAAGGTAAGGAAGCATTTTCTAACAATTGTAGCTGTCAAATAATAGAAAAGGCGACCTAACCAGGTAATGAGTTCCGAATTACTAGAGGTCTCCAAACAGAGCTGGAGGGGCAGGGTGTTGGATTAGATAAAAGTAACACATTTATTTAGTCTTCTAAAGGTTACATCATCCTTTTCTCACCTTGTCTGATTTTTCTTTAACAGCACCTGTGATTCCATAGGCCGAGGGGGGAACAACCCTGTGGGATTCTTGCCCTACCATTACACATGACCTGCTGTGCAAAATTACAAACAGGGATTCTTAACCCAGGGTCCACTGACCTCAAGAGACTTCAAGGGATAGGTGAATTATGGGAAAAAATTACTCCTGACATAGAAGCTGACACTATCAATGTATCACTTCTTTACAGGTGAAAAAAAAAGGCTCAAAGGGGTTAAATAAATTGGCAATGTTCAAAACTAGTATCAGAGATAAGATTCAAATTCACTTGAAGTGTAGGGTGCTTGTGAGCACCCCCACTCTGGCCTTGTAGGTCCTTCATAGGATGAAGATCTGTGATTCTGCTCTGATCTCTCCTCCCTTCCCTTCTCATGCCATCTGAGGCTGGCTTGGCTGTGTCTGGGGCTCCTCTGAATAGTGCTGGATTTGTGTTGCTCCTGCCTTCCCATCAGATTGGACGCCTCCATTATAAATGCTGCCTACCCCACCTAGTTCCACTGGGAGGGCCCTGAACAAAGGGGACTCTCAGCAGTTGTTGACTGCTCTGGGACTGAAGGCATCCTCTCATACCCTACCATTGCTTTGAACTGGGTGAAATGTCACTGAGAGTGGGGGCAGAGTCCTATGACTGCCAGTTAACTTTCTACACTCCCAGAAAGTGCTGACTCTTGGAACTACTGGCCATGCTAAGCCTCAGGCCCCCATAGCAGGCCCAGGCAGAGCAGAGATCTGGCAATGGGGGAGCCAGTTAGCTGGAGCTAGAATGCTTTTTTGTCCAAGTTGCGGAGCTGTCCCTAGCCAGTGCCCGGCCTTGCTACAGCCTCCTGGTTTGCCTCAAGACAGTTCACAAAGGGCTAGTGTGCAAGCTCTGGTCTGCTGACTCACGGTGGTTCTCAGCAGCAAACCTGAGCGGGGCCAAAAAGGCCCCTTCCCAATTTCTTCTGACTAGAGAGTGCTGGGGGGAGGGGGCGGGGCAGCTAGAATTATATTAGAGGCTTGAAGGCTTCTTGGCTGACCAAAGAACTGCGTCCAGAAGGGGAGAGAGGAGGAAGAATCAAGAAAACAGGGTCATCACCAAATTGTAGGGTCAAAGCTTTAGAGCTGGAAGGGGGCTTTAGGAGTCATCAAGTGGTCCAACCCCTCAGTTTACGTATGAGGAAAATAAGGCAGTTTGTTAATGAGGGATATTCTAATATTGGGCATATTCTTCTCTCTAGACCTGGATAACAGCCACATTTCCAGGCGGGGAGGGACTTTAATGATCTTGAGGCACAAGAGGAAACTGAGGCCCATAGGCTGAACAGGGCTTGCCAGGGACTTGTCCAAGGCCACACGGAGTCAAATTTCCTAACTCAGCCGGGTGTTCATTCAACCACCTCAACTCTTACCAAGAGCCCTAACCCCATGCCCTCCAGTACGGGGAGGTGCAGGAGCCCCCCTTCTTCCCTCTCGAGTCGAGACAAGCATTTACTGAGCGCCTACTCAGCGCCAAACACGGAGCCCAAGCTTCTGGACAAGAAGTCCGGAGCGGAGCCTGCTAGCGGGCTATCACCACTTGGCCCTGCTTCTCTAATCGGCTGTTCCAGAGCCCAGGCGAGGGGGGCGCCACACGTGGTCCTCCCCTCCCCCGCCCGGACCCCAGGGTCTGCAGCGCAGCATCACCCCCGCGCATGCAGCTCCACTACACAAAGCCGTGCTGGGTGTGGGCAGCTAGCCGGCGGCAGCCGGGCCAGGCAGGGAGGGGGTGGGGCGGGGCCGCTGGGGAAGTGAATGGAGAGGCGGGACCTGCTCCCGGGCTCCGCACGCTCCCACCTCATCCCAACCCATCCCCCCACCTCACCCCACCCCCACCCCCCCTTCTCCGAGCCCGGGTTACTGTCGGTCATGTTTACGTTTACAACAGCCTACAGCGCCTGACCGAGGCAGCGCCAATCAGCAGCCGGCGAACTTGTGTGATGCCGGCTGCTCCAATCAGGGGGAGATGCCTGGGTCCGGGCCTCCCGGACAAACCGCTCCCAGCCCCCTTTCTATGTGCAGCCCCTCTCTGGGGACTGCTCCCACCCCCACTCCCAGCCTCGCCTTACCAGCTCGGAGCCGCCCGCCCAGTGGAGAGTAAAGAATGACTGCGGCCATTCATTCCCCGGGCGCTGGGAAGTCCTCGCGTCCCTGTGGGTTGTCGCCTCGGGGGACCGGGCCGGGAAGGGCAGGAGCGGCTCCACTTTTCTCCTTTCTCAAAACTGCTATGCCTGATTTTTTTTCCCAGGGACTGTCTTTTTTTTTTTTTAATTGCTCTTTTTGTATCCCCAGAGCTTAGTTTGGCTCACAGAAGGAACTCAACACAGGGTGAGCACCTACTATGTACCCGGCACTGTATCCTCCGGGGTGCAAAGAAAAGCCCCAAACAAAACAAAAACCCGTCCCTGTTCTCAAGGCCCTCGGTCTGAATAGGGTCATAGATTTAGAGATGGAAGACACCTTCGAAGTCCTTCTTTTTGGTCACTTCGGCCCAGAGAGTTTTAAGTGACATTCTTGGCCAAGGCCACATAGATAGTAAGTGGTAGAACTGGGATCCCAGATCCAGGTTTCTCTGCATAGTGCCACATTGCCTGTTGATTCATTGACTGATCGATAGATCCAGTGGCCTTTGCAGTAGAAGAATCAATATGGCGGAGTGTGACTCCAGTGGGTGGGGACTTGGAAGACGGGCACTCAAATCCCACCTCAGACAAGCTTCCTGTTACCCTCAGCAAGTGACTCTCGGTGCCTTGGTTTCCTTGTCTGTAAAATGGGGGTAATGATAGCTCCTATTTCATAAGCTATTTATTTGTACCCCAAACAAGGGGAATGATAGCCTTTATCTCACAAAGTCGAGGTGTATATTAAATGCAGTGATGATAAGAGCTGATAGTTAACTAGCACTTTAGGTTTGCTAAAAGATAAAGGGCTCTCATGGAGATACAGTAGGTTTGGAATCAGAAGGAATAACAACAGTAACAGCTAACTTTTCTATATCACTTTAGTGTTACATAAAGGATTTCATTTGATTCACACAAAAACCCTTTGAGGTAGGTGTTATCACTATTCCCATTTTACAGATGAGAAAACTGAGGCTTAGAGAAATTAAGTGAATTGCCCAGGATTACAAAACTGGTGTCTGAGGCAGGATTTCAGTCAATAAACATTTACCTACCATGTGCCAAGGGCTGTATAAGCATTGAGGTAACAAACCCACTCCTACTCCCCCCACTTCCACCCCCCAGAAACTCACAATTGAATGGATTTTTGAACTCGTCTTCCTGACTCTAATGCTCTTTGGGGGCACTATTTATTCTCCAGTCAACATCCAGTGTCTGGGGGCACAGTGCAGGACAGTAAGGCCAGTGGGGCCTCTAGGGACTGTACAGAGTATTTTTACTCTCCTCCATTAAGGTCTCCACCAAGACCTACAAAACAGGCCAGTGAGGAGTGGGAAAGCCTGAGAGGTCACAGAAAGATTCTCTGAGTCCAGCCTCAGGGAGCACAGTGGTCCCCAAACTAAAAACCATGTGATGATAAAGCCAGAGCAAGGACCTAGCCTTGGTCTGGGCAAGAAAACAAGAAAGGGGAATCTTGGGAATTCAAGAGTTGATTTTCTGGAGATTAGTACCTAAAGCCCAGGCTGAATTGCACTTCTTCCCCATGCCCTATGCCCTCCCTTAATTACAAAGAGGGCTTTAGGGAAGTCTCCCCTCCTGGGTCGAGGACTCTTTCAAGGCTGACACATTCTGGGACCAGGCACTCATGAAGACTACCTATCTCTTCCCTGACACCCCCATTCTGGAAGCTAGAGTCTTGAGTAAGTGTGCAACATGTTTACTGAGCATCCATTTTGACAGTCCCATGGACTCTGCCCTGCTCAGACCACTCAGACCACAGCTGAAGTGTTTTGGATCACATTCCAGGGACCAGTTTAGGAAGGATATTGACTAGACTAGAGATCATGGCCAGGCTGGTGAGAGGACTGGAAAATACATCGCATCGGATACAAAGAAAGGGAAAATCATTCCTCAAACTTCCTTCAAGGAGGGAAGGAAGGAAACAGTATGCAAAAATCAATGTTCAGACAAGCTATAGACAGGATATAAATTGGACATAAGCTATAGAGAGAAGGTACTAACAGCTAGGAGATAAAGAAAGGTCTGTTGCCAAAGGTGGGGCTTGAGCCACGTGTTGAGAGAATACAGGGAAACCAGGAGAGGAGAGAGAACATTCCAGGTGTGAGGGACAGGCAAAGCAAAGGCATGGAGGTGGGAGATGAAAGGTCCTATTTAAGGAACAGCAAAGTAAGTCAGTGTAGCTGGATAATAGAGTACCTGAAGAAAAGTGAAATCTAATGTACAAATTCCCACTCTCACCCCTGGTCTCTCATCCAGCTCATAAGGAACTGGCAGGTTAGGTTCCTGACAAAGAATACTGCTCCTTTTCTTCTCAGGGTTCTAGGAGAAACCCTGCAGGATTGTGACTTCTAATACTAACTTTGCACAACTGGACCTCATTCAAATCCACTTCATAAATGAGTGATATCATCAGTCTTCTTTTAAAATGAAGGACAAACAAGGTCTCATCTGCTGTGTAAGGAACCACTTTTGCCTTCCAGCACACACACACACACACACACACACACACACACACACACACACACACACACTCCAAAGAGCCCAAAGAATGGACTACATACTAAAAGTCAAAGGAATCTTTTTGCCCATTATGTCCTTGGCATAACTGACAGGCCCACATGGCCCTTAAAGCCAATACTTACTTTTTGATTATATCCAATTTAGCCTAGATCTGTTTCTTGTGCACCATGTTTTTGTGGTCTCTTTCCCATTAGATAGTGAACTCTGAAATCAGCCTCTGTCTTTTGCCCTTTTTTGTCTCCCCAGCTCTTAGCACTGTGCCTGACACATAAAAGATTGATAAGTGCTCATTGACTTTGTAATACAGTTTCAGATGCACATGTAATTAACACACAGAGCTCAGATATACCTCCTGACTCCTAGCCTTGGGAATCTCTTTCTCTCTTCAAGGAGTCCCCACCAAGTTTTCTTCTGGTGAAAAGCATTGGAGACCGATGGGGGTCTATATTGCTCAGTTGGACAGGCTAGGGAAACTGGAAGTGTTTAGTCTGGAGAAGAATGGATTTAGGCCACTCTAATAGCTGTCTTTAAGTATTTGAAGGGTTGTCCTGTAGAAGAGACAGTATACCTTTTCTGCTTGGTTTCAGAGGGCAGGACAGGGAAGAACGAGTGGATGAGTAGAATCATCAGACTAGCACATGCAATACAAGAAAACTCTCATTAGAGTTATCTGAAGAGTTGTGTGGACTGTTTGAGATCCAGCGAGTTTCAAGTAGTAGCCAGATGACTGCTTCTTAGGATGGTGTAGATAGATTTGTGTTCAGCTGTGGACTAGACTGGATGACTTCTAGGGTCTCTCCCAGTCCTGAGATTGTTCTTCTGTGCCTAGCACTGGGCTGAAAACCAAAAACTTCAGTGAGCCTATATATCTCAGGAGCTAAGTCTTAGAGACATGAAATCAAGGGTATCAGACAACCAAGAAGGATTTATTTAGTACAGGGAGTGGGGGGTGGACTTCACATCCTACCAGATTCAGTCAAATGACGGAACCTGAGAATCTAGAGCCACATGTGGCCTTGAGGTAGCAGATTCCCCACCCCTGATTTAGTACTTGTCATTTGCCAGAAACTGCCAGTTGCTGAGGATTCAAAGACATGAACAAAACTGCCCCTGCTCTCAGAACATATAATCTGCTGGAGGCAATAGTGTATGCCTCTGTAAATATGATGCCACCTTGGAACTGGGCAGTGGAGGAGTTGAGTGGCTGATGCTGTCTCCACACTCTCAGACATTTCCCCTTCCTCCTCCTCTTCCTCTTTCCTTCCTCTTTCCTCCTCTTCCCTTCCCCTGCCCAGCTCAGCCCAGTCAGGCCCAACCTGGACTAACTTGGCTCTGAGGGGTAATGAGAAGCCTGGGCACATACCCAGGTGGTATATATCTGCCTCTTAAAGTCGGGAAAAGGAAAACAACTTTTTGAGTAATAAAGATGCCTCCTAAATCCAAACTCCACCTAAATGAGGATGAAATGTCTGGTTCCATGAAAAGTGAAAAGAGAAATCTTTTGGAAGAAGATTCAGGATTTTTTTCCTAAGGGGCTCAACTGAACCAAAATTTGGACCTGAGAATGACAAATTAGGCCTGTACAGAATCATGTGGATGAGGTAATTGATGTCATGCAAGAGAATATTACAAAAGTGATTGAAAGAGGAGAAAGTCTGGATGAGCTACAAGACAAATCAGAAAGCCTATCAGATAACACAATAGCTTTTAGCAATAGCTCTAAACAGGTTGGAAAACCAATGTGGTGGTGTGGATGCAAAATGAAAGTCATCATGGCTCTGATCGCTGCTATCCCTTTGATGGTGATTGTCATTCCTGTTGTCTTGAAATATCAGACTTAATTCTGTGACCAGAGATCTCCAATAATACAGTCTTGGTTGCCGCATAATTTAATGAAATATGTACATGACCTTCAAAAGTGTTTTTGCTCAAGAAGTAAAAAGAGGCAAATGTCCAGCTCAGTTCAGAGCATTGACAAGTCCCTGATTAGCCTTCTCCCCTTCACCAAAATATGCTCTCATTAGTTTATTTTTAAAACAGAAACATCTATTTTTCCATGTTCTAGGAACATAATTTGAAACTAGATACTTGCCAATACATTATTGGTATATAGAGTTAAACATTGAGGGTGATATTTATAATTTAACACAATTCCCTGCTGTAAACTGGAGGTGGGTGGGATTTGTTGCATCAAGTTCAGGGATAGGATGGGAGGTCAGAGATGAAACATTATTTAAAAAGGGATGGTAACCATTTAGTCAATGATTATAAAATGTATAATTTTCTCCATGTAAAAAACCTAGGTTTTGGAAATGGTTCCCATATATTTATGGAGGAACTAATATTTTCAACACTACTACTTTCAACTATGACTAAAGATATTCCAGTAAACCTATTTTACCTGTTAAAAAAATATGATGCCATCTTGGGGGTGTTATCTTGCCCCAAACTTCCTTCCCTGCCTTGGACTTTCCACCATCTGTTCCTGAAAGTGGTTTTCCAACTCCATAACTGTCCCTCTCAAATCTCCTCCAGTCAAGGTCTCCTGGAGTATTCGTGGATCTCCAAGGTAAAGATATACCTGTCCACATTTTATTATAGGCAGCTAGGTGGCACAGTAGATAGAGGGGCTGAGGCTCATAGTTTAAGAAACGCTGAAGGTGTCAAGAGTGGAAAAAGTTGAAGAAGTCCTGGGATAGTGCCCTGAACCTGGACTCAGGAAAACCTAAGTTCAAATCCACCCTTAGTAGTTTACTGGCTGTGTGATCCTGGGCAAGTCATCTGTCTACCTCAGTTTCCTCAACTGTGAAATGAGGATGATAATAACAGCAGCTACCTCATACAGTTGTGATGTTCAAATGAGATATTTGTAAAAGCACTTAGCATAGTGTCTGGCACTAACTATATGCTCGTTCTCTTCCCTTGTATCATCTGGTAGGTTAAACAGACTGAGGTCACCAATACATCTCTACAGTGGTAGCTCTGCTACTTCCCTACTATCCAAATGGTTTGGCTGAACTATTACCCACCATGACATTTCATTATAACTCAATCTGCTAACCCATTCTCAGGGTTTTTTCCTACCCTTGTGCTAGTTTCTATCATCAACACCTACCTGAAGGTGTCAGGGACTACTATATGAGCTGGGTACACCATGGGCATCATGTCTAACTACCTTCCCATCACACTAAGAGACCTTGAAAAATGGCAGAAAGAGCCTTTCTGCCATCACTCAGGTGGTAATCTCTGTGATGCATTTGGGGGTTACTGTCCTCCAATCATCTGTGTTCCACTAGTCTTTGTTACGAGAGGCTCATTCCAAGCCAGGCTATACCCTAAGAGCCCCATCTGCTATGGCTAATGCTGGATGGGCAAGAAAAATCCACTGTCTCAGAGAGATGATAAGACTGTCTCCAGAATCAAGGGACTGGTAGAGAAACAGGCCCTAAGAGAGAAGGTGGGGAGTAGAATAGTATACAATTTACCTGCCTTGGGATTGAGAGAGACCTTCTCACAATGCCTTTCCAGCACTGCAGTCCTATCAAGTGCTGGCCTTGAGAGGTGTGTGTGTGTGTGTGTGTGTGTGTGTGTGTGTGTGTGTGTGTGTTCCTGCGTGTGCATGTGTGTATGTGAGAGTGTGAGTGTGTATGTGGTGTGTGTGTGTATGCATGTGTGTATGTGTTCCTGTGTGTGCATGTGTGTGTGTGAGTATGTCTGTGTATGTCTCTGTTGGGGCCCAAGGTGGAGGAGAAGGGAAGGGAAAGCTGTTTAGGAGGCTGGATATTATTCGAGTTTGTTGCCTTATCAGGGCTTCTGAGTCAGGAAGGAACACAGCAAATCAGGCCCCAAAGTCCAGTGGCCAATCTGTGTAAGAAAAGGCAAACATTGAAACAAGAAGCCTATTTGGGGAAGGCAGCTGAGACAGCCAGACCCTCAGCTCCCTCACACTGTGTATCTTGCTTCCTGAGCCAGCAGCGACCTCCAGTGTTCCTCCAGTCCCACAGCTACTCTCCCCACTTCTGCCTTCAGCCCTGGACTTTGGGTGCTGTGAAGAAATTCTGCCCTGTTATCCCCTCAGGAAGGAGGTTTCCCCTCCCACAGTCTCCTGTCTGGCCTTAATCTCTGGCATGGGTGCCTGAGCAAGATGAGACACAGCACCTGAGTTCAAATACCCAGCTGGGTAAATACAGGTCAGCAGACAGGTGACTGGCTTGGCCAAGATGCGTGTGAAACAGCTCTGGGGATTCTCATGGACTTTCAACTCAGCGTTAGTTGATTGTGTAACATAGTAGAGAAAAACAAGCTAATACCATCAGAAGCAGCTGGAGTGGGGAGGACCTGGTTCAAATCATGCCTCAGATACTTACTAGCTATGTGGGCAAATCACTGACATCTCTCAGACTCAGTTTCCTCATCCATAAAATAGGTATAATAATAGTGCCTACCTCTTGGGATTGTTGTGAGGATCAGATGAGGGTAAATTGTGCTGCCAACCTAATAACTCGAGATACGCCAACTATCACTTCATTCTCTTTGACTGTGGTAATAAAAACAAGAGTGTCTATACCAAGTGAAAGAAGTGGTTCCAGTGCCCTCTGTCCTGATCCTGGTCAGACTACCTCTAGGATATTGGGCCCAGTTTGGATGGTATGAAGGAAAGGACACTGGCAAGTTGGAGTAGAGTCAGAGGAGGGTGACCAGGCTGGTGAAGGGACTAGGAACCACCTTACCCAAGGATAGGTTGAAGGAAATGATGAGTGTCTATCCTGGAGAAGAAAAGCTTTAGGTGGGTCCAGCAGAGCTGGCTTCAAGCATTTGAAGGATTCTACTGTGGAAGAGGGATTGGTTTTGTTCTTTTTGGTCCCAGGGGTAGAGCCAGGATCACTGAGTGGATATTGAATAGAGGCAGATCTGTAGCCTCATCCCCACCCCTTTAAAATTTGCTAACTAGTAAAACTTGTCTTAAAATGGAACGGGTTGCCTTGGGAGGTAGTGAGTTCCTCATCCCTGTGGGTATTCAGGGAGAGGCTAGAGGACCATTTTCAGGACTTTGGTGGAAGGAGGAGGATGCTTCTTAGTTACAAATTGGATTAGACAGTGGCCTTTGAGATCTCTTCCCACTTTGATAGAAAAAAATTGATTTTCTAAGATGAACTATGATAAGGTCAGATAAGATGATGAGTCTCTGGGATCTTTGTAATACTTATAAACAGATTATTCTAAACAGCATCTCATACCCTGAATTCCTTTCTGCTCCCCAGTCAAAGTGTTTGCTCCTCGGCAGGGAAAGGGGAGAGGGGGAGGGGACATACCCAAGTATTCCCTCAGAGGCAGGATTTGAATTCAGGTGTTGTGACTCCAAATTACTCTTCTGCCTCACTTCTGGGCTCCATTTCCCAGTATGGCCCTTGATTGCAGAATCCTGGGTTGGATGCTCAGAGGGAAAAAATTTATAGAAGATTGGATTCCTGCAAAGTCAGACTATGGCCTCTTTTGGAGTATTTTATGAAGAAGATCCTGATAAGAGAAATACCCTAGGGTAGATGGCCCAATGACAACTGGTAGTCCACAGTCCTGGCTAACATCCCTACAGGCCTCTATTCTCGTGATGCTTCCTTGGTCCCAATAAGCAATGCCAAGAGATGGAATCCTAACACCACTTTACACAAAGGGTGAAGGCTACACCTCCAATATGCTGCCCAAGGCCCTCCCACATTCACCTGAAACTATTCCTAGGTGACTTCACACACTGCACACATGTAGAGTTTGTTCTTTGCCTTCAGACTCAAACTCTATTTACTGTTGCTAAGTCTTGTCATTTCTACCTTTAGAAAAGTTTCCCCATGTGTCCCCTCTCCTCCACTCTCATAGCCATCCCTCTGGTGCAGAGCCTACCACATGCTGAGACAAGAACCTTCTCATTGGTCTCCCTGACTCAAGTTTCTTACGTCCTTAATATACTCACCTGCCAAAATGATTGTCCTTTTAAAGTCTAGGTCTAACCCTGTCATTTTCTCCTACTCAGTAAATGCCAGTGTCTTCTTATTACCTCTAGGATCAAATAGAAAATCTTCCTTTTGATTTTTAAAACCCTTTAGCAGCTGGTCCCTTTCAGCCTTTCCAGTCTTTGGAACACTTTGATCCCTGCCATATATGACCCAACAATACTGGCCTTCTCGCCATCAGTTGCAGGCGTCTGGGTGCCTTTTCACTTGCTTTACCCCAGCCCCACAAGGCGCTTCTCCCACCCTCACTGCTTGTGTCTTCGCTCTGAGATGACCTCCCATTAACCATGTAGATATCTTGTACGTACATAATTATTTCCGTATTGTCTCCTCCACTAGACTCTGAGCTTCTAGAGGGCAGGCATGGGGCTTTTGCCTTTCCTTTTATTCCCAGGGCTTAGCACTGTGCTTGGCATACAGTAGGTATTTAATAAATGCTCATCACTTGATCATTTGAGTTAGTGGTGTAGAAAGTATGATCTACTCTGAAATATTTGGGGGAGGGTTTCTGTTTAATCTTCCTAGAAGAGGTGGGAAGGGGAGGGAGGGGGAAGGTTTGGAAAAATGGGAGTGAAGTATTCTGGGCAAACGAAATAATATTATTTAAGTGAAGGCAGGGAGAGGAGAATTATTTAATCTGCTTAAATGAGTGGTAAAGAATGGAAAGTGTGGAAAGAAAAGCAAGGGGAGATCACGGGATCATGGATTTCCAGACAGAAGATATTTTAGACATCATTAGGTCCAATCTCATTTTTTACAGATTAGGAAACTGATGGAAGAAACTGAAATGGACTAGTTGAGTCAATCATTCAATCAACACTTATTTTTAAAGCACCTACTGTATGCTAGGCACTATGCTAGACCATGGTGTTACAAATAAAAATAAACCTCTGGAAGAGTTTGCATTTTATTAGAGTAGGCAATTTGTACATATGTAAGTATATACATTTCTTGGCCATTTTGAAATCATGCTGCTGGCAGAATTCTGGACATCCTCTTCATCTCCCTCCCACCTGGACTGTGCCCCCTGGGACTCTGGACTCTGAAAGAAGGGGGGGGGGAGATGTTACCTTATGTTGCCCAGAATAAAGCCTCTTTATCTCTTCTTGCCCATTTCTCAAACATGCTGCCTTGTTCATACCTTACCTACCCTCCTTTCTAGTTCCCCTTTCTGTGTTGTCTTTCTACCATAGAAAATAAGGTTCTTGTGGGTAGGGACTGTTTCACTTGCTTTGTATTAGTATCACTTTGTAGTACAGTGTGGGCACATAATAAGCACTTAATAGATGCTTTTTTTTTCCTTCTTTCCTCCCTCCATCCCTTCCTCTTTTCCTTCGTTTCTTCCTTCCTTCCTTCTTTCCTTCCTTCTCCCTTCCTTCCTTCCTCCCTTCCTTTCTATGCTCATTCCTTCCTTTTTTCATGTAAGACAAATTTGTGTTCAGATTCAACAAATTTGTTATGTAAAAGATAAAATGCAAGGTAATTGGGTGAGGGTATCAACAGTACTGGGAACAGAAATTGGCAATGAGGAGCAGGGAATATTTTGACTTCCTTGGAATATAGCAAGTAAAGGATTTAAATTTACAGTAAAAAGAGACAATGTGCTGATGGGTGACAATGTAGTATAAGAAGGTAGCTTGGTATGGTGGAAATAGCATTAATTATGATGTCAAAGGAACTGTGTTCAAATCCTACCACTTTTGTTTACTACCTATGTAACCCTAACAAATCATGTAACCTCCCCGGGTCTCAGTTTCTTCATCTTTTAAAATGGGGGGATTAAACAAACCGGCCTCTGAATGCCCTTCCATCTTTAGATCTCTGACTTAGCAGAGGGAATGGGTGATGTAAATAGAGTATGAGGATGAGGACTTTTGATTTTTATCTTTGTATTTCATGTCCTAAAACAGTGCCTAGCATATTGTAAATACTTTAAAGGAAAAAAAGTTTGTTGATTGAATGAATGATTTCATCAGTCCAGTCCAGCTTCTTTCATAGCATTTTTTATGTCAAAAGAAAAAAAGTAAGGCAGTTTAACTCTCACTTGAAAGCACTGTATATATATATATATATATATATATATATATATATATATATATATATATATAT
>CM053582.1:545580587-545607182 GCA_028627135.1 Pseudochirops cupreus
GTATTTACATACTACTTTAGGGTTTGCAAAGCATTTTACACATGTAATACCTCTTTTGATCCTCACAACAATCCTCTGAGGTGAGTGCTCTTATTAATCCACTTTACAGAGCAGAAACTGAGGCTCATAAGGGTTAAGTGACTTGCCCACACAGCTGGGTTGTATTTTTTTTTTTTTGCTTTTTGGAGGGCAATTGGGTTAAAGTGACTTGCCCAAGGTCACACAGTTAGGTTTTGTGTGTGTGTGTGTGTGTGTGTGTGTGTGTGTGTGTTAAGTATCTGAGGCAGATTTGAACTCAGGTCCTCCTGACTCCAGTGCCGGTGCTCTGTTCACTGCGCCAACTAACCACCCCTAGCTAGGTTGTATTTGAGGCAGGTTTGAACTCAGGTCTTCTTGAAACCAAGTCTAGTGTTCCTTCTACTTTGCCACCAAGCTCCTGAGATGATAGGTGAGCTGCTGAAATCACCTGAGAGTGATTCTCTTGCCTAGAGAAAAGAGAACAGGGTCCAGGACAGGTAGAGCCTTGAGGGAATGATGGACAATCTCAAGAAGTGGAAAAAAAGGCCAAGATGGATGAGGACTAAGAAGAAGCTATTGGATTAGAAGTTAAGAGATAAATGGTAACTTTGGGGAAATAGGAACAAAATTGCATAGGGAGAAATGAGTGGGAGTGAAATACAGGTAGTGAGTGGGAGTGAGATAGATGTAAACTGATTTTTTCTAGGAGTTTGGTTGTGAAATGGAAGAGAGATATAGGATGATAATTTGAAGAGTTGACCAAATCAAGTGAAGGTTTTTAGATGTTTGCCCAAGTAAGTTTGTAGACAATGGTAAAACAGAAAGAGATTGAAAGAAAAGATTGACTATGAGAGAGAGAAATGCCAAAGAGGCAAGCACTCAGAGGAGACAGGAGAACATTGGTCAAGGACACAAGTAAAGGTTTTCTCCTTCGAATGGAGAAAAGTCATCTCTTCCTTGGAGATGAAAATAAACTCGGAAAGAAGAGGGCACTATGCACAAAGATTTTGAGGTAGAGAAAGATAGCCTTTATTGTCAAGATTAAGAAGGAGGCAAAGCCCTCTGATGAGAGGCAGGGGAGAAATGGTGGAGGGGACTGAGAGAGAAGAGGTTTGGAACAACCTCTGTAAGGACTATGAGAGTCTATTAACAAACAATAAATGGGTAGCTATGGAACTGTGAGGGTCCAGAGAAGAATAGATATCACAAATGTGGAGACCCAGTCAATCGGGTGGCTTTCTTTAGCAGCAAGGTTGGAATTTGACAAGGCATGAGTTTTGAGAGGACAAGGATTCTGGGATAGAGGATTAGATATTCAGTTGAAATGTCCATGAAGGGATGAAAAGTGAGGCCAAAGGAGAGATGATAGATAGGGAAACCAGAGAGGAATGGAAGGACTGAAGGACAAAGAAGAGGTTTAAACAGAGAGAGAGACAGAAAGAAGAAGGTTACAATCAGATGGAAACATTTCAGAGTTCAGGATTATGCCATAAGAATACTTACAGGTAATGATGAGATCAAGGAAATAATCCTCCCTCTATGGGTGAGAGAGGGGGAGGGAAGGTAAAGGTCATAGGAGTTTAGAGGAGGATAAACAGTGCTCTTTCCCAATTCTGTGAGATAGTTAGGACCAGTTAATATTACCTCTGCCTTCAACAGACCAGGAAATGCATTTTCAGAAAGGTTAAGTGATTTGTCTCAGACTCCAAAACTGATAAGTTGCACAGACAAAATTAACCCAGGACCTCTGAGTCCAGAGTTCGTAGAATCAGTCAGCCAGTCAGTCAACTAGCCTTAACTAAACTCCTACTATAAGCCAGGCCCTGTGCTAAGAACTAGGGATACAAAGAAAGGCAAAAAACCACCAGTCTTTGCTCTCAATGAGTTAGACCTAGAAGGATCCTCAGCATTCATCCAATTTAAGCTCTCTTCATTCAGCAGATGAGGAAGCACCCGCCTTCCTTCCTCTCTGCCTGTCAAAAATTAAAACTGCTTTTAAGGGATGGCTAGGTGGTGCAGTGAATAGAGCACAGGCTCTGGAGTCAGAAGGAACTGAGTTCAAATTCTGACTCAGACACTTAACACTTACTAGCCATGTAACCTTGGGCAAATCACTTAACTCTAATTGCCCTGCCCTTTCCCCTCTAAAAAATAAGCAAACAAACAAAAAAAACTCCTTTTAAGACCAAGCTTTTAAGATGCACTGGCTTAGTGGATAGAGAGTTGACCTCAGAGTCAGGAAGATCTGAATTCAACTGTTTCCTCTGACACATACTGGCTATGTGACCCTGGGCAAGTCACTTAAACTTTCAGTGCTCTAGGCAACTCTCTAAGATTATAAATTGGAAGACAAAGTGCCAATCTGAATTGGTAGATTGAGTTTCCTCAACTGGGAATTGCCTACATCAATGAAATCCTAAATTCAGTCCGTATCCCTAAGACCCAGCTCAGTCATAGGAACTTCACCTGGTTCTTAACATCTGTAACATTAAAAAAAAAACAAACAACCCTCCATAAGTTACTAACCTAATCGTGCACATGCACAAACACTTCAAAACACTAAGAAAATAAAAGAGAATTGTATATTACCCTGTTTTATAGTGTTACATTGTTCTGTTTTTTTATCTGACACGTTTGCCTTCAGAAGTGTTATGTACATATAACTGTTACATAAGTAACATGTTAGTTTTTAAAGTATGTAGTCAATGTAATATAGCTGTAACAAAATTGCCGTTTGTGAGCCTTTCCACACTTTTTTCCTTCTACTTATTTTTAAAAATACTTTATCGATGCTCTTCTTTTCTTTCTTCATTCCTTTTTTTTTTTTACATCTTTGTCACCATCCCCTAACACTCTACATCCACCCTGGCCCCAAACAACCCTGCCTCCCTTGTAACAAATAAGAATAATCGGACAAAACAAATCAACACATTGGCTATCTCTTTTTGGACCTCTGGCAAGAGACTGTGGAGTCAGGAGTCATGGGTTCAAATCTCACACCTGACACTACTTGTGTCCACAAACAAATTACTTTGCCTCCTGGGCCTCCCTGAAATAAGGCAGTTGAAATGAATGGACTTTGAGGTCCCTTCCCGGTCTGAATCTATGAACCTAGACTTATGAAGTAATGATTCGTGACTGCCTTGATCAGAGTGCTTAAGTCTTTCAAAGTAATTTTCTTTTGTGGTATCCTGGTCATCTTGTAATGTTTGTTTTTGTCCTTCCTGAAGCACTTTTAAATTGTCCCCTACTGTGAAAACCACATCTTATCTCCTCTCTGGGAAGTATGAGAGGAGAGACCCATAAGTGGACATTATATTCTCTTCTGAGTGTATGGGGATTGATCCCATCAGCTGGCTCAGATGAGGGTGTCTGGTGCATCTGAAGATCCTCATTGCACAGGAAAGGCAGTGTGGTGAAAAGAGCAGGGGCCTTGGGGTCAGAAGACCCGGGTTGGAGGCTTAGTTTAGCTATCAACTCAACCTTGGTCTTTGAGCAAGTCAAAGGATCATAGATTTAGAAAGAGACTTTAAATAGGACTTCTACCAATCCACCCCTCCTTTTGTAGATGAGGGAACTGAGACCCAGACAACAAAAAGTGAGGAAAATAGCCATCAGGATTTTACCCTGGGCCCCAAGTTCAAATCTCAGTCTGCTCCCATTCTACCTATGTGACTTTGGGCAAAGTACTTTGACCTCAGATTCTGCATTTGTAAGATGAGGGAGGCTGAACTAATGATATCAGAGGTCCTTTCAGCTCTAAATCTGTGACCCCATGGTATTATGAATAAACGGTAATGGAGCCCTCACTATGTTCCAGGTACTGGGCTGCTTCAGATGTATAGACAACAATGAAAACAGTCACTACACCCATGGTTTCTATTCTTTATCTTTAGATTTTATTTTTCAGATCTGCCTTCTCTCCCTCCCATCCCTTCTCTCTCCTATCCTGCCCAACTGAGAAAATAAGAAAAACAAAATGCTATTATAAATATGGACATTCAGGGCGGTGAGGTGGCACAGTGAATAGAGGACCAGCCCTGGAGTCAGGAGGACCTGAGTTCAAATCCGGCCTCAGATACTAGACACAAAAACTAGCTGTGTAACCTTGGGCAAGTCACTTAACCCCAATTGCCCTCCAAAAAAAAGCTAAATAAATAAATAAATATGTACATTCTCACATTGGCCACATTTCTGTGTGTGTATGTGTGTGTGTGTGTGTGTGTGTGAGAGAGAGAAAGAGAGAGAGACAGAGAGACAGAGAGAGACAGAGAGAGACAGAGACAGAGACAGAGACAGACAGAATCTATGTTCTGAGTCCTTCACATCTTCATCAGGAGCTGGGTAGCATGTTCCTTTCAAGTCTTCTAGAACGCTGATTGGTCATTGTGTTGCTCAGAGTTTCTAAATCTTTTAAAGTTCTTTATCTTTCCATTATTCCTGTTTTATAAATTGTTCTCCTGGTTTAGCTTCCTTCACTCCGCAACCATTCATATAAAGCTTCCTAGGTTTCTCTGAAACCACCCCCTTCAGCATTTCTTTTTCTTCTTCTTCTTCTTTTTTTTTTTTATGTTTTGGAGGGGGGAAGGAAGGGCAATTGGGGTTAAGTGACTTGCCCAAGGTCACACAGCTAATAAGTGTTAAGTGTCTGAGGTCACATTTGAACTCAGGTCCTCCTGACTCCAGGGCTAGTGCTCTGTTCACTGCTCCATCTAGTCACCCCCTTCAGCATTTCTTACAGCACAACAGTATTCCATCATGTTCATATACCATAACTTGTTCAACCATTCCCAATTGATGTGCTCAGGGAATTTATATTCTGTCTAAGAGAAGCAACATGGGTACAGATACATAAATCAAAGCATGAACGAAGTAAACAAAAACAATAATAAGATAGCTGACATTTATGTAACATCCATTATGTGCCAGGCGCTGTGCTGCATGTTTTACAATTATTATCTCTTTTGCTTTTCACTGCAGTCCAAGGAGGTAGGTCCTATTATTATTCCTGTGTTACAAATGAGGAAATTGAGGTAAAGGGAGGTTAAGTGACTTGCCCAAGGTCACATAGCTGGTAAGTTTCTGGGATTGGATTTGAACTCAGGTCTTTCTGACTCCAGGCCCAGCAGATAGGAGTGAGGAAGGAATCCATAGTGAGCTCCAAATTTAGTTCTATCATTAAACCATGCATATTTTCTCTCACTTTATCTCTATGAACATCAGTTTCCCGATCCATAAAATGGGGATAATAATATTTATCCTACCTACCCCATAAGGTTGTTGAATAGATAGCATTTGGTGAACTGTAAACCTTTGGTTCCCAGAGGGGGAAGCCAACTTCTCCATCTTTGCTTGCTCCTTCAATGCCTAGCCTTGTATAAGGCAGGTTCTTAAGAAATGATTGGATGAAGGTATCGGTGGAAGAATAAAGGGTGAGTGGGTAGGTGGCACCACCTAACTCCCATTCTCCCAGACACCTGGGTATTCTAAGTCCTTCCCGCTCTTGCTAAACTGAGTTAGTTATGTGTTCTTGGCTTTTGCCAAGGCTTCAGAAAGGCTTCTCGTCTTCTTATCCAATTTCAAAGCCATTTACCCTGTTTCCTAGGTGCAATCAACATGTTATGTAACATTACAAAAGCTGGCCCTTCAGGAGGGCTTACTCTTGCCTCTTTCATAAATCCTTACTCCTCCTTTCAAAGAGCTAACTCAACATCTGCTTGTCACCACCAGGCCCCTTCCTTTCTCCCCATCCCCACCCACAGGATGTTGCTGAAGAAAAGGAGACAAGATTTAGAGTGTTTGGTAGAGAAGAGTGTGTCCCCCTCCCTTCAGATGTGGCCATTTTGGGTTGCCTAGTATAAAATAAGGTTCTTAAACCCTGAAAAGCAAAGAACAGGGGAAGGTGTTGGAGACATTACCCACAGCCTAAGAGCTTCTGTTGGGATCAAAAAGAGTTTGGCATAGATTCAGGTATCAAGGGCTATTGATCTTCTCCTATGACTGTTAGCCCCCATCTATTCCCCTGTTTCTCTGAAAACATGATGCCATCTGAAAATGCCATCTGAAAAAATGGTGATGAGATGATTGGTACAGATGGGCTTGACTGGCTAAAGCTCCCTTCTGGATGTCCTGGAGGGCCCTAGATGGGAACCTTCAGCTTAAGGCAGGGATCAGGGGCTTGGCCACAGAGAACCCACAGATGGTTTCCATCTCTTCTCTGAGAGGCACAAGTTCCTCCACTGCTCAGAAGAGGGTACTGGGGGCATCTGTCTTCCCCATTCCCCATTCTGCCACCACCACATTAATTTACCTCCTGGCTGTGTGACCACTGACAGGTTACTTCATCTCCCCCATCAGTTTCCACATCTGGAAACTGCAAATAATAAAATTTAAACTACTATAAGCTATTCTTAGTATGGTAACTTGCCAATTCCTCAAGGAGAGGCTAGAAAACAGGCCCCTTCTCTTCAAGCCAGGTTGAAATGTTTTCTCCCACACCCCTGAAAAACTGCTCCTGGGGCTTGAGAGACCTGCCATCTTCCTTCTCCATTCTTCCTCCTGGGAGGTTTCTACTTCTTCCAGTACATCATAACATAAAGCTCGAAGGGCATAGACCCCACCTTAGAGGCATTTAGTCCAAACCCCTCATATTACAAAAGAGGAAACTGAGATCTGGGGAATTAAATGACAAGCAAGCTTACCCAGCATTTTACTGAAAATATTTTATTTACTCCTCAGCAATATGCCAATGAGGAAGGAACTATAGGTGGTCCTCGTTTGACAGATGGGGAAACTGAGGCTCAAAGTGGTTGTATTTTCTTCATGATCAGACAGCTAATAGATATTTTGAAAAATGGGATTCAAATCCTGGTCTCACCCAATTTCAGGCTCAGCTTTCTTTTCTTTCCACTCCAATATGCTGCCTTCCATTCCTCCCCACCTTTTTAAAGGCAATCTGGGTTAAGTGACTTGCTCAGGGTCACACAGCTAGTAAGTTTCTGAGGTCATATTTGAACTCAGGTCCTCTTGACTTCAGGACCAGTACTGTTCTCCACTACACCACTTAGCTGTCCCTCTGTCATTCCCTTTTAGAGAAAATGGAGCTGTGGCTTAACTGGAGCCCACTTGGTTTTGTCCTTGCATTCTCAGAGGGGGTGATCATGACACGTGGGAGTGCTTGTGAGGCATAGTGGTAGAGATGAGAAAGGAGCCCCCTGCCCAGGAGGAGAAGGGTGAACCAAAATGAAAAATGAATGTCCTAGACTCTTGGGCTTTGGTCCATCAAGTCAAAGTGCTTCCTGCTTTATGCAAAGATTTTTACCTCTGGGACCAAATTGAATTAAAAGGAATGGATGATTGTCTTCTAGTGGTAGGAAATTATATATCCCAAGTACTTCATTCCTTTCTAAGAAAGTGTCTGTTAACCTTGAAAAAAAAAAAAAAGAAAAATCAGACTGGTGCTTGGTCCAAACTTCTCGTGAATGCGTACATATGAAGGTTGGCCTTTAAGCAGAAGCCCAAAGAAAATTCCAGGTTGTAGTTTTGGTAGATAAGGGTAAATCATTCTGAATCTTTGGGTCATTTGAGATCTAGTTCAGCCAGGGCCAACCCAGTCTTGCATTGCCTTAAGGCCTTCCTCCCTCAGCCTTAAAACCTTGTGGCCACTGAGGAAGAAGCTTTCTACAATGATCTTTCTCCACAACTGGCTTATCCTCCAGCTGAAGGAGGTACTGAGCCAATTTCATTGATAAAACATTTTATAAGCAGATTGATGTATTATGAAATGGTCTGGAAGTCTAATCCTGATTTGCCCAATTAATTTTATTGAGCTTTAACAGTGTGTAATTGAAGCTATCCTTGGTGATTGTCTTCGTGGAAGATATGGCAGGCAGTATGGGGGTAAAAGGTGTGAGTTTTGGTCTTAGCTCTACCACTAACTTACTGTGTAACTCTGGGTAGATAAATCATTTCAGCTAGTCAACAAGCACACATTAAGTTCCTACTATGTCCTAGGCTAAGTGCTGATGATAGAAAGGAAAACAAAAACACCACCCTTGCTCTCAAGGAATTCACATTCTCACTCGAGATATGCAAAAGAACCCCTTACATATAAGCTGGATACAGAGTAGCTGGAAGTGTTCTCAAAGACCAGGTACCAGCAGTGGGGAGAGCTGAGAAAGGTCTCCTGCAGAAGGTGGGATATGAAGGGCCAGGTACCAGCAATGGGGAGAGCTGAGAAAGGTCTCCAGCGGAAGGTGGGAAATGAGGTGAGTCTTGAAGGAAACCAGGGCAGATGGCAGAGAAGGGGAGCGTATTCCAAGAATGGAGGGCAGCCAATGAAAAGGGAGTTGGGAGATTATGTGTGGAACAGAAAACAGACCAGTATAACTGGATTACAGAGTATGTGGGTAGATAATAATAATAGCTAACATGTAAAGAGCACTCACTATGTGTCAGACACTTTTCAATCATTATCTCATTTGATCCTCACAACAATCCTGGGAGGGAGCTGCTATGATTAGCCCCATTTTACGGATTAGGAAATCAAAGCAAACAGAGGTAAAGCAGATTGCCGAGGTCACACAGATAATAAGTGTGTGAGGCTGGATGTGAATTTGGGTCTTCCTGATTCCACGCCCAGCACTGTATCCACTGTGACACCTGGCTCCTAGATGGATAGCTAGAACCAGATAAATCACTTACTGTGAGCCAGTTGTTAAGATGCAAACATAAGCATTTACCCTAAAGAACCTTACATCCTCAATCCTAATTAGGGAAGACATCTCATAAAGTAGAGCTGGAAAGGGGACAGAATGGAAGAGAAGAGAAAGTGCTGAAGCACAGAAAATTATAAGGACTTTAGGCAGGGTTTCTTAATTTGGAGTCTATGAACTTATTTTACAAATATTTTTATAATTATCTCAATATAGTTAGTTTCCTTTGAAATCTTATGTATTTTATTTTGTGCATTTAAAAATATCATGGGGGGTGGCTAGGTAGCACAGTGAATAGAACACCAACCCTGGAGTCAGGAGAACCTGAGTTCAAATCTTGCCTCAGAGAGTTAACACTTGCTAGCCCTGTGACATTGGACAAGTCACTTAACCCCAATTGCCCTGCCTTCCCCACTCCAAAAAGCAAAAGAAAAAAATCATGGGATGGGGTCCACAGGTTTGCCAGATCACCAAAGTGGTCTATAAAGCAAAAAAGGGAAAGAAACTCTGTTAGAGCAGGTCCTTTTCTTTTTTAAACTATTTTTTAAATCTTGAATTAATTTTTTGAAGAATAATATCCCCTTTCTTTCCCTTCCTCCTTGCCCTCCAACCCAACTGAGAAAACTAAAAAAGCAAAATCCCCTGTTACAAACATGTATAATCAAACAAAATGCATTCCCACATTGGCCACATGAAAAAAAAAAGGTCCATCTTCTATCAGGAGGTGGGTAGTCTGTTTCATCACAAGTCCATGGTTGGTTATTGTGGTGACAAGAATTCCTAGGACATTCCAAGTTGATTGTCTTTACATTACTGTTATCATATAAATTGTTTCCCTGGTTCTACTCACTTTATTCTGCAGCAGTTCATAAAGTGTTTGTTGCCTGGGCTTCTAGGCAGGGACTTGTCACCCCCCACTTACCTCTCTTTCATCCCTGCTCTGAGAAATGGGGCTGTGGGTGTTTATTTCTGTTTCATGTTGTTTGACCTCAGTTTCAGGTACTAGAGGTGATCTTAACGAGGACAGACAGGAGTTTGTGCCATGGTGACATTGGAGCCGAGATTCCTGACAAATTGGTGTGGCAAACCAGCCCAGCATGGAAGAGAAGCCATGGTGTTTGGGACTTGAATCTGAGAGAGGTTTTGGACTTGGAACTGGAAATGTGTTCTATAGGAACTGACCTAAACTAGGAACCTAATCCTCTTCCACTCCCCAGAGACTGAGGAGGTGCATGGGGAAAGAGATTGTGTCTCTCACATGTTAGGGGAATAAGTTTTGAAAACCGTGCCAGATGCACGCAAGGAAAAACATTCCCGAATCTTGCTGCATATTTGGAGCACATAAGTACCAGTAAGACTTTGGAATTTGTCTGTATTGACTTTCTGTTCATGGAAGGAGATAGTTCAAATATGAGTCATATCTTGCTGGCGGCTGACCATTTCATCAGGTTTTCATAACCATAGTCAACCAGAAACTTAAAAATATCTGCTGTTGCTAAGGTATTATGGAAAAAGTGTTTTTCTACATATGGATTCTTTGCCAGAATCTACTCAGTAGAGACTTTGAGATCAAACTACTCAAGGAAATGTTGGCCTTGGCAGATATCAAAAGTCTAAGATTATTTCTTGTCATCCTCAAGGAGACCCACAGCCTGAACATTCCACTGTTGAACAGAATGGGAACATTGAGATCAGAACAAAAGACTCAGTGGAGTCAACATGTATCATTTCGAGTACATGCATATAGTTCCACCAGGAATGATGCTATATGATTTATACAACAGTTTGCTCATGTTTGGGTAAGAACTATGCCTACCTATTGACTTGTATTTTGGTACCTCAGAAGAAGCAGGTGATAATACAACTACTTACTGTCAGTCTATCTCTTAGTTAAAGGAGAACTCAAGAGATGCCTAACAATCAGTCACACTTTTAGTTCAGAAGATCTGTGACAGAAACAAAAAAAAAAAGTTATGATGCCAGAGTACCACGTCAAGACCTTCAACAAGGGGATAAAGTTCTATTGAGAAATCTTGGTGTTCAAGGCACCTACAAATCAACTGACCTTTGGAAAGCCAACCCATACAAAGTTATCATGAGACTGGGCAACTTACCTATTTACAAAACAGCCCCAGAGAATTGAGAGGGTCCTATTAGAACTATTCACTGAAACTCTCTATGGCCCATAGGAAAGTTAGTTGGACTTTCTAATGAGCAGGTAGAGAGGACTGAAGGACATTTACTAGGCAAAGACCAAGGAAAAGATACTGCCCATCAACTACACAAAGACTTTCTGACCTAGACATTGTCACAGAAAGTGATGCATCCAGTGAAGGAGACTGTATATATTATTATAGGGAGGACAACTGAACCTAGAGGCAACTCTTTTCCTGCCCAAAATGTCTTCAGACACTTCTGGGGTACAGATTCAACCCACAGAGCTCAAACATACTAATAGCCAACCTGTTATGACTAGTGCAGATGTTAACACACAAGTCTATAATAATCCTAATAGTCCACCAGTAAATAATAGCTCTGATATAGGAGCTAAGAGATCTGTTAGTGACAAGAGAATATGAGGACTATGAGACCAGTCACTCAGTTAAGTTGGGAAATAAAGTAAACCTGAAGACATAGCTATAAACGTATCAAGACAACAATTTGAGAAATTGCCCATATAAAATGTACCTTGCATATAATTACATGTACATTTTTGCTGCTGTACATGGGGATCACTGCATGTTTGAGTATGTATGTTTTTAATTTTTCTGTCATGTTCATTTGGTCACATATGTTATGTTCACATTACAGCAATGTCTATTTGTTAATGTGTTTTTTTAAAAATACACAATTGCTTATTGTTAAGTTGTATTTCATATGTAGGGTTATTGTTGCAGCCAACTAGCTTTGCTGTATCGTTAGCCATTGTTGTTGTGAGCAGTAAGCGATACTTTGTGACAATTAAAAAATCAAGCTTCTGGGTAATTTAATCATTTTTTTAATAAGGCCAGTGAATTACCAATAAAAGGATGGTCATTTGGCCATCTCTCTTAGACCAAAGACCCCTAATGGTGGTGGGTTCACAGTTTATTACTTTGAAGAGTAGGTATTTCCAAGAGGTACCAATGAACTCTGATTGGTTAGCACAATGGGAGGTGGGCTATATTAAAACGAGAGTCTTGGTGTATGTGACTGAGGTCATCCAAATCTTGTCAAAGAGACATCAATTTCCTCATCACCTATCTTGAAAGAAAGAGAAATTCAACATTTCCCAGACCTATCTGGGCAAACACGATGATCAGAAAGACACCCATTAACTTAAACTTAGAATTTTTTTACTTTCTTAGCCTGGGTAAACCTCTAAGAGATTTCCCCCCCCCCCCCCCCCACCTGTTGGTTTCTGGATGAGGAAGTAGAAAAGGGAAAAACCTTGGTTCTGATTCAATAATTAGTTATTAAACATAAGAGAGAAATATTCATTTCTTGCAGCTTATTGCTTTTGATTAGTTGCTGTGTACTACGAATATATATGAAATGTGCATGGGTTGTGTCCTGTATGTAGTTAGGCATGTTGTCACTACAGTGTCCTCCCAGGTGATGCTCTATAGAGTGCCATGCTACTGTTTACGTGTATTTGTTTTATTTCAGTTTCAACAGTACTAAAGTTAAGTTACCTAGGATGCCAGGAAAATCATCCTTATTGTTTTTAAAAGCACTGGTACTTGTGTTTATACTGTATATGTACAGGGTTTAAATTTGCCCAGGCTAATCTTTGCAAGGTACTGCAAAGAGTTTTGGCCCAGGGGAGTAAATGTCACCTGAGATTCAAAAGCTCATTGGTGTGGGACTCTCTCCCTCAGTAGAAATCAATGTCCTGTGCCTATGGGGGACTATGTAAAGGTTAAGGTAGAATTAGTGAGAGCAGGAGAAAGGAGAGTTCTAGAGTGTTTTCAAGCTTGATTAAGGCTCTTTAGTCTTTTGGGGCTTCAGGTGTTTCTGGCTTCCAGATTCAAAAGAGGAGATGGATGATGGCAACCCTACTTTGGGTTGCTGAAAGAAAAGACTCTGGGAAGAAGCTGCCATGAAAGGAACTGGGAGTCTCCACCATATCTCTATCCTCAGTTTGCCACACTAGAGACTTTGGAGAACTTCCCCTTGGGTGAGATCTAGGACTCTTTCTCTTGGTTGAGCTGAGTTACCTCCCTCCCAATGGGAGAACTCCTGCACTCTATATTGTCTGGTATATATTCTCCTAGGTATACTTTCTCTAATTTGTTTTGCTGTGATTTGGATAAATGGGTCTCTTGGCTACTTACCATGTGTGTTCATTATGGAACTGGTATTTGGTGGGAAAGGGGTTAAGCCTTGGATATAAAGCTTGGAGTTATGCTTCTCCTCAATTAATGAAGCAGCAATCAGAAGTTAGCTTGAACTATATCCACTAGATTAATAATATTTAAGGGATCAGACAGATATAATTCTAGCTCAGTACACACTCCCTCTGAGGAGGGAGCTTCTGTTGGCCCCAACCTTCTGCTTCCCTCCTAGCAGTACTTAAAGTCTCCTGAGGAGATGGGTGGGGAGAAGAGGCTAGAGATGTCTATTCTTCCTCTCTTTTATCCACACAATACCTTCATGCTATGTGTAGGGAATAGCTCTCGTAACCCAAGTCTTCCCAGGTTTCTCTGAAACCATCTCCATAATTTCTTATGACATAATAGTATTCCATGAAATACATTAACCATAACTTATTTAGACATTCTCTAATTCAATCAATGAACATTTATTAAGCACCAACTATTTGTCAGGCACTATGCTGAGTGCTAGAAGTAGGCAAAAGATGGGTCCTACCTTCCAAGGTAGGACTTACAATCTATTGGAGCTTACAATCTGTTGGAGGAGACAATATGCAAACAAAAATATACTGAAGCAAGTTATCCACGGGATAAGTAGGAAGGAATTAAGAGAAGGAGGGCATTTTAATTAAGAGAAGTTGGGGAAGACTTCCAGTAAAAGAAGAGATTTTAGTAGGAACTTAAAGGAAGTTAGGGAGGTCAATAGGTAGAGTGGAGGAGAAAGAGTGTTCTAAGCATGCAGGACTGGCAGAGAAAATGCCCAGAGCTGAGAGACAAAGTATCTTGTTCATGTTACAGACAGGAGGCCAGTGTCACTAGATCAAAGGTATGTATAGAGTCAGACACTGAAGACCCCAAGGTCATCCAGCACACCTTGGGTCATTGCCAATCATCTGGACTTTTGTCCTGCCATTGAACTTCAGTGACTGGAATGAAGAGTAAGGCTGATGGCTTTGTGTAACTCTGCCTCACTTAATTCACCATTCGCAAGTAAATTAAGACATCACCCATGATGTCATTGGTCCTCTTAGAAAAATGAAGGCCAAACAACAAAGTGATTTTCCTAAAATCCAGGCCCAACCACATAATTTCCTTAATCAGCAAACTCCAGTCTGACTAAGCTCTAAGCACTCCATAGCACCTGCTTCAACTGCCTTCGTGGCCATTGGAACACATTGTTCTCATTCACTCATTGTACTGGTGGACGCTTTCATATGTTTGGGGGTAGACATCCTCCTAACTCATTGATGGGTTTGAGGCCCATCAGTTACTCTCAACCTGGTTTAGTCTGTCTCCTGAGACAGTTTTATTGGAGTGTGGCTGCTGTACATGCTGCAGCTTCTTGGAGCCACAGGTGAGAGCTGGGTAAAAGTGGACACAAAGGTGGATGAGCAGCCCCGAAAAGGGCTTAGCAAGTCCTCACATCACAGGTGCTAGTCCTCTCTGAACATCCCATACCTCCCAGGAAAATCACTTGAGTGGCTAACTTGGAAGATAGATTGTCGTAGGGAGAGACTTGAGGCAGGCAGACCCATCAGCAGGCTATGACAATAGTTCAGGTGTAGGGTCATTAGGACCTATGACCTATAATGTAATGTAATGCAATGATGGCAGTGTCCGAGGAAATAAAGGGAAGTATTCAAGAGATATTGAAAAAGTGAAATGGATAGGCTTGGCAGCAGATTGAATGTAAGGGGGTGAGAGATAGCAAGAAGACCAAGGTGAAGCCTTGATTAAGAGACTGAGAAACTGGGAGGATGGTATCATCTTCTACTGCAATAGGGAAGGTAGTAGGTAGTATGGTTTAGGGGGAAAAATAATAAGTTTGGTTTTGGACATGTTGAGTTTAAGATGTCTTTTGGACATCCAATTCAAGATGCTTGAAAGGCAGTTGGGGATTTGAGATTGTTGGTCGGCAGAGAGGTTAGGGGAAGACAGGGAGATTTCAGAATCATCAACATAGAAATGGTTCGTGGAAGCTGAAGATATCACCAATGAAGCCATATAGAAGGAAAAGACAAGAGAACCCAGAATATAAGTCTGAGGAACACCTGCCATTAGGATGGTTAGAATGCATGATCCAGAAAAGGACCAAGTAAAGGAGAAAGAGAAGGGATAGTCAAATAGGTAGGATGAGAACCAGAAGAGAGTGATATCCCAAAAACCTAGGATTAATTTATTTAGTCTCCTATTAATTTTAATCATTTCATCAGTGGCCTTTTATATAAATTTTTATCATTTTGTGAATCATAAAATACATGTTTAATATTTCTGTTTTCTGCATTTACTTGTGAAGTTTTTACACACTAGTACATAATTGACTTTTGTGAAGGTGTGTGCACACCTGAGAAATATTCTTCCTATTCCTATTCAATAATCTCCAGAGGTCTAGCATATCTAAATTTCCAAAATTCTATTGAGGTTTTTCATTTTGTTTGTTTATGATTAGATTGATCTATATCTAAGAGGGGTAAATTGATGTCCCCATTACTGTAGTTTTACTGTATGTTTTTCTCCATAATTCATTTAACTTTTCCTTTTAGTATGTAAATAGTAAATACTATGTACATAGTAAATACTATGCCATTTGGTGCACATATTTTACAATTGATATTAATTTACTGTCTATAATATCTTTCAGAAAAAAGTATTTCCCCATTTATCTTTTTAAATTAAATCCATTTTGTTGTTGTTGTCTGAGACCATGATTTCGACCTCTTGCCTTTTTTTATTTCAATTATAGCAAAATGGCCTTTGTTTCAGCCCTTTATTTTAAATCTTTAAATCTTTCTGTTTCAAGTGTGTTTTTTGAAAACAACACATTGTTATAGTCTACTTTCTATCCTATTCTACTACCTTCTTCTGTTATGAGTGAGTTCATCCCATTCACATTCATAGTATGACTGTTAAGTTTGTATTTCCCCCTGTCTTATTTTCTTATACTTTTCCACCTCTTTATAAAGAAGAAATCAGAGGCAAGAACAAAGGAGTGAGCTCAACTCCAATATTCTATGATCTGCTTCAGTTCATCTGCCCTTTGTCTCTTTCCTCCATCCAGATCAACAAAACAAGTTTTTAACCTTTCTTTCTTTTTTTAAGACCTTATTAGAAATTGATCTTAGTTAGAGTTCATTTTGCTTAAGACTATTCCAAGGATGGGGAACCTGTATCCTTGAGGCCACATGTGGCCGTCTAGGTACCTCAAGTGCCTCCCTTTGACTGAATCCAACTTGAACTAAAGGGCCATACTTGAGACTCAGTCAAAGGGCTACATTTGAGGACCTAGGGGGTCACATACGGCCTTGAGGGCTCAAGCTCCCCACCCCTGGACTATTCTTTTCCTTATTGATGCAGACAGAGGCTCTGGATTTTGACTATAATATTCCTAAAAGTTTCACTTTGGAATTTCCTTCACATGAACAGTAAATTCTTTCAATTTTCACTTTGTTCTCTGGTTCTAAGAGATCTTGGAAGTCTTCTTTTTTGATTTCTTGAAATACATCTGGGCTCTTATTTTGGTAATGGCTTTCATGCAGTTCGATGATTCTTAAATTCTCTCTCCTTGATCTGTTTTCCAATTCAGTTGTTTTTGCTATGCATTATTTTCCATTTTCTTCTATTTTTTTCATTCAAAATAAAAATACTGCAAACCGTAAAAAAGAAAAAAATTGAAGTACCAAGGAACCACAATCAGAATCCTATAAGATTTAGCAGCCACCACAATAAAGGAGTGGAATACTTCAATGATGGTATTCCAGAAGGCAAAACATATAGGCTTACTATCAAGAATAACTTACCTAGAAAAACTGAGTAAAATCCTATGGTGAAAAAAAAATGGACCTTTATTGAATGAATGAATAAAACATTTATTAAGTGCTTACTATATGCAAATCACTGTTTTAAGCATTGGAGTCACAAACAGAAAAATAAGACAGTCTGTGCTCTCCAGGAGCTCATGTGAGTTTTAAGGAGGGACACAATACCTATGAAAGGTTTTGATTGCAAGGCAGATGGAATGATCCTACAATCCTTAGGATATAGCAGTAAAGTAGGTGGTAATATCTCATCTTTAATGTCATTTCCACTGACAAATACGAATAAATAATGAAATAGAGTGCTTCAAAGTATTTCTGATGAAAAGACCAGAGCTGAATAGAAATTTATAAATAAAAACACAAGTCAATAGAAACAGAAAAGGGTAAACATGGGTGAGCCATCATATGTTACTAGAGAGGATAAACTGCTTACATTCTAATATGGGGAGATAAGACATTTATTCTCTCAGAATCTTATTACTATCAGGGATCATAGAGGGGAATTAATAAGATAAAGGGCCCAGAGAGTGATTTAGTTATATTTTAACAATCTTAAAAAGAGAATGGAAAGGGGTTGGGGGAACGGGTGACAGGGAGAGTGATAGAAATGATATTACATAATCGAGGAACACAAGTAGAAGAATATCTAAGCAAGGGAGAGGCAAGCAGGTGACATTGGAACCTTACTTTCATCTGAAGTCAAAGTAGGAAAGGATACACACACAATCATATTAATACAAAAAGAGTTTTATATAGAAATACATTTCATTTTGCAGGAAAACAGCAGGGAAAGGGGAGAAAGGAAAGAAGGGAATATTAAGGAGGGCAGATTAAGGGAATAATTAGTCCTAAGAAAAACAAACTCTAACTAAAGAATGATTCAATTAAAAATATGAAAGAATGAAAATCGGATTGGGCTGAGAGTTAAGGAAAGAGAAGAGGGGCAGGGGAGCAGAAGCAGATTATACCAAAATCTAGAGCTCTGGAGGTAAGCAGATCTAAGCACATTCATTCTCTTATCATGCTCTACTTTTTTTAAAAGAAGAGTGGAAACACATAATTGTGACTGTAAATGGGATGAACTCACCCATAAAACAGAAGAGGATAGCAGAATGGAAAGCACAATCCAACAATAAGTTGTTTACAAGAAACACATTTGAAACAAACATGCACATAAAGTTAAAATAGAGGACTGGAAAAAAATCTATTTTTCTTCAGCTGAAGTAAAGAATTCTGATCAGTCCAGCTATTGATTATGAATCCAGAGGTCCAACAATAAAGTATGCTACCCATTTCCTTACAATAACAGAGTATAAAATAAGACATATATTTTTGGACATGATCAATGTACGAATTTGTTTTGCTTGACTATGTGTGTGTGCTAAAAGAGTTTTTTTTCCTTCTTTTCTCAGTTTTGGCAATGAGGTGGGAACTAAAGAAAAGAGTACCAACCTTGGAGTCAGGAGGACCTGAATTCAAATCCAGCCTCAGATATTACTAGATGTATGACTTTGGGCAAGTCACTTAACCCTTATTGCTTTGAATAAAATAAAGCTTTTAAAAAAATGAAGTTTTAAAAAGGGTTAAAAAAAGAAAATGCTTGTTTACTGACAAAAAAGTTAAATAAAATTAAGTTACAAAATTAAAAATATTAATGAATAATATTTTTGTAATCTAAAATCTTTTCCAGTCTTTTCCCTTTAGGAAAGTATGTAGAAGATCAATGATCAAAAAAAAAAAGCCTTTTTGGGAAACAGGATTAAGGATAGAAACCAAACTTAGAACAAAAAATACTTTCTATCTAGTTAAGATCATTGCTGACCTCACTCCTCCCCTCCCCCAGTGATCAGCTCTATGCCCAACCTTCTTCAGTGAGAAAAGATTGAATTACTGATCACCTGGAAAGAGCCCTTTAAAATCTTTTGAGGGAGTAGTCAAGAAAGAAACGAGTAGTTCTAGCTCAAGGTTAAAGTGATCACTATTCTGGAATGTTAATCCAAAACAATATGTTAAGGTATTGTGACACTCTCTATTGTTCAGTTTCCTATAACTATTGTGTCAAATTGTCTCAGGGTAGAGTGAGGTCTTAGACTGAGGAGGGTGGGGCAGGGACTGTGTCAATTTGGACATTTCTCTTTCTAAGCAGGAAATGCTTGGATTTATGTTAAATTAATAAAATTATTTCTGGCAGGCTTGTGCTACAAATGCAGAGAATAGTATTAATTTTTTTTTTCAAAGCTGTTGATCCACGGATGAGATGAGGTGTAGAGAACTTTTCCCTCAATGTTCTCCCTCTTCTGCTTTCCCTGGCTAGAATATGGAACCAGGGTCTTATTTGAACATGTATGTATGTATGTGCGTGTGTGTATCATATGTATATGTTCAAGAGTATATATTCTTTCATCCTTTTCCTATAAACTTCAGGTATGGATGGCTCAGGAACACCTACCCACCACACTAAAATTCTCGGAGGGCAAATAGGAAAGTCAATAAACATTTAAGTGCCTACTATGTGCCTTGCATTGTGCTAAGTATCAGTAATATAAAGAGGCAAAAGATAGTCCATGTTCTCAGGATGATAATAATCTAATGAGGGAGATGATATGTGAATAATTATGTACAAACAAGCTATAGATAGGATTAATTGGAGATAATCAACAGAGAGAAGGTGCTAGCATTAAGGGGACTCAGGGAAAGCTTCCTGTAGGTGGTGGTATTTTAGCTAGGACTTGAAGGAAGCCAGGGAAACCAGGAGGCAGAGGTGAGGAGGGAGAGTATTCCAGGCATGGGCAACAGCCAATAAAAATACCCAGAGTTAGGAGATGGAGTATTTTGTTCAAGAACATCTAGGAAACCAGTGTCACTGGACTGCAGAGTATGTAGATGGAGTAGTGTGAAGTGAAAGAAGACTGGAAAGGTGAGAGTTGGGGGAGAAGGTTTTTGAAGGGCTTTAAATGCCAAGCAGGGGATTTTACATTTGATTCTTGAGGTAATAGGGAGCCACTGGAGTTTATTTAGTAGGAAGAGTGTATAAGTGTGTGATATAGTTACACCTACCCTTTGGGAAGCTCACCAGGACTGAAAAATGGCAGGAGCAATAGTTTGATAAGGGAGTAAAGGTTTCATGAGAAGACTGCTACTATTTTGCTGTTTGTCCTTCCTTCATTCTCATGGAGGACTAATGACATGAGCAGGGTGATGTCTTGACTTGCAAGTGAATTGGATTTAAGGGAGGCAGAACTGGGCAGAGTCATCAATCAGCTTCACTCTCCCCTCCAGAGTCATCAGAGTCTAGTGGTAAGACATAGGTCAGGATGACTGATGATGGCCCAGATGCAGCGAGAGACCTTGGCCTTTTTAAGCTAAGATCTTTCCTAGGTCTCAGTTTGTCTGAGGCAAAACCCATTCAGAAGTTAAAGGCTAGATAAGAATTGAGGCAAAAGATAGCCTAGTTTGCCTTCAATCTGAGAGAGGAAGACCCTAAGAATTTCTGGTAAGAAGAAGACAATGTAGAGCTGAATTGGTTCACCAAGGAGTCAAGATGCGGAAGGGGAAAGAGTGTAACCAGTGCAAGGCTGATGGTCTGGGAAGGAACCAAAAGATCAAGTGACTGGAAACCATGGAGAGGTTGAAGAACAGGGTTGGGGTTGCAAGGCAGACAGGTGGAATAACAAGTTGTGATCAGATAAGAGAGTCTCAGAATTCCTAAATATGGAAATGGGGCTTTTATGGGTGATAGCAAGACCAAGTGTATGACTATCTTTTTGTGTATCTAAAGTGCTGTGAAGTAGGTCACAGGAAATGAGGACATTAAGGAACTGAGAGGTATGAGTATTTGAGGGAGTATGAATATATATGTTGAGGTCTCATGACATGAAGAAAAGGAGATTTAGGGAAATCAATGAAGGTAAAAGGTCTCATATAGGAGTACTGAAAGTCTTAATGTTTCAATAAAGAAATTGGATATTGTATGTTAAGTACCTGCTTCCTGGGAGTACCTGAATCTCTACAATGCCAGAAGAATCATGACCAAAGAAAAAAGCTTGGATATGGGGGTGAATTCTAGAGCTATAGATTTCATTTTAAAAATATTTTTAGTAATATCTTATATTATCTGTCTCCTTCCCCCCCCTCCCCATCCCTACATTAAATTCTGAAGTTGCCCAATCCAACAGCTTGAAACTGTGGGTTTGATGGCAGTTGGAGATAAGGGTGGGTAATGGTGTATAAAAGTAGAGTAGTGGGATGGGGTTCTGCAACCTAAGGAATCTATAGGCAGAATGTAATGCCTTTTAGAAGGAGGTCTCATGAAGCTAGGTGGTGCAGTGCAGAGTGCCCAGTCTAGAGTCAGGAAGACTCCTCTTCCTGAGTTCACATCTGACCTCAGATACTTATTAGCTGTATGACCCTGAGGAAGTCACTTCACCCTGTTTGCCTCAGTTTCCTCATCTGTAAAATGAGCCAGAGAAGAAACAGCAAACCACTCCAGTATCTTTGTCAAGAAAACCCCCAAAGGGGTCACAGAGTCAGATGCAATTGAAAAACAACGAAACAACAACAAAATTCACAAACATCCAGAGAAGAATCCAGATAGACATTGAGTTAGTGACTGGAAGAAAGTACTTATTCTTGGTGGCTAACAGAGAAGCCATGTTTCACTTGGTAGTTAATAAAGTTATATGCAGTCTTTCTGTAGGATCCGGGAAGAAAGTGCATGAACCAATTTGGACAGTTTACACCGTTCCTGGACACTACCTGTGTTTTCATCGTAAAGAGTTCTATGGTATTTGTTTTAAAGCTATTCCTGAAGTTCTGAGCTACAGTCATTCCCCTGGTATGGTGGAAACTTCTATGGATGCCAATCAGCAACTTATCTATACCTCAGAATCTTAAATAGTTTTCTCTTGAACAAGAGCACTTTGAGATTAAGTAGTCAGTCAAAGGTCATATAGCAAATAATTCTTAGAAACAGGACTTGAAACTAGATCTTGACAACAGGGAGGCCTTCCTAATCTACTATTACTTTATAATATCTCCCATCACTTAAAATGGTGGGTTCCAACAGATAGGTATTTTCTGAGTTTGGAAAAGGTCATGTTAATTGAGATATTTTAGGAAGAGTTTAAAGGAGGAAATCTGAGAGAGGTTAGAAAATAATTTGGCTTCTGAAAACCTGGTCACATGACTAAATCTGAGGCAGCTAGGTGGCACAATAGATAGAGCTCTAGCCCTGGAGTTAGGAGGACCTGAGTTCAAAACTAGCCTCAGAAATATACTATCTGTGTGACCCTAGGCAAGTCACTTAACCCTGATTGCAGAAAGAAAGGAAGGAAGGAAGGAAAGAAGGAAGGAAGGAAGGAAGAAAGAAAGAAAGGAAGGAAGGAAGGAAGGGGGGAGGGAGGAAGGGAAGGAGGAAAGGAGAGAGAAAAGAAGAAAACAGATGACTAAATCCAAGAGATTCATGGAAGACAATATTATATAATTTTTGCCTTCATTTACGTAGTGCCAAAAGTAATATTTCTGTGTAGTAAACATTTATCATTAAGTAGGTGTTTAATAACTATTTGGTGACTTGAAACTGAATTTTGCAGGCTAGCTAGCCCGGTTCAGTGATCATCTGGCCAAAAGGAAAAGGAGGTAGAAAGGGGAGACTCAGGTTTTTGAGCATGAAGAGGAAGTGATTGAGGTCAAGTTAACAAGCAATTATTAAGCACCTACTGTGTGCCAAGCACTGCAGAATCCATTACCTCAGTGATTGGAACCTAGTAGCAGATTCCAGGCTCCGAGGTTTATGGGAGTGCTGAGGCTCTGGTGACTTATGCTTTCACAGTGGTGTCTCTGGCCATTGGGTTTACCTGGAGAAATAAACTCACCAAATGGCAGTTTTTCACCACGGCCATGAGAAGCATAACTGACCAGGAATGAAGCAAGCACTTACAGTCCTGGTAGTGACATTTATTAAAAATCAGGATGTGCTTCTTTCCCTTTGTTCAGTCCATTGGTTATAATCCTTTACTACATGACTAACATTCAACATGAAGGTATTTGTAGAACCTATATTTGATTACATGCTGCTATGGGGAGAAAGAGGGAGGAGAAGGAGGGAGAGAAAATTTGAAACTTAAGAGATTGTGGAACTGAATGTTGTAAATTAAAAGAAAATAAATAAATTTTTAAAAAATCAGGGTGTGCACTGGAAATGGGGAAGCAGGTCCTCTATCATCAGATTGAGATAACCTGGATCCTCCCTCCAGGACAAAAAATGAGGTAACAGTGTAGTACAATGGTTCTCAAACATTCTGTCTTAGGATCCCTTTACCTTCTTTGTAATTATTTGTAGTAGACCAGACTTTCATGCTCCCCCTCTCCTATGAGGCAGATATGCAGAAAGAGTATAATCTTGTTGGGTGGATGCTTTCACTGGATCTATGAATGACTAAAGAAAGTTTCAGGGGAGTTAATCTGCAAGTCTTGTTTGTGACTCCCTGTTTGTTTGTGCCACCGGACAAGGTCCTAGGATGAAGTCTTAATGTATAATAGCCTTGGGCTAGGGTAGGGAGTGGTCAGAACTTAGGTCCTGGCATTTCAATTACCTCAGAGTCTCTGCTATAAGGTATATAAAAACCCTGTGATTTTCTTGTACTATGGCTCTGTATGAAATGGCTCTGTAATAAACAGACTATGGAATACATCTCTGTCTCTCTCCTTTATTCAGCTGGTTGCTGGGCCATATTACCGTACTGGTCACAGCAAGTGGTGCTCACAACATTGGGGCATCAGGGTGGCAGTCAAGTCTCCAGCAACCAGTCCCCTTGGAATTGCCGGCAGGTAGTGGGGCCGAAAGAGATCTGAGGGACAACGGATTTCATTCAAGGTAAGAGGGGAAGGCTCTATGAATAGCGACCGCCAGCTCGCTCAGTATTTCAGTTTAAAAAAAAATTTGGAGTTCACAGAGACGTTAAAATGGGAGGAACCTTAGTGAAGGGTGTAAAAGATGAAGGAAAAGATTTAAGGATACTGCAATTTATAGTGTATAAGAAAGGGATTTCAGTTAAGAAACAGATTCTGAAAAAATTTCTAAAAATAGTCTATCAAACAGCTCCATGGTTCCCAAGCGGTTCTCAGATCAAAGGACCTGACTGGGAAGGAGTAGGAGAGGCCCTAGTTAATTTTAAGGAGAATGGGCAGGAGAGTGATTCTGGTTACCTGAAAAACCTGGGAAGCCTGCCCTACCCCACCCCCCACCCCCCAGTCTCGAGAGAGTTGATACCGGTTTCAGAAAGGTTTAAGTATGTGTGAGGAAGTATTTTTAGAAAGCAGAAAGATTTGTGACTTGATTCTAAAATTTTGAGTAAAGCAACAGGTTTGAATTGATTCTTCTAGAGAACTATATGTGTATAGGACTGGCTTTCAAAAATTTCTCTATCATGGAAACTCAAAACTTGAGCATGTTTGGATTTTATGATGCAATGTTGTTAACTGTTTGTGAAACTTTATTGTAATGTTTGTGTCTAGCCCTGCATGGCTAGAAAACTGAACTATTTTTATGTGCCTTTGGTGTTAAATCATGTTTCTGTGAGCCCCCTGGCAGGTCTGACTTTGTGAATATCCCTGCTCCTGAGTGAACCTCTGAGTCAAGGGACCTGAAAGATGACATCAGATGCAGCTCCAGACCCTGCACAGGAACTGCTATAACTGTTTTGTACTTTCACTGTGTTACTTCGATCTCCCTTACTGTTAAAAAAATGTTTTGAAAGCTCTTAAGTGCCAACCCCCATTAGAAATCCTAAAATTAAAGATCATACATGCTGAAAGGTCACATGTTGGCTTAAAGATATTTCTGGGGAATAGATTGGCATTCGGCTTTATTTGGTAAAATGTGAGACCATTATATTTGGGTATAAATGTCAATAATGTTCAGATTGGTCATTTGAACCCTTGGCTATTATGAAAATGTATACAGTGGTTTAAACTTAAAGTATTAATTTAATTTCTGTGTAAAGGAGTTTGGAAAAGCATTCATCTAAAGTTTTTTAGTAGAATATAAGTTATAAACACTTCTAAATTATGTAATTTGGAAATATTTATAAACTCTGTATGTTAAAATAATTCTCTTAAGTACTATCTAATATATAGTACTTAAGAAATTAGAATTTAAAGATATTTGTAATTGTCATTAGAACCAAAAGGAGCAATTAAAATGGTTAGCCCAGCATATTGTAAACTGGTATCTAAAATGTGAGCAGGAATGGGTATCATCTATGTTGTAACAAAGGCAGTTTTTCTGTTTGTTTGTTTAAATGTTGTTAAAACTAGGAACTATGTTGTTCAAAGAAGTAGAAAATGGGGAATAGGACACTGACCTGAGTGCTGTAGTATTTTCTGAAATAACTGTAATTTGGAAAATAAGGTGATGGTGTCATTGTGTTATTTATTAATGCTGTCAGTTTTATCTGAATTGAGTTGAAACTGAAAGATAGAAAAATTGTGTAAAATGTAATGTAATATATTGTTACTCCTGCTATTCAGAAAACCAGGTATATACACCTTTACCTGTAGTTATGAATGATCTTTTGTGCAAGGTAATTTGGAATGTGTTTTTGTAGCTCAATTTGAAAATACATCCAGCTGAATTAAGGTCACTAGATTGGTAATTAAATGGGTTTTGAATTTAAAAGCTTAAATATAAGAACTTAATAGTTGTGTTACTGGTAAACAGTTGTGGTATGATATTTTGAAGTATTGTAATTTAAGAAATTATAAACCTACAAGTTTTTCTATATTTAAAAGGAAGTTTAGGTGGACTGCTTACAAAAGAGTCCCTATCGGATCAATTAAGGGCATCTCTCCACCACGAGGAAGGAGGGTGGGGGAAGGGCCCCAGTTAAAAGAAAAGGAAAAAGCCCCACTGATTGAGTCAATTTTGAAACTGGCCCTTTAAAGTTGGTATAATTGATTCTACTAATTGGTTTCTGGTAATAATTTGAAATATATCTGGAATATAGGATGTAATTTGGAATGTAGAAGACACCTTGCTGTTTTAAATCTGAATTTGTAACTAAGCAAAAGTTAATATCTGTAATTGAGTGTATGTATGTCTGCTAATCCGTTGTGAGGTTTAAGTCAGAAACCTCTTTTGTTTAAGGTCTGCAGTTATGGTAGTGAACAATAAACTAAACAAGCTTAGTAAGAAATTTGGTCTCAAAAACTTAAGGCACCCTGCTCTGCTTAAGTGAACTTTTTGCCCTGTGTTGTTCCTCCACATCCCCTGTGGGAGTTTGGGGAGGTGCGGAGATGGGCCTCTGTGCTTGGTTTTCTTTGGGGGTCCCTGCACCCTGGTTTCAGGGTCTCTGTGCCCTGTGTTGTTAACTCAAAACCTTGTATGCGTTTCCTAGTCTTTTAAAGTGCTAAGAGTATTGGCCTTAGAAATTAAAATGTTACCACCAGTAATTATGAATCCAAGATTTGATTTGCTCAACCCTGTGTATTCCTACTAAGTTCTTAAAGGCCTGGTGAGCTTTGTTATTGTGATAAGGCTAGTCTAATTGGGAAGGTTCACTCTTAAAACTGCTCTTCAAAAAATAAAAGGAGGAACTTAGTGCATGGGTACCCTGAGACGAATTTTGGGGTTGTCATTATATGTAATAAATTATTTAACATTAAGATCCTGAAAATAAAACACCAGCTGAAAAT
>CM053582.1:545607282-545631240 GCA_028627135.1 Pseudochirops cupreus
CATTAAGATCCTGAAAATAAAACACCAGCTGAAAATTTTGGGGCATTACTGACCATACAATTGGCAATTCTAAAAGGTCACAGCCCCAGGCAACTGCATTTACTGAATAGGTGATGTGGAAAAATGTTAAAGGACAATGATGAGGTCTACACTCTGTGCACGCCAAGGTTTTTTGTGTGTTTCCACAGATGATAAGAAGGAAATCTGGATACCAGAAAGGAGAGCAAGGACTGTGTCAACAAATGCAGAGACTGCACATTCGGCTCCCTCCAGACCAGAACCAGACTAAGCCAACAGCTGAGAAGGAGCCAGAGCCAAAATGAGGGCAAGCGGATCTTCCATTTTTGAATTGTAGGACTGATGTGCCAGCTTGCCATCAGGTGGATCAGCAAACCAACATTTCCTGGCACAATGACACGAACATTAAACATAGACATGGAGGGTATCCTAAACGAAATTGGTTTGGACACTTGCAGAGAGGAAACCCGGAAATATGGAAAATTCCTTTGCTGTGGGCCCCAATAACAACAGTTTTTGCTACTCTTGCTCCTAATGGGACATACTTGAGCCAAATTGACCACAGCTTTGTACGTGCCTGTTCAGGAAGGAGCCATGCATTCATGTGGGGAAATCTTAGCAATGTACAAATCACTAAAATTGATAAGCATCATAATGTCACATGTATTAATTGTAAGGTTTCTGAATGTCATGATAATGCTTCTTTGGGACAATTGCTATTTGTTATAAGGAGACCTGGTATGATTACGATTCCTGTGGAGAGCGAGCATTGGTTTTACTCTCGTGCTGATCATTCTACTGCTCAAATTAATCAGCATTTGAGTTTTACTTGAAAAAGGAGATGTATTTCCTGTATTGTTGTTGGGATAATTGCTTTAATTTCTTCTATAGTGAGCAGTGTTGCTGTCAAAAAATATAATGAGTCAGAATATGACATGGCCCAAATTAGAAACCATCTTAATGGGCTATGGGGTGACCGTAACACATCTCTTGACATAAATGATTTGGAGAATTTAGCTCACATCGTGGATTAGGAAAGACAGCAGTCACTACTACCAAATCCAGAGCCACAAAACATTGTTAATTGGATTAAGAGAGTTCAGGGTATATTACCTGGGCAAATACAGCAAATTATAACTTTTCTAGGAATAGGGATGGTGATACTGGTCTTATGTACCTGTTTACCCATCCTCATTTCCTGTTTTTCTCTTGTCATTTTTGTACAAAATGACTAATATGGAAATGTTTTATATAATTACACATGTTTGGTCTTATGCATAACCTATATCTGATTGCTTACCATCTAAGGGAGGGGGGAGGGGAGGAACAGAGGAGAGGGATAGAATTTGAACTCGAAACTAAAAAACAAAACCCTAAATGTTAAAAAAAAAAAAGTTTTACCATGTAATTGGAGGAGAAATAAAATACATTTTTTTTTTGCCGGGCAATTGGGGTTAAGTGACTTGCCCAAAGTCACATGGCTAGTAAGTGTATCAAGTGTCTGAGGTTGGATTTGAACTCAGGTCCTCCTGACTCCAGGGCTGATGCTCTATTCACTGTGCCACCTAGCCACCCCTAAAATACATGTTTAAGAAAGAGTTGGACATGACTAACCAACTGAAAAGCAATGTGTACACATATATACATGTGGTATCCCAGATGTCACAGACGCAAAGATAAATAGACAGATATAGATTTACAGGTGTTGTAGGTATAGGGAATGGAAGGAAGCAGAAAGCTTTCAGGGATGACTCCAGGCAAACTAATCTCTCTTCTTCCAGGCTTCCATCATTGTTTGTCTCACTCACAGAGCACATGACAATATTATCTAGCTCTCTGTTTGCATAAATACATCTTCTTGCCCCAAGGAGACTGTGTGTCTCTGAGGGCTAGGGTTTATTTATCAGAGTCTCTCTCTCTATGCAGAGTCAATCCCCATCTGCTTTTAGATCTTGGTAAATATGTATTACAAATCTTAAATCTCCAGGAGCCCCAGGATATAAAAAAAGAAAAAGAGGCAGCTATTATCTCCTATCTAAATAAAGTCTTTATCTTTGCCACTGTTTTCTTTTATTTAAACTTCTCATTAATACCTTCCCCCCCCACCCCAGTCAGTTTATATTCCAAATATATCCCCTCTCCTCCTCCTGTATTTAAAGAGGGGTTTTTATAACAAAGAAAAAGAAGTAAGGTGGGTGAGGGAACAGTTCAGTCAAATGAATATTATCTGAGTCTGGTTGCTTAGGCTTTGGTCTACTTTCCCCATCCCCCACCTCTGCAAAGAAGGGAGCATTACATTATCATTATTATATACAATCACCTAGCATTTGGTTTCTTTTTATTATTATTATTGCTCTTTCCCATTTACATTGTTTGGTAATAGCCAAATTGTGTCAATTGTTTTCCTGGTTCTCCTTACTTCACTTTGCATCAATTCATATAATTCCTCCCTATAACTTTCATTCTCATCATTTCTTATATCACAAATATATGCCATTATATTCACATGATATATCACAATTTGTGCTACTGATATGGAAACTGTCAATAAATTTAATTGTCTGTGGAAGTCAGAACACCAATTTGTTAGAGCAAAGATCATATTTAATAAAAGGCTAGAAGGGAAAAAAATTAAAATGTACAGAAAAAGATGATAAGTATTTAAAACAATAGCAACATGACTTGTTTATACTAGTTAGTGAAACTGAAAAATGGGAAATGGAATGAAATGACCTATAATCTGATGATAATGTCTTAGGGAAGTTTAACTGACATAAATTAATTGCTTTAATAAAAAGATTAAAAGAAGTCAAGAACAAACATGATCTATTTGCCAAGCAAAGAGATATCAATCCAGGGCAACACTGGTTTACAAACTTGTTGAAGACCCTGTAGGTGACGAGAGAAGGCTGTAAGCAGTGCCAAGTCATTAACAAGTAAGACTCAGAGGAGGGAAAAAACAGCTTCAAAAAAGCTTGGCAAGACCTAAACCATTTGGTTCATCAAAAATTAGAAGGAAAACAAGCAACTAGAAAAAAGACAAAAAAATTTAAACCTTTGTAGCATTTTTTTCTGTTAAAAGCCTCATATCCAAGATATATAGGGAACTGATTCAAATTTATAAGATAGAGAACCGTTCTCCAATAGATAAACGGTCAAAGGCTATGAATGGGCAGTTTTCAAAAGAAGAAACTCAAGCTATCAACAGCCATATGAAAAAAAATTCTTCAAGTCACTAATAATTAGAGAAGTACTAATTAAAGCAATCCTGAGATGCTGCATCACACTCTTCAGATTGGCAAAGATGACAAAAGAGGATTCAAAACTGGATTTTTGGAAGATAGCTGACTCCATTTTGTTCCATATCTGCACGTGTGTGTGTGTGTGTGTGTGTGTGTGTGTGTGTGTTGCCTTCCTTCCTTTCTTTGCCCTCTCTCTCTTTCTCTCTCTCTCTCTCTCTCTCTCTCTCTGTCTCTCTCTGTCTCTCTCTGTCTCTCTCTCTCTCTCTGTCTCTCTCTGTCTCTGTCTCTCTCTCTCTTTCCTCTGTCCACATAGGATATCACACCCCAAAAGGAATGTAAATTTTTAATCTGAAACTTTTTTCCTTTTCTCTTAAAGACTAATCTTAACCCCAAATCACTGCAAGTCTCCAAGTCACAGAGGCTCCCATGCATTGGCCAATAATATGTCCCAGGTAGAGCCCTATTAGGTCACTGTTTGGGCCCAGATTGACTCGGAATGAATATAAATAGCAATTGTTTATGTTTTGGGCCACAAACCCTGAAGGTCTTCTCCTCCCAGATCTTTTTTTTAAGGTCAGTTTTGCCTCATTACTTATTAAGCCTTAATCACAGAATAGGCTTTGCCTCAGTCAAACTGAGACCTGTTAAAGACCATAGCTTAAAAGACCAAGGTTTCCCATTGCATCCTGGGCCATCTCCTGTTGTCCTATCTATATCTGGTCACTGGACCCAGAAGACTCTGAAGATGAAAGTGAGGCTGGTGACTTTGCACAGCCCTGCCTCACTTAAATCCAAGTCACTTGCTTCTTACAGCATTATTTCCTTGATGTCATGGTCCTCCATGAGAAAGAAGGATGAACAGCAGCAATTTTACCCAAAACTGCTAAGAAATCTCTTTTCTTATGCTTTCTAGGAAAAATAACATGCAGAATGAGAAATGCAGTTTTTCACATGGACACAATGGGAATTTGCATTTCCCTATTAGTCACGCTTGTTATGAAGGATTTTTTCTTTATTCAGTTAGGGAATGGTAGTGAGAAAAAAGTTAATAAACGCTTTCATTAATGAAGAAGCAATCAAATTTTTAAAAAATAGAAGAAAACCAATGCAGATTTATGGCAAATGGGTTTCCCAAAGCCAAAAGAGGAAAAAAGAAAGGCAAGAGATGAAATTGAGTTATTCTGAAGGAATTAAAAGACAATAAACAGATGAAAGATGGAAGAGCATCCTAAAGATTTTTTTATAGCAAACTCGTCTACACTGAGAGTAGATCCACCTCATTGGGATACTAATAATAATCCTGAATGTGCTTATAGAAGAAAGGGAAAGAGCTGCAAAGAAATAAAGATGGAGAAAGCAAGTGGAACAGACGACATGTACACGGAGTATGACACAGTTTTGAGGTCATTCAGAGTAGACCATATTTTGGCCAACACCAGTTGATTAAAGAAAGAATAGGCAAAATACAAGATCTTCATGCTCATTGTTTGTTGACTATAAAAACACACTTCATTCTATAGAACAAAATACCTTTTTAAAGGCTGCTCTCCAACAAGATAACATGTGCATACATTTGCCCAAATCATGTGATTCTTTGAAAAATAAAACAACAGAGACAAACTCATTCAACAACCTTGCAAGAACTATTATTAAGGCACAAAATAAAAAGAGAGGGGGGTGGCTAGGTGGCACACTGAATAGAGCACTGGCCCTGGAGTCAGAAGAACCTGAGTTCAAATCCGGCCTCAGACATTTGACACACTTACTAGCTGTATGACTTTGGGCAAGTCACTTAACCCCAATTGCCCTCCAAAAAGCAAAAAAATAAAAAAATAAAAATAAGAAGAGAGATATGTTCACCAAAAGTGTTTGCCATTATCAAAAGGAGATTCAGTGTAGAATCCAAGTAGAATGAATGAAGGAATAAAGCATTTATTAAGCATTTACTATGTACAAAGCACTATGTTAAGGGCTGGAGATACAAACAGAAAAAGGAAGACAACTTCTCCTCCTAAGGAGCTCCCATTTTAACGGAGGAAACACACATAAGGAAGGCTTCAGCTGCGAGCTAGAAAGAAAGGTCCCATAATCCTTAGGGTGCAGACGCTTCTGTTTATTCATTAATGTAATTTCCTCTCACAAAATCTTATTGGTTTCTGAACCATCCGACAGTGCCAAAGACTTTGGTGACAAAAATATTCTCTTCTGAGTCTTAAATAAATGTGGCTGTTATTACCTACAGGAGTAGTTGCCAGGCTGTATCTTCATAGGGATTGCTCCCCAAGGATTATGACTGAGGGCACTGGGCTGGAAGCATTTGCTATTCCTAAAGGTCTTAGATTCAAAGTCTTAGGCTATCTCCATCAGGATCTAAGGGGAGATGATGATCAAGGAGGGGGGAGGGGGTGTTGACTACCCTGGCACATTCTGCCTCTGGTCTCTCCCTGAGGGTTCCCTGCTACTTCATCTAGGATGGCTTGTCTGCCTTGTGAGAAGCTGGTTGGCAGTTAGTAAGGGGTGGTTGACTCCTTATCCATAAGAGTTGCTTCCCTGGATGATGACTATGAGAGCTGATCTAAAAGTAGAAACAGTAGTCTGGGCTGTGTGCCACTCACAGGTATCCTAGCCTTATCTGCCTGTTGGAGGCAGTTGTTAGAGGCTGGTGGTGGTGATGATGAAGAAAGTGGACCCCCTCCCTCAATGATGGGGCCTAGGCTAGAAGTATGTTTAAACTGGACACTCCAATTCCCAGTACTCTTAGGTTTGAGGTCCTAGGTTGTCTTCATCATGATTTGAGGGGAGATGGCCGTGAGGATGCTGGTGGTAGTCTGACTTGCCTAGAATGTGCTATCTCACTCAGGGTACTGTGCTGCTTCAGCAAGACTGACTTGCCTATAAAACAGAATCCTTATATGTGATGAGGTCCTATGTATGTCCCTGTTCATGTATGACATCATAATGGTGGCATCCAGTCCCAGAACATTTCTGAATATCTTAATTGATATATATATATATATACATATGATAATTCAAAAGATTTTGTCCTAACTATTCACGTAGGAGAAACCAAGTAGATAACTGTTAACCAACCACACAGTTGAATGGCCAAGCAATAAAGCTCATTCATCTCATGCATCTTGGAAAGGCTCTACAATGAGTTGGACTTGAACAGAAATTGAAGTGGTGTGTGAGCTAGATCACCTTTGGGAAACTTCAAAGTTCTTTTATTGACCCCAGCTTATCCCTTAGACAAAAGTCACATGGCAACAGTATGGAATGGCTGACAAACAAAGCTGTGTGCTCTACTGGGATCTTCAAGATGTTGAGTGAATCTAAGGAAGGTGCCCAGCACTACTGGTGGACCACTGTCATCAAACTTATGGGAAGATGTAGAGGAGCATCATTGTATAGGATGGAGAAGCATGGGGCAGGCAGAAGATCTACACTACTGAGATTACATGGACAAAAGAGTACTTTTGGCTTAATCTATGACTTTACAGAGTGGGCCAATGCAGATCTCAACTATGTCCATCTTATAGATCTTTTTTATTGTCATCTTCATCATCATTATCATTACAACTAGCCTTCATAGAACCCTTTGAGATTTATGAAGCACTTGACATACCTCATTTGATCCTCACAAAAGACCTGTGAAGTCAATACTATTGGCACCCCCATCTTAACGGTGAGGAGTTGGTGAGTGAGTTGGTAAGTGAGTTGGCAAGTGATTTGTCCAGGGTCTGAGGAAGGATTTAGGTTCTGAGGCTTTTCTGCCTCTAAGTCCAATACCCTACCAACCACACTAATCCTCAACTTTCTTGACCATTCTGCAGCATTTGACACCATGGATCAGCCTCTTCTGGATTCTCCTCTCTGGATTTTCATGACACAGTTCTCTTTGTTCTCTCACTATCTGTCTAGCCACCTCTCATGATCTTTTCCTGGTTCATCATCCATGTTACATCCATTAATGGTAGATATAAACCAAGACCCTGTGATGGGCCTTCTATTTCTTTATATTCTCTCGCTTGGTGACAACGTCAGCTTCCATGGGTTTAGACGACTCCAGCCCTAGTGTCTCTCCTGAGCTCCTGTCCTGCCTCATGGTAGTCTATTGAATATTTTGAACTGGATGTCCCATAGGGATCTTAGATTCAACATGCCTGAAACAGAACTCATGATCATTCCTTCCTTCCCCCAACATCCATCCATTTCTTAAATTGTCCTATTATCATCAAGAGCACCACCACCCTTCCAAGTCACCCAAGTTAACAACCTCAGTGTCATATTCAACAACTCACTTTCATTCATCCCACATAGTCAGGTGAATAGTGCTGTTTCTATCTCCACGACATCTCTTGTATACTTCTTTTCTCTCTACACACCCAGTCATCACTCAACTCAGGTCCTCACAGCCTCTTACCTCAACTATTGAAATAGTAACCTAACTGGTCTCTCTACTTCAAGCCTACTCCCTCTCCAATCCATTCTCTACACAGCCTTACTATGTCACCCTACCACTTAATCAACTCTAGTGGCTTCCTATCACCTCTACAGTTAAATATAAACTCTGTTTGGCATTCAAATCTCTTCACAGTCTGGTCCCTTCCTACCCTTCCTGTCCTTTTATACATTATCCACTTCTGTAATGGAAATCCAGCCATACTGATCTATTCCCTATTCTACTATAGCTTTCCTCTGTATTTCCCTCCAAGCCAAAGATCCAGGGGATAGAGGTTGAGAAGAATGCACAGTAGAATCCTGCAAAAATCCTAGGACAGACTAATTGCAGAGGCAGGTGGAGAGCCAATGGCAGAGGGCATAGTGCAGGCAGTCACTCCTGGAGCCTTCCAGAACAGTCCCAACATTCTCTGCCTGGATAAATGTGTGGTGGGTAGGAATGTATGCTATTTTGCCCATGTAGGTTATATGTGTCTACATAAATCAGTCTAGATGTAGCTTGAAGGGAGGCAAAAATAGATATCTCTAGTCTCCTCCCTTGACCTTTCTCCAAGGCAGACTTTGATTCCTGTCAGGAGGGGAAGCAGGAAGCTGGGACCAAATTCTGACCACACTGCTTTCCTCAGGGAAAAAGGAGTTTGGGGGTAGAATTATATCTATCTATTTCCTTAAACTCTTGTGTTGTTGTTGTTGATAAGGGCATTTAGAGATATAAATTTCTACCTCAGAACTGCTTTAGCTGCATCCTGTAAGTTTTGGCATATTGTCTCCCAAAAGAGAGAAAAAACAATTCAGTGGATTGATCATGCAATTTGTAAAAACTTGAACAAGAAATTTTTTAAAATCTTGAACTAAATAATAAAATAGAAATTCTGAAAATTAAAGAAGAGATTAATAAAATGAAAAGCAAAAAGACCCCTGAATAAATAAAATTAGAGTAAGTAGAGAAACAATTAGTTAACCTGATTTTTTTTAAAAGAGAGAAAAACTAAATTGTCATATCAAAAATGAAAAAGAACGTACAGCAATGGAAGTGAAAGTAAAAAAATTAACAGAAATTGTTTTGTCCAATTATACGCTGCAAAACTGATAACTTAGTGGAAATAGATGAATACTTACAAAAATATAAAATCCCTGCATTAACAAAATAAGAAGTTGACTATTTAAATAATGTAATATCAGAAAAATAAATTAAACAAGATGTAAATGAACTCTCAAGTGAAAAAACTCCTAGACCTATTAAATCCATAAGTGAATTCTATCAAACATTCAAAGAACAATTTATTCCAATGCTATATAAACAATTGTTTATTGCAATAGTAAGGAAAAAAGGTACTTTTCCAATCTCTCTTTTTTTTTTTGAGATTCTTTATTTTTCTCAGCCTTCTTTTTTAAATGTATTTTAAACTTAAAAATACAATAAGAAAAGAAAAAGAAACATGTTACACACTTAAACACAAAATAAGAAAAGGGGGGGGAAGCATCGCCATGTGTACAGCCAGATGTAAGAGAGGATTCAAAATATACAACAATAAATTTCCATTATGTTCTAAGTGGTCCATCTTGTCTTTGCTTACTTAAAGTTTTCTTTTGTTCTCTACTGTGCCAATCTCTTTCTATGATACAAATATAGTCTTTTTTTTTCTTTTTGGAAGGGGGAAGGTGGGGCAATTGGGGCTAAGTGACTTGCCCAAGGTCACACAGTTAGTTTTTGTCTTATGTCTAAGGCTGGATTTAAACTCAGGTCCTCCTGACTCCAGGGCTAGTGCTCTATTCACTGTGCCACCTACCTTCCCCTACAAATATAGTCTTGACACCTAATTAACTTTGACTCAAAAGGTTGAAAATATTGAACTGGATAAGGAAACAGCAAGCTACTCCAGTACCTTTGTCAAGAAAACCCCAAATGGGGTCATGAAGAGCTGGGTATGATTGAAAGAACTGAACAACAAAAAGATGATACAACATATTAGAGAGATTATACACTTTGACTAAGTTGGTTTTATACCAAGAATGCTGGGTTGTTTTGACTTAAGAAAGATTGTAGATATATTAAACTACATGCTTGGAATATAAATAATGAAAACATAATTATATCAAGAAATACTGGTAAGGCTTTTTAAAAAAAACCCAAATTTGGATTTATTAAGAATTCTTGAAATTAACCTTTCTTTAGCAGAGGACATAGTATTTATCTAAATCCAAGAATAACATTTCATGGTGGCAAAGAAGTAGAAACTGAAAAGATGCCCATAAATTGGGGAATGGCCAAGCAACTGTGGCATATAAATGTTATAGAATACTGTTGTGCTCTAAGAAATTAAGAAGAGGATGGTTTCAGGGAAATCTGAGAAAACTTGTATGAACTGATACAAAGTGAAGTGAGTAGAACATAGAGAACAATTTATGCAATAATAGCAATATTGTAGAAACAAATAAGTTTTAAAAACTTAGGAGTTCTGATCACTACAATGACCTACTACATCCCTTGGATTCCAGAGGACTCAAGATGAAATGGTCTACTCACATCCTGATAGAGAAGTTACACTCAGAGTGGATATTGAAACACTTTTTTTTTTTAGCCACAGCTAATGAATCAGTTCATTTTGCTCCACTGTTCACATTTGTGATATGTTTTGTTTTTCTTGTGTTCTCAATGGGTAATGGAAGGGGAGGTGAGAAGGGAAGAATTAAATACTGAAGATAAAATAAAATAAATAAATCCAAGAGCAATCAGTGTAGGTAATGGAGAAAGGTTAGAAACTTTTCCAGTAAGATCAGAGATTAAGCAAAGACATCCATAATTATTGCTACAATTTAACACAGTGTCAGAAACGATAACTATAACAATGAGACAAGAAAAAGAAATTGAGAGGAAAATCCTAGGCAAAGAGATAAAACAAAATTATTGCTTTTTGCCTATGATATGATTGTATACTTAGAAAACATTTGAGAGTCAACTGAAAGTTAATTGAAATAAAAATTAACTTCAGAAAAGTTGCAGGATATAAGATAAACGTACATAAAATTTATAAACTAAGAACCATTCCCCAGTAGATAAAATGGTCTACGAATGGGCAGTTTTTAAAAATATTTTTTTTATTTTTGTATTTTGGATTATTTTACATCCCTATTGTTCCTCCCCAGTATCCCTTTCTCTCTACCTCCCAGAGATTCATCCCCTTCCCCAAAAATTATATTTTAAAGACAAAAAAAATCATCATAATTGATCAATATATTGAAAAAACTTTTTTTAAAAATAGGTGCAGAGGGCAATACTTGTGGACTTCAAATGGATAGTTTTCAAAGGAAGAAACCTAAGCTATAGCTAATCATATAAAATATTCTAAATCACTAACAATTGGATAAATGCAAAGTAAAGCAACTTTGAAGTTTTTTCTCACACCTATAAGACTGGCAAAGATAAGAAAGGAGGAAAACGACATGCTGGGGGGGCTGTGTTACACTAGTTCACTGTTGGTGGAGCCATGAACTAGTGGAGCCATTCTGGAAAGAAATTTGGAACTATGACCAGAAAGGTATTAAATTGAATATACCCTTTGTTTCTATTATACCGCTGTTACACAAAAGAAATCAAAGGAAGAGAGAAATTATTCATGCGTGCAAAAATATTTATAGTAACTTTTTCCTGGTAGTCAAAAATTAGAAATTAGAAGGGTATCCTATTGGGGAACAGCAAAATTATAGCATATGAATTTAATGGTATATTATTGTACTATAAGAAATGGTGAATTGGACAGTTTCAAAGGAAACTGTGAAGATATTTATGAAATAATGCAGAACATAAAATCATGTCTCCCATTTGTACTTAAGCACTATATATACTATTTTGCACAGCTGACTATTTGGCAGTTACGATGATCTGTGTTGGGCATTCTGCTGTAAAACAATAAATACACAGAAGACTAAAAAAAAGAAAGAAAGAAAGAATGCAGAACAAAGTAAGCAATACTAGGAGAATGATTTATACAATGATAACATTATAGAGAAAGGTAACTATAAGAAACTTTAGAATTCTGATAAGTGTAATGATTCTGAGTGCAAAATGATGAAGATGAAAATGCCAATCACCTCCTGAGGGGTGCAGAAACTGAAATACCGAAATGTCAAAAGGCATGCATTTTCAAACAGATAATGTGGGAATTTGTTTTGTTGGACTATGGACATGTATATTGAGGGATTCATTTTCTGTTTTTAATATTTGCTTGATGGTGGATAATGAAAGGAACAGATTAACAAAAAAAAATACTTGTTACTAACTGAACTTTTTGTAATTAAAAATAAATTTACCAAAAAAAAAAAAAAAAGGGAAGGGGGGGAAAGAGTCAGCTGAGATTATACCTTTTACCAGAGTCCTTTTCCAATCTTCCTAGCTGTTAGGGCCTTCCCCTCTCCTGTGACTTTGCATCTTGTTTGCATATAACTTACATATGCCTATATATGCACATGTCGTCTTTTCCATTAGATCATTAGATTGTTAACTACTCAAGGACAGAGATTGCTGTTGCTTTTTCTTTGGATAGTGTCTGGTATGATGGAATCATTTAATAAATACATATTAACTGATTGATTGATCTATGAGCCACTTGGTGTTCTAGAGTCTTTTTCCTGGTCTTTTACCATTTTTCAGGTACCAGAGATACCATTGGCTTGTCCATCTGTTATCCCTCACTCTTGCTACATGGCCAGCCAACATTCTTTTCTGCTCATCTGCCCCCTTGGTAATGTCATGCCTATTCTTGCGTATAAGTCAGGATTGTTAATGTATAGCTTAGTCATAGCTGCTATAGAGCTCTTCTTTAACCTTCGGGTCATCCATAATTTTAATTTTGGGGAAATCATGATGAGAATTTTTAACAATATTCACTGTCAATCTTCCTTTTAAAAAGTTTACAACTGATATCTCTACTTCCTCAGCACCCACTATCTGCCGAGCACTATGCTAAAGCACTTTACAAACAGTATCTTATTTTATCCTTACAACAATCCTGGTTGTTAGGCACTATTATTATTCTCATTTTGCAGTTGAGTGAGACAAATGACTTGCCCAAGGTCACACAACCAGTGTCTGAAGCTGGATCTTCCTGACTAAAGGCCCAGTGTTCTACCCACTGCACTACCTCTCCACAACTCTTTGAAATCAGACTTCTGTCTCTACTGCTCTATTGAAATTGTTCTCTCAAAGGTCCCTAGAGGGAGGCATTTTACCAACCCTACTATTGCCAGATCCAAAGGGCTTTTTGTCTTTGTTAATCTTTCTTGACTTCCCAGTAACAGTGGATGCTGTTGCCCATCCAAGCTCCTTTCTGGATTCTCTCTCCTCCATTGGCAAAAGAAGCAATATACCCCCTCAGTTTTCTTCTTTGACTGCTATGTCACAGAATCGTGGTGTCAGAGAATTTCAGAAATAGTAAAAACCTCAGAGACCATATGGTCCAACCCATCCATGAACAATGATCCTCTCTATGACATGCCAGCAAATGATCATTGAACTTTTACTTGAATCCCACTGCTTCTTTTTTTCTCTTAATTGATTTGTTTATTTACTTTAGTTTACAAGATTCAGTTCCAGAGTCCCTTGAGTTTCAAGTTTTCTCCCCTCCTTCTCCTCCCACTCCATGGCAGCATGCAATTACTTTCACATTGGACATTAGCCTGGTTGTATAGAAGGGTTGTAACCAATGGAGTGGACAACAGGAAAAAGGAAACAAAACCAAACATGGAAAAGAGTGATAGCATGTAGATTGCTTCAGTCTCCATTTAAACTCTGTTCTTTCTAGATCTTTCTCTGAATGTAGGTAATTCCACTGCTTCTCAAGGTGACCCATGCTACTTTTGGACAAGTCTAACTTTTAGGAAGTTTTTTACTACATCAAGCTTAAATTAGCCTCATAGCAATTCCTACCCATTTTCCTCAGTATTTTCTTCTGGAGCTAAACAGAACAATTCTCCCACATGAAAACCCATGAGATCCTTAACAACTCTCACATCCCCACCAAATCTTCTCTTCTCCAGGCTAAACACCCTCAGGTCTTTCAGCCCAATCTCATATGAAGTTCCTGGAGTCCCTTGACCATCTTGGCTCTCTCCTATCAGATAGCCAGTTATTAATCATTTAACTAGGGCACCCAGAGTTAAATGTAATATCATAGATATGATCTGACTAGGGCAAGGTATAGTGAGACTATCACCATCATCTTCTGGATACTATCCTCCTCTTAATTAGGCCTAAGATCACATTCATTTTTCAGGTGGCATTCTGTCAAAAACCTGCCTTTTTCAGGTGAACCAATGCCTACCTAAACTTTACTCACTTTGAATTTATGATGTTGATTTTTTAAATCCAAATATAAGACTTAATATTATTATAGAAAGTCATTGTGGTGTAGTGGAGAGAAAGTGGACCTTCTAGCAGGGGAGATCTGGGTTCAAGTCCTGTCTTTGACATATTCTTTCATATGTGACCTTGGGCAAGTCACTTGCCTCTCATTGACATAAACAACTCTCTAAACCTATATATTATTACAAAGGTGCCAATATGTATTGGTAGAGGGAATTTCCTCACCCTATAGCTCCTTATGCCAACGGAATCTCGAGTCCAGTCTTCATCCCCAATAAGACTTTAAATTTACTCCTATTAAATTGAATTATACTCAGCTTTTCAAGGATCAGTAACAGTAACCCAGCAAACATGCTGACTACTTCTGTAAATGTTATGCTATGTTCATTATTCCTCTCAGCCTGATGACTTAAAGTCATGATGTGCTGATAAGTCACAGCTTGGAGGAGACAAAGAAGGAGCAGACCAAATTTTGAGGATTTCATAGTCAGGAGCAGATACCAGAGAATCCCAGAATGCACTAAAGAATCAGTGTGTAATCCCAGGATTAATTGAGCATTGCTGACAGAGGGAGAGAAATGAAGAATGTACCCACTAATAAAATTATACCCAGGATTTTAGGGACCTTTCTCTCTACCCACCAACCCCCAGTAGCTATTGGCAGAGAAAGGCAAGAAAATACCAAGTGGGTGTGTATACTTTTAGAAGCTCCTCTTTTGGTTGTATAAGTAGAATTGAAAAGGAAAGAAATCAGGTCACTGAAATAAGGATCAGGTTACTACTATAACCAATGCCAGTTGTGGGGAGATAAAGCCTGACCCTGGCAAAGTGCAGTTTATGTAGCACATTGATATGACCAAGGTCTGGGCAGAAAGAAATACATTCAAGGCCATCTGGTAAGTTAAAGGTAGAATTGAGGTTAGAATCTATATCTTTGGACTCCCAGATAAACAAATGGGGGTGCAGGGTAGTGTGTGAAGGGCAGTGATGGAAGAGAGGAACTGTTGTTAACTAATTAAGCTTGGGGAGTCTGATCTTGTGTCTTGGCCTGAGGGGAATTTATTAAGGGAATTCTAAAACGATAGCTTAACGGTGACTTGAGCCCATTTCTCTAGAAATGATGGTAACTGAATGCTCTTAATAAATAACAAAATAAAACAGTAGCAATCATTAATGAAAGGATTTGTTTTGCAAAGCTTACACTGAGTCGAAAGGTCGCACCCAAGGACCTAGAAGGCCACATGTGGCCTCAAGGCCAAAAGTTCCCCACCCCTGTCCTAGATCACCCTAGTGTTAGATTGTCTCAGGATTACAACTCAAAGACTGGGATGCTGGGAACTCCAGGTCACAAATTCAGATTCTTTCCACTGCTTCAGGGTGACTCTCACAGCAGCCTTTGGACAATGCTCAGCTAATCAGTAACTCCCAAGGAGAAATCTCCTCTCCCCCTCCCCCTACAACCTTGTAGATACTCTTGGAAGGAGGTGGAATATTGGGACCTTTCTCCACGACTCCTTTGCAATGCGAACCAAGGGTCTTAGGAGTGGAGGGCCACCAGTGAGAGTCTGGGACGGGGACAGAGACCAAGAGTGGTAGCCTGTCCTGCCTCTGTAGGAAGATGGCCTTCAGACTCCCAGCCTGGCCTGCTATATAGGCCTCTATAGAGAATCTACATCTGCTGAGTAGATTCTCATCTGGCGCCCACCAGTGGTCCTGCCAATAGAGGGGCTGAGGCTCCCTCTGCAGACAAAACTTGGAACTTCACCCTACTCAGACCCTGCGGTCTAACTATAGTTGTGTACATATGTGTACCAGCACCTACGGGTGGGTGGGTGTGTGCATGCATATGGATGGAATGTCTGTGTGCATACATACATGTGTATGTTGGTATGCAGAGATGTCTGTATTTTCATGCACCTATGTGTGTATGTAAATGTCTTATACCTGCCTCTTTGTGTGTAGGGTGTGTGTATGTGTATGTGTGCAAATGCACCTGTGTATGTTTGTATGTAGGGGATATCTGCATTTGCATGCATCTGTGTGTGTATGTGGGAGATATCTTGCTTATGCTAGCACCTCTATGTGTGTCTATATGAAATGTCTGTGTATATGTATATAGGGGGCTTATGTATTTGTATGCACCTAGATATGTGTATGTAGATGTCTTGTATGTGCAAGCAAGTATGTGTGTGTGTGTGTGTGTGTGTGTGTGTTATACCTGGAATATACTCTCATCCCTCCCATCCTTATGTACAGCACAGGGCTATAGAAGCTTTTGAAGGAAGGGACATCCATCCTCCCCTCCCTCTGCTGCAGGACCCTGGCTATTTGATTTCTGGGGCCATTCATTCCCCTATCTGGCCTCAGGAAGGAAAAGACCCTACAAGCCACAGCCCTTCATGCTCAAGCCTCGCTGCTCTGTCTGTATTACTTATGAATTTATTCCAGGACAAAGAAGTCTCTGAGGTCTGCTACCCACAACTCACTCTGCCCAGCCTCGTCCTTGATCTCCCCACCATCCAGACCCCTGTCTGGGACTAGCTCCTCTGCTATTACAAGTTCTCTGCTCTGCTGGGCTTGGTCCTCTAAGACATGACTGCTTGGCTGGGTCTTGAGCATCCAAGCCAGAGTCACAAAGTTGGAAGGGACCTCAGAGGTCATCTTTAACAATCCATTTGTTGTTGTTCAGTCATATCTGACTCTCCATGACCCCATTTGGGGCTTACTTGGCAGAGATACTGGAGTGGTTTGCCACTTCCTTCTCCAGCTCATTTTACAGATGGAGAAACTGAGGCAAACAGGGTTAAATGACTTGCCTAGGGTCACACAGCTAGAAAGTGTCTGAGGCCAGATTTGAACTTGAGGAGATGAGTCTTCCTGACTCTATGCACTATGACATCCCCTATCTTCCCCTCAACAATCTACATCTATGTAGAAATCCCTTCTACAAAATCTTGGACAAGCTGTCATGCAGCTTCTGCTGAAGACTCCTAGTGATGGGTAATTCCTAAGGCAGCTCATTCCACTTTTGAACAAGTCTAATCATCACTACTGAATGTGCTTCCTCTCAGCTTCTAGCTCTGCTCCGAGTTCTGCTCTCTGTATTCCACATTACAAAACTACAAATAACAGAGGAAAGAGAGAGAGAGAGACAGAGAGAGACAGAGAGACAGAGACAGAGAGAGACAGAGAGAGAGAGACAGAGAGAGACAGAGAGGGAGGGAGGGAGGAAGGAAGGGAGGAAGGAAGGGGGACTTCTCTGAGAAAGACATGGCCTCTTGCTGAAAGTGAGGAAGGCAGGGAGAGGACCATAACAAGTCAGAGCTGGAAGGGTTTTCAGGTGTCACCCAGATAGAGGATGGAGCATGATGACCTTAGAGGTCATTGAGTCCTGCATTTTGCAGATGAAGAAAAGGTGGCCCAGAAAGTTTGCAAAACTTGACTAAGGTCACACATGAAGTAAGCAGAAAAACCAGATTTTGTTTTTCCCCATTAAAAAAATTTCTGAACTTAACAAATATCAATTAAAAACGACCCCATTCATATGCATAGAACAGGAGGAAAAAACACATCATGCATGAAATTGAAAAAAAATCTCTATTATGTACAGTTGGCTTCTTTAAAAAACATGATAAATGCAACATGTTACTTTTAATCCATCTTATTCTACAGGAAAGTAAGGGGGAAGGGGAGGGATAGAAAGGGATAGATAAGAGAACAGACTAGGAGAAGGAGTAATCAGTATGTTTGCCATCTTGGGGTGATGGGTAGGGGAGAGATGGAGAGAAAATTTGGAACTCAAAATCTTATGGAAATGAATGTTGAAAACTCAAAATAAATAAATAAATTCTGGGGGGAAAACATGTTACTTTTAAGACTGCTTTGTTTGTCTTTGTTTGCTCTGGTCTGTCTCCTACTTTCTTCAATGAATTAAAAAACATAGGTTTTTCCCCTTTTCTTTTTCTTTCGTCAGTCCTATCTCTAGCTCCCTTCTCCCCCTCTCTTCCCACTCCCTCTTTCTCTTGAGGAAAAAAGAAAAGGGGCGGCTAAGTGGCACAGTGAATAGAGCACTGGCCCTGGAGTCAGGAGGACCTGAGTTCAAATGCGACCTCAGACACTTAACACTTACTAGCTGTGTGACTTTGGGCAAGTCACTTAACCCCAATTGCCCTCCAAAAAGAAAAAAAAAACAAAACTTTTGTAACAAATATGCACAGTCAAGCAAAACAAATTCTCACTTTGGTTGTAACCAAAAACGTCCATCTCATTGGTCGTCTTGAGCTCATGCTCTCTTTGACAGGAGCTGGGGAGATGCTTCAGCATCACTCCTCTGGAACCAGAGCTGGCCATTACATCAATTGGAGTTCTTAAGTCTTCCAAAGTTGTCTTTACAATGTTGTCGTTGTTATTATGTCATACTTATTTCACTCTGCAGCTCTTTGTATAAGTCTTTTCCGGTTGATTTGAAACTATCCATTTTGCTATTTCTTGTAGCATTCTATTTACATGCCGTCATTTGTTCAACTATGCCCCAAAGGATAGATGCCCCCTTAACTTCCAGTATTTTTCTATAACAAAGAAAGCTGCTATAAATATTTTGTATAAATAGGTCCTTTCCCTCTTTCTTTGATTCATTAAGGTTATATATGCCTAGTAATTGGATTTCTTTTTTAAAAGATAGTATTTTACTTTTCCCCCCAATTACATGTAAAAACATTTTTACCATTCTCTCTTTTTTTTAAATTTTGAGTTCCAATTCTCTCCTTCCCTCCCATCTCTTCCCCTGCCCTGAAATGGAAAGATGGTAAGAAATCTGATATAGGTTATACATGTGCAACCCATGTAAACATATTTCCATATTAGTCATTTTGTGGGAGAAAACTGGAATCAAAAAAGGAGGGAAGCATGGAAAGAAGGAAGGAAGGAAGGAAAGAAGGAAGGAAGGAAGGAAAAGCATGCTTCAGTCTGCATTCAGACTCCATTGGTTCTTTCTCTGGAGGCAGATAGTGTTCTTCATCATGAGTTCTTTGAGATTGTCTTAAATCATTGAATTTCTGAGAATAGCTAAGTCATTCACAATTGATCATTATACAGTATTGCTGTTACTGTGGACAATGTTCTCTTGGTTCTGCTTACTTCACTTTACATATCAGTTCATGTCAGTCATTCCAGGTTTTTCTGAAATCCACCCACTCATCATTTCTTATAGCACAATAGTATTCCATCCTAGTACTGTGATTTCTTGGTTATTGGAGGCACAATTTCAAATTGCTTTCTGTTTGCACCATTTCCTAGTTCCAGCAACAGTACATAGGAGTCTATTTTCCAATGCCTCTTCCAACACTTATTTTTCTTTTTTGTCATCTTTGCCAATCTTATGGGTGTGAGGTGAAGCTTGAGTTGCTTTCATTTTCATTTCTCCAATTATTAGTGATTTGGAGCATTTTCTCATATGATTGTTGATATCATCGATTTCTTCCATGGAAAACTACTTGTTCAAGCTCCACATTGCCTGAAATCATGGGAGGGGCCCTCCAGCAGCTCAAGATCTGCCTGCCCCTCCCTCCTTTCCCTTATCTTCCCCTCCCTTCTCACCTGTCACCTCTCCCTTCTTTTATCTCCTTCCACCTCACCTGACCTGTCTCCTAGGATACTTCCTGTGGTGCACGGGGGTGTGTTTGGGAGGGGGGAAAAGACAGTCCAATTGATCAAGGCAGTCAGAAAACACAGGTTAACATCTGTGGACCTCTCACCTCCAGAAACAGGGAGGAAAAAATGTCAGCACAAGTATATAATGCTCAGAGGACAAGGTGCTCCATATACTCTGAGAACATTCCATTTCTACAGGTTTACTCTCTATGGAAACACATCTAGTCTCAGAATACTGAGACAAAATACTTGTAGCATGATCCACAGTATTTAATATTTCAGTTGCCTCAAGTTTGGTCTCTGTTAAAGCTAATCTGGTTTGAGAAAACTCAGACCCCTCATCTTGGTTATGTCCCATAAGAAATAAATGTAAACTGAGGTACGCATTTTAAAAATACTATTGTTCAGATTCTAGCGGTTTATTTGCTAAAGACCTGAGGCAAAAGAAAGAAAGAAAGAAAGAAAAAAAGAAAGAAAGAAAGAAAGATGAATTCAGTATTCAGTCCCTTCCCTACTGCACTGAGAGATAATAGTGTCGAGAGGTAATAGTCCTGTGCTCTGACCTACCAAAAGTACACCTGGAATAATGTGTCCAGTTGATAGGAGCTATTTGAATTCAACAAGTATATCTTTATAACCACGAGGTGTCACTGGAGAGTAAGGAAAGCCAAACTGTCCACTATCTCCAAATCACACCTGATTACTTTTTTCTAGATGCCCTCCACCTTGTCTTTCCTAAAATGTGGTGCCTAGAACTCTGATAGTATATATCTGGAGAATTCTCTCTACTCACTATGTTCCAGGGTTTCCCTAGCAACAGACTTGGGTGTGGCTTCCCTTTCTTTCAAGGCTGATGCTATCTGCATGCAATAAGAAAGAAGAAATAGTTATCTTGACTGTTTGCTCATTTGGTACTGGTTCGTGTTTGCCAGAGATACCTTCCTCTGTTTTTCTTTTTTTCAGGACTTCCACTAAAACACTCTGATAGGGGCAGCTAGGTGGTGCAGTGGATAGAGCACCAGCCCTGGAGTCAGGGGATCTGAGTTCAAATCTGACCTCAGATACTTACTAGCTCTGTGACCCTGGGCAAGTCACTTGACCCCAATTGCCAAAAACAAACATCCATTCTCACAAACTCTCATCTCTTTGAAATGTATAATTCTGAACCTCCAGATTCAGCAGATGTTTGAACCAAATGTCTCCTCTCTAAAACAGGGAATTCCTTTTCATTCTTTTAATATCATATTAGGAGTGTATTAGAATCAGTTCTAGAGGCTTCAGAAAGTTGTCGATTTTTCAGTGTGGACATTTACTCTTCAGAAATTGTCAAGCTACAAATCAGGACTTGATTTATTGATTATCTAGACTTTCAGAAAGTGATGGAGGATCATTAATAATGCAGTTTGAACTTAAAAGTATAATCTGCATTATCAGAGAGCTGGTTGTTAAACCAGCACACCCCTGATCATAGTATAACACTCATATTCTAATTCATATGTGTATCCCCCTAGACAAATTTCTCCAGGTTCAGGCTACTCTGTGGGTTTGTATTCATTCACAATTTACAGCTCACATGCTTTCAAAAATGAGTTTATTTTTACTATAACCAGAGGAAACAATTTGAAGCAAGGACATTGAATAAATGGTACACTAAGAAAGCTATCTTTAGAAGATTTCCTCCCCACATCTGAGGCACACTCTCCTGCAAATCCAGGCATCATCAACAAGAAGAGCAGACACACCTAGGCAACGTGTACAGAGAGGGGTATAGCACATATGTAAGGAACACATATATTCAACATTTATTTTTGTAAAATTTTGAGTTCCAAATTTTTCTCCATCCTTCCTTTTTCCTCCTTTTTCCCCAGGACAGCAAGCAATCTGATACAGGTTATACATGTGTAAACATGTTAAACATATTTCCACATCAGTCATGTTGTGAAAGAAGAATCAGGGCAAAAGAGAAAGACCATGAGAAAGAAAGATAAAAAAGCAAAAATAGTATTCTTTAATCTCTATTCAGACTCCATAATTCTTTCTCTGAATGTGGTCAGTGTTTTCCATCATGAGCCTTTTGGAATTGTTTTAGATGACCACATTGCTCTGAAGAGCTAAGTTTATCATAGTTGATCATCACACAATCCTCCCATTGCTACGTACAATGTTCTCCTGGTTCTGCTCACTTCACTCAGTATCAGTTCATATGAGTCTTCCCAGGTTTTTCTGAAATCTGCCGCTCATCATTTCTTATAGAACAACAGTGTTCCATTACATTCATATACTACAACTTGTTCAGTAACTCTCCAACTGATGGGGATCCCCTCAATTTCCAATTCTTTGTTACCACAAAAAGAGCTTCTATAAATATTTTTGTACATGTGGGCCCTTTTCCTGTTTTTATGATCTCTTTGGGATGCAGACCTAGCAGTGGTATTGCTGAGTCAAAGGATATGTGCAATTTTATAACACTTTGGGCGTAGTAGCTGGAGCATATATATTGAGGAGAATATGCATTGGGAATATATGGGGCCAGGATGCACATGTGAATGAGGCATACATATCCATGGGCCCAGGGTGCACTTGTGGAGGGTCACATAGGTAAATAGGAAATCTAGTCATCTGGGACATGTATAGAGAGGGGCATGTCATGGTTCCAATGCAACAGGATTTCCTAGGTCTTGTGATAATGTTATCACACTGTTTCTGCTATTCTCTGGTCTTGGCTGACTTATAATCTCTGCCTCAAACATAATCTTTTCCAGGTATATGGTCATGGTGGATAGTGTAACTTATGGCTCAGAGCCTTCCAAAGTCAGGACACACATGAACTCGGTCAGATCTGAGGCTAGAGGATGATAAAAAAAAAGTCTTAGTCTCTTCTAATTATTATATTTCCACCCAGAATTTACTCTGATAAATCTCCAATATAGTTCATATCTTACTTTTCACAAATTTGGGTTTTGAAGTTTCTTGATCCAGTACAAGTCCTCAAGGGAGTAAATGTATGTCAGGTAGAAGAAAGCCCTTATCTGACCCCATTGAAAATATAAAAGGAAGAGCCCATAAATGCTTACAATTTAATACTCCACCCCAGCACCATTAGTGATTTACACCAGCATAATTTACACTAGCTGCTGCTGTCTCTCAGACTAGAAAAGACTTTTCTCACAACTCTGGTCTCTGCCCTGTGTCCAGAGAGGTAAGTGTAAAGACAAAAAGGCATCCAGACTCTTAAGGTCTAGGTGGTCCCCTCTCAGGTCATTTGGGCAAGCACATGGAGCTTACCAGGCAAAGTCATGGAACCAAAGAATGTGGAGCTAGAACTTCAGAGACCAGCAAACCCAAGCCTCTCATTGCATAGGAGAAACTATAGTGGCCATCTTTCCAGTCTAAGAAAACAAATTTGACCTATAGGGAAGTGACCAGGAAAGGAACTGGAAAGCAAGGATGGGCCAGAAACATAGACTCAGCACCCAGAACTCCAAAATAGACCAGAAGAAGGGGAACACCAAGAGCCAATCATGGACTGAGCCCTTCACACAAAGCAGCAATACAAGGTATCCCAAAGGGACCAGGCAAGCAGCAAATGGATGGCCAGAGCTGATGGGGGGCTTATCTTCAGGCCCAGGTCAGCAGTGTGGAGTCTCCCAGAGGAGCTGGGAACATGAACTTGGCACTCAAAGCCCAGAGCTGGAGTTGCCTAGAGTAGATCTTGGATTCAACTTCTCCTCCATCTAATCCATGCCACACAATAACTTGAGGGTTACAAATCTCCCAGAATGAACGGGATTAAAAACTCATCCTCCATGCTACCTCATACCTATTAGACTGGCTAATAGGACAGAAAAGGTAAATGACAAATGTTGGAGGGGATGTAGGAAAAATGAGATATTAATGCATTGTTGGTGGAGTTGTGAACTGATCCAACCGTTCTGTAGAGCATTTTGGAACCACGCCCAAAGGGCTATAATACCATGTGTGCCCTTTAACCTATCAATACAACTATACAACTACTCCCCTATTAAAAAACACAAAAAGGAAAATATTTATAGCAGCTCTTTTCTGGGGGTAAAGAATTAGTAGTTGAGGGGAATGGCTGAACAAGTTGTGGTATGTGACTATGATGGAATACTCTTGTACTAGAAGAAACGATGAGCAGGATGCTATCAGAAAATCCTGGAAAGACTTGCTGGTACTTTGTACACAGCACATTTCACTTTGTATCAA
>CM053582.1:545631740-545654521 GCA_028627135.1 Pseudochirops cupreus
TTGTTTATTTTTAGTTTTCAACATTTACTGTTATATGATTTTGAGTTCTAAATTTTTCCCCCTCCCTTCCTTCCCCCCTCCCCAAGATGGCATGCAATCTGATATAGGATACATATAATGTATCAACATTAGTCATGTTGTAAAAGAAGAATCAGGACAAAGAAGAAAAACCATGAGAAAGAACAAAAGAAAGAGAAAATAGTATGTGATCTTCATTCAGACTCCGTAGTTCTTTTTCTGAATGTGGTTAGCATTTTCCATCATGAGTTTTTTGGAATTATCTTAGATAATTGCATTGCTGAGAAGAGCTAAGTCTATCAAAGTTGGTCATCACACAATGTTGCTGTTACTGTGTACAATGTTCTCCTGGTTCCACTCACTTCACTCAGTATCAGTTCATGTAAGTCTTTCTAGGTTTTTCTGAAATCAGCCTGCTCATCATTTCTCATGGAACAATAGTATTCCATGATATTTATATACTGTAACTCGTCCAGCCATTCCCCAATTGCTGGGTACCCCCTCAATTTCCAATTCTTTGCCACTATAAAAAGATCTGCTATAATATTTTTTTGTCTTTTTGGAGGGGGGAAGGCAGGGCAATTGGAGTTAAGTGACTTGCCCAACGTCACACAGCTAGTAAGTGTTGAGTGTCTCAGGTTGGATTTGAATTTAGGTACTTCTGACTCCAGGGTCAGTTCTCTATTCATTGCACCACCTAGATGCCCTGCTATAAATATTTTTGTATATATAGGTCCTTTTCCCTTTTTTATGATCTCTTTGGAATAGGATTTGTTGTTATTTTATTCTTTTTTGCATTGGGGGAAGGGACAAGGCTAAAAAAATATAGATGCTTGATCACTGAAAATAGTAACATTTGGTTTAGAAAATAAAAATGACAAGGCCCTCACCCAATAAGTCTAGGTTAAAAAACTTAACTGTTTTCCTCCCCATGGGAAAATCTTTTAGTTCTCAGAATATTGGCTATTATAGACCTTTTTTTTCTCTAAAAGGAGAGCCTGGCCTCCAAGAGCCAAACTCAGAGCAGCTAATTAACTACCTAGCTCCTTAGGGCAGAGTCTCTGTCCCAAGTCTTTATCTGACTTAGGGTTAGAAAGTCCTTGTAATTCCCATTTAATGTCATGGCACCAGGATGGGGATAGATGCCAGTTGACAGTTTTAGGACCCACTACTCAGTTCTGAGTCCCAGATCCAGAGCAGCGTTAGATGGTGATCCGTGAACAATAGTGGCATTCCCAGGTAGGGAGGCCCTGAGTATTGTACTAAGAAAGGAGGAATTTTAGAAGCCAGCCATAGCAGTGGTGTGATGCAGACCCCAAGTGCAGAGCAGGTTGTCCCCTTTTGGCATTTAGCCTGACCTGTAGAGAAACACAAAAACAGGAATGAGATCAAAGAGGACCTTTGATTCTGCCACATTGAACAAAAATAGCTTTCCAGATGACTGATAGCAACTGAGTCCAACATCAGTATATTCTTTATTTGTTTTGCTTTTTGAACGGCAACTGAGGTTAAGTGACTTGCCCAAAGTCATACAGCTATTAAGTGTGTCAAGTGTCTGAGGTCACATTTGAACTCAGGTCCTCCTGACTCCAGGGCCAGTGCTCTATTCACTGCACCACCTAGCTGCTCCCAACATCACTATATTCTTGCTCAGACCCAATTCCAGTTCAGAAACTTGCAGAATTCAGACCAGGGGACTACTAAAAAGACTGTACTCTGGATTAGTCTAATTTCAGAGCGCTAAAGGCTTGTAGGTCCCCAAACTGTCCTTGAGATCCTGGAATAACACAACACTCAATACCCAAGAAAGCAATAGTAGGACAAGCCCAGACCTTCCCTCCAAAAGTACCATCTAGTCCAGTCTTAACATAAAAACCCAAATCAGGAAGTAGGTTGAAAGAAAAAGCAAATAAAAAAGAACTTTACCATAATAAACTATTATGGGACAGAGATACTCAACACACAAATAGAGAAGAAGATGGCTCCGAAAAATCTACAAGCAATGTCTCAGATAAAAACACAGCTTGGGTGCAAAGTCAACTATGAGTCCTAGCAGTGATGAAGTGAGAGTTTAATTTTTTTTTAACAAATGGAATGAGAGTGCTTGAGAGAAAAACAATTGGAAAAGAAATGAGAGTTACAGAAGAAAAGGAAGTTAATATCTTGGCTGAAGAGGTACAAAACTTTGTCCAAGCAACAAACTCTGAAAAAATTAGAACAGACCAAACAGAGGCCAATGACTTCCTGAGGCAATAAGACATAATAAAGTCAAAAGGATGAAAAAATAGCCAAAAATGTAAAGTATCTCATAAAGGAAACAACTGACCTGGAAAATAGGTCAAAGAAAAAATAAGAATCATTGGACTGTCTAAATGCTACTGAGAGAAAGAGGGAGGGAGAGAGAGAGAGAGAGAGAGAGAGAGAATGCCCAGACATCACATTTCAAAAGTTCTTAAAAGGAAATTGCCAAATGTGGCAGAATAGAGAAAGCACTCAGTTGATTTTTCCCAACCTTCTCCTTCAAACAACTTTTAAAAAACACCTCAAATCAAATTCTGGAGTGGCAGAGCTAACAAAAGGTCAGAGTGAGACATTCTTCCAGCCAAAGACAACTTCAAAGGTCAAAGAGAGAGATCTGTGACACAGGAATGGAGGTTGGTACAAGCCCAAGTGGATGAAAGACCAGTGGTGAGACTAGGTGGTAGCAACAAAAGAAAGAGCAGCTTTGTGAGCTCTTATGCCAGAGAGACAGTAAGGGGATCTAGCAACTGGCCATATTACAGGGAAACCCTGTGCTAACACTGGACATAGGACTAGATGCTGTTTGGCAACTCCATTGCCTACATCCACTTTTGAGTCATAGTTCAAGAGTAGAAAGGAGCACTTTCAGTCAAGATGGAGCAGGAGCCCCAAGGAGTAGTATCAATTTTGGTCATAAGGGATCAGGAACCCTGAGGAACAATTATGTCAATTGTAATTCCAAGAATCAGGGGCTCTTCCTAGGTAAGGAAAAGAGTACAGATTAAGAGAACAGTGACCACACTTTTCTCCAAATCTCATGACTTTGGAAACACCAAAAACTTCCAAACTCCTAGAATTAGCTCTGAAAAGAGTAGTGCAGAAAAACCTGAGGTTTGAGAAAGGACTCCTTCCTCCACCTTCCCCCACCCCCACTCCAGGAACAAAGCCCAACTTTAAAATAAAAATTCAAATTCAAGAAATAGGGTGGGAAAATGAGCAAACAACAAGAAAAGAGTCTGATCATAAAAAGGTACTATGGTGACAGGGATAATCAAGACACAAACTCAGAAGAAGTGAAGCCAAAATAGCTATAAGCAAATCCTCAAAGAAAATTGTGAACTGGCACAAGCTCAAGAAGAATTCTTGGAAGAGCTAAAAAAAAATTATTTTCAAAATCAATGGTAGGGGAAGTGGTAGGGGAAAAATTAAATAACTGAGAGGAAAGGAAGAAAATTATGAAAAAGACAATTAACAGCTTAGTAAATCAGGCACAAAAATACTGAAGACAATAACACCTTAAAAAAAATTTGCCAAATGAAAAAGAGGTATAAAAATTCGCTGATGAAAATAAATCCTTAAAAATTAGAATTGGGTAGATAGAAGCTAATAACTCCATGAGACATCAAGAAACAATGAAATAAGGTCAAAAGAATGAAAAAAAAATGAAGAAAATCTGAAATATTTCATCAGAAAAACAACTGACCTAGAAAACAGATAGAGGCAAGGTAATTTAAAAGTTATTTGACTACCCAAAATCAACAATCAAAGTAAGAGTCTAGATATCATATTTGAAGAAATTATAAAGAAAAATTATCCCAATATCCTAGAACTACAGAATAAAATAGAAATTAAAAGAATTCACCAATCACCACATGAAAGAGATCCCAATAGCCAATATGAAAAATGAGAAGGTGAATTTATCACCAATAAAGGTGAAATTAAGCAATTATTAGGAGCAATTTTGCCCAAATATATGACACTAAAACTGACTATCTAAGTGAAATATATGAATATTTACAAAAATATAAAATACCCAGATTACAGAAGAAAAATAGAATACTTAATTAACCCTATCTTAGAAAAAGAAATCAAATAAGTCAATTTTCTTGTATAAATAAAACCTACATAACCAAGACTAGAAGGAACGCAGAAAATTGGGGGAGGGGGAGAACTTTCATAGACAACCTCTCAGGATGTGTTTGGTTGAGATATTCCTTTGGTGTAGGAAATGATGAGCTGTTTGATTTAGAAAAACATGGGAAAACTTGGACCTATGAAGGAAGATGCTGTCCACCTTCAGAGAAACAGATACAGATGGAAATAAGTATAGTATTGTCTTACATATATGTGTATGAGTATATATGTGTGTATGTATGTGTATTTTTATAGATATCTATGTATAAGTATGCGTATTTCTCTGTGTGCATGTTTATAGATATCTATATATGTGTGCGTGTGTGTGTGTGTGCGTATGTATGTGTGTGTGTGTATACTGAATTGTAGCCTTCTTTAGAGTGGGGAGTGGAGGGATGGGAAAAAAATAAAGTAAAAAGTACACAGCAGAGAACAAATGAAAACTAACAAGGAAGCCAAGAAAAGCTAGGCAGCTTTGAAAACAATGTGTAGTGTTTGTTATATAGGTCTTCTTGAAATGTAAATTTGTTGTTTTATATTGAATCCTCTCTTATGGTCTGCTGTGTACATGGCAATTTTTTTTTCTTTTCTCATTTTGTATTTAAGTTAAAATTTTTTTCAATGTCTAATTTTTTTAATTTGGCAAACCATTAAAAAAAAAGAAATTTAATAAGCCATCAATGAGGTCCCTTGGAAAGATCCCCAAGACCAAATGAATTTACAAGCGAATTCTACCAAACATTTAAGAAACAATCCCAATACTACATAAATTATTTTTTTTTAATAGGTAAAGAAGAAGCACTACCAAATTCCTTTTATGACACAAGTATAGTTTTGATACCTAAACCAGAAAGAATGAAAACAGAGAAAGAAAACCATAGACCAATTTCCTTAATGAATATTGATGCAAAAATGTTAAGTGAAACACTAGTAAAGAGATTATAACAATACTTTACAGAGATCATACACTACGACATGGTAAGATTTATATGAGGAATTCAGGGCTGGTTCCATATTGGAAAACTATCAGTGTAATTGACCACATCAATAACAAAAACAACAAAAATTACGTGATTATATGAATAGATGCAGAAAAAGCCTTTAGCAAAATACAATACCCCTTCCTATTAAAAAACACTAGAAAGCATAGGAATAAATGGATCGTTTCTTAAAATAAATAGTACCTATCTAAAACTAAAAGCAAGCATTTTCTATAAGAGGTATAAACTTGAAGCCTTCCCAAGAAGATCAAAGGTGAAGCAAGGATATCCATTATCACCACCATTATTCAATATTGCACTAGAAATGTTAACTATAGCAACAACACAAGAAAAAGAAACTGAAGGAATATAAATAGACAACAAGGAAACAAAGCTATTGCTCTTTGCAGATGACAGGATGATATACTTAGAGAACTCTATAGAATCAACTGAAAAAATTTGTTGAAACAACAAATTTAGCAAAGTTGCAGGATATAAAATAAACCCACATAAATAAACATTTTTATATACTATCAACAAAATCCAGCAGCAAGAGAAAGAGAAATTCCATTGAAAATAGCTGCAAATGTCCGCAAGCAGAGAAAGAACTATGAAGTCTGAATGCAGATCAAAGCATACTATTTTCACTTTTGGGGTTTTTTTATTTTTCAAAGTTTTTCCCTTTTGTTTCTTCTTTCATAACAAGATCAATGTGGAAATAGGTTTAACATGATTGCACATGTATAACCTATTTCAGATTGCTTGTCATCTTGCGGAGGGAGAGGCCAAGGGAGGGGAGAAAAATTTGGAACATGAAATCTTACAAAAATAAATATTGAAAACTATTTTTACATGTAATTGAAAAATATAAAATACTATTTAAAAAATAAATGAAAAGAATATAAAATATTTAAGAGTCTACCTGCCAAGATGAACCTACTACATGAACACAATTATAAAATACTTCATGCAAATAAAGACAGATCTAAATAACTGGAGAAACATGAACTGCTCATGGGAAGGCTGAGCCATTATAATAAAAAATGACAATTCTATCTGAATTACTTTACAATCAAACTATAAAGAATTATTTTATAGAACTAGGAAAATCACAACAGAATTCATCTGGGAGAAAAAAGGTGAAGAACTGAAGGGAATCGGTGAAAAAAATGTGAAGGAAGGAGGTCTAGCAGTACCAGATTTCAAACTATATTACAGTGGTAATCATCAAAACAATATGGTACTGGCAAAGAAATAGGGTGGTGAATCAGTGGAATAGATTAGGTACACAATGTATAGTAGGAAATGACCATAGTAAGTTTGTGTTTGATAAACCCAAAGATCTAAACTTTTGGGGTAAGAATTCACCGTTCAACCAAAATTGGAAAGCAGTTTGGAAGATACTAGGAATAGACACACACACACAGACTCATCATATATCAAGATAGGTTCAAAATGGATACATGATTTAGAGATAAATGGTAATATCATAGGTAAATTAAGGAAGCATGGAAAATGTACCTGTCAAATCTATGGATAAGGAAATAATTTATGACCAAACAAGAGATAGAGATCATGGGAAGTTAAATGGATAATTTTGATTACGTGAAATTAAAAATCTTCTGCTCCAACAAAACTAATATAGCCAAAATTAGAAGGAAAACAGGAAACTGCGTGTGTGTGTGTGTGTGTGTGTGTGTAATTGTAGAGCAAGTTTCTCTGATAAAGGCCTCATTTCTCAAATATATAAGGAACTGAATTAAATTTATAAAAATAAGAACCATTCTCCTGGTGATATATGGTTAAAGGCCATGAACATACAATTTTTCAGAAGAATTAAAAGCTATCAATAGCTAGATGAAAAAATGCTCTGAATCACTACTGAGTAGAGAAATGCAAATTAAAACAACCCTGTGGTTCCACCTCACTGTGTCTCAGATTGGTTAACATGACAGAAAAGGAAAATGACAAATGCCAAATGCTGGAGAGAATGTGGAAAAATTAGAACACCAATGCACTGTTGGTAGACTTGTGAATTGGTCCAACCATCCTGGAGAATAATTTAGAACTATGCCCAAAGGATTATAAAATTGTGCATAACCTTTGACCTAGCAATAACACTACTAGGTCTCTATCCCAAAGAGATCAATGAAAAGACCTATTGTACAAAAATATTTATAGCATCTCTTTTTGTGGTGGCCAAGGATTGGAAACTGATGGGATGCTCATCACTTGGGGGATGGCTGAACAAACTGTAGTGTATGATTATGATGAAAGTTACAGAGGGCACCATAGTAGGGACAGATAGGTATGCAATGCAACATGGAGGTGGAGGTAAGGTCAAGGTGTATGGAAATGAGAAAACAGGTCACATGGGTTGAAGACAGGGGTTTTCTATAGTTTGGGATTTCATATCATAGGAAAGGAGAGAATATGGAATAGGACTTTATTCTAATCATTAGGTAATGAGTCCAGTCAGAATAACAGGAGATGGGAGGAGCTCCTTTGGTGAAGGCAAGTGAGTAAGATGTTCTCTATCTGGTCTTGCTCCTTGTCCCAGCTCCCAGTCTCCCAGCCTCAGTGTTTGCTGTGGCAGTCCTGATAGTCTGGGGTGTAAGTGGGTACCAAACCCTCATAATAGGAGCAACAGGAGTGGACTGAGTCAGGTGGGCCCATCTGCAACATACTTCTCAATAATCAATCAATCTACAAGTATTTATTAAGCACCTACTACATGCTAAGCACTGAGGATACAAAAATAATAGCCCCTTCCCTCAAGGAATTTATATTCTACTAGGGCAGTGGTTCTCAACCTTCCTAATGACGCAACCCTTTCAACCCTTTAATACTCGTATATGTGTGTATCTGCATGTGGGTAGACCTGCCTGGAGACAGATAGAGAAGCAGTGTCTCAGTTCCTAAGACCATTGGAAATATGTGTTTTCTGATGGACTTAGGTGACCCCTTTAACCCCTGTGGAAGGATCATTCAACCCCCAAAGGGGTCGCGACCCACAGGTTGAGAACCACTTTACTAGGGGATTATGAGGGATAAGCAACTGTAGGATGTCCAGGAAATTGAAGACAGAGACCTGTGGGATGCCTGTAGTTAACACATGTGACCATGATGAAGAAGCAGCAAAGGAGAATAAGAAGAAATGGTCAGAGAGGTAGGATGAGAACCAGATTAGTGTCATGGAAACCTCAGAAGAAGAGGGTATCAAGGAGAAGATGGTGACAGTTTCAAAAGCTAGAAAGAGGTCAAGCAGGCTAAAGATTGAGAAAAGGCATTATGTAAGGCAAGGAAGACTGTTAGTAACTTTGGAAAGATCCTTTTCAGTAAAATGATTGGAAGGATGGTTGGAAGCCAGACTAAAGAAAGAGTTGAAAAAGAACTGAGAGGAAAGGAAGTGGGAGCCACCAATTGTTGATGATCTCAAGGAATTTGGCAATGAAAGGGAGAAGAGATGTGGGACTTGAGGTAGTGGGGCTAGATGGATCAAGTGAAGGTTTTTTTAGATTGGAGGAAGTGTGAGCCTGTTTGTAGGCAGGAGAGAAGCTGCCAGTAGACAGGAAGAGATGGAAGATTAGCGAGAAAGGAGAAATGAAAGAGAGGACTATCTGCTGGAGAAGACTAGATGGAATGGGATCACTTGGACATAAAGAGAGGTTTGCCTTGGCAAGGAGAAAGGCCATGTTCTGTAGAAGGCTCTCTAGTACGTCTAGGATCAAACATAAAATCTTGAGTTTGGCTTTTAAATGTCCTTTTAACCTGGACCCTTCATACCTTTCCAGTGTTCTTACAAACTCTGTCCATATACTCTGTGATCCATTAACATAGGTCTCCTCTCTGGTCTTTGAACAAGACACTTCCTCTCCTGACTAGGCATTTTGATTGGCTGTCTTCCATCTCCCTTTGTATCTTCTGGCTTCCCTGGCTTCCTTCAAGCTCCAGCTAAGATCCTACGTTTTAAAAGCCTTCCTGGTTCCCCTTAATGTTAGTGCCTTCTCCATAACACTGTCTCCACTTTATACTGTCTCTAGCTTCTTTGTTCAGAGTTGTCTGTATGTTGTCTTCCCTCTCCCTCCTATTAGACTCTGAGTTCCCTAAGGTCAAAGAATGATTTTTGCCTTTCTTTGTGTCCTCAGTGCTTGGCACTCAATAGACACTTAATAAATGCTTGTTGATTTAATTCAGCTTGAGAGAGGAAGGGAATTCCTGGGCATCATAAGCATCTTTGGGGAAAAGATAAAACATAGGGTCTTGTAGCCAGAGGAACAGTAAAAAACTAAGAGCACAGGATTTAGACTTTGCCCTCATTGGTTACCATAAATTTTTCATATCTTATGGATCCAATGGAAGAGTCTTGTCTCTAACAACACCTAGTTCATACAGTAGTTCAAACTGTAGGGTAGTGCTATGAGTTTAAAGAACTGCATAGGATTCTGGGTAGAGGATGGGACTCACCAGAGAGAGTGTAATCATATTATTTATGGACTGAGAGGCAGAAGGGTTAGAGAACTAGCCTTGGAGTCAGGAAGTCTAGTTTTGAGTTTTTACTAGTTTTCACTCTGACATCCTGGCTATGTGACTTTGGGCAAATCACTTAATCCTTCAGTGTTCCCAGTGTTCTCTCTTAGGCTATACCTTATAAATATGTAAATTCCTCACTAAGAGCTCTCTATCCTGATAAAATTTCAGATTTGGTTAAAAAGAAAAATTTTTTTAATCCCTGATGTATTTTCTTCACTTTCTGTGAGGTGAAATAGACTGTCCTATACCCAATCTACATTGTTACCCTGAATGCTTTCCTGGAATCTGTGACCCTTTGAAAAACCCACTTCTCTGGAGACATAGATACAAGCTATCTTTGAGCTGTAGTCAGAGATTTGCCCAGAGCAACCTCTGAGTAGGGATTAAACACACCAAAGAGATATGATTTGGGGGTGACTATTCCCAAGATTGGACTTAGTTCATGTAAGTTCAAAGACTGGGGTGCTGGTTACAGTAAGACCAAGTAAGATGTTATTTCATACAATTTGTCATTTCCTGTCTAGGAACTAACACCAATAATGTCTTCGAGTGCAGAGTTCTCACTTCCTCTAGAATGGAGGCCCCTTGAGGGTCTTTTGAAGACACTTCTTGAGGTTGACATTTTTATCTTTATATCCCTAGCACCAAGCATAGTGTTTGGCACAAATCAGATACTTAATAAGTGCTTGTTAGTTTGAACTTAACTGAAATGCATCTATTCTAATTCTCCCACAGTGCCTAACATAGGGCTGAGCTTACAGTGGATGCTTCATCATCAATATTTGCTGTTTGACCAGAAAAATAAAGGGAAGAAGTCGGCTGGGAAGGTTAGAAGGAAACTGGGTTAGAGGTTGTATCTTCTCACCCCCTTCCCTCCATCTCTCCCTCCTGGATCTGGCGCCTGGCAGAATGATGCATTTCCTCTAAAGAAAGATGCCCTGGGTGTAATGAAAACTCAAAGCCTAGAGAAAGGATCAGAAAATACAACTCCATCTAAATCCCCTCTGGGGACCTGTGGGGAGGGGAGGGTGAGGCACTGGGGGGGGGGGGGGAGTACATGCCCCGATTATGTGGAGGGGATTTGCTATGTCTCTTTTTCTCCCCTTTCTCTCTTTGTCTTCTTTCCCGTGTCCCTCTTTGTCCTCTTGTTCCGTGTCCCCTTCTGCATTTGTCTGGGAGGATCCTGGGGTGTTCTTTTGATCAACCCAATCTCTCTCTGGCACTTGAATTCTGATTGGCTGAAGGGCTTAGAGAAAAAAAAAAACTTTAATTAAGTAGATAATCTCTTCTTAGGAAGTTTGACCACTCCATTTCATTTCCCCTTCGCTCTCTACTTGGGTTCATTTACCCACCAAGAAAGTTGGGGTTGGGGGGAAATTCCATCCCACTCTCACTGAGGAGCTCAACTCTTCTCCCTGGATTGCAAGTCCTGTGACTTTTTCTCATGGAGCCCCCAGCCTGTATCTTCCTTTTCACCTGTGTCCTCCAGCTCAGCAATACCTGGTAAGTGACCTGGTCATCTGCTTATGGCTTTGGACAGGTAGAGGTCTTTATCCACTAGAAGAGATTCCTCTTCTCTTCCCAACATTGAAGCCCACTTCTTGTATACACTTTTCCATCATTGTGGGGGATAGCAGGACTCATCATCCTAAATGACAACCTAGTTTTCATTGTATATGTGGGGGAAGAAATGTTAGAGCTGAGATTTTTTCCCCCCTATAGTAGTATTCCCACTGACTCGAAATAAGGTAGATGGCAGACCAGTCAGGAAGTGTTTTTTTAATGCCATCTTAGTGTTAGTGTTGACCATTGGAAAAAGGTGTGAAATGATGCGTGGAAGGTGAAAATCTTAATTTTAGTCTGCTTCCTTATCTGCCTTTATCTTCCTTATCTGCCTTTAAATTTCATGGGACACATCTAAGGATCTGCTCACAGCACTTTGTCCTATAGGTCAAGAGTTTCTGCTGGACAACTATTTTGGGTCTGGAATTTACAAGCATATTTGAAATGAAGTATGGATATGAAAATCTAAACTCTTCAATAGGCTTCTATTTCAGTGACAATTGTAGACATCTCTCTCAAGCACTTTTGAGCATTTTACTTTGGGAAAATATTCCATGTGAATCTCTCCACTGTCCTTTCCATATTTGGGGGGAGGTTAATAGGGTCTGAATATGTGATTTCATTCGTTTGGAAGAGAACTCCTGGTGTTTGCATTTCCCTTCACAGACACAGATAGCCAACTCCTGTGTGATTTTAAAACATTAAAGAGTTATCTAGGGCCCTGAGAGGGTAAGTAACTCACCTATGGTCACATAGCCAATATGTTAGATCATATTCATAGTTCTAGAGCTGGAAGAGAAACTTGAACCATCTAGTCCCACTCTCTCATTGTATACATGAAAGAACTGAAGTCCAGAGAGGTTTTGATTTACCCAAGGTCACATAGATGGAAAGAATTGAAGGAGTAATTGGAACCCAGGTCCTCTGACTCCAGAGTCAATAAACTTTTTTTTCTGTCCTGGGTGTCAAAGGAGAGACTTGAACCCAATCTTCCTAAATCTGAGACAGACCTTCTATCCCAGAGGTCCTTAGCCTAGGGTCCTTGAACTTGTTTGTTTGTTTTTAATATTTTGAAAACTGTATTTCAATGTAATTGATTTCTTTTATCATCTTATGAGTTTAAAAAACATTCTGAGGAGTCCATAGGCTTCACGAGATTGACAAAGGGTTCCATGACACAAAGAAAGCTTAAGAATCCCTGCTCTGGCCCATGCACCCCTCTGCCTCTCATTTTCTCATCACATGCTAATGTTAAGAAGAAAACAAGGAGGGTAAGGTAAAGAAGGTTCAGAGATCCTGGGTGATGTTGGGGTTTGCTCAGTCTGAACCCTCTTTCCTCCCAGACCTCGGTCTGAGTTTTCACTGTATGGGATGTATCACAGGAGCCTCTCCCACTTTTCAAGCAGAAGGAAAGGGGACCTTCTTGTCCAGGACACTTCCTGAGGTCACACTCCTGTGCTAAGCGAGTGTATTTCCCACTTTCTGTCTCCCCCCTCCCAGGAGATCATTTCCATCTCAATCAGATTAGAAAGAGGCTCAGAGTAATGTCAGCTGGACATGGAGCCTGGCAGTTTGAGTGCTTGGGATTACAAGGTGGCCCACCAAGTAATTGCTCAAATAGAAAACCAGTGGAGGGCACTTAATTAAACCCTTCCAACTTCACCAGGCCATTCTTTCTTTCCCCCCTCCTGCACACACATAAAACTCAGGAGACAGGGGAATCACCCCAAGCCTATCCCCTGGGAGCATTCCGAGTGACACGGCAGCAGGAATTCCCCTGCCTTCTGAGTCTGCCTGGAGCAAACCAAGGTTTCTCTCCCCCTCCACCAGGCTGGGAAGAATGACTGTTTGAGAAGGGCCCTGGCTACGAGCTCCTGGCCCCTGCCCTGCTGGGGAGGGGGCCACGCTTGTCTCCTTTTGACACTGACACAGTCAGACAGAAAGGTGACTAGGAGGCTTGTCTGTCCCAATCCAAATGTTTGGATTCAAAAAGGGGGGAAAGAAAGAGATGGGAAAGCAAGTGCTCATTAGACGATGTTTTGAGGGGGAAAAAAATCCGCTTTCCCTCACTCTCCTGCCCTAATTTTGAGTGAACAGCGTGCAGATGCCTTCTGCTGACTCCTTGTATTTTAATTGCTCTTTGCCACAAGCTGTGATCTGAATTAAGTTTTGCAATTTGTGACTGCAGGTAAGGAATCTTTGCAGCTCTCAAAAGCGAATGCCATTTAGCCTGAAATCTGGGAGCCAAATAACCATCGTATTGATGCTGTCTTTTTACATCGTACTATGATTCTCCCCTCCCTCTCACCCAAAAGAACCCACGAGTTATGAACACAGTGTCACTAACACGTTGGGCACATCTCGCCATCTACGCCTCATTCCACACCCGTAGACCCCCACCTTTCTGAGGAAAGGAAAGGAGGGAGGTCTTGTTTCCCCATCAGCCCTATCGAAGCGACGAGGAGTCACTGCACTGATCAGAGTTTGGATGACTTTCAAGGTTGTTTTCCTTTAAATTATTCTCCATTGTGTAAGTTCTCTTGCTTCTGATTTCTTGGCTCTGCCTATTAGCTCTTGTTAAAAAAAAAAAAAACCAGGGAACGATTGTGGGCGGTCTCCTCTCGTTCTAGGGAGAGAGGCTTGACCAACTGCAGCCTTTGTGAACATCTTAATGAAGGCACTGTCTGTTCCTTTTATCAATGCAACCCAGGAGCACTTAGCAAACTGGCAGTTCCAACTTCTGCCTGACTTGCAGCCCTGCCTGAAAGGCTCGGGGAGGGAGGAGGGAGCGGAGCCCAGGGGAGAGTGGGGAGGATGGATAACACCAGCGAGCACTTTTAGCGGGTATGATGGTGCCAGGCTCATAGAAAACAAACTCCAGTTCGTGCCAGTCCTTGGTGGGCGGGGGACCAGGGAGGTGAACCTCGGACCTCTGGTTTTTCATTTCCCACCCGCGTACTTCTCTGGGATGCCCTGATATGTGACCAAGGCTTGAGAGAATTAAAGCAAAGGGCATTGGTGGGATTAGGATTCAGGGGACATTGGTGCCAGTCTTGGCTCTGCTACTAACCAGCTCTATGATCTTGGTAAGGCCCTTCTCTGGCCCTCCGTTTCCTCATATGTGTAATGGAGGAGTCGGATTACATAATAGTAACTGACATTTATATAGTGATTTCAATTTAGCAGAGCACTTTACATGTATTAACTCATTTGATCCTCATAATAATCCTGCGAAGTACTTACTATAGGTATCATTATTCTCCCTTCTACAGAAGAGAAAATTAAGACTCAGATGTAGTTAATGTCCTGGAGGGCATACTTAGGATGCTTCTTCATTATATCATTCCTCATTGGTGATCTCCGGGATCTCTTCCAACTCTAAGTTCTAGGATTCTACCTTTTGTGATCCCCTCTTCAGTCCTAGGGACTTTCCCTACGTCTCTGGATGCCTGAAAGATCCTCTTCCTTTATGTTGGTATCAAATTTCCTCCCACCTCCACCCTGTCCAACACTGGTACAAAGTGGGGAGCTATGATCTCTCCATCTTTGCTCAGCACCCTCAAGACCCAGATTCTTTCTTGTTATAGTTTTTATTTGTGTTATTCTGAATTTGTTCAAGTTTCAATGCCTTGAGGGAGGTGAAAGAGGAGGATGCCTGAGAATCAGCGTTAACTCCTTAAGTGACATAAAGAAGGGTACTGTTAGTGAAATGTTTCCATTCTGGTCTTTTTCCATTTCTTATTTTTCAAGAGTCATTGGAGATTTTTCTTCCTTAACTTACCATCACAACCCACCCTTACAGCTCCCCCAGCACGGTGTGAAAAGCTGTGCAAATTGTGGGATTTGCCACATTAAAAGGAAGCCTGGCATAAAAGAAAGAGGATGCCATCTTTGGCATTCAGGTCAGATACATGCTAACCCAATAGCCACAGGCGATTTACCCCAGACAGCTCTCTAAGACTCTTACAAAGAAGCTAATTATTGATGTCAGAAGTTTTGTTGTTGTTCATGACCCCATTTGGGATTTTCTTGGCAGAGATACAGGATTGGCCTGCCATTTCCTTCTCCAGCTCATTTTACAGATGAGAAAACTGAGGCAAGCAAGTCATACAACTAGTAAGTGTTTGAGGCCAGATTTGAACTCAGGAAGATGATTTCAGGCCCAGGGCTCTGTTTACCACACCTATCTGCCCTTGACACTAGTAGACCCAAGTTCAAATCTCAGTTCTGATACTTATTAACTCTGTGACCTTGGATGGGTCCTTTAACTTTTCTCACCCTTATTTTATGAATCTGGACACTTAGACTTGGAAGATTTAGATTTAGACTTGGAAGGGACATCAAAAATCATCACATTTTACAGAGACTCCAAGTGACTTATACAAGGTAATGTGGGTAGTTGGTGATTTGAACCCAGATCCAACTCCCTATCTATCCTGTTTCCACACCAACACACAGCCTTCCGATCTGCCTTCAAGCTTTTTATATAGATAAAATGCCAGTCTGAGGCACTTTATGATCCAGAAATCTCAAGTCTCACCCTATCACCCACTCCCATCAAAGTTCTATTAAAATGCCCACAGAGCCTAACACCTTGATCACCTCCTTCTGAAGGCCAGGATGGAAGGCATGTTTTCTTGGCTCTTTTCTATTCTCATCCAAAAGGCTAATTGGTTCCCTTGGAGTACAGAACGAGGGGAGCAATCTCCCATCCCCTCACCCCAGGATGTGATTTGGATTATTCACGCAATAGATTACTTTTTGCTAGTTCTAGAATGAAAACTGAACCAATGGTGTGGGGAGGGGACTTTGCACTTGGCCCACACAACTAATAACACTCATTATCTGCACATCAAGGGATGTCAGGCCCGAGAGTAAAGGTCTAGCCCATAGTGCAGGTAGGTAGGTAGATGGCCTGAATTCCCTATTATTCTGGTACAAACCTTCTGGACTGGTTTGCCTTCTGCCAGCCCAGGACAGACCCAGACTTCAAAGAGATAGAAGATAAGCCAAAGTCATTGTATTCAAGGACATCATCCTGACCATGCAGCTGGGGCAGGGAAGATAGAATCAGATCGTTACAGCAGGCCAAGATGAAAAGAAAAAAAAATTGACATTGGGACTTTCCCACAGCTCAGGCTAAGGGGATAGAAAGAGGTTCACCTCTTACCTCACCTTGATGCAAGAAGACTGCAGATTGAAGAGTAATTTGGGGGGGGAATATGACTAATGAGAAAATTTGTTTTGTTTGCACGTATTTGTTTGGAGCTTTGTTTTCCTTGCTTTTTCAATGGGTGATGGAGAAGAGGGGGAAGGGAGAGAATAGGGAAATAAAAATAAAAAGACACTTCCCTTATCTTACCCTCTACATTCAATTAGTCACCAAGACCCAGCCATTTTACCTCCCTCAGTGAAGACATAATAGCCACTTTTGGACAGAGAAATGATGGACTTGGAGGGCAAAATGAGACTTTTTTTTTTAATATAGGCAATATGGGATATGTTTTTCGTGATTTTGCCTATTTGTTACGAAGTTTCTCTTTTTCCTTTTTTCCAGTGGACCTGGGGGTGAGAGATTGCTAAAATAGATTTTTGTCAATTAAAAAATTAATTTACTTAAAAACAATTTTGCCTCTGTGATGCCTCTTACGTCCATCCCTTCTTTTCCATTTCCATTGCAACTGCCCTCAGCCAGGCACTCACTAACACCCTCCTGGCTTAGTGTGATCCCTTCCTAACCTGCTTCCCTGCCTCTGATTTCTCCCCTCTCCACTCCATCCTCCACACAGCTAACAAAAGAATCTTCCCCATATGTAGGCCCGGCCATGTTATTCCCCTCCAAAAAACCTTTAATGGCTCCTCCAGCCTTTGGGATAAAATACAGTTATGAGCACATTCTTTCTTGAAATTATTTTTATATGATTCAAATTTACTAATTTGTAAACATGAATCTCCTCCTCCTCCTACTTGGTATTAATTCCTTTAGGGCAGGGACAGTGGGGGTTTTTTGGTCCGTCAATAATTATTTTTAAGTTTCTACCAGATCATGGGGTCTGTTTTTATATCCCCAGTGTCTAGTATAGATGATTGCACGGTTTCATGGGAGGGGGCTATGGACCAAGAATGAGGAAGACCTGAATTTAAATCCCTCCTCAGAGACTCATAATTGTGAAAGTCTAGGCAAGGGACCTAATCTCTCTCGGTCTCAGTTTCCTCATTTGTAAAATGCAGATAATGGCATGAACCTTGTCTTTGTTGTGAAGAACATATACGAGCTTTAAATATAACTGAAAATCAATGTCAAACCAACAATCATTATTAAGTGTTTATTATTGTCAGGCATGGTTCTGAGCACAGAGAATGCCAAGGAAGGCAAAAAGAGTCCTTGCTTTCAGGGAGCTCACAAGGTCCATACAAGATATATTCAGAGTGAATGGAAGGTAACCTGATTAAGGAATATTTATGGAATTGACTTAAACTACCATAGGAAGCCTTCCCACTGGTTCCAGCTTGCCTTTCTAGCCACGTCTCACAGTTTTAAACACTAGAACTTCCAGCCAGTCTTCATCCACTTACAGTTCTGAGACCTCTCGCGGCACTCTCCCACCTCCGAGCATTTGTCTCTGCCATCCCCTATGCCCAGAAGGTGCCCCAGCTCCAACCATCTCTCCACACTGAAGCTTTTCTCTTCCTTCAAGGTCTTACTGCTCTCACTCCCATGAAATGACATTTTCCCAGTTAAAATGATTCCTCCCTCACTGAACCACTCAGGCCACTTCTGGGCAATCACTACGTTCTTACCTCTGTGGCAGTTATTTGCATATCTATGTCTTATTCCGTTCTCTCCCTGCTCGTTCCTCCAAATTCCTTGAAGACAGAGATCATAATTTTGTTCATAATCAGTCAACAAGCATTTGTTTTTTAATATTTTCTATTTTTTCATTAAATATCTCCTAATTACATGTAAAATATTTTTACATTCATCTTTTAAAATTCTAAAAACCAGCATTTATTAAGCACTTACTGCATGCTAGACCCTATGCTAAGTGATGGAGAACCAAGGAAAGGCAAAAATAGTTCCTGCCTTCAAGGAGCTCCCAGTCTAATGGGGGAAACAATGGGTAAGCTGTGTGTGGACAAATTATAAACAGGTTAACTGGAGAAAATCAACAAAGTTCTAGCATTAAGAGGGATCAATAAGGGAAGACTTCCTGGACAGGTTGGTAGTTCAGGGAGATGTGAAGTAATCAGGAAAGCCAGGAGGTGGAGATGAAGAGGGAGAGAATTGTGAGCATTCAAGACAGCCAGAGAAAATGCCTAGAGACAAGAGATGAGTGTCCTGCACAAGGAACAGCAAGGAAGCCAACATCACTGGATTACAGGGTTCTTGGAGAGGAGTGAAGTGTGAGAAAAATCACTCAATAGCTTTGTATGAAGCACCCACTATATGTCAGGCATTGTGATAGGTGCTAGGGATTTTTAAAAAATGAAATAGTCCCTACTCTCAAGTGTGTATAATATACATATTAGGAAAGAATATGGTAAGTGTCTAAGCATATACAGATTAAATATATGGTAGTTAAATACCCTTCTGGGGGTTTTTGGAAGAGGCACTTGCTGTTGAATCAGGAAAGGCTTCAGCTAGAAGATGGGATATGGGCTGAATCTTTAAGGAAGGGAGAGATTCTATAAAACTGAGATGAGAAAGAAGTACATGGCAGGCATGGGGATGGGGCACAGGCAGTGCAAAGGTGTGGAGGTGGGAGATGCAGTGCTGTATGTGAACACTCAGTTGTCTGAATTCATTTGCAACTGAGCAGCATTCATGGAAGCATTTCTTTAGTTAACATCTTTCTGACCATCTAAGAGAAAGTGGCACCACACAGGTCCCTCTGCAAAGGAGACTATGAATGTGCCAGCAATTTCCCCTGGAAGGGACTTGAGAGATCATCTGTTCCCACCCCCTCATTTTACAGACAAGAAAATAGAGGCTGGGAGATTAAGTGATGTGGCCAAGGGTGGCATGGAGCCCAGCTGACAAGAGCGACAAGGGAGGAAAAATGTCCTGACCCTATTAGAAGCTTTCCTGGGCTCTCTGGGAAGGTGGCTTCCCGAAAGCCCTCCATGTCCCACCCCTCCTCTCACACAGAGGCCCTCCAAGGAAGGGAGGGCACACTATTCCCCCCAATATTGTCAGGAACCTTCATTTAAATGCTAAGTGTTGAGGCTCTCTTGGAGCTTAGCACTTTTCAGCAGAATTGAGCAAAATCCAGCAGCACCGTGAGAAGGAAAAAAAATCAGGATGGAAAAGGCAGCCCCTTAAAGCAGAACATGCCTTGGGTCAGAGATGAGGGCTCAGTGGAAAGGTCCTTGCTGGCCCTTTCTGCTTTTGAAAATCTTTGTATCCTGGGTACTTAACATCCTGATTGGCTGAAGAGGCCATCAGGCTGCCTAGCTCCTGATAGCTTTGGCCAGAATGTTAGGGCGACTTTGAGGCAGGGTGTGTTTTTTAAATTTAAGCGCTGGTATTAAAATAAATTGGACTCCCTCTATTTCTTTTGAGGTAGTCCCTGCTCTCAGACACAATACATCTGTGTATCATCCCAAACACAGATCATAGTAGCAGAGTTTTACAGCTAGAAGGGGCATTAGAGACCACTGAGCCCAATCCTTTAGGAAGCTGAGGCAAGAGAGGTTAAGTGACTTACCCAGAATCACACAGCTAGTAAGTATCTGAGATAGGGATTTGAACCTAGGCCCATGTTCAGCCCCTAGTCTCCATACCATGTTGCTTCTTAGGCTATCATACAATTATACACGTATCAGAATTATAAAACAATTATAGAATACAAGAATTATAAAAAGAATAAATAAAAGAATTATAAAACAATGTGGGAGCCAAAGGAACAGGTCATAAAAATATGGCTCAAGACAAATTTTCCTGTTAAAAGCATAATGGGTGGAGAAAATGAGTTGGGGATAAGGGATGGGAGTTAGTCCAATTTGATTAGAGCACAAAGTATGTGAGGGGAAACATGGTGATACAAAGACACAAGATTAGGTGTGGAGTTAGTCAACAAACATTTATTAAGCTTCTGTTACAGCCCTTTGGTGCTTTTCTCATTTCTCCCAGATACTCTCTCAAATCTGACTTTTCTCAACTCCTCCTACCCTCTTTCTTTCACAAAAGCGTAGGCATCCACCCCTGCTAGACTGACACTAGCCCTTCTGAAGGCAACTAGGTGGTGCCAATCTGACTGCCATGGAGGCGTCCAGTGGCTCAAAGGATAGAGCCTGGACTCAGGGAGACCTAAGTCCAAATCCAGCCTCAGCCAATTAGTAGCTGTGTGGCGCTGGCCAAGGTACTTAACTTCTGTCTGCCTCAATTTCCTCAACTATAGAATGGGGATGAAACAGCACTTACCTCCTTTCAGGGTTGTTGTGAGGATGAAAGGAGTTGTTTGTGAAGTGCTTAGCTCAGTGCCCAGCACGCAGTAGGTGCTCAACAAATGTTTATTTCCTTCCTACTTTTAATTATGAAAAGTCTTGTGACGCAGAAATGGTATCTGATCTTATGCATTTGCTTATGTAGTCTTTTTTTTTTTGGAGGGGCAAAGGCAAGGCAATTGGGGTTAAGTGACTTACCCAAGGTCACACAGCTCATAAGTGTAAAATGTCTCCACCCCACTCATTGTCTCCACCCAAATCTGAGGTAGGATTTGAACTCAGGTCCTCTGGACTCCAGGGCCGGGGCCGGTGCTCTACTCACTGCGCCACCTAGCGGCCCCTATATATTCAATTTAAGGCAACAAATGTTAAGGACCTGCAATGTTCTCAGGGCTGCTGTTTTGTTTGTTATTTGGTTGGTTGGTTGAGTGGGAGTTTGGGGGGGAGACGACTATTGGGGAGGACTTGGCTCAGACCTGAGATCTCAGTTGTGTAGGAGCCTCCTGCTGGTAGTACTCCCTCTTCTTTTCTGCAGCTTATAATCTTTTACGTTTATTTTAAAATTTTATTTCATAAACATTTATCATCTCTCCCTCCCACTGCCCCCTATAGAACAATTTTTTTAAAAAACACTCTCTTAAAACAAATATTCATAGTCCAGCAAAAAAAAAAATTCCCATATTGGCTAATACCCACATATACATCTCACATTCTGGATTCTAAGCCTATCACCTCTGGCTGGAGGCAAAAGATAGACTGGTTCACCAGCAGGCCTCCCACCTCCTCTGCAGCCTAGAGTTACTGAGGATTGCCTGGGGAGCAATCAGAGAGGTTACCAGAAATGTTTCTTCCTGATTTTTAGACCAGAGCTCTAACCACTGCATCATGGTACCTTTGATGGGAATATAAGGATGAAAAACAACACATTCTCTGACTTTAATGCACATACAACCAAGTTTTCCTCTTTTGGGGGGGGGAGGGAAAGGACATGTACACAGATAATGAAACTGAAGTAAGAATGTGGTTGGGTGCAAAGGAGGGGTCAAACAGAGAAGCATCAGCGATTAGAGTAGCTGAGATCACTGGTAGCTAGCCGAGCAGCTGATTGGAGACCCTGTCTTTGTTAAGCTGGGTGGAGATCCTGTCTTTCTAGAACACGGGGCCGTAGAACTAGTGACCATGGAGAACAGCTAATTTGACTCTCTCATTTTAAGGTTTAGTGTAAGCATTTCAGATGAAGTGCCCCAGGAAGCTTAAGAATGTGTCTACCAGGGGCGGAGCCAAGATGGCGGCATAGCAGCAGCAACATATCACAGCTCTCACATAGCCACCCCAAAATACCCATAAAATAGGACTCTAAACCAATCCTAGAACTCCAAAAACGCACACAAAGATACTTCCCACTAAAGTCAGCTCAGCTACGAGGAACCATATCAGCACTGCGAACCGAAACCAGCCTGCCCTGAAGCCATGGCTGTGCCTCAGGGGCAACTGGACGGGAGGAGCAGAGGAGCCTCTCAGGTGAGCGGATTAGCAGCAGCTGCGACTGGGGATTGTGAAAGGGGGAGATAAGCAGTCTGGCCAGAAGGCCTCCAGAGCAGAAAAGCAAAAGGTAGAGGTTTTGCACCCACCTCCGCATTGTAGCTTCCCGCCCACGGCCTACAGACAGCAGGGGGACTTAGCGATTGTGCTCATGCCAGTGCTCTCACATTGAGCAGCCTGGATCCGGATCACCATCTTGGGCCTTGGTCTTGGAGTCTTCATTATCCAGTCAGCTGGAAGTAATTAGGAAGAGTCCCAGCATCTTCCTGAGAGCTACGGTAGCCGGGAGGACCCCAGCGATTTGGGACAGAGCTTTCCCTTCTGGAAGCAGAGCCCCACAGAGATTTTTTTTAAAAAATCACGGTCTGAAGAACCATGAGTAAGAATAAGCATAAGAAGCAAAGTAAGAACAGCTCCCAAACCCTTGATTCCTTCTTTGGGGAAAAGAAAGATCATGGGAGAGAGAGGGAGGAGGAAAGTGCAGCCAGAGCACCCCCACCAGGGGCCTCCAATAAACATGAAGAATGCCTTAAAGCTAGAGAT
>CM053582.1:545655021-545683609 GCA_028627135.1 Pseudochirops cupreus
ATATATATATATATGTGTGTGTGTGTGTGTGTGTGTGTGTATGTATGCAATTATTATTATTATTATTGACTACATCCAACTGGAACTTGAGATACACAGGCACTGCAGTTGGGAGATCCATCCTGCCTACCAAAAAGTGACATAGGAGAGAATAGACTGGGGGAGGGGGGAAACACTGGGATGGCTGTTTTGGGGTGGTGGGCGGGGGAAAGATGGGGAGAAAATATGTAACTCAAAAAAAATTTAATTAAAAAAAAGAGAATAATTAAAAAAAAAAAGAATGTGTCTACCAGAGCTCCTACCCCCTAAAGTCACCTGGTGCTTTGGCCCCCTCCCACCTCCCAACCCAGGGACATTTACAATGCTTCTATTCCATCCTTCTGCCTCCATATCCCTCGTGTTGAAAGGCAATGTGGTGTAGTGCCTAGAGGGGTTGGCTGTAGATTCAGGAAGAGGTGTTTCAAGTTCTCTCCCAGACATGTTCTGGCTCTCCAAACCTGGGCACATCTGCTAGAATGTCGCAAAGGGCCTCCGGCAGTTTTCTGAGACACTAAGTAACCGTTAAGTGACCAATCCTCATTGATGAAGGGGTGTTGCTGTTGAATCAATGACTTCTGGAAACAGTCTCCATTGACTCCTCCATATCCTGGCTTATGATGAATAGATTTATTGAGTGGTGCCCAACTCTTAGCGATCCCATGGACCATAGCACACCAATGCTTTCTATGCAGTTTTCTTGGCAAAGATACTAGAGTGGTTTGCCATTTCCTTCTCCAGTGGATTGAGGCAAACAGAGGTTAAGTGACTTGCTCAGGGTCACATAACTAGTGAATGTCTGAGGCTGAATTTGAACTCAGGTATTCCTGATTCCAGGTCCAGCTGCCTGCCTGAATAATACATATATATTAAAGGCTGTATTTCAATATAATTGGTTTCCTTTTTATTTCTTTGGATTCTATTTTATACATTTAAGGACATTATTCTAAGAAGGGGTCCATAGACTTCACCAGACTTCCAGCGAGGTCCATGACATGAACAAAGAGATTAAAAATCCCTGTTCCAGTAACTCAGGACATGACATTCCCTCAGTTCTGTGTCTACTTAATTACTGAGTATCCATTTGTGCTTTGACCTCTTGTTTGGGAGGCTGTGGACAGAATTCCTGCTTTGGCTGGAATATGTACTAAATGATGCCTGAATCACCTTCCAACTCTAAGAATTGCTGGTCCCAGGAGGGAAAAAAAAAAACCCAAGGGATTATAGAATCACAGATTTAGAGTTAGAAGGACCCTCAGAGGTCTTGAGTCCAATTCCCTCATTTTATAAATGCTGGCACTGAAGCCTGAGAATTTGAGTGATTTATCCAAGGTCACACAGGGAGTAGGCAGAGGATAGGGTACTTGAACTTAACTTAGAAAGATCTCAATTCAAATCCAGCCTCTGACACTTAGCAGCTATGTGACCCTGGACAAGTCACTTAACCTCTTTCCTCAACCATAAAATGAGGATAAGTCCTGAATATTCTAATAATAAATGCCTGATAAGACATTTTCAAGTATCAAAACCTATAGATTTAGGCCTAGAAGGGACCTTGGAAACCATCCCCTTTATTTTATTATTTTCTTCCCCTCAACTTTGCACCCCCCACTGAAAAAATGAAAGAAAACCCTTATAACAGGTAAGCTTACTCAAGCAAAATAAACTTCCATATTGGCCGAGTCTAAAAATGTGCATCTGTGTCTCAGTCAGGAGATAAAGAATATTCCTTATCATCATTACTCTGTCATCACTGTGTTCAGATTTCTTAAGGTTTTCAAAATTGTTAATTCTTACCACATTGATATTATAGTACATATTATTCTCCTGCTTCTATTACTTCCCTCTGAGTCAGTCCATACAGTCTTCCCAGCTTTCTCTGAAATGGTTTCTTTCTTCATTCCATACAGCACAAAGACATTCCTTTATATTTTTTTACCATAATTTGTTCAGCCATTTCCCAATTGAGGGGCACACTCTTTGTTTCCAGTTCTGTGTTACCACAAGAAGAACTTCTCCTTTCTAGGAAATGTTCAGCACCTCAGTGGATGCTGTGAAGTTTCACTAGCTATAAGTAAGAGGACAAATTCTCTGTGTATTCTTTTCACTCTAGATCTTTAAGAGGGATCCTTCAACCAGGTCCAGGCAACAGTCCCTAATGGGATTACATCTTGGAGTTGTCTTCGGTTCCTTCCTCTTTCACACTGCTAATCCAATAGCCATGTCCTGTTAATTTTGCCTCCCAAAGACTAGATTTTGGCAGAGTATATTTCAGAGTTCAAAAGAATGACTAGATAAGCTCCCATGGACAAGCTGACTTTGGTTAAGCAAACTAACAACAACAAAATTCCCTTTTTTTGTTTTTTTGCCACGTTGGAGACATGAGGAAAATTTTTTAAAAGGGGGATAGAACCTCTATTTCAGGTAGGTGAGATAATGATAGCAGAAAACAGAAATAAAGTTGAATTGTTCAACTTATTTTGTATCTGTTTCTCTACCAAGGAAAATGATCTTTGGATTGGAAATGATAGAGCAAAAATGATTAATATGGAGTTGAAATCCCAGATGAATAAGCACCTTGATGCTCTCAGAGAGCTCAAGTCATCAGGACCAAACAACATAAATCCCAGGGTACCGAGAGATCTGGCAGATATGTAATTGTCTAATTCCTGCTGGTGAACTTTGAAATTTCATAGAGCGTGGGAGAGGAGGGGAAGAATTGGACAAGGGCAAATTTAGTCCTGATATTCAAAAAGGAAAAGAGGGTAGAGTTTCCAGACTCTAATCTGGGTAAATTGACTTGGATTGCTGACAAAATTCTAGAATGCATGATTAAAGGGATGGTTTGTGAGAAAAGGATGTGGTCACCATCAAGAGGCAGCATGGGACCATCAAAAGCAGATAATACCAGAATTAACTGATTTCTTTTAATGAGTAACTGTTCATGGCTCTTAAACGCACATTCAGTTTTGGCTCAGTGACTAACTAGAAGGCTTTTTCTTAATCACAAAGTAAGAAGACAGTAAACAGTCACAAAATACATGCACACTCTCTGAATTAGGGGGTCAGGCTTACTCCTTTGCACATTACCATGAATTTCCATAGCTATGCAACAGGCAGACAATACCCCTCCCCATTACATACGACAGGGCTAGCAGGCTAGTCAATTCCACAAATGTTGTATCTCTGAATTTCATCAAAACGTTTGACAAAATCCTTGTGGACAACACAGAGATTACTAGATTCAGAACTGGTTGGAAGACTTAGAGAGAAGTCATGTTAATGGATTTATGCCAGTGTGGAGTGTGGGTACCATAGGTTCATCTAACTTATGTTCTGGCCTTGGAAGAAGGTCTTTAGTGGGATGCCTTGGGGATCTTTCCTTGGCTCTGTGCTTTTCAAAATGTTGATCGATTACCTGAATGAAAAAAGAGGTTCCACAGCAATCAAATCAATAGGTGACATAATGTGGAGCAGGACAGTATCAGTCATGACGCAAAAAAGATTAACACTCTAGAGCAATGGGCTGAACCAAAAAAGAGAGGGAATTGTAGAGGAATGCATGTGAAATCCTACATTAGAGTTAAAAATGAGCTGTTGCACCAGTCAGACAACAGCTTATGGAACAATGCACATAAGGGTTCTAGTGGACTGAAAGCTCAATTATGAGAGTTAAAAAATAGGAATGGCATTTAGAATGATGTGGCATAGCAAAGAGGGTGCAAGATTTGGAGTTGTGAAGACCTGGGTTTGAGGCCCATCTCTGACACTGACTTTCTGTGTGACTCTGGACTCATTTATTTCTCTGAGCATCAGTTTCCTTACCGGTAAAATGAGAGGGCTGGACCTGATGATGCCTAAGGTCCCTTCCTATTCTAAATCTCTGATCTTACATACACAAAAGGGTATAGTCTCACCAAGCTCTTCCCTGACCAGATCACATCTGGGAGAGTGATTATGTTGAAGGAACCTGAGACGATTTATTGTAATCTTTGCTTCTCCAGCACAGTGCCTGATACATAGATGCTTAATAAATGGTTGTTAACTATATCAAATTGCTTACCATCTCATGGAGGGAGAAAAGGAGGGAAGGAGAGAATTTGGAACTCAAAATTTTTAAAGACAAATGTTAAAAATTTTCTTTACATATAACTAGGGAAAATAAAATATTATTAGAAGAGGAAACCCCAAAATAAATGCTTGTTAAATTTAACTTATTTAAATTAATTTAATTTAGGCAGCTATATGACACAGTGGATAGAGTAGCAGGTCTAGAATCAGGGAGATCTGAGTTCAAATCCAGCTTCAGTTACTTCCTAGCTGTGTGTCCCTAGGCAAGTCACTTAACCTCTGTCTGCTTCCATTTCCTCAACTGTAAAATGGGGATAATAATACCACCATCTCCCAAGGTTGTTGTAAGGATTAAATGAGATCATATTTGTAAAGTGCTTAGCACAGAACCTGGCTCACAGCATATACTGTATAATAGCTATATAAATGTTAGGTATCATTATTATTATTATTATCATTTATTTGAAGGGTTATAATGGGAAGAAACTCTAGATCTATCCTATTTGGTCCCAGAGGTAGAAGCAGAGCCAATGGGTAAAAACTGAAGCAGATTTTAGCTCAAAATAAATACAGACTTCCTAACAATTAGTCCAAGAATGGAATGGGTTGTTTCCCCAGGTCATTTGTCCTTGACAAAATTATTCAAGCAATGGCTGGATGTCCCCCTGTTTTGGATATATGGAAGGGAATTTTGGTCAAAACTTGGACTAGATGATCTCTGATATTTTTTGCAATTCTGAGATTCTAGGATTCCATTGTCAGAGATACTCCCATCATTTCTGCCTGTTGACATTCTTTTCTTTTAAGGAACAGCTTAGATTCCACCTCCACAGGAAAGTCTTCTAATGTCCTGGTTAGAAATGAGTCCTCCCTCACTGAATCTCTCAGCCCAGTCTGACCTCTCCTATTCATTTAATCACTTGTACAAAATATTTCTATGCATTGTTCATGCCCACTGTCTCACTCCTTCCCCAAACACTCAGACTGGAAGCTTCCTTAAGGGCAGGCAACATGGTACAAAGGAAAGGGTGTTGCATTTGGAATTAACAGAACTGGATTTGAATCCCAAACTTACTATTTATGACCTGTCTGATCTTGGACAACTCAATAAACCTCTCTGGGCCTCAGTTTCCTTCTTTGTAAAATTAAGGACCTAATTAAGAACCAGCGACTTCTAATGTCTCTTCTAGATCTATGACTATGGATTTTTGACCCTAGCATCTCTCACAATACTCACATGTTTCTGTTTTTCCCCAAACCTGTAGTTGCATTGATGTAGGGAACTCCTAGAGAGCAAACCTCTTCCATTAATGTCAACAAGCAACTGTTCGGTGACTTACAAATCTTGGAGAGGGGCCAAAGGCCCTGAGAGGCTTAAGTGACTCGTCTGAGGGTCACATAGGTCCTGTGTCAGATGTGGGACTCCAACCCATGTCTTCTTATCTCTGAGACAACAAAGTGATGCATCAAGTCATTTGTCTATTTACCTCAGTTTCCTCTTCTGTAAAATAGCACCTACCTTTAAGAGTTGTTGCGAGAAAAAATGAAATAATATTTGTAAGGCACTTAGCACAGTGCCTGGGACATAGTTCATGATGTTTGAATTGTTTCTTTTTGGTTGCTTGCACTATTTTCTCCTTGATCTGGGAGGTCTGGAATTTGACTATAATATTCCTGGGAGTTTCCATTTTGGGATCTCTTTCAGGAAGTGATTGGTGGATTCTTTTGATTTCTATTTGATTCTAGAATATCAAGGAAGTTTTCCTTGATAATTTCTTGAAAGATGATGTCTAGGCTCTTTTTTTGATCATGGCTTTCAGATATTCCAACAATTCTTAAATTAAAAACTTTCTCATTATTAGAGAAGTATACATAGACAGAAAGTAGATATGTGAGTTGAATGTGATGGCATATTTATTTAAAAAGATAAAATTAAGGGATGAGAAAGAAGAATGCACTGAGAGAAGGGGAAAGGGAGAGGTAAATGGAATAAATTATCTGACATAGAAGAGGCCTGAAAGAGATTTTACAATGGAGGGGGAAGTGGGGGAGCAGGGAGGGGAGCACATGAACCTTACTCTCCTTGGAATTATCTCGGAGAAGGAATAATATTCACATTCTATTCAGTGTAGAAATCTATCTTACCATACAAGAAAGTGGGAATGGGAGGGGATAAGGGAGTTGATAGAAGGGAGGGAAATTGGAGAGGTAAAAGTCAGAAGTCCCTTTTGAGAATAGAGAAGGTAAAAGCAGAGAACAAGATAGACAGGGGGGAAACAGGATGGAGGGAAATATATATTTGGTAATCAATTCTGTGAAAAAAAATTTACAGTTAGTTTTTCATTTCTCAGACATATAGAAAATAGAGTCAAATTTATAGAAAGAAGAACCATTTCTCAATTGATAAATGGCGAAAGGCTATGAACAAGCAATTTTCAAACAAAATAATCAAAGCTATCTATAGTCATATAAAAATGCTCTAAATCATATTGATGAGAGAAATGTAAATTAAAACAACTCTGAGCTACTACTACACACCTGTCAGATTGGTTAATATGAGAGAAAAGGAAAATGACAAATTTTGGAAGGGATGCAGAAAAATAAAAAATATTAATGTACTATTAATGATGTTGTGTACTGATTCAACCATTCTGGGCTATAAAACCATGCATACCCTTTGACCAAACAATGCCATTACTAGGTCTGTATCCCAAATATATAAAAAAACAAAAAGAAAAGGACCTATATGTACAAAAGCATTTATAGCAGCTCTTTTAGTGGGGGCAAAAAAATGGAAATTGTTTCCAAAAGATTTATGATGGATCTCCTTCCAGAGAAAGAAATATGGAGTCTGAACACAGATCGAAGCATACTATTTGATCTTTTTTTGTTGTTGTTTTTTGTTCTTTCTTTCTCATGGTTCCTCCCATTCATTCTAATTCTTCCATACAACACGATTGATGTGAAAGTATGTTTAATAAGACTGTATATGTAGAGTCTATATTAGATTGCACACTGTCTTGGGGAGGGGAAAAGAGAGGGAGGGGAAGAAAATTTAAAACTTATGGAAGTGAATGTTGAAAACTAAAAATAAATAAATAAATTTATTTAAAAATTGGAAATTGAGAGAGTGTTTATCAATTGGAGAATGCTAAACAAATTGTTGTATATGATTGTGATCATATGATGCACTATTGTGCTTTAAGAAATGATGAGCAGTTCCAGTGGGGGTGGGTGATGAGGGAGGAAGGGAAAGAATCTAGAATTTAAAGTTCTAAAATCAAATGTTTAAAAATATATATGTATTTATTATTATTATTATTATTTATTACATGCAACTGGGAATTAACATATACAGGCACTGGGGTAGGGAGATCCATCTTGCCCTACCGGAAAGTCAGAGGGATGCTGGGGGAGGACATAGGAGACAACAAATTGGGGGAGGGGGTATACAGTGGGATCACTGTTTTGGGGTTATGGGTAGGGTAAAGACAGGGAGAAAATTTGTAACTCAAAATCTCATGGAAATGAATGACGTAAACTAAAAATAAACAAAAGTTAATTATGAAAAAAGTATAAAATAAAGTACTTAGGATTATAAAGGGAAAAAAATGAAGAGCAGGATGCTCCTAGAAAAACAATGAAAGACTTACATGAATTGACTCAAAGTGAAATGAGCAGAACCAGGAGAACATTGTACACAGTAACAGCAATATTGTATGATGATCTACTATGAATAACAGCTACTCTCAGCAATGCAATTATCCAAGACAATTCTATATGACTTAAAAAATGAAAGCTGCTATCCATCTCCAGAGAAAGAACTGGTAGAACCTGAATGCAGATCAAAGACAGTTTTTCTTTATTTTTCTTGGGGTTTTTTTTGGCTGTTTTCTTTCACAGAATGATTTCATGGGTATGCGTTTTGCATGACTACACATGTATAGCCTATGTCAAATTGCTTGCCTTCTCAATGAAGGTTGTGGGGAGTGGGGTAGAGAATTTGGAACTCAAAATTTGGAAAAATAAGAATGCTAAAATTGTTTTTACATGTACTTGGGGAAAAATAAAATACTAAATAAGATTTTAAAAATAAAATTCTAAAAAAAATCTCATGGATACCAAAAAAGTATACCTGTTTCTTTTCCTCTCATATTACCCATTCACTGCCTTTTCCAATCATATACTACGTGGATGAAATCTTTTATACCAGTTGCAGCATGCAAGTCATTCAGGGTAAAATACCCATCATGCTTTTTTGCATTACCCTTTGGGTCATCAAAAATTTAGATTCTTCTGAGGCTACAACATTCATGATTTGCAGCCTTATTGTGTGTATGTTGTTTGTTTTTTTTAATGAGCTTTTTTGGCAGGCAAGGAACATCTTAAGATCACTGAGAGTCTTGTGTTTTTTGTGGAGAAATTATTTCATTCTTTGTGTTTGCATCCCCAGCACCTAGTACATTGCTCAGCACATAGTAGGAGCTTAATAAATACCTGTTGTTTGATGAATGGATAGATGGAGCCCTGCACACTGAATGGAAGTGAGGAAACAATTGGGAGCTGGAGAATGATCTAAGAATGCCAGGACAGGGGGTGCAGCTGAGAGAGGGAATGAACAAAATAAGAGGAGAGAGAGATGAATGGATCAAACAGGTATCCAAAGCGCTTGATAGAGCAGAGTAGAGAAAAAGAGGATAATAAGCTAGAGAAGATAGGAAAGGAGCAGCTACTTAGGGCAGGGGACAGTTGGTTCCTCTTTTCACATTCTGATTTCTATTCTAGGTCAGTCAATAATTTCCTGATGACTGGTCCAAAGGTAAGAGCAATTTCTGATTTCCCCCTTTGAGGTCTCCTACCTTTAATCTTTGTCTGCTTCTGGATACTATGTTAGTTTTCCATTATCTATCATCTTTTCTCAAGGGTATCAGGACAACCTCATGCATTTTCCCACCTCCCATGCCTTTGTTCATACGATTCCTTTCCCACCTCTTCTCCTTTTCCAAATCCTGCCTTTCCTTTCAGGCTCATCTCAGATGCCACTTTCCACAGGAAGCCTTCCCTGGCCCCCCCACCAATGAGAAGGGATCTTTCTCCCTGGTACCTCCCTTATGAATTTTCTTAGTACCTTTTTTGTGAACTTGTACTCTGTTTCATATCATAATAATCTGTATCCACAACAGCATCCTTGCTCATTAAAAAGATCCTTCCAGGGAGCCAACAGTTCCTGGCCTTCAACCACTTATATTCTACCATGTCATACATAATAAGAAGCCATCTTATCCCCCTTAATCCTTCCCTTCTCCTGGGTAAACATATCTAATTCCTTCAACTAAATCAATAGTCCAGACATGATCTGACCAAGATAGAATAAGGCAAGATCATTCCCTCCTGCGTCTGAGATACTAATACCCTTTTTTGGAGAGAGAGGATGGAGGAAAGTTGATCTTGGGGGAGGTACCCTGTTCTTCAGAATGGGGAGACATAGTCAAAATTAGAACAATATTATCTATGTTACTTAACCATGTACTGGAGGATGGGAGTGACCAGGAACGTCCATTTTACAAATGGAGAAACTAAAACACAGACCCAAGGCAAAATGGCAAGCTAGGAAGTGAGTATGAAGTCCTGACTTCCAGATTACTGCATCAGCTTCCAGGTCAAGATACTTCTCCCTTTCTTCCTGTACTCACATAGATTTAGAGGAACCCTTAGAGATCATCTCATTTTACAAATAAGGAAACTGAGGCCAAGAAAGGTTAAATGATTTGTCCAAAGTCATATTGACAAGAGATAGCTAAACTGGGATCCCCACCCAGACTTCAGATCAGTGTTGTTCTCACTATGCCATGAAGTAGTAGGGGTTTGTGGTTGTTAAAGTCTGGAAACTCCTAACACTGATACTATAAGGAAGACGACAAATCCTTGGGGCATCCCATTAGTGAACTCCCTTGGAAGTCAAAAGGGGTTGTCAAGGCTATTACTGAGATCATGACATAGATTCATCACAACTAATTCCTTTGGTGTTACCCAGCAACTGGGTGGAATGAACCTGATCATGACTCCTCTAAGGAAGATTGATAAGCATTTATTCAATCAATAAGCATTTATTAAGCACTTACTCTGTGCCAGATATTGTGCTAGGCACTAAAGATACACAGTCAGAAATTAAATACTCCCTGCCTTCCTGTCTTTTTCTTCCTTCCTTCCTTTCTTTTTCTTTATTTCTCTTTTCTTTCTCTTCCTTCCTTTTTTCTTTTCTTTTCTTTCTTCCTTTTCTTTCTTTCTTTCTTTCTTTCTTTCTTTCTTTCTTTCTTTCTTTCTTTCTTTCTTTCTTTCTTTCTTTCTTTCTTCTCAAAAATCAAACCTTAAACCCATTTCACTCTGGAGCTCAAAGATAGGACCACAATAGGTCCCTGCCCATGGCTATATTTTGGGCCCTCCTGGCTCAAAGTGAATGTCAATGGTAGCTGTTTCTTTTTTGACCAGCAAGCCTGACCTCCCTCCCAGTTTGATTTTTATTTTTTTTTTAATTAAAGGGGCCATCCCTTGACTCATTTCTAAAAGAGGCCTATTCACTGAATGGGTGTTACCTCACTCAAAGTGAGAACCTGAAAAGACTTTAACCTAAAAGGGCCAGGGTCTCTCACTGCATCCTGGACTATCTCCAGCCATCCTGACAAATATCTGGCCACTGGACCCAGGAGGCTCTGGGGGTAAAAATGATGCAGTTGACCTTGCACAGCCCTCCCTCACTCAAATCAAAGTCAACTGCAACTCGTGTCATCATCTCCCTGATGCTATGAAGGATAAACACAACAACTCCTTGCCTTCGAAGAGCTTACATTCTACCTGGGCAGTTGTATATATGTACACATAAATGATAAGTGGAAGGTAATGGGAAGGTAAAGGAGGGGAGAAGGCATTAGGAACTGGAGGTATCAGGAAAGGCCTCCTCTCATGTGGGGCTGCCCTGTTGTGAGCTCCTCATATTCTCTTTTCTTCCTTTAATATCGTATGGATTTTCAAAATAAATCCAACAATATTAGTTTTGAACTCAGCAGTGAGAATCCTATGTCATCTTGGTTATGTGTGTAGGCTGGAAGCAGCCCCAGGATTGGAGAGATATTCAGGGCTATTAACCACAGCTTCTGCCTCTCCATCCCCTTCCCCTTCGGCCCTCCAGGGTCAGCTGGCCTGATCTTGCTGTACTGACATTGCCCATACCAATGGGAGGTGTGCACCAATAATGATGAGGTTCCCAGCCCCATGTTTGCATGTTAGATGATGCTCGTGGCATGGGGAAAGAGCTAGGTTTGACAGATATAGGAACAATCAGTCCTCAGCGGCCTCCTTGTCTGACCCTGGCTAGAACCTGTCTGAACATAACTGTTTTTGCGAATTGTCTCCCCTCCAACTCTTTTGCCTTTCTTTGTATAAACCATAGTAGGTACTTAATAAATTCTATTTAAGTGACAGACCGAGCCAGATGATTTGTGCACACTGACACTCTTGTCCCCACAGGCCTATCTGATCTACTCCAGCAGTGTAGCCGCTGGTGCTCAGAGCGGCATCGAAGAGTGCAAATACCAGTTTGCCTGGGACCGATGGAACTGCCCGGAGAGAGCGCTCCAGCTGTCCAGTCATGGCGGGCTACGCAGTGGTAAGGAAAGCCTCAGCCGCAGCTCCTGGGACCCCTTGGCCACAGGTTAGAGCCCCACATCCTGGCACAGCCCTGAACATAAATACACTTCCCTTCAGGGGTCTCTGACCCTGGCCTCTTTTCTCCATTTGGCTCCTTCTTTGAAATCTTGTCTACCCAGAAAAATTGCTTTCTCCTCTTCCTACAGCCTTCGCTTTGAGGGCCTTGATTTCCAATGCTGCTGTCCATTCTCTGCCCCAACAAAGTCCTATTATTATCAGGGAAGGAGATGGCTGATGTATGTGGGGTTAATCTTTGTATTCCATGCTTTGCTCAGGGGAGCCATTTAATAAATATATCTTGGATTGAATCCAGTTTGCTTGGTGATGAGCATAAAGCTGGAGTAGGCATCATACTTCCAAATAACATCTGCATGCAGGTACACACGTGCACATATACATATACCTACCACTAGCCAGCAGGTTCAGCCAAGAGCCTGGGCTCCAGGTAGGAAGTATCATTCCTGAAGGCCAGAGTTTGGGGTCCCTCTGGCTGCAGCTGTTCTGGAGCAAATTTGTCTCAGGGTCATCACAGCAGGATCCTCAGACTTACTTTCTTCTGCAATTTCCCTCAGGCTCTGTCTTGTCCCAGAGTCATTCCCAGTCCTCAGGTCAGCTAAGAGTCTTTCTCAGGTTCCCAGAAGACACAGCTGACAGTGTCAGAGGAAAGCAGAAAACAGACAACTTGAGCAAGGGCCAGAGGGAAAGAAAGGAGAGCTTGGAAAATGGAGCATAGAGCAGATTGAGGCAGGGGAATGATATGATATACTATACTATTCTACATCATGTATGATGGGCTAACTATTCCATAATATACATGTACATGTGTATATATGTGAGTATGTGTATATATACATATAGATGTATATATGTATGTGTGTGCATGTATATATGTATGTATATACACACACACATATATATTTAAATCAGAACTATGCTAAGTAAGAGTCAGTTGATGAATCTGGAAATGTTTAACCTGAAGAAGAGTCTATTTATGTAACCAGGTTTCTAACCAAGTGCAGAATAGTCTTAGAAGGGACATGACAGCTGTCTACAAGTATCTGAAGCACTTAGCACGTATTACGGACTTAATAAATGTTTATTAATTGGTTGATTGTCATAGGTATGAGGGATCTGAGATATTTTGCTTGACCCCAGAGTCGCAGGGATCCCACCTTTAGCTCAGTACATTTGGAGTTATCAAAGGTGGGATGGGCTGCTCCTCTGAGGCTGGAGACATTCAAACATCACCTGGGTGATAACTTGTGTAGTGAGGATTCCTGATTCCCTGTATGGGCTCAATTAGAAGGCCTTTGAGGTTGGCATGAGGGACATTGAAGGGGAAGCAGCCTACACCCCCCTCTAGATGTCCTCATTCTGATTCCTGACAGCCAATCGGGAGACAGCCTTTGTACATGCTATCAGCTCTGCTGGGGTCATGTACACGTTGACCCGAAACTGCAGCCTTGGGGATTTTGACAACTGTGGATGTGACGATTCCCGAAATGGGCAGCTAGGTAAGTACCCAGTGTGGAGAGTGGGTAGGGGTGGGAGTCAATGACAGAAATAAAAATGTGAAGGGGGAAGGGAACTCTGTGGGCGTTGTGGGGAGTCTCTACACAGAATTGAACCTTTTCCACTAAAGGAAAAAGAACCAAGTCAATGAAACAAGTTCCTAAGAGTTAGATGAGGCTGACCCCAGATCTTCTCATGGAGCCAGACCTGGGAGAGCTCAGAACTCAGATGGGTCTGAGAAAAGCCTAGAAGACACATTTTCCCACAAATTATTCTCATCAGGAAAAGACAATGGAAGCAAACCCTTGGAACAAGTCCTCCCTTCTCGTCTGAGCCTGAAGATTATTTGTTTATCCATCAATACTCCCTTTAATATTTTCTTTCCTGTTCTTTCCCCTGTTTTTCTCTTCCTGGGGCCATTCTCCCTTCTTTTCCCTGATTCCCCTCATTCTTTTCTCTGTGACTCTCCTAGGAGCATGTCCACTAGACTTCCTCTCCTTCCTCAGGCCACACACTCTCTCATCCTCCTAAAGCCCATCCCCACAACTCAAGTTCTAATACACGCTGGCTGTGTGACCTTGGACAGATGACTTAATCTCATAGCACTTTAAGCATAAGTTGCAGATAAGATGCCAACCTGAATTGTTAGAAGGAATCTCCTTACCTGGGAGTTCCCTGTACCAATGACATCACAGATCCAGTCCCTAACCTTATTTTTTATATACCAATCTATGTGTGAGGAGTCTGGTCCCAGTAGACCAGGAATCCTTGAAAGCTGGAATTTTTTCATTTTTATCTTTGTAGCCCCAGATACTGGAGCTGTTCCCCAAATCCACAGGCTCTTCTAATTCTTCTCTCCTCAGGCTCTTACATTCCCTGCCCCCCAAAGTTCCCTTCCAAATTCTCTTCTCAGCCTCTTCCTTCTACCTTCTTTGATCTTGCCCCTGGCCCTGCCCTGCCCAGATCTTAACCAGGCACCTCAGTGTTTTAGGGAATAAAATACTCTGAAGTTGTGATCTTTCCTTTTGTAATCTAAATCTCATCACTGTCTAAATCAGAGCAAGTTTCTAACCAGCTACTAAGGATTGAGAGAACTGACATTCCTAGTCTTTGATTGCCTGCCCTCCCTATTCATTTGCTGCCACCACACGGTTGGGAAGGGTTTTATTCATCTTAACCATACATACACACACCACACACACACACACACACACACACACACACACACACACACACACACACACACACACACACACACACACACACTTTGGGTTTCTTGGCCACACACTGTGGACAGCCAATATGCTAAATCAGGATTTATTCCAACCAGAAAAGAAAATACACATACATTCAAAAGTGATCCAGGAGGCTAAAGGGGGGGTCAAGGGAGGAAATGTCCTAGTCTTGCCTCAGTGGCCCCAATCACTGATCTTATTTTTGATCTCCCTCCCCCCGCCTCAAAATGCTCAGATCTCATATCTCTGGGCCCTGGAGATTCAGGTAGCCAGAATGGTGACTGGCCTGGTGATATGCTGTTACATTTTAGATACCCAAAAGTCAGTGTCCCTCCTAGCTATGCAAGTGAGACCCAGCCCCCTCTTTCAACCCACACCTCTCAGATTCAGTAGCACAACAGGTCAATGGATGTGAGTAGTTCTTCATTTCAGTGAGAATACTTGGATTTAAAGGATATAATTATAATAGCTAACATTAAAGTTTGCAAAGTACTTTATGAATATTATCTCATTTGATCCTCACAGCAATCCCAGGAGGTAGGTGCTATTATCATACCCATTTTACAGATGAGGAAACTAGGCCAGTAACTTGCATGAGACTTCTACAGCTAGTAAGTGTCCAAGACTGGATTTAAACCTAGGTCTTTCTGACTCTAGGTCCAGTATTCTATCCACTTTGATAGCCAGGTGTCCCAGAAACCCTAGGCACATAGATTCCCCAGAAAGGCAAGGAATCTACCTGGATTTCTACAAGTTGGAATCAGCTAATCAATCAATTCAGAAACATTTATTAAATGCTCCCTGAGTGCCAAGCACTATGCCAGTCTCTGGGGCTACAAAGACAAAATTGAAAAAATTCCTGCTTTCAAGGATCCCTGGTCCACTGGGACCAGACTCCTCATACATAGATTGGTATATAAAAAATAAGTCTAGGGACTAGATCTATGATGTCATTGGTATAGGGAGCTCCCAGGTGAGGAAATTCCTTCTACCAATGAAGGTTGGCATCTTATCTGCAATTTGTGCTTAAAGTGCTATGAGATTAAGTGATTTGTCCAAGGTCACACAACCAGCATGTATCAGAGTCAGACCTTGAAGCAATGTCTTCTTGACTTTAAGGTCTAGCTCCCAAATCATTAGCCTGCACTGCCTCTCTGTATATATGCTGGATGTATAAAATAAATACATAGATGAAATATAATTTGGGAAGAAAACAGTAGCAGCTAGGGGAATCAAGAACGGGTTCATGTAAGGGATACTTGAGCTGAGCTTGAAAGGAAACAATGGATTCTAAGAAAAGAGGTGAGGAGGGAGGGCACTCCAGGCCTAGAAAATCATGGAGATGGGAAAATGAAATGTCAGGAATAATGAATGGCAAGAAGGCTCATTTGGCTGGACCATAGAGATTTTTTAAAATAGTATTTTATTTTTTCCAGTTATATGTAAAGACAATTTTTTTAACATTCTTTCAAAAGAAAATTTTGAGTTCCACATTTTCTCCCTCTCTCCCCTCCCCCTCCTCTCCCTAAAAATGTAAGAATTTTAAATAGGTTATATAGACCATAGAGATTGTGAAGAGGCAGGGGGTATATAGCATATTATCCAAGGACCTGCTAAGCCACCTCCCAACATTCCCAAGGATAAGCAGGTTCTCCATACCTCCTGCACTCCCTCAAACATCAGCTGAGTGGATGGCAGCTGTTTCTTGCTAAGGATCATGCCCTTAACAACTGTTTATTATTACTTAAATCTATAAAGTCATTGGTGTAGGATGGCAGCTGGAGGAGGTTGGGGATGAGCTAATTAATGCTCAGGGTTGAAACTGACCTTACTTGACTTTCTTTGGCATCATCAAGGCTTGGCTCATGGGCCACATCCTGCACAAGGCCTATCTGATCCCCGAGCTGCTAGTGCCATCTCCCCAGAAATTCTTTTGTATTTATTTCTCTGTGTACACATTGTATTCCCCTCCTCAGTAAAATGTAACATCCTTGAGGGCAGAGATTATTTCTTTTTTTTCCTTTGTATCCCCAGGGCCTTGGCACATGGCATTCACTCAGTAAATGGTAGTTGAATGAGAAAGAAGGAATCATCCCAAACTTGAGGGAATCCAAATTCTCAGAGTCCTGACTGTGCCTTACCCCATTTTCCTTTTCTTTCTTTCTTTCTTTCTTTCTTTCTTTCTTTCTTTCTTTCTTTCTTTCTTTCTTTGTGTGTGTGTGTGCATATATTATATAATTTATTTATTTTCGGTTTTCAAGATTCACTTCCACAAGATTTTGAATTCCAAATTTTTCTCCCTATCTCTCCCCTCCTCCCACTCCAGGACAGCATGCACCCCGACCTCCCCATACCCCAATCTGCCCTCCCTTCTATTACTTCCCTTCTCCCATCCCCCTCCCCTCTATTTTCCTGTAGCCTGCCCCCTTTTTCTCCCTAGTTCAGGGACAGCTAAAGGTTCTCCCAGGTCCCTGGGCTCAAGGTCTCAGCCTCAGATCACACCATGCCTCCTCTAGAGGTCCAAAGCCGGCTAGGTCACCTCCCTCAGGATTAAAGCAGGTGCTTCAGAGCCCTTTCCTCCCTCTTTGTTCCTTCCCAGGGGGTCAGGGCTGGCTATGGGGTGGCTGCAGTGACAATGTGGGCTTTGGAGAGGCCATCTCCAAGCAATTTGTGGATGCACTGGAGACTGGGCAGGATGCCCGGGCTGCCATGAACTTACACAACAATGAAGCTGGCCGAAAGGTGAGCCCTAGCAAGACCTGGGTGGGGGCAGGGGATGGCTCCAACTCCTTTCCAGCTGCCCAGGCCCAAGGCAGGCTTTCCTTTCTTTGCTCAAGTCTACCTTCACCCTCTGGCAGCTCTTCTGTTCATCTAACAGATGAGGTCCCAAAAGTAAAACTCAGAAAACTTGTTTCCCAGGCCTATTTGGAGTTGTCCCCGGTGGCAGCTGAGGTAGTGTGTAGGTTGGGGAGAGTCCTGAGAGAGGTTCAGAGATGGACTTGAGGTTGGTGGGATTAGGGAAAGAGGAAAAGGGTGAGGCCTGACAGTAGCTCAACCTGGGGGCCCAGGGTTCAGACCCCGTGGGTAAAGAAAGCCGGGTCCCGGGAGGTGTCCAGGGTCCTGATCGGTAGCCCCGGGAGAGAGGGTTCTCTGGCACCACCGAAGCTGAGGTGGGGCTAGCCTCGTCCAGTCCCCGCCCTCCCCAGCTCACCTCTCCCTCCCCGGCCAGGCGGTGAAGGCGACCATGAAGCGCACATGCAAATGTCACGGCGTGTCGGGCAGCTGCACCACTCAGACGTGCTGGCTACAGCTGCCCGAGTTCCGCGAGGTGGGCGCGCACCTCAAGGAGAAGTACCACGCGGCGCTCAAGGTGGAGCTGCTGCAGGGCGCGGGCAACAGCGCGGCGGGCCGGGGAGCCATCGCCGACACCTTCCGCGCCATCTCCACGCGCGAGCTAGTGCATCTGGAAGACTCGCCCGACTATTGTCTGGAAAACAAGACGCTCGGCCTGCCAGGCACCGAGGGCCGCGAGTGCCTGCGGCGCGGCCGCGCCCTGGGCCGCTGGGAGCGTCGAAGCTGCCGCCGCCTGTGCGGGGACTGCGGGCTGGCGGTGGAGCAGCGGCGCGCCGAGACCGTGACCAGCTGCAACTGCAAATTTCACTGGTGCTGCGCCGTGCGCTGCGAGCAGTGCCGTCGCCGCGTCACCAAGTACTTCTGCAGCCGCTCGGCGGGAGAGCGACTGCGTCCCAGGAGGCGGCCCTAGGGCAGCCTGCCCCGACTCCATCTACCCCTCCCCCAGGACTGCAGGGGCCCTCGGACCCGGCCAGGCGCTGCCCTCCTCACCCAGAGCTCCGGAAGCGCCCCCAGACGCGCCCTCAAACCCCCAGCTCCCATCCCGGCCTCCTCCCGGCTGGTATCGGTCGGCGGAGAGGCTGGGGCAAGGCAGTCGCGTCCCTCCCCATCTCATCCCGTGTGGTCCCACAGCCTCTGGCCCCCTGGGAATGAGCTAGGGGCCCCAAACCTAATCCCTCACGAGGCCCTTAGCCTGTCTCCTCCCCCAACCACGTAGAGATTGGGAGGCCTAGCACCCAAGTGTGAGAGCACCTTCTTTTGTCCTATAACCACTGTCACTGACCCTCTGTAAGCGAAGTGGACTCTGGTCAGGGGCGACCCTCTTATGTACAGACAGCCTATCTAACTGTGTGGCCTTTGAAGCTTAGAAAAACACTTTGAGACTCATGGGACCCAGATAAGATCTTTCCTTCCCTTCCAGTCTCTCTACTTGCCACTCCTCTCCTAGCTGCTGCTCCTGGGCAGCAGCCCCTGCCCTAATAATTCCTTTTTTTCCTCCTTTGGTGGGAAATAGGAAGAATCTTCCATGTAGTCCCTGCTCTTCAATTACTGGGGAGAGGCTGCCTTTGGAGATTAGTTTGGGAAACTTGGGGAGTCAGGTTTGGATGATTACAACAGTTAGGCCAGAAGGGAAGCCCTGCTTGTATTCCACAGGAAAGAATGAACAGGAGGCCCAAGGTGCCAATCCCATGGGTCCTTTGTATCCCCCATTGTCCCCAGAAGTGTCACCATGCAGATAACTAGAGAAGCCGGGGGCATGGTTCTGACTCCAATGGCCATGGAGTGGGGCTAGGGATGGATCAGAGCCCTCCCTCATTCCCTTGATCCCAGCTCCCTGTCTCCCAGAGTTCATCTGAGGTGGGACTCCAGGTGGGACTACTTAGCCTCTAAACTCATGCTGTTTTTATGGCTCTGACCTGGACCCAGGAAGGAAGGACTGAGAGCCTTCTTTCCCAGAAGGAAGCTTTGTGTGAGGGGGCTATTATATATATATAGCAGCTGTTTAAACTAACCATCAGCTTAGGTACAGAGGGGTCATGAACAACATTGATGGAAAGTCGAGCACCCACAAGGATGGGAGGGGATGAAATTGTGGCTCTCTGAAGGACTGAGGTCAATAGAAGTTGAGCACTTTGAACTTAATTCATTGGAATCTGTGTCTAACAATCCTAACTATTTGCTGCCTTCTGTTGGAGAATGTAATTTTTTTCTCCAGGGTTGGAGAGTGGTGACTTCCAGACTTCCTGTTCAGACCATATGGCCTGGATACCAGTCATCCTTCCCAAACTTCAGCCCCTTGCCTATGGCTGAAGCTGCCAGGTGTCTGTAACCCACTAGCTAATGCAATAAAACAGTAGCCAAGAGCTTGTCCAATGATGAAATTCTCTCTAATGTCTGTCCACATGGCAAAAGCAAGAATTTGCTCAAACTAAGTCAAAGAGGGGAAAGGAAGTCCCCAGGACTGTCCTGACCAGAAAAAATAGGCCATCTTGCTATCCAAATTGAGGATTAGGGCTCTTGGAGTGGAATAGTTTCTTGGGACCAACAGGCATCCCCAAACCCATACCAGATATAGAAAAGCAACTACTTTAAAGTAGTAAGGAGAGGCAGGGTTCTGAACACACTTCAGGGACTTGAAGATATTAACAAGTTGGGACAGACTCCCTCTGCCTTCACATTTGCCAAGACCAAGAACACCTGGATAGTCAAGAGTCACCCCAGCAAAGGGGGTCACAGCAGCTGCACTGATTTTCACATTCCTTTCCTCTTTCTATCTGTTCTATGATGCTTATAATTTGTTTCCACTAAGGATAAGATCCTTCCTCTAACTCTCTGTTACAAAGGGGTGCTTTCCTCTCTCTGTCTTTGCCCAATCCCTACAATGGAACCTTCTAATTCTTTACCAACCCTTTCAAGAGACTTTTCTTTGTTCCTTGTGTGATCAGTACCTACCTGTGATGATAGAACTTGTCTGAGTCCTTTAGGTCCCCAATGAGGGCTTCCTCCTTTCCATTATTGCTTTAAAATTTTTAATCTTATTGTTATGGATACCTTTTGTTTTCATATCACATCCATTTCCAAAAATAGCTTTCCCCAACAAGGCATCTCTTGTAACAAAGATCTTAAAAGAAAGAAGGAAAAAAGCAACAATCTAGAAAGACTAAACAGGTTGACTGTGTTTGATAGAATATACATTTCATATCCATTGTCCCCTACATCTACAGCGAACTCCATGATTATTATTAAATTGCATGTTTAAGATGCAGTATGTGCTGTGGGAAAAGAATTGGCCCTGTAACCAAGGGATCTGGGTTCAAGTCTCACCTTTGATATCTACCTATAGGAATTTAGGCAAGTCATTGTATGCCCCGGGTTCTCAGTTTTCTCATCTGTAAAATAAAGAGATTGGACTGGGCAACCTCTAAGGTCCCTACCAGCTGTATGTCTACAGTAACAATAACAATAACAGTATTTATATAGAATTTTAAGGTTTATGAAGTGCTTTATGTATATTATTTCATGTTGTTGGGTTGTTTCATTGATGTCTAACTCTTCATGACCCCACTTGGGATTTTCTTGGCCAAGATACTGGAGTGGCTTGCCACTTCTTTCTCCAGCTCATTTTACAGATAAGGAAACTGAGGCAGTAAGTGTCTAAGGTTGGATTTGAACTCAGATCTTCCTGACTCCAGGCCCTGTGCTCTATCCACTGTGCCACCTAGCCACCTATATTATTTCTTATGATCCCATTAATAGCTCACATTTCTGTAGCCCTTTACTATTTAGGAAGTGTTTTCCTCACAACATCCCCTCGGTTCATCATAAAACTGAGATTTAATCCATAGAGGAAGCAGATGGAGACGGGGACTTATGGTCTTATAGAATTGCTTGAGGCTCAGAGAGATTGTAGAGGCAGGGGAGAGATAACAGACCCTTGTAACAAATAGACATAGTCCAGCAAAACAGTCCTGCATTGGTCATGTCTAATGTATGACTCAATCAGCACTGACTCCATTACTTTTCTCTCAGGAGGTGGGTGGAATTCTTATCATGGGTCCTCTGAAATCACAGTGGTCATTGACACAATCAGGGTTCTTGTCTTTTAAAGTTGTCATTACAGTGTTATAGTTATCGTGCAAGTTGGTTTGGTTCTGTTCACCTCCCTGTCAAATCATACAAGTCTCCCCAGGTTTCCCTGAAATGATCCCTTTCATCTTTCCTTATGGCACTCTAATATTGCCTCACAGCCACTGGGAGATGGCTTCCATTATAACATAATGTATTCAGTTATTCCCCAATTCATACTACCTTCCCTCCTCTTACAGATGTCAAGCACAGAGTTAGCACTTGAAGCCAGGTCAAAGCATCATAGAATAGCTATGGGACCTTAGGCTCATCCTGTACAACCTCGTCATTTTCTAGATGAGGGAACAGCCCCAGAGAAGTTAAGCACGCTGTCCGGAGTCACACGAGAAGTGAGTGAGCCAGGCGGGTTTCAAACCTTTGGTCCTGGGACACCGAAGCTCTCTTTCGACTGTCCCAGCTGTGTCCCCGTCCTTCTTTCCTGAGGTGAAGAGGGAAGCCCTGGACCGCAGCAAGGACGGGAGGGGAGTGTGGGGGGGGGAAGGAAAGGGGAGGAGATGAAGGGGAATCAGGCCAGTTAGAGAGGGGGCCTTCTTCCCTGCGACCCTTCAGGTCAGACTGGGACAGAGTAGGGACAGACTGAGAAGCCTGCAGCTGGAGGGCCAGGGAGGGAGCTGGGACACTTGACCATTGTAGGCTTGTATTGGACGCTTCCCCTCCTCGGTTTCCTTTTAATTAACCCGAATTCCAGGAGGAGAAATATTTACGTTGGCTCTCAGAGGGGCGAGTCTCCTCTGGGGGAGAGGAGGCGGGGGAAGAAAGGCCGCCCTGGCAAAACAATCTCCCGGAGGAGCTCAGGAAGGGAAAAGAGGGGCCCAAGATGCTATTAAATCCGCCTGCCCCCTCCCGACCCCTCCCCATCCCCTCCTCGGCCCCCGACACCCCCCCCCCCCATTCCTCCCCAGCCTCCTCCCTTCTCCAGCCTCCCCAGTCTTCCAGCCGCCAGGCCGCTTCATTTCACATGCTAATCCGCGGCTGCCCCCTCCCTGGCTCCCGACACCTTTCCCCAGGGCGTTTGGGAACCGGCCTCTCGGGGCGGACCCAGCTCCCCGCGGCTCGGCTCGCACTCCTCCTTGTATCAGCGGCGGCCGGAGTGGGGCTCTCCTGCCAGCAGGGGTTTTTTCTCCCCCCCTTTAATTTAAACAAAGGCTCCGGAGTTCATCAACCTCCCACTGAAATTCACAGCTGCTGAACAAACTAATCCCCTCTCTGGGCCTTTCTTTCCTTCAATGGGCTCTTGGCTTCAAAGCCACTTTGGGAAAACACTTTCTTTGGGGGGCTCACACTGGGCCTTCAAAAGAAGTGAGCCAGTATTATCCACCCCTGAGCCAATGGCTTTGCAAACCAATCCCGCCCACACAATGCCCCCAAACAGGCCCACAAGTCGCCTGCAGACTGGGCCTGGCCCTGTCTGGATCAGGGTTCTGCCTCCCTTTGCCTTGCCTTGCCCTGAGCCCTTCATACCCCCAACACTGGCCCTAATTTGAGTGAGCCCCAAGGCTGAGCCCCTGTCCAGCCATCCTTTCCACCCCATTCAGGCTAACTCCTCTCTCCTTTCCAGGCTCCCTGTCCTCCATCGCAGCTGTGGGGCAGCAGGGTCCAAACCCCACAGAAACACAGAGCAGAGCACAAAACAGGTGTCCTGTTTATTTGGGGAGGAGGCATGGGGTGGGTAGACAAGAGCATAGGATGAAAATAGACAACTGATCCTGGAGGAAACCACATCACTACAGCTTATTTCCCATACTAGAGTGCTTCAGTGGCTCAAATATCCGAAGTGGGGGGAAAGAACTGGAGGAACCCTGCTGTGAATGAAATAGTGAGGAGCAAAAAGAAGGAATAGAAGCCCTAGACCCACAGTGTCCTGGAGAGAGGAGAGGAAAGGAGAGGAGATGGGAAGGGAGGGCAGGGGAGGGGAGGAGAAGGAAGGAGAAGAGAGGGGAAGAGGAGAGGAGAGGAGATGGGAAGGGAGGGCAGGGGAGGGGAGGAGAAGGAAGGAGAAGAGAGGGGGAGAGGAGAGGAGAGGAGATGGGCAGGGAGGGCAGGGGAAGGGAGGAGAAGGAAGGAGAAGAGAGGAGGAGAGGAGATGGGAAGGGAGGGCAGGGGAGGGGAGGAAAAGGAAGGAGAAGAGAGGGGGAGAGGAGAGGAGAGGAAAGGAGAAGAGAAAGAAGAGAGGAGAGGGCTTTCCTCTCTCTCTACCTGTTCCTTCAGACATAGAACTCCTATAACAACAGCATAAACAGCCTAGTAACCACCTTGGAATACAGGGTGGTGTAGCCAACCCCAGGGTTTCTCATATCCACACTCCAGCGGCTGAGCCTCAGTCTCCCATTTCTGTTCTATCTCAGGCAGGGTAATGAATTCAGAAGGATGATTGAACATGTGCAAGCCTAAGACCCTGGTGAGGCATGACCACCATCACCATCACCACCATCATCACCAAAGACACAGTCGATTGCAAAATACTTCAGACTCAGATGTTGCTCCTAGGGAGGGAATGGTACATCAGGAAGGCTGATTCAAGGCTGAGGGGAACAGCAGAGCCCTACCCCATAGAGGGAAAGGAGACCCTGAGGCCAGACTCATGGGGGTAATCCTTCATAAAGGTTCAGAGAGGGAAAGGAACAAGCATTTAGTAAGCACCTAGTGTGTGCTGGATTTATGCTAAGCACCTTGCAAATACTCTTTCATTTGATCCTCACAATTACCTTTAGAAACAGATGCTATTATCATGCCCATTTTCCAGTTGAGGAAGTGGAGGCAAACAGAAGTTAAGTGACTTGCCCAGGGTCACACAAAGAGGATACATCCAAGACCAGATTTGAACTCAAGCCTCCAGGTGCAGTGCTCCATCCTTTGGGCCACCTAGTTACCTTGTAGAAGTGTTGTAAAGCTGATCTTCAGAGATTGATGCTCCAGGATCGGTAGCTCCTTTCTTCCTCCCTACTCAAGGTAGCTGCTGATGAAGGCAGACAATTCAATAGACAGGCTTTTATGACAGACAGACCAGCAAGGCAAGCAGCCTGACATCCTGCACAGACTAGCATAATAGATAATCCAATGATGGGGCCAGCCACGCAAACAGACAGACAGACAGACTGACCAATGGATGATAGATAGCCAAGTAAACAAGCAATACTTAAAACCATGTCTACTGTACTGAGAGTGCTGTTTATTCAGTACTGGTCAGTACTGGTCTTTTTCTCTCTTGCCCAAACTCCTGGGGATCACAGGACCAAGGGAAGGAGCTCAAATACCACTTGCTTCCCACCACCACTTTCAGACCTTCCCTCTGCCACCATCACTCCACAACCTGCCTTTATGAGAAGGTTACACTGTCAAATTCAGTCACCCCAATGGGCAGAGTCATATGACTATTGTCTACAGATTACAGATCCTTCCCTCCTCAAGGAGACCTGTACCTGGCTCATCCTTTCTACTACTACCCTCATCCTCTCCTTTGGCATCTTCAGTATTTGCAATGATGATTCTTGGAGCATGCTGGCCTCCTGGGGTGTCAACTCCATCAACTCTCACGAGGTCTCTCTCAACTCTACCTCAGCCTCCCACAAAGATGTTCCAGCTTTGGGCCTTCTTATTCCCAGACTCTACCACCTCCAAGGTCTTGAACTCTGAAATCCTCCAGCTTTTATCACAGTCTCTTGTCCTTGTTCTTGTCCCCCTGCCTTACTTCTAAACTCTCATCTTCACCATGTTATCCCAGTCAATCACTTTGGTCTTAGCACAGTACCTGGCATACAAAAGGTGTTTAATAATTGTTTGTTCATAACATTGTTGACTTGACCCATAGTAATATTATTATTATTATTATTAATAGTTAGCATTTATATACCATTGCCATGTGCTAGGCACTGTACTCTGAGCATTACAAATATCATCTCATTTGATCTTACAACATTCCTAGGAGGTAGGGGCTATTATTATACCCATTTTACAGATGAGAAAACTGAGGCAAACAGAGGTTAAGTGACTTGTCCAAGGTCACACAGCTAGTAAGTGTCTGAGCCTGGATTTGAACTTTCAATTTAGGGGTAGGTTTCCTGAATCTAGGCCCAAGGCCTAGATGAGAATCCACTGCACTACCAATCTCTGCTGTGGATTAGAGATGATACCTCTTTTTCAGGGCCTGCAAGGATGGCAACTGAATGAGCAGCAAGGTGTTATCTGCTCCCTACTCTTCTAAATCCTCAGGATTTCTGAGCTCTGTAACTGGTTGAGGAGAATGAGCAGGTGGCATTGGAATGTTCCCTGATTCACCCAAGATTAGCTAACAATATGAAGGCTATTATCTATAATGCCATGTGCTATGGAGCCTTCTGAGGCTTGATGAAAACACCTCTGAAGTTTTTATTGAGAAAAGAGTGAGAGACCTTTCTGGCTCATGTTGGGGTAAAAGCAAGAAGCAATGAACACTTGCTGAACACTAGCCAGCTGTACCACAGCTTTCATCTGGATGCAGATTAAGAGACCCACAACAATAACATTCCCCTCTACTGCTAACTGTGAAGAATAATCATTAAGAAATCTCTTTTGGATCTATAACTCTTATTCATGGGCTTCCTTTTTCCTTCTCTAGTGTGGACACTGGGTTATTATCTAATCACTCATGTGGAGAGGCCTATATGCCAACAAATTGAAGGAACTGAAATGGGTAGGAGTAACTGACCAAGGCTCTTCCTCATTTTTAAACTCTTCAAACTCAATTGGTCCAGAAAATGGCCCTAATTTACCTAACCTTGAGTCCCTCACCCCCTGGTCCTTCTGCTGACATCCTGCTAATTCTTAACCCTGGTCATACCCACAACTCCCCTTCTTTACTTCTACTTTATATTCTCAATAAACATCCCTTTGTAAAAGCTTATTGATGTTAATTGGCTGAATGAAATTGAGGTGTTAATCTCCTGAGGTTAGCATTGGGGAGAACATACCAGACCGGGACTAGAGCCAATAGCATTAGAGAAAAAGTCCTCTAACCTTTTAGGGTATCTCTAGAGCCCTGATAGGATGTTGTTGTCATACTCTGGAGACCCAACTCAACACTGTGAATAGGAATTGGGATAAACACTTCAAAATATATGTTACAGTATCAAAAAGTCTGGATTAACCCCTGTCTCTGCCATTTACTACCTATATGACTTAACCTGTCCCTGTCCACAATTTCCTCATCTATAAAATGAGGGCTTAAACTGGATGGTCTGTGAAGTGCCTTCCAACTTTAAATTTATGTTCCATGGTTCCGTGATTCAATCATTCTACTAAAACTACTCTCTCAAAGGTCATCAGTGGCTTCTAAAATGGTAAACAAACTCCTTTCTTAGTCATTCATTCTCCTGCACCTTTGAATAACTGTGGCACTATCAACTGCTCTTGGACACTCACTTCTCTTTGCTTCTGTGACTGCTATCTCCTGATCCTTTTGTTATGTGTTTTACTACTCCTTAATCTCTTGCACTGATTTAACACCTTCCTCCCACCCCCTAAATGTGGATGCTCCCCAAGGCTGCATATTAGGTCCTTTTCTTTGTCCAAACTCTTGACCCTGAACTATACCAAAAGGACTATAAAACTGGGCATACCTTTTGATCCAGCAATACCACTACTAGGTCTGTACCCCAAAGAGATTACTAAAAAGGGGCAAAGGACCTATATGTGCAAAAATATTTATAATAGCTCTTTTCATGGTGGCAAAATATTGGAAATTGAGGGAATGCTCATCAATTGGGGAATGGCTGAATAAGCTGTGGTATCTAAATGTAATGGAATACTATTGCACCATAAGAAATGATGAACAGACAGATTTGAGAAAAACCTGGAAAGACTTGTGCAAACTGATACAAAGTGAAATGAGCAGAATCAGGAAAACATACACAGTATCAGCAATGTTGGTTGATGATCAGCTACGAATGATTCAGCTCTTCTCAGCAAAACAATGATCCAAGACAAGTACAAAGGACTCATGAAGGAAAGTGCTATACACATCCAGATAAAGAACTGATATTCTGAATGCAAATTGAACTGTATTTTTTCACTTTCTTTTTCATGTTTTTTTCTTTTGATCTTTTTTTTCCTTTTTTTTTTTTTTTGCTTTTTGGAGGGCAGGGCAATTGGGGTTAAATGACTTGCCCAAGGTCACCCCGCTAGTAAGTGTTAAGTGTCTGAGGCCGGATTTGAACTCAGGTCCTCATGACTCCAGGGCTGGTACTCTATTCACTGCACCACCTAGCCGCCACTTGTTTTTTTCCTTCATAACTGTGACTAATACAGAAATGTGTATTACATGAAAGCACATGTATAACCTATAGGAAATTGCCTACCATTTTCAGAAGAGGAGAGGAGATGGAGAAAAATTTGGAACTCAAATCTTGCAAAAATGAATACTTAACATTGACTTAACATATAATTGGGAAAAATTAAATACTACATATATTTAAAAAAATAAATAAACTCTTGACCCTGGTGATCTCATTGGTCCCAATGAAGGTCACACAGCTAGTAAGTTTCTGAGGTCAAATTTGAACTCAGACCTTCCTAATTTCAGGTCCTGTATTCTACCCATTGAGCCATCCAGCTGCAACTGGCATAGATGTTCAATACATGCTTTTTTCCATTCATTCATTTATTCACTCATTCATTCATTCCCAATCAATAACTACCTTTCTTATCCTGGTTGCGAAAGCTCATTTTGTTTATGCGAAAGCTCATTTTGTTTATGCGAAAGCTCATCAATTTCATGTAATAGAAAGTATTTCTATTTTATGATTGCCTCCACCATTTGTTTGGTTGGGAACTCTAAAATAGCAAATTTTAAGAGATTTATACAAAGATTATGGAGAAACTCATGGCATAAAATTTTTCACAGGGATTGTGCTTCAGAAGTGAAAAGCTCTGGGCATAGTTTCTCAAACTGGGTGATATCCCCCCCCCCCCCCCCCGCCAGGGCACTAGAGTGATTGGTATGGTAGTAACCTCAGGTGCAATTGGGGGGCATTGAACAAAAATAAGGAGGTGGTGGA
>CM053582.1:545684109-545696609 GCA_028627135.1 Pseudochirops cupreus
GAGATAATTTAAAAATTATTGGACTACCTGAAAGCCATGATAAAAAAAAATAGCCTAGACACCATCTTTCAAGGAATTATCAAGCAGAATTGCCCTGATATTCTAGAACCAGAGAGCAAAATAGAAATTGAAAGAATTCACCAATTGCCTCTTGAGAAAGATCCCAAAAAGAAAACTCCTAGGAACATTATAGCCAAATTCCAGAGTTCCCAGGTGAAGGAGAAAATACTGCAAGCAGTCAGGAAGAAACAATTTCAGTATTATGGAAACACAATCAGGATAACACAAGACCTAGTAGCTTCTACATTAAGGGACTGAAGGGCTTGGAATATGATATTCTGGAGGTCAAAGGAGCTGGGACTAAAACCAAGAATCACCTACCAGCAAAACTGAGTATAATGCTACAGGAGAAAATATGGTCGTTCAATGAAATGGAGGATTTTCAAGCATTCTTGATAAAAAAAAAACAGATCTGAACAGAAAATTTGACTTTCAAATACAAGAAGCAAGAGAAGCATGAGAAGATAAATAGGAAAAAGAAATCATAAGGAACTTATTAAAGTTGAACTATTTACATTCCAACATGGAAAAATGGTAATTGTAACTCATAAGACTTTTCTTGGTATAAGGATAGTTGAAGGGAATATATATGTATGTATGTATGTATGTGTGTGTGTGTATACATATATATATATATACATATATGTGTGTGTGTGTATAGGAGGGTGTATGTATATATAAATATATATGTGAGTGTGGGCATATATATGTTCATGCATGCATACATAGAGGGCACAGGAGGAGTCGAATATGAAGAGATGATATCTAAAAAATAAAACTAAGAGGTGAGAGAAATTTATTGGGAGAAGGAGAAAGGGAGAGATAGATTAGGGTAAATTATCTCATATAAAACTGTTATAGTGGAGGGGAAGAGCAGGAAGGTAAAAGGGAATGGGACAACCTTATTCTCATTGAATTTGGGTTAAGGAGGGAATAACATACACACTCAGTTAGGTATCTTACCCTACAGGAAAATAGCGGAGTAGGGGATAAGAAGGGTGATGATAAAAGGGAGGGCAGATTAAGGGAGAGGATAGTTAGAAGCAAACATTTTTGAGAAGGGATAGGGTCAAAGGAGAAAATAGAATAAGTTGGGTGTGGGATAGGATGGAGGGAAATATAGTTAGTCTTTCACAATGTAACTACTATGGAAATGATTTGGGTAACTGCACATGTATAACCTATATTGAATTGCTTATCTTCCCAGTGGGGGTGGGTGAAGAGGGAAGAAGGAAAAAAATCTGGAACTCAAAGTTTTAAAAACAAATGCTTAAAAAAATTGTTTGTTTATTGTATATGAAACTGGAAATCTATTACGTACAAATTGCTATTTTAAAATATATAATGAAGTTACCATGTAACTTCCTTTTTTTCTCCCTTTTTTCTTTTGGTCCGCACTCTAAAGAAAGCTACCATGAGACAAAATGTGTGTGTTGTGTGTGTGTATGTGTGTGTGTGTGTGTGTGTGTGTGTGTGAAATCTTTTTATACATACTTCTATTTATCAGTTCTTTCTCTAGATTCAGATAGCATCTTCATTTATATGTCCTTTGTAGTTAATTTGGGTATTAATGACAATCAAAATGATTTAGTCACTCAAAGTTGCTCTTTGTAATGGAATACATTCCCTTGGTTCTGTTCATTGTGTTCTTCATTATTTCATGCAAGTCTATCTGTGTTTTTCTAGGATCATCAAGTTCATCATTTCTTACATCATAGTAGTATTCTATCACAATCACATACCACAACTTATTCCATCATTCACCAATTGACAGACATCCCCACAATTTTTCAGTTCTTTGTCACCACAAACAGAGAGTTGCTATAATTATTTTAGAACATATAGGTTCTTTTCCTTTTTCTCTAATCATCTTGGGAAACAGACCTAGTAGTGGTACTGTTGGGTCCAAGGGTATAGACAGTTTAATAACTCTTTGCACATAATTCCAGATTGCTCTACAAAATAGTTGGATCAGTTCATATTTCCACTAGCAGTGATTTACTGTCCCAATTTTTCCATATTCCCTCTAAGATTTGTTGCTTTCCCATTCAATCATTTTAGCCAATCTGATAGGTGTAAAATGATATTTCAAGGTTGTTTTAATTTTCCTTTCTCCAATAACAATTTAGAGCATTTTTTTCATGTGACTATAAATTGTTTTGATTTAATCATTAAAAAACTGCCTGTTCATATCTTTTGACCTTTTATCAATTGGGGAATGATTCATAGTCTTATAGATATCACAAAGTTCTTTACATATTTGATATATGAAATCTTTATATGAGAATCTGTCTATAATTTCCCCCCAATTTTCTGCTTTCCTTCTGTTCTTGGCTACATTTGTTTTACTTGTACAAAATCTTTTAAATTTAATGTAATCAAAATTATCTATTTTACACCTCACATTGCTCTCTGTCTCTTATTTATTTGTATATTGTTTGCCTATTCATAAGTCTGATAGATAATATATTCCATAATCTTCAAATTTTCTTGTAAGATATCTATATTTAGGTCATACATCCATTTTGATCTTACCTTGGTAAATGGTATAAGATAATGATCTTTGCCGAATTTCTGCCAGTCTGATTTCCGATTCCTTATTAGCACTAATAACAGACATTCCTCCTCCTCAAATACCCCCTGGAAAGCCCCTGTTTGCAACACAAACGGGAACTTGAATTGCCAACTCAGAAGTCACAAGATTAGTGCTGTCCACCACCTCAGTGCTGAATCAGCCAACTTCTCTCAGTTGTGTGACAAACTTTAGCTATGGTTCTGACAATATTTAAAAAAAAAACAACCTCCCCCTATCTTCATTTGTCCTCTCTTACTTTTCCTTTTTATCTGTAATGTTGTTTTAGTTTTGAATTCCTTTTTATTTTCATTACTTTTCCCCCAGGTAAAATTGTATTACTTGGGGGAAGTGATTAACTAATTAACTAATGAAATAATACTGTAGTTATTTTTATTACTCTATGAGGATTACTTTGAGATAACAGGCTAATCATAACTGAAAAGAATCTGTTGTTCTAAGAATTTAACTCTTTAAGATACATTTCCAAGGTTGCAAGTTATTCATTAAAAAAAAAAAGTTTAAAAACCCCACAACCCAGAACAAATGACTGGCAAGCTACAACACAGCCATCTCTCCAACTTAATATTAATAATTACTCTTTGGGTCTAGACATTCAGCATTCTAAATCTGCCTAACTATACTATTGTCTAGCCGCCTTATTCACAAGCATAGCATGAGAGACTTTTAAAAAATATATTATTTTATTTATTTTTAGTTTTCAGGATCTACTTCCATTAGTTTTAAATTTTCTCCCCCTTGCTCCTCCTTCCCTCTGGAATATGGCTTGCAATATGATATGACTCTACCCATACATTACTATTAAACACATTTTCATATTAGTCATGTTGCATAGAAGAATTATAATGAATGGGAAAGACCATGAGAAAGAAAAAACAAAACAAAGCTAAACAAAAAGAAAATAGTCTACTTTGCTCTGCATTCCAACTCCATAGTTCTTTCTCTAGATATGGATGACATTTACCATCATGAGTCCTTTGGAATTGTTTTAGGCCTTTGCATTGCTGAGAATGGCCAACTCTATCAAAATCAGTCATCACATACTGTGGCTGTTACTGTGAATAATATTCCCCTGGTTCTGCTCACTTCATTCAGCATCATCAGTTCATATAAGTCTTTCCAGGATTTTTTGAAGTCCACCTATTCATCATTTCTTATAGCATAATACTATTCCATTATATTCGTATACCACAACTTGTTCAACCATTCCCCAATTGATGGGTATTCCCTCAATTTCCAGTTCTTGGCCACCACAAAAAGAACTACTATAAATATTTTTGTACATATGGGTCTTCTTCCTATTTTTATGATCTCTTTGGGATACAGCCTTAGCAGTAGTATTGCTGGGTCAAAGGGTATGCACATTTTTTATAGCCCTTTGGGCAGAGTTCCAAATTTCCCTCCAGAATGCTTGGATCAGCTCACAGCTCCACCAACAATGAATCAGTGATCTAACTTTCCCACATCCTCTCTGACATTTATCATTTTCCTGTTTTGTCACATTAGCCAATCTGACTGGTGAGATGTGGTACCCGTGTGAGACTTTTAAAAATGCTTCCTGAAAAATAAGTATACAAATATCTGCATTAGTCCCCTGATCTACGGACCTTGTTATGTCCAAAAAAGGAGGAGTGTCATCACCTGTTCTTCATGGAACCAGGTCGGTTTTTAACGATTACTTTCATTTCTACATACAAATCACCTCTTTAATGTGTTCTATAATTTCTTTAAAGAATCCACATCAAATTCACCGGTCTATAGTTGTAAGACTTTTCCTTTTTTTTTTTTAATTTGAAAGTTTGTCCTGCCACGGGGCTACAATGTTTTTTCTAATCTTTAAGATTTTTTCAAAGACTACTGATAGATTCAGCAACACAGGCCAATTTTTATGATAGGGTCCAAAATTCCCCTCCACAAGGATATTCACAGTTCACACACACACACACACACACACACACACACACACACACACACACGCACACACACACACACACACACACACACACACACACACACCAGCATCAGGGCAGGTTTGATCCTGAAGAAGAGGCTAGGGACTCCATATTGATTATAGATAGTAATTTAATCAGTTGGGTTACTTACATTGGGTACAAAATGATGGATCCCTGACAAGAATTTAATAAATCATCAGTCTGGGGCAGTGGCCAGACTGTAGGTTGGATCTCTACAAGGATTTCAGGAAAGCCCAGTGGTAATTATAGGAATTGAACAATTCTAGGAATCAAATAAAGAGAGATGGAACTACATAGCACATCACTACTGGTTGGTGGATATTTGGGGTTTCTGCTTAGTAATGAGCTCATTTTCAAGCTTGGGCATTAAACCAATGTTGTTGGGTAAATGCCCAAACACAGGTTTATGTACCAATTACAAACTGATCACTATGTGTTATGGCTGTTACTGGACACGTAGAGTTATGACTCATTGTCTGAATTGTGATTTTAACAGGTCACCATGTCCAGGCTTCCACCCATCACAGAGTTTAAGTTATGGCTTTCACTTCTTACTGTGTTTTATGGCTTTTCCCCAATAGGGACCCCACAGATGTAGTTCAACTATACATAGATGCTGATGTACAGTCTCCTTACTTAGTTTTCCACTCCTTGCTAACCATTTTTATTCTATCTAAAGCTCAAAAATCCTTCTCCTTGGAAAACAGAACAGAAAAAAATTAAGAGTCAATTCTGACCTCAAGATGTTACCATCATCCCATCCAAAATAGCAGCCTTTTATTTCATTGATTCTCCATTTGATCCAAACATAGCTTTAAAAAAAAATCCCAATTCAAATCCAGACTCAGACACTTAACACAAAACTAGCTGTGTGACCTTGGGCAAGTCACTTAACCCTAATTGCCCCTCCAAAAAAATAAAAATAAAATCCCCAAACTTTTGTTGTCCTTAGCATTCATTGCCAACTTGGATCCATTCTGGCTATTTAAACTGAGACCATTTTTTTTCAGGACTATGCTACTCTTTTTTTGTATATATCATCTGTTATTTGCTCATACTTTCATCTTCATATATGCCTTTGATTTTGCTTTTGTTTTTGAAACTGGGTCTCTCTGTCTGGAAGTGCAGTGATCACTCCTGAGTCACGTCCTCCCGATGGAATAGGAGTCTTGACCTGCTCGATTTACGACCTGGGCTGGTTCACCACTCCTCAGGAGTTTTGTGTCTCCCTCCTCCCTCCTCCCACCTCTCAAGCATTGCTCATATCAGTACCAGATTTAGTACAGATACTAATTAGCTTAGTGCCCTGCAGCACACAACTCATGAGCTCAAAGAGTCTGCTAGTTTTAACCTGTCCAATATCAGGAATTACATACCTGAGCTACCATGCCCAGCTATACATTGTCTTTTTATTTTTATTTGTTTGGTTGGTTTTTGGTTTTTTTGGAGGGGGGAAGGTAGGGCAGTTGGGGTTAAGTGACTTGCTCAAGGTCACACAGCTAGTAAGTATTAAGTTTCTGCGGCTGGATTTGAACTCGGGTCCTCCTGACTCCAGGGTCAGTACTCTATTCACTGTGCCACCTAGCCGTCCCAGTCCATTGCCTTTTTAAAATCTGAGTTGATTGTTTAGTTCCTTTGGCATCCACATCAGTCTCTTTAATCAATTCCCCTTTTTCCTCTTCTGAAGAATCATCACTGCTCATATATTTACAGCTTTCCATCCCTCTAAGGCCTACTTCCCCTGAAAAAATACCAGATTATTGGATCCTACTTATTCTATCTTTGAACCCTTAGAAATCTTCTCTCCTAAAATATGAGGCACATGTCAGACTGCCCAACTTTGTGTTCTTGCTCTGTCATAGATTCCACTCTACAATGGTCACTTTCCTGCAAGCTTCTTATAAGTTCTTCTTTAGCAACCAGTTTTTCCTAGTTTGTCAGAAGTCAAAGTAGCAGTGGTTTCCTCTGTCACTTCCTCTATTTGGTGATGGTTGAAATTATAATTAAGGCAAGTCACAAAATTACCCTTTGTTCTGAGAGAGGGAGAGAGAGAGGGACAGAGACAGAGACAGAGAGAGACAGAGACAGAGAGAGACAGAGATGGAGAGACAAATAGAGAGAGAGAGACAGAGGGAGAGAGAGAAAGAGAGAGAGAGAGAGATGGAGAGAGAGAGAAGGAGGGAGAGAGAGAGGTGAGAGAGAGAGAGAACTGAACGATGTCTAAATAATTGAAATCCTTTTTCATTTTGGTATAGATTAGTAATTTGTTTCCCATACTCCTCATCTAATTCCTCCTTTTGTCCAATTGGTCTGTAGTACACTCCAACAACAATGTCACTTCTGTTTCCATCTCTGTTGATCCTCTCCCAAATGCTTTCTGCCATGTTTCTTTCCTCAGGTACCTAGATTTCCTCATGAGTGCTTATTCTTAATATTCAATGCTACCGCATACCTCCCCATTCAACTTTTCTATTCCTTTTGAAAAAGCATATCTTTCCAGAACTATGTTCTAGTCATGAGCCCCATCTTTCCAAATCTTAGCGGAAAATATACAGTCAGATTTACCTCCTTGCATTATGGTCTCTAGTTTATTATAAAATCACATATCCAAAGCAAGAATTGACATTGAATTTTATCTAGACTGGCTCTTGCATTTCATACCTGAAGACATTGAGATCCAGACAGGTAAAGTGACTTGTCTAAGGTCACATGGGAAAGGGTGGGGAGGGGGGATGGCAGATCTGGGATTGGGATTTGAACCTCTGACTATAGATCTCATACTTTTTGCTCTGTGCCTCTCTGCTTATTTTCAATAGCTCAATCATTGGTTTATAGACATCTGAAGTCATGAGGTTCATTGCAGGCTATGTTCTTCAATTTAATTCAACAAGCATTTATTGAGCACCTTTTATAGCAAGGCACTCTGCTATCAGATTGGAATGAAAAACAAAAGAAAAAACTGTACCTACCCTCAAGGAGTTTATACTCTACTATAGAACACAATATATAAATAAAGTATCATTTACTTATAATTCTTAGAGATCATCTCTCATGAATTGTTGGTTCTTTCTTCTACTATTCTTCTACATACTAACTGTGACCCTCTACAATACCAGGCTTGTCTTATATATGTTTACACACACACACACACACACACACACACACACACACACACACACACTTACATACACATATAACTCTGTGTGTCTGCAATTTCCTCCTTATCTCTAAATCCCTCTTGATTAGATTCACAAGATTCCAGACAAATGTTTTTACCAGTTCTTATTAGGTTCACCCCATCCCTTAAAAACAACACATAATTCACATGTTTTGATGAAATTCAGAAATCCAAATTGTATTTTTTAAAATTTATTTTCAGATAATGTCTTGTAGGGGAAAAAAGGATGAAGGAAAATACGTAGTAATCTTTACTGTAAAAAAATTTTACAGCAAATTTCTCTGATAAAGACCTCATTTCTCAAATATATAGAGAACTGAATCAAATTTATATAAGAAACATTCCTCAACTGACAAATTGTCAAAGGATATGAATAGGTAGTTTTCAGATGAAGTAATCAAAGATATCTATAGTCATATAAAAATGCTCTAAATCACTATTGATTAGGGAAATGCAATTTAAAACACCTCTGAGCTACCACCACATACTTATCAGATTGGCTAATATGACAGAAAAGGAAAATGACAGATGTTGGAGAGGATGTGGGAAAATTAAAAACACTGATGTACTATTGGTGAAGTGGTATACTGATTCAACCATTCTGGAGAGTAATTTGGAAATACATTCAAAGAGCTATAAAACCATGCGTACCCTTTAACAAAGTAATACCACTACTAGGTCTATGTCCCAAAGAGATTTTTTTAAAAAGGAAAAAGACCTATATGTACAAAACTATTTATAGCTCCTCTTTTAGTGGTGACAAAGAATTGGAAATTGAGGTGATATGTCCATCAACTGGGAAATGGTTGAATAAATTGTATACAATTGTGATGGAATACTATTGGACTATAAGAAATGCAAGCAGGGTCTTCTCAGAAAAACCTGGAAAGATTTACATGAAATGATACAAAGTGAAATGAACAGAACCAGGAGAACACTGTATACAGTAACAGCAATATTGTATGGTGATCTACTGTGACTATAGCTTGGCTATTCTCAACAATACCATGATCCAAGACAACTCTGAAGGGTTTGTGATGAAAAATGCTATCCATCTCCAGAGAAAGAACTGATGTAGTCTGAATGCAGATAAAATCATACTTTTTCTTTATTTTTCTTGGGGGTTTTTAAATCTGTTTTCTTTCATAGCATGACTTTCATGGAAATATGTTTTGCATGCTGCATATGTATAACCTATGGCAAATTACTTGCCTTCTCAATGATGGGAGAGAGGAGGGAGGAAGAGAACTTGAAACTCAAAATTTGAGGGGAAAAAAGAATGTTAAAAAAAATTTTACATGTAATTGGGGGGGAAATAAAATATTAATTAAAAAAACTAAAACAAACAAACAACATCTTCTTAGCTATCTGTTTACTTTCCAAAACTGCTGCCTTTCTCTTATGGCATTTCTACATTTATTGAGCAACGGTAATGAAAATACCATATGGGATCCTTCCACCAACATTATCAGTTTTTTGTATAAGACTTAAAATTGGGGCGGCTAGGTGGTGCAGTAAATAGAGCACCAGCCGTGCACTCAGGAGGACCTGAGTTCAAATTTGACCTCAGACACTTAACACTTATTAGCTGTGTGACGTTGGGCAAGTCACTTAACCCCAATTGCCCTGCCTTTCCCACTCCAAAAAGCACAAAAAAAAAAAGACTTAAAATTGAAAAATTAGTATATCTAAAGCAAGGGTCCTCCCATGTCACTACCTTGTTCCAGAAGCTTTAATAAGATGAAATACAATATCCTGTTTTAACATTTAAAGCCCCTTACAATATGACTTTAGCCCCTCTTTCTAGCTTGATTCCACATTACTCTCCCCCATGTATTCTATATTCCAACCAAAGTGACCTACTTTCAACAATCTATATATGACATTTCACCTCCAGTCTCCATACCTTTGCATAGGCTGTGCCCTCCCTAATGGTTGCAATGCACTCCCTCCTCACTTCAGCCTCTTGGTTAGGAATTCCTAGCTCCCATCAAAGTTTACCTCAAATACAACCACCTGTGTGAGGCCTTTGCTTCTTACCTCCTTTGTTTTCGTTCTTCCCTCTCCTCAAATGAAATTACTTTGTATTTTGCTTTTTATATATAGCAACTAAGGGATGCCCTCTCCTTTATGTGTGATTAGGGAAACAGTTTTCCATCTGAGCCAAATCATACCCTTAGATCATGAATAAATCAGCAGTTGGCTGATAAATATAGTTCTAACCTAGTATCCCTTTTGGAGACTAGAAGAGAGATGTCTGGCCTCAGTAGTCCTGCCATGCCCTTTTTTTCCTCTCTGCAAAGATGGTTCAGATGGTCCGTATCTGCCTATGCCATCCTAGAGCTATTTCCATATATTTAGGCAATGCACATGTCTACATCTTACACGTGGGGGCTCATCCATGGAAATACTGACCTACTAATAACTTGTAGTTACATATCTTGCCAGAAATTTTCTAATTCTTTGTTCTTTTTTTTTAAAAGCTTGGAATTTTCACCTTGGTTTAGAGGTTAGCACTGAGGTTAGGGCAGCGAGGTGGTACAGGGCATAGAGTGTCAGACCTGGAGTCAGAAAGACTCATCTTCCTGAGTTCAGATCTGGCCTCAGACACTGACTGGCTGCGTAACCCTGGGCAAATCACTTGACTCTGTTTGCCTCAGTTTCCTCATCTGCAAAATGAGCTGGACAAGGAAATGGTAAACCCCTCCAGTATCTTTGCCAAGAAAATCCCAAATGGGGTCACGAAAAAGTCAGACATGACTGAAACAATTGAACAACAATAAATCGCCATTCATATGACTGCCCACACAGAAAGGCAAAAACCAGCCCTTGCCTTCAAGGAGCTCGTATACATAGCTTATCAAAATGACCTTACACCAATTCCCTACCATACACTAGCAGGAAAATATTATCATGTAATTTTATCCACTGCTCTATCTTACTGATGTAATATGTGTTTTTAAGTAAGTTTTGAATGAAAAAATCAATGCCTCCATCTCCTTTCCTCTCATTCTTCTTAACTCTGTAGCCTGGCTTTCAGTCTCATCTTTTAAGTAAAAGTGCTTTCTGCAAAGTTACCAGTAAATTCTTATTTGCCAAATCCATTGACCTTTTTCTAAATCCTTATCTTCTTTACCCTCTTTTCAGCCTTTGACATTGCTGATCACCCACCTTTTTTTTGGAGGAGGGGAAGGCAAGGTCATTGGGGTTAAGTGACTTGCCCAAGGTCACATGGCTAGCGAGTGTTAAGTGCCTGAGGCTACATTTGAATTCAGGTCCTCCTGACTCCAGGGCCAGTGCTCTATTCACTGCACCACATAACTGCCCTCACCCTCTTCTTGATACCTTTCTCTCTCTAAGTCTTTGTAGCACCTTTCTGTCCTGGTTCTTCCACCTATCTTCTCAGTCTCCTTTGCTGGATCTTCATCTAGGTGACACTCACTAAAGGTGAGTGTCCTGGGCCCTCTTCTCTGTTATATTTCACTTAGTGATCTCTTTAGCTCCCATGACACATAATGGGCATTAATAAATGCTTGTTTCCTTCCATCCATCCATCCTTCTTTTCTTCCTTCCATGGATACATTATTATCTCTATGCTGATGATTCTTAAATCTACTTATCCAACCTTCACCTCTCTGCTGACCTCCAGTCTTGTATCTCCAACTGCCTATTGGACATCTCGAACTGGATGTCTCAATAACATCTTAAACACAACATGTCCAAAAACAACATAATGTCTTCTCCCCACTGCCAATCCTTCTATCTTTCTAACTTCCCTATTACAGTTGAATGTACTACCATCCTCCCCATCACCTAGATTTACAATATAAGTGTCATCTAGACTCTGCATTCTCTCTGATCCCCCTATATATAATCTATTGCCAAAGCCTGCTGATTTTACCTTTATAACATCTTTCAAATATGACCTTTTCTTTCCTCTGATGTTGTCTCCACCCTGGCATAGGTCCTCATGCCTGAAATATTGCAGTAGCCTATTGACTGGTCTTCATCTCTCAAGACTTGCCCCATTCCAATCTATCCTCTGTTCAGTTATAAAAGTAATCATAAAGCACAAATCTGATCATGTCACCATTCTCCCTCCCCATCTATCACCAACTCAATAAATCCTAAATGACTCCCTATCACCTCCAGGATCAAATATAAAATCCTCTTTTTGGAATTCAGAGCCCATCACAACCTTTCCCCACTGCCATTCCAATCTTATACCATATATCCTGCTATATACTCTGAGATCCAATGACATTGGACATTCCATCTCTCGATTCTATGCATTTTTACTGTCTGTTCCCCAGTCCTAGAATTCTCTCCCTCCTCATCTTTGACTACTGATTTTTCTGACTTCCTTAAAGTTGAATTATAATCCCATCTTCTACAGGAAGACTTTCCTGATCCCTCTTAATTCTGCTGACTTCCCTCCTTTGATTATTTCCAGTTTTTCCTGTATATATTTTGTTTGCACATAATTGTTTACATGTTGTCTCTTCTGTTAGATTTTGAACTTCTTGAAAGCAGAGACTACCTTTTGTCTTTCTCTGTATCCTCAATACTTAGCGCAGTGCCCAACATAGAACATGTACTTAATAAATATTCATTGTCTAACTAGATTGAATTGGAGAACTCTATTCTAAAATTATCCACTTTACTCTTTCACATTTGCTACAGTAACTTATTTTAA
>CM053582.1:545699297-545709852 GCA_028627135.1 Pseudochirops cupreus
ATCTAGTGAATAGGCAGTTCTAAGAAGCCTGAGATACAGGCTCCAGGCTTCAGATTGAAATGTGATCATGTCAGGTCAGGGAAATACCCTCACAGCTTCATTACATGCCTGATGCTCCAATTCTGTGACCTTGCTACTACTGACTTTCTCCTGTGAATTATCCAAATTAGGAGTCAAGGGTATCATCTGCGCCTCACTATGACAATCCACCATTAAGGTTTTGTTAAAAATAATTGTATTTATTACTTAATAACACCAATCTCCCTGGGTTGTTGTGAGGATTCAATGAGATAATATTTGTAAAGTGTTTTGAAGACCTTAAAATGATACATGAATATTAGCACTTATTATTTGAGTCCTGTTTCATGGTTATCTAAGACTAGAATAAATTCTTCTGACTTCTTATTTCTAGTGATTGGTCTGACCTGTGTCAGGACCAGGTTTCTCCCCCTCCCCTTCCTGTAGGTTTTGGCTAACCCTAATATCTAATTTTTCTGAGTTAGTTTCCTGGATCTTTGAAGTTTGGAGCTCTGGATCTTTGGAGCCCTTTATGGTGTCTCATGACAGAGTGCTAGTGGCCTTGGAGCCCTGGAGTATTCCAGTCTGCACATAATCATGAGTTACTTGCACCTGACATTCCTAGTGGCTTTCAAAGTCCCTGTTGTAGGGTTCCGATACCTGTGAAGCTTTCTCATGAAGTCCTTCTGGTCTCTCTGCCTCCAGATACAGAACCTTGCGATCTACTCCTGTCTCTATTATATTTCTGGTCATGCTGGGAGTTTGCTGGTTTGTTTGAAGGGTGGCTAGGATTTTTTTGTAAAATAGTGGTCTTAGAGAGGTAGTCACCAAAGATCAGAGGCAGAAGTTACTACTGGATGGTAAAGTAATTGACGAGGCCGTGAAAGAGATGGCCAAAGACTTCAAAATTTACACATAGAGTCCTTACCTCTTTCCTGAACCCCAGTCCATTACCACCAACCATCCAGAAGGATTCAGAGGACAGAAAAGCATAGAAAGATGTACACAAAGTGATGCAGAGTGAAGTAAGTAGAATCAAGAAAATGATACATACAACAATAATGCAGCCACACCAATAATGTAGCTGCAACGATATAGTTACAACAATATGGCTAAAACAGTGTACTTAGAAAAAACAACCACACATGTACAAATCAAAAGCGAATGTTCTGAAATTATAAAGAACAAGCAGGGCGTGAAAAAAGAGATATAAGAAGATACTCCTACACTAAGCTGATCTTAAATGATACCATCCGTACTGGATCCCATCCCACTATGTCCCATAGTAGGATGACTCATCCAGCTGGATATCCCTCCAGCATCTCAAACTCAATATTTTCAAAACAGAATTCATTACATCCCCTACAGATTAATTCCTCTTCTGAACTTCCTTGAATTTCTGTTGAAGAAATGTTTGTTTTGTCACTCAAGTTCATGAACCTAGAGTCATTCTTGACTCCTCTCTCCCACACTTCCCCATCCAATCAATTGCCAAGTGCTCTCAGTTATATTTCCACACTATTTCTTACCTCTAAACACTTCCCACACAGATACCACCCTCTGTCAAACTTTCATCTTTCACCCAGCCTATCATTAACTGTTGTTTCATTTGTGTTTCATTCTTCATGATGCCATCTGGGGTTTTCCTTGGCAAAGATACTGGGGTGGTTTGCCATTTCTTTCTCCAGCTCATTTTATAGATGAGGAAACTGAGGCAAATAGGGTTAAGGGAATTGCCCAGGGTTACACGGCTAGTAAGTGTCTGAGGCCAGATTTGAACTCAGGAAGATGGGTCTTGCTGACTCTATCTGCTTCACCACCTAGCTGTCTGAGGTTATTGTACTAGCCTTCAAATTGCTATCCCTTTTTCCATTCTTTGCCCTCTCCAATTCTTCCCTCACATAGCTGCTAAATTAATTTTCCTTACACACAAGTTTGACCATATTATTCCCCTGCTAAAAAATCTTCACTGACTCTACATGGTCCCTATGATAAAATACAAACATTAGTTTGAGATTTTAAGTTGTCTACAATCTAGTTTCAGCTTCTCTTTCCAGACAGTTTATATAATTCCCCTTCAATTTTAGCCAAATTAGTCTCCTAGCTGTTCTTCAGAGTAGACTTTTCAACTCCAATCTTTTTCACAAGGTGACCTCTAGGCCTGCAATGTATTCCTTCCTCCTCTCAGCTTAGAATACTTAGCTTCCTCCAGTATTCAACTCAGGTGCCACCTCCTACAGGAAGTCTTTCAGTTGTAGTCAAATGTTCTCTCTCTCTGTCTCTCTCTTTTTTTCTCTGTCTCTGTCTCTATCTGTCTCTCTGTCTCTGTCTTTGTACTCTGTGTATGTGTGTGTGTGTGTGTGTGCGAGAGAGAGAGACAGACAGACAGACAGACAAACAGACAGAGACAGAGAGAGAGAGAGAGAGAGAGACAGAGAGAGAGAGAGAGAGAGAGAGAGAGAGAGAGAGAGAGAGAGAGAGAGAGAGAGAGAAAGAAGTTAACTCCTTGAGGGTAAGGACTGATTAATTTTGTCTTTGTATCTCCAGCAACACCTCCTACCCTACAGTGGGTACTTTAAAAATGTTTGTTGAATTGACCTTGCGCCCTTTCAGTCTACGTTTGCATTTGAACCATTACACATGTGGGGGGCAGCCTCCACTGACTAAGGTACTTCAGAACCCTTCTGGAGCCATTCACAAGTGAGTTTCTCCTTTCTTATCCTGAGAAGTGGCTTTGGTTCTTGGCATTCAAGACTTTCCTGTGACTTTTCTTTGAAAATGCTTGAGAATACAAGAAATGCTCTAGGGTCAGGCCTAGGTCCACTCAATCGGATTTTGAAAGTCATCATATTATGGGACATGGTGAGATAGTTACACTGTGTCACACATGGTTACACTATGTAGCCAGAGTAGGGGTGGTATCCACTTAAGATCATCTTAGTGTGAGAGTATCTTCTTAAATCTCTCTTCTTTCCTGCCCTGGTTTTTCTTTATAATTTTGCAACATTCACTTTTGATTTGTGTTATGTGGGGTTGTTCTTTCCACTTACACCATCATAGCCATCTGTTGTAACTACGTTATTGTACCTGCATTGTTGTGGCTACATTACTGTTGTATGCATTGTTTTCTTGGTTTGGCTTACTTCACTCTGCATTACTTCATGTAGATGTTTCCATGCTTTTCTGTCATCATTAAATACATCATTTCTTCAACACAGTAATATTCTGTTACATTCGTGTACCACAATTCAATTAGCCATTCCCCAGTCGATAGGCATCTACTTTGTTTCCAATGCTTTGCCATCACAAAAAGTGCTGCTACAAAATATTTTGGTGTACATGGGGAACATACTTATACTTAGGGTATTAGAACAGTCATAGAGTCTCTAGTTCAAAAGGTATGGATATTTTAATCCCTTTTTTCATAATTCCAAATTGCTTTCCAAAACATTTGCACTGATTCAAAGCTCCACCAACAATGGATTAGGTGTTCCTATCCTCCCACAAACCCTCCAACACTGATTATTGCAATGTTTTGTCATCTTGGCCAATTTGCAGTGTGGTAAAATCTCAGAGTTGGTTTGACTTACATTTCTCTTATTATTTGTGATCTGGAGCATTCTTCCATATGTTTGTTAATAGTTTGCAATTCTTTTGAGAACTGTTCATCTTTTGACCGACCACTTCTCTATGGAGAATGACTTTTGGTTATGAACATAAAAATATATATGTGTGTATGTATATGTATATGGGTATGTATGAAACCTATTAATTGTATATATCTTGAATACCAAATCCTTATTAGAGAAACTTTATACAAAGATTTTCCCCCCATTCTAACACTTCCTTTCTTATCCTAGGTGCATTAATTTTGTATAGAAGCTTTTTGGTTTCATGTAATAAAAGTTATCTACTATCTCTTTTGTTACTACTTCTGTCCCTTGTTTAAGTATGCATTACTTACCCACAGCTCTGAGAAGATTATTATTTGCTTTTCTTCTAATTTTTAATAGTATGATCTTTAATACCAAGGCCACATATCCACTTATATCGTATTGTGGAATATAGTCCACATCCAACTTCTGCAAAACTGCTATCCACTTTTCCCTGCAACTTTCACCAAATAGGGAGTTCTTTTCTAAGTAATTTTTATTTTCTGGTTTATTAAGCACTGGGTTATTGAGGTCCATTTTTCCTTGTTCTTCATGTCTAGTATGTTCCATTGATTTGCCTCTCTCCTTTTTTTAAGTATTTAGTTTTTTCCCCCAATTATATGCAAAGACAACTTTCAGCATTCATTTTTACAAGATTTTGAGTTTCAAATTTTTTTCCTTCCCTTCCTCCCCTCCCCTCTTCCAAAAATGCTAAGCAATCTGATATAGGTTATACATGTACAACTGTGTAAAGCATATTTCCATATTAGTCAAAATTGTAAAAGAAGAAACAGACTAAAAGGAAAAAAAACCATGAAAAAAATAAAGTAAGTGAAAAAATATATTTCTTTCTTCTTTTTTTTTTTTGGAGGGGGAAAGTAAGGCAATTGGGGTTAAGTGACTTGCCCAAGGTCACATAGCTAGTTTTTTGTGTTATATGTCTGAGACCGAATTTGAACTCAGGTCCTCCTGACTCCAGGGCTGGTGTTCTATTCACTGTACCACCTAGCCACCCCAAAAATATATTTCAATCTGCATTCAAAGTCCATCAGTTCTTTTTCTGGTTGCAGATTACATTTTCCTTCATGACTCCTTTGTAATTGTCTTAGACCATTATGTTGCTGAGAAGGCCTAACTCATTCATAGTTGATAATCACACAATGTTGCTGTTGTTGTATACAATGTTTTCCTGCTTCCATTTATTTCACTTTGCATCAGTTCATACAAATCTTTCCAGGTTTTTCTAAAATCTACCTGTTCACCATTTATTTCACAATAGTATCCCATTACATTCATATACATAGACAGCTTGTTCAGTCATTCCCCAACTGATAGGCATCCTCTCAACTTCCAATATTTTTCCACCATAAAAAGAACTTCTAGAAATGTTTTTTGTACTTGTAGGTCCTTTTTCCCTTTTTATGATCTTTTCGGGATATAGACCTAGTGGCAGTATTGCTGGGTCAATTTGGTTTTGTTGCCCTTTGGGCATAGTTTCTTTCCAGAATGGTTCAATCAGTTCACACCTCCACCAACAATGCATTAGAGTCCCAATTTTCCCGCATCCTCTCAAACATTCATAATTTTTCTTTTTTGTCATATTAGACAATCCAATAGGTGTGAAATGATACCTCAGTTGTTTTAATTTGCATTCCTCTAATTTAAAATTATTTAGAGCACTTCTTCACAGGACTATAGACAGCTGTGTGGTATGGGTACTAATTGTTCTTCAAAAATTTGATAAATTCTCCCATGAATCCATCAGGATTGGGTTTTTATTTCCTCTCTTTGGGAGTTGCTTTAGACACAGTACTACTTCCTTTTTCTGAGACAAAATCACTACTTGATCTTCTGTTAATTTGGTTTTCTTTTCTGACCCCAATTTTGTTAGCATAAAACTGTTCAATAGATCCTGATTTTTTTTTTACTTCTTTGGGTTTTATTATAATTTCACTTTGACCATTTTTTAATCACATTGATTTCATTTTTCTGTCTTTTTCTTTTTTAGACTTGCTCAACATTTATCAATTTTAGTCACTTCAAAGGACTAACTTTTCGTTTCATTTATCATTTCGATAGGTTGCTTTTATCTCCACTTTGTTCCTCTTTTAGCTCTTAGTAACTTCTCTTTTGTGCTTGGGGTTGGTTTGTTGTTTGGGGTGGGATTTTTTTTTTTGGCTTCCTAATTTTTTAGACTGCACATTCTTTTTCCCTCTAAAGATTGTTTTAGCTGCATCCCTCAAATTTGAGTATGTTGTTTCATCATTATCATTTTCTTTCACATAATTATTCATTCTTTCTATTGTTGTTTGACACATTCATTAAGATTTCATTGTTAAGTTTCCATTTGGGCCTATGTTTTTTGTTTATGCTCCCTGAATTGATGATCACTATTTTTTTATTGCATTATGGATTGTAAAGGATATATTTACCTTTTCTGACTTCTTGCTCTTGTTTGTAATATCTCTGTGCCCAAATACAGGGTCAATTGTTGTAAAAGTTTTATGGGAAAAATTTCTGAGAAGTATACATATATATATATATTCTTTAGCAGTCCCATTTAGAAGACATCGTAAGTCTTTCACCACTAGTAATTTACCTGTAGTCATTTTTGTAATTCTCTATTTTGCATTTTGTTTATCTTTCATTAGAGTTTTTGAAAACTGAGAGAGTGACATTGAAACAAGTCTTCTCGTATCTCAGTTAACATTTTCTATATGAATTTAGGTACTGAGGCATTGGAGCACATAAAAATAGCACTGATATTGTTTTATTGTCTGTGGTTCTTTTCAGCAAAATATAATTTCCTTGTTTATCCCTTTTCCTGTTGTGAATGCTTATTTTTGCTTTTCCTGACATAATTGTATTTCCTGTTTTTTGTTTTTTTTATTCACCTGATGCATAGCAAGTTTTGGTTAAGTCACTCATTTGTAGTCTGCATGTCTGGTTGTTTAGGTGTATTTCTTGTAATCAACAGATTGTGGGGTTTTGTCTGTAAGGTTTTCCCCCCATTTTATTGTATTGCTTAATTCATTCGCATTTAGAATTATGAGAGTTGGGTTTAGATGTTCCTCCATTTATTTCTAATACCGTTTTTTTCTGAATTAGGATTTTTCCCTCTTTGTCTGTAACGACATTACTTTCTCGTCAGCTATTTTAGCTTAATGTACTTCAAGGCAACCTTGTTCCCATTGGCTCTCTTCTTTTTTACCCTGAAGACCTGCCCTCTCTTATTCATCATCCTTTCTTCTGGTTTTATAGTTCTGCTTACATAAGGCTTATTGATTCCTTTCCCCTTTTATCTAATTATGAAAATCTTCCCTTCTTTTTTCTCTCTAGTAGATAGAATCCCTTTCCCTCATCTCCCTTTCAACTTGCTTTATTTGTTAGTTTTCAATTTTAATTGTTGTGCCTTTTTCTAAAAAGCATTTCTTTTATTCTTTTCATTATTATATCTTCCCTCTCTGTCCAGTCTTGTCCCTTATTCCTTGATTCATGACCTTTCTACTCGTTTAGCCCTTCTTTAGCCTTCATACTCCTCAGGGAGTTAGCATTTGCAATGTCCCTATTTTGAGTTTCCTCTTCTAAACAGTTTGCATATTTTTACCTTGTAGATCTTATCTGTTGTTATTATTATTGCTTAATAGTTATTCAGTCACGTCCCATTCTTTGTGACCCCATATTGGGAGTTTTCTTGGCAAAGATGCTAGAGTGGTTTGCCAATTCCTTCTCCAGCTCATTTTACTGATAAGAAACTAAGGCAAACACGGTTAAGTGGCTTGTCCAGAGTGACATAGCTAGTGTTTGAGGCCAGATTTGAACTCAAGAAAATGAGTCTTCCTGACTTCAGGCTTCACACTCTACCCACTGTGCCAAATAGCCGTCCAGATCTTGCCTACTGACCCCTTTTCAGAGATCTTGCCTACTGACCCCTTTTTTTCTGATGTGCCTCACTCTTAGAAATACAAATTCCTGCAGGTGATTTAGAATATTGCCCCCATGGTAAGGATTTTCCTATGATTGTGCAGTTTATCATTAACTTTTGCCCTCCCTTCTTGTCATTTTTTCCATTTGTCTTGAAATTTCCTCCCTAGATTTATGTCTTTCCATTCTTCTGGGTGTCAGTTTGCACCCAAGTGCAAGATTTCTCCTACCTGGAGAAAGGATAACTAGTCTCTTTATGCACTAACTTTCTGCAGAGCATACCCATTGTAAGATCACCATCTTCCTTTATAGACTCTTTTTCTCCCATAGAAGCGTTTGCCAGTGACACCCTCTCCTCCCCATGAATAAAGGTTTCTCCCTTTCTTCTCCTTTTCCAATCCCTCCTTATGCCTCCTTCCCCATTCTTTCTTCCTCCCAAGAGAACATATGAGTCATTTTTGCTTCTTTGTTAGCCTTTGGCTTGTTCTGAAAGTTTTAAAAGGGGGTAGAGAAGAGAGGGCAAAGAGAATAGTAAGGTAAAAAGGAAGATTTTCTCCATAATTAGGCTGTGTGAGGGGAGTAAATACACATAGAGGAGAGGGTAGGAGGCATAGGAGGTCATCCTACACTTGTTCATCTGAAGTGAAAAAAGGAGGGCTGAATACATACACAAAAAGTCTGGTGCAAAAATACAGAAAATTCAAATGGGAAACAAGCAGAGAGAGGAAGAGTGAGGAGGGAGGATAATACTAGTGAGAAAACAACCACAAGCAAAACAAGCTTCCTGATCCTGAAAGGTCAATTAAAATGAAAGAAAACTGGAATCTAAGGGGGAGGAATTTATCGATAGGGAATGGATAAACAAACTGTGGGATATATGTGTTTTAGAATATTATTGTACGGTGAGAAATTACAAAAGATATGACTTTTGTGAATCATCAAAGTATGAACTGATGCAGAGTGAAGCAAGCAGAACCAGAACAATTTATACAAGGACAAAAACATTGCAAAGAGAAAAAGTCTAGCCTTCCATCTTAGTTGAGCACCAAGGCACGTGCCTGGAAAAGACAACTCACACCTTTGATGGTTCAGTGTCTTCTTGGAATGTCATTCAAATGCTCTTGTTTGATCCATTCCCCACTGAACTGAATGGAATTACAGTCTTTCCCCGGTGTACATTCACTGCATCAAGCAGATTGCTCCTGGTTGCTGCTGGCTATTGTTCTTCTTGTCCTGTTAGTTGTATACTTCTATGGTCTTGTGACTTCTGAGGTTGTCTTCACTACCTGCTTCTGGGCTGCATCCCTTCAGGATGCCTACCAGCCATCTCAGCTTTAGTCAGAGGCTGCTGTGGCTTGAAAGCATTACTCTGATAACAGTGCCCTCAGGATAATGTTAAGTCTATTTTGAGAACTATTTCCTTTCCTCCCCAGAGGAGCCTCATCATTATCCCTAGCTTCTATTTTAGGCTTAGAAATCCATTACATCACTCACTTAATTTCTGATTGATACTCCAGAAACATTTAAGAAGCTGCCCTTGAAAAAAATTACCAGAGTGCTTTCTGGTTCTGAGACCTCTCTGTTAGTTACTGTCCTAGAGATTCTCTTCTTTACCAAAGGGGCATGGCAAAAGAACAAAATCAGAAGTGATTTTTGAGGCATTCCCTTCCACCTCAAACCTTGTTGCAAATTCTTTCCTTTATCGTGCATATAAATTTTCTAGGGCTTTTGAGCTGCCTTATACATACAACTGCTCCTTAACTTCTCCCCTACCATGACGATCCCCTTTAATCTATCCTGTTTCTTTTGAATACTAGGAAAGACTTCAAGCAGGAGATTGGACTTCAGCTGGAACAGCCAGTGAATATGTTCAATCAAGAGATAGACTGCCTGTCATGTCTGAAGAAGAGCAAGGAGGCCTGTGTCACATAAAAGGAGAGGAAGAAGATAGAGGAGAATGTGTGATGTATCTTAATCAAGGCAAAGGCTAACAAGGAAACAGAAATAACTCCTATGGTGTCTCAGTAAAAAAGAGAGTCTATAGGAAAATAAGTGAGGGGACAATGGGTGGGATTGAGCTGGGGAGAAAAGGGGAAGTCTTGTTTCAGTGGTGAGATGGGGTGCCACCAACAAATATGGGCAATAGTCTAGAAATAATCTATAAAGGGATGTGGAAATTTTACAATAAATACTCTCTGCAAGGATATGGTGCTTAGAGAGACCACTCATCCTGCCCCAGAAGGGGAATCAGAGATTTGGGCATTAACTGATATACAGAAGAGTAGAAGATATACAGAAGAGAGATTTCAAGTCAAATGGGAAAAAATTTACCATGAGGAGAGCAAAGATTAGCAATGAATGACACAATCAGAGGCCTAGGAAAATCCCTGCTATGGGGCAATATCCTCTTTGTCACCTACAGCATTTGACATTTCTAAGAGTGGGAGCATTATAGAATAAAGGGGGCCAGAAACTGAGATCTTTATATCCCCAAGACTTAGTACAGCCTGGTCCAGGTCATTAATATATGTTTACTGACTGACAGATTTAAAAAGTAGTAATATACAAACTGCTTAAAATTGGGAAACATAAATAGGCACCTTGAAAGCATCCTTCTTTTTTTAAACCTGTTTCTTTTCATTTTTATTTTAATAGAGAAAAAAGTAGAAAACCCGATTTTCCAGTGTCAACTGTGCCCCTCCTTCCTTACCCCTCTCCCTCCAAGACTCCCTCCCCACTACCCAGGGACAGATAGGCTCTACTTTCCACTTGGCCTTCCTCTCTCCTCATGAAACCTGACTCCAGAATCAATGGTAGTTATGGCATTGTCAAATCTACAAAGTACATTGCTCAGATGCTGCAGGACTTAGAAAAGGAGAGGTACTCCGGGGACTCCGGTGGTTCCGGTGGGTCTGGGGACTCTAGGACCTTGGAAGCATCAATTCCTTGAGGAACACAAA
>CM053582.1:545710352-545726626 GCA_028627135.1 Pseudochirops cupreus
AAAAATTTAGTATTTCATTTATTCCCCAATTACATGTAAAAATAAATGTTAACATTCCTTTTTTAAAAACTGAGTTCCAAATTCTCTCCCTGTCTCTCCTCTCACCCCTCATTGAGAAGGCAAGCAAGTTGACATAGGTTATACATGTGTAGTCATGGAAAACAATATTTCCATGATATTCATTGTTGTAAAAGAAAACACAGACAAAAAAACCGGAAAAATAAAGAAAGTAAAGAAAAAATATGCTTTGAGCTGCATTCAGACTCTCATAGAACTTTCAAGAACTGACGTTCTTTCTCTGCAGATGGATGGCATTTTTCATCACAAGTATTTCAGAATTGTCTTGAATCATTGTATTGCTCTGATTAACTATGTCATTCACAGAAGCTCATCATATAATACTGCTTTTACTGTATACAATGTTCTCCTGGCTCTGTTCATTTCATTTTTCATCATTTCATGTAAGTCTTTCCAGGTTTTTTTCTGAGAGCATCTTGCTTGTCATTTCTTACAGCACAATAATGTTCCATCACAATCATATATCCCAGCTTGTTCAGCTATTCCCCAGTGGATGGACACTCCCTCAATTTCCAGTTCTTTGCCACCACAAAAACAGCTACTATAAATATTTTTGTACATGTATGCCCTTTTCCTTTATTTTTCAAAAAATCTCTTTGGAATACAGACCTAGCAATGATATTGTTTGACCAAAGGTTATGCATGGTTTTAGAGCCTTTTGGGCATAGGTCTAAATTATGCTATAGAATGGTTGGATTCACATACCACTTCACCAACAGTGTCTCAATTTTAGTGTTTCAATTTTACCATATCTCTTCCAACATTTGTCATTTTCCTTTTCAGTCATGTTAGCCAATCTGATAGATGTGGGGTGGTAGCTCAGAGTTCTGTTAATTTGCACTTCTCCAATCAATCATGATTTAGAGTATTTTTTTTTTCATATCACCATAGATAGCTTTGATTACTTTGTCTGAAAACTATCTGTTCATCTCCTTTGACCACTTATCAATTGAGAAGTAGCTCTTATTTTTTTTAAATTGATTTATTTGCTTTTAGTTTACAAGATGCAGTTCCACAATCCCTTCCTTGAGTTTCAAATGTAGCTCTTATTTCTAAAACTTTTGTTCAATTCTCTATATTTTTGAGAAATAAGGTCTTCATCAAAGAAACTCGCTATAAATTTTTTTCACAGTTATAATTACTACGTACTTCCCTCCATCCTATTTTCCCTGTTTATCCTACTCTTTCTCTCCTTTCACCCTGTTCAATCTCAAAAGTGTTTTGCTTCTGATTTTTACCTCCCCCAATCTGCCATCCCTTCTATTACTCCTCCCCCACTTCTCTTTTCCCCTTCCCTTCCAACTTTCCTATATGGCAAGACAGATTGCTATACCCCACTGAGTGTGTGTCTTATTCTGTCTTTGAGCCAATTCTGATGAAAGGTTCATGCACTACACTACACTCCTCCATCTCCCCCTTCACTATAAAAGTTCTTTTACACCACTTTTATGCCAGATAATTTGTCCCTTTCTATCTCTCCTTTCCCCTTTCTCCCTTTCTCACCCCTTTAATTTTATTGTTATATAATTGTTTCATATAATTATATAATTCATATAATTATTTTTATATAATTATGCCATCAATTCACACCAATGTCTCATATATACTCCTTCTCACTTCCCTAATGAGAAATGTTTAGGAGTTACAAGTATCATTGTCCTATGTAGGAACATAACAGTTCAACCTTATTGAATCCCTTATGATTTATCTTTCTAATTTATCTTTTTATGTTTCTCTTGAGCCTTGTATTTGAAAATCAAATTTTCTATTCAGCTCTGGTCTTTTCATCAGGAATGATTGAATATCATTGAATATCCATTTTCCCCGAGGGATTATACTTAGTTTTGCTGGGTAGGTGAATCTGAATTCTTAGCTCTTTTGCCCTCTGGAATATCATATTCCAAGTTCTTCAGTTCTATAATGTAGAAACTGTTAAATATTGTGGTTCCACAATATTTGAATTGCTTCCTTTTGGCCACTTGTAAAATTTTCTCCTTGATCTGGGAGGTCCAGAACTTGGCTATAACATTCCTGGGAGTTTTCATTTTGAGGTGTCTTTCAGGAAGTACTTGATGGATTTTATACTCTGGTTCTAGACTATCAGGGCAGTTTTCCTTGATAATTTCTGGAAAGATGATGTCTAGATTTTTTTATCATGGCTTTGAAAATAATTCTTAAATTATCTCTTCTGGATCTATTTTCCAGGTCAGTTGTTTTCCCAGTGAGATATCTCACACTTTTCTTCTATTTTTCTTTCTTTTGATTTTGTTTTACTGTTCCTTGATGTTTCATAAAGTAATTAGCTTCCACTTGCCCAATTCTAATTTTTAAGGAATTATTCTCTTCAGTGAGCTTTTGTATCTCCTTTTCCATTTGGCCAACTTTATTTTTTAAGGAATTATTTTTTTCCAGTGAATTTATGCCTCTTTTTTCCATTTGTCCAGTTTTGATTTTTAAGGAGTTCTTTAGTGGATTTTTTAAATATCTTTTTCCATTTGGCCAATTCTGTTTTTCAAGGCATTATTCTCTTCACCAGACTTTTGTACCTCTTTTATTTACCATTTGGTTTATTCTTTTTTTTAAGATGCTTTCTTCAATATTTTTTTGTGCCTCTTTTACTAAGCTGTTGACTCTTTTCATGATTTTCTTGCATCAGTCTCATTTCTCTTCCCAATTTTTCTTCTGCCTCTCTTACTTGATTTTTAAAAACTCTACTTGAGCTCTTCCATGGCCTGAGACCAATTCATATTTTCCTGAGGCTATGAATACAGCAGTTTTGATTTTGTTGTCATCTGAGTTTGTGTTTTTATTTTCCCTGTCACCATAGATACTTTCTTTGGTCAAACTGTTTCTGCTGTTTGCTCATTTTTCCAGCTTATTTCTTGACTCTTAACTCTATGCTAAAGTGGCTCTGCTTCCAGAGTGGAGGGAGCACTGTCCTAAGCTTAAGGTGTTTTGGTTTTTTTTTGTGCAGTTGTTTTCAGAGATAATTCTGGGGACCTGTAAGTTTTCAGTTCTTCCAAGATGGTATGATCTAGAAAAAGGGTATATTTACTACTCTCCTGGCCTGTGCCCTGGTCTATAAGTGAACACAAGCACTCTTTCCCACCCTGGAACTCTGACCAGGGTCCTGGCCCCCCTGTGGCCAAAAGATCTAGTGTGCTAATGCTCTTCACCTTGGGACTGTGACCCAGATCCAAGTATGGACAGTGCAACAGAGTCTTGTCTTGAGTGACAGCAAAGGGACATCTGTAAATCTCCTTTTGACCAACTGTCTGACCCCCTTACCATCTGTGGGCTGAGAGGCCCAGAAATCACCATTGCCATCACTGATTCAGTCACCCTCAAGGCCTACTGCTGGTTTTCTGGGGTGCAGCCTGTGCTGGACTGAGTTCCACTCTTCCCTCTGTGCAACAGACCTTTCCTGCCAACCTTTAAGTTGTCTTAGGTTGGAAAATTGTTTCACCTTGTCTTTTTTGTGGGTTCTCCTTCTCCAGAATTTATTTTGAGGCATTATTTAAAGTTGTTTGGAAGGGCTTTGGGGAGAGCTCAGGTGAGTCCCTGCCTTTTCTCCACCATCTTGGTTCTGCCCCCAACAGAGTACCTTAAACCCAAGGTAGCTTTTGTGGGGACCACATATGAAAGAGAGAGGTCTTCCTGATGCCACATTGATTTTAAGAGGCTGGAATTAAGGCCCTGGATTTTTGCCTTATTTTTTGTTAAGTCTGTACAAGATTCAATAAGCAAAGCTAAATTTGCTCAGGAACAAATCCAAAATGTACATGTCATTGAATTACAACATCAGTTGGCAGGAGTTCTCTCCAGGCTTTCATAGCCAAGGCACATGACCCTATGGCTTGGGGCAGATCCCAGAATTTGATTATCATCTAGGTAGATCAGTTCTGCAAGATATGTCTCAATATGTAGGCTCCTTGGCACCTTCTCTCCATCCCTATGACCAGCACTTTTACCTTCCACCTTCACAATGCACATTCTCTCCTAAGAGTCTTTGATAATGCCTCTCTTGTTCAGGCTTGTTTTATTTTATATTGGCCAAACTATCTGGATGGAAGGATATCTGAAGGGCAGACTGTGAATACAACTGGTCAAAGACAGGACAATACCTCCAAACCAAGTATTTTACAGAAAAATACCGGTTGGTTTATCCAACTTTACAATAAAGTAAGAGCTGTTAAAATAAGCCCCCAAAACTTTCTATCTTGAACAACCCCTCCCAAGACCCAGGAATTGATATCTATGCTTACGACCCCAGTCAGGGAGAAAGAAGTCTATTATCTGTGGCAAATGTAACTTGAGTAAAAATGTGCATACCCTTTGACCGAACAATACCACTTCTAGGGCTATATCCCAAAGAGATCATACAGATGGGAAAAGGACCCATATGTACAAAAATATTTATAGCAGCTCTTTTCGTGATGGCAAAGAATTAGAAATCAAGGGGATGCCATCAATTGGGGAATGGTCAAACAAGTTGTGGTATATGAATGAAATGGAATACTATTGTGCTATAAGAAATGAGGAGCAGATGGACTTTATAATAACCTGGAAAGACTTAAAGGAACTGATGCTGACGGGAACAGAACCAGGAAAACATTGTACACAATTACATACCATATCTGTGATGACTTTGATAGACTTGGCTCTTCTCAGCAATGCAAGGTTCTAAGACAACTCCAAAAGACTCACGATGGAAAAGGCTATCCAAATCCAGAGAAAGAATTACAATCTGAATGCTGATTGAAGCAAACTATTTGATCTCTCTTTTTTGTTTCATTTCTTCTTTCTCGTGGTTCATTCCATTGGTTATAATTCTTCTTTACAACTTCACTATTGTGAAGATGTTTATATGTTTATATGAACGTATAGGTAGAACCTATATTGGATTACATACTGTCTTGGGAAGAGAGGGAGGAAGAGAGGGAGGAGGAAAGGAAGGAGAAAATTTGGAACTCAAAAACTTGTGGAACTGAATGTTGTAAACTAAAAATAAATTTAAAAGGAAAAAGAGGCAACTCGAGGATCGAATACATAAAGTACTTTACAAAACCCTAAAGCACTATAAAAAATGTCCACTATTATTAGCTCTATCTGGTGATAAATGACCAGCAATTTTTTTTTACCCTCATTTTGTAAATCTCTCAAATTTTCAGGACTTCCATTTTGGTGTTCAACTGGTATTTTTAAATTTGATGGTTTTCTAGTTTTTTAAAATTTTTACATGCCCAATTCATGATCTGCTCTTACCGATGTAAGCATTTAGAGATTTGAAATTTCCCCTAAGTAGCGCTCTAGCTGCACCCCACAAATCCTAGGTATGTTATCTCATTGTTATCTTTAATGAGATTTTAAAATTATTTCTATGATTTGTTCTTTGGCCCTGTCATTCTTTAGAATGGCCTTCTTCAAAGGTCTTTTATTTAATGTAATTTTCATTGTATTACAGTCAGTAAAAGATGCATTTCTGCTTTTCTTTGTGACATTGTTAAGCTCTAATAGGGAATTCTGGCTTTTTTATGAGGTGTTGAAATGGGGTAACTATTTCTTCCTTCTAGATCCTCTTCTTCCATCTTTATGTAGTCATTCATTGTTTAAAAGACTCAGATTATTCTTTTTCTACTACAATTCAAATTTATAAAGAAGAGCCCCCACTTCTCTTAAAAAAGAGCTTAGTCTTGGCCATGACACTGCAGGCATGGTATGACCTTCTAAAAAAGCATTCAGACCCTCTTCCACCGTGACCTCCATATTTTAGGAGGGTCTGTTTACAGTCATATAGTGGGATATCTTAGTGGGTTCTTCCCACCCTCCTCCTCCTCCTTGCCCTTTACCCCTAATTCCTTCTTGCAGTGAACTCCAGTCAGTAGGCCTCCAGTGGCTCTTTCAAACCTTTTGAATTTCATAAAGTTAGCCTTGTCTACTGCTATTGATACTCATTCATCCAAAAGTAAGAACAAACACAAAGAGCACCATGTGTTCATGGCCACACGCATTGGCCTAGGTGGGAAAGAGTACAGACAAAGTGACTGCCCTTCTTCCCATCCAAAGACCCACAGTAGTTCCTTTTCTTCTCAAAAGCCACCAGGGAGAGAGAGCTAGTCTCAGTTGGAACCTTTTGTGTGTACTCTCTAGCTAAGGGACCAATTAAAAGGCTTTTCTTCACTACACAATGAAGCAGATAGGAAATAATCACAGAATACCTGTCCATGCTTTGAATGAGGGGCAGGACCTTTTCATTACACATTATCACATGCTTCTAGAAGCAGGCCCACCAAGTCTCCCAGGTGCGTTGGCAGAATTAAGCGTAAGAAGATCAGAAAGGTAAGAAGTGGCCAGGTAGGTTGTGGATGTTGATAGGTGAAGAATTGCTGCATCTCAAAAAGACCATCACTGAAGCCTTCTTCCTTTGGCTATGGTCTAAAGACTAGCACACCCAAGGTCCTTTGAAAATGGCCTGGTTATAGCCTTCCCTTCTTGTTCCTTTTCCCCCACATAGATAACCCAGGGTGTTTCATTTTAAGCCTTGAACCCTCCTTATACGATTTAAAACATCTATAATAAGAGGGCCTTTGGCTTTATATATTACCAGTCTCTCTGATTCTCTTGTGAAACTCCCTTAAAGTTCCAAGACAGATAACACCACTCAATCGTGATAGTAAAATCATTTTATTTAGTTTTTTTTCCAAAAAGTTAACATTTTGCATATAAATTTTGACTTCAAGATTACAGCATATATTTACCAAAAGGCACATCCCCAAAGAAGGGATAGAATCATAAGCCCACTGAGTGAGCACTGGGAAACAAGCTTCTTAGGGAGTTTAAGTGGATATTCTTCCTTCAAAATTAAAAAAAAAATTTACTCCACAATGGCATCCCATTTCTAAGACCTGGCAGGTGTAGAGTGAGCAAATATGAACCCATAACTATCACCTTAGGGTGATTTTTAGGTCTATAGCTTATTAAACGGAGGAGAATCTCTGGGACTAAAAGTACAATGCATCAAGGACACAAATTTTTCCACAAGAGATACTTCAATCAGCAACAACAATAAAGCCGTGTGGATTGCCAAGTTTATTTTGATCAACTTACCAAGAAACTTTAGAGGTATAAGAGGCATAGAGGATGCAAAATGGGAGTGAAAACAATTTATAAAGCAAGCAAAGAATAAAAACACAACTCCAATGCCGTCACAGCGCGCAGCCCAGGAAAACAGACCTTAAGAACTGCCCTTCTATCTCGGGCTTGGGCTTTACCTCCTTGGCACAGTGGGTACCCAAAGAGAGCATCTTCCACGGCCACCTACGGGAACAGACAAACGATTTCCTTGTCCAACTAGAAACATCTTCATAAGATGCACACTCGGTCACTGCTGCTTTGGGGAGGGCCTCGAGAGGTCTGTGTAATGTCTTTCTCTCTGTGGCACTGCCCAAAAGGGGACTCTTCTTCCTTTTTAGGTGCCATCGGCAGGACGATGACCTCTTAGTGACAGCTTGGGAAGGACAAACAAGATGAGCACATCAGCGTCCCAAGACCAGGTAGTTACCAACTAGCCAGTGAGGACACAGAAAGTAAGGGATGTCAAAGTGCACTAAGCAATACTTCTTACTACATCTGGGCTTTTGATGAACGGCAGCAAGAATCATTGTGCTAGAGTTACCAGGCAGCCAGAGGACTTGGCCTCAGAAGCAGGCATAGTGCTGGAGCATGTTGATGCCCCCAAATCCAGTTTTAAGAACAAAACTTCTTTCATTTAGGATGAAAGTGTGTAGTGGATAGCAAAGCCCTATTCCATTCTCAGGCAGCTGCTGAGCTGAGAACAGGTAACACCCAAGTCAGAGTCTTAAGACAGCTTGCTATAAACTCCCTGGGGAGAAATATAGCCCAACAATCACCCAAATGAGGGGAAATCAGGAACAGCAGTACTTCAGTCCATAAAAGAAAGAATTAATGACCTTAGAATCAGGAGCACCCTGTCCCTGAGTCTGTTGCTGTTAAATCTCCCCACCTATGCGCAATTTCCACACACCTAAGATGTGGCAGCAAGAAATCTTCATGAGTTTCTGGTTGGATGGAAAGGTCTACAGACCAACTGGTTGCCAACTTTGCTGCCAGACAACAGAAGCCACTCACTTAGAAGGTCCTTTCCCAAAGAACCTCAGTGGGTTAGATATCAATCAATTCTGTGAATTCTGGGTCTGTACCCCAAAGGGGAAAATAATGAGCCCTAGAACCCAATCATTTGTACATTTTCCTTTACTGTACTTACCATACACCTGGGGCCTTTGGCCTGGAAACCCATTTTCCCCAGGGTCTGACGCAAACATTTGCAGACTGCCACTTAGAAAAGCCATAACTCCTACAGATTTTTTGTGTTTAACATTCCAGTGCAGGCAGTGTCTTAGCATTAGTCTTTTCCTTATTCACAAGTACCTAGCTTATAAAAAACACACAGAGGGAGCTTGAAAGAACTGTGGTTGCAGAAAGCCGCCTGACTGCCGAGGAACCGTGTCCTGCAGTCAGTGGATAAACCAGGCCTATCCCAGGAGAGCAGTGTAGACTGAGCAGTATTTCTGTGAATTAATTTGCAGTCACTGTAACCCTTGTCCCGATTATTGCCCCCACCCACCCCCCTCCCAACTGCCACATCTTGGTACAGACTGAGTTTTTCCAGCTCTTGTATCAACCTGTGCTTGCTTTGTTTCCAATGGGGCTTTTCTCAGAGGACTCTGGAGCATCCTTAGAGAGGAGAGAGATTTCCCTCCCAGTCCTGGCATCTGGATATTTGAAAGCACAAGAGGAATCCATGAATATACTAGGGATGCTGCTGCCAAAGTAGATCTTACTGTTTGCAGCAATGGCCTGGTACTTCTTAAGCTCCAGATATTCCGGGGTTAATTTGAGCTGCATGGAGCAAACAAGAAGAATGCTGTTAGAATACTTGAAACCCTTCCCTCCTTTTAGGAAACAATGATTTATCCTTTCTCTCTTTCCACCCTAGTCCCCTGAGTGCTACTACCAAACAATTCTGAATCCACTGTGCAACACTTGATAACTGCCCTCCCCGGAGCAAAAACCCTCAGCCTTCTCCTCCATCTAGAAGCCAGACACACCTTAGTAACTCCTATTCCTCCCCAATGTCACACCTCCAGTCCAATTCACTGATTACCTAGTCCTAGCCCATTCCACTGGTGGCAACTCCTCCGAGATCAGTAGGGCTGAACAGAGAGGGGACACTTCCTGCCCCCAAATGCTACTTCTAGACTATAGAGGGTCTTCACCTTTTGGATCGCGGACCCCTTTGGCAATCTGATGAAGTCTACGGACCCCTTCTCAGTATATGTTTGTTGCCTACATTCATAGGTAAAAGAAATAATAAATTCCAGATATCAGTGAAAATAAGGATTCAATTTCTTCCCCCATCCAACTTCACAGACACCCTCCATGACATCAATTTACAGATGTGGACCCCAAGTTAAGAACCTCTGTTTCATGTAATACCTTATTACCAGCTATTCGAGGTCCATTCAACACAACTGTACTAGCCTCCTCTTCCATCCTTGTCACCTGCTATCACACTGGGAAGGTTACCTATTTTATCCCACTGTCACTGAGGATAATCATCTAGTAAGCCAGGTGTTGGGGCTCTACAAGCTTCCTCTTGAATTCATCTGAGGATCTTAGGATCATACACGTAAAGCTCAAGGAGGCCTCAGAGAACATTCAGGCCGCTGCCTCGTCTCCACCTCCACCCAATCAGCTTTCCAAGTCTTGTCCATTTTTCCTCTATGAGATCTCTCACATCTGTCCCATCTCCTCCCCCCACAGGCAACATACCAGTTAAGGCTTTTATTATTTCTCATCTTAGATAGTACAATGGTCTCTTCCTTGATTTTTCTGTTTCCAGTCTCTCCCCTCTCTTTTCTGTTACACACCTGCCAAAATCATTTTCCTTAAAGCAGAGGACTGAGCTTGACACTCCCCTTTCCCAGAAGCTTCAGGGTCTCCCTCTAGTCTCTAGGATAAAAGACAGACTCCTTTCTTTGACATCTCAAGCCCTTTACAATTCAGCTCCGAATCTATCCAACAGTTCCCATGTCCTCTCCATTTCAGTCAAAATCTTGCTCAAGCCTGGAGTGTGCCTGTGTGTGTATGTATGTACATATATGTATATGTATGCATGTTTATATAAACGTATACGTGTGTGTGTGTGTGTGTGTATGTGTATGCAAGGCAATTGGGGTTAAGTGACTTGCCCGGGGTCACACAGCTAGTGTCAAGTATCTGGGGCTGGATCTGAATTCGGGTCCTCCTCATTCCAGGGATGATGCTTTATCCACTGCCCATCTCTTGCCTCCATCTTTGGCAGTCTTGGAGTTTTCTTCTACAAGGCTTACCTCAGATACCACTTCTCACAAAACGCCTCTGATGTTCATGCTCTTCTCCATCCCCATGCTCCACTAAGACAGCTTTGTATTATTTCCTTAGTAGAATACAAACTTGGGATGTAAAAAAATCCACTGATCCTCTCTCAAATGATCTCCAGTATATTTCACTCTTCTGACACATGGATTTCTACATGAGTGTATCTTCTTAATAGTCACTGCTGCTACTCTACCCCACTTCCACCTAACCTGTGACTCCTGAATAATGTCCACCTTCCTCCACAACAATATTCTAGACACATCCTAAGGCTGGGTTTACTCTTACTTGCATTAAGAACTCTAATCCATTTATTTTTCCCACGTTATGTGTCTTTGTGTTTAAACACTGAAGGCCCAGGGTTTTATTACCACCCTTCCTCCTGGTATTGTCTGCTGAGAATTATTCAACTCGTCTAATAACAGTTATGACTCTTCTCAGGGCTAAATAATTACCCTTCTGTTTATACACACACACATACACTAGAGCCGTCCCTGGCCAGCCCATGGCCAGCCCAACACTCCTACCTCTTAAGCCAATCTGAAGTCCTTTCTTCTTCACTCACTGTCTGCTTAACCAATCTATTTATCTTCTTAAGTCCCTTAAGTTAAACTGGTATCACTGAGGAAACAAACACCTACCTCACAACTTCTATTTACTGTCCAGTACCTATGTCATCATCCCTAGCAATGCTTTCTAATTCCTGCTAGCAGCATCAATTGTCCTCAGGGGAATCAACAAAAATGAACAGTGGTTATAAGATCTGATTACATCTCAGAAGGAGGATTACATTGTGGATCAAGTGCTAAACTTGGAATCAGGAAAAGCTGGATTTGAATCCTCCATTAGACACACTGGCTACATGACCCTAGACATGTCACTTAACCTCTGTCTGCCTCAGCGACTTCATCTCAAAGACGGGGGCAATAATAGTACCTATACTTCAAAGGATTTGGGGAAGGATCAAATGAGATAACGTGTGTAAAGAACTTTGTACAATGCTTTAAGGTTTCCGAGACCAGCTCCTAGTACTGGATGATTCCCACGAACCTTTGTCGATTCTAAGACCCTATATTCCCAAGTCTCAACAGGAGCTCCACCAGGGTCCAGATCATGACCCTCAAAGAAAGCGGCTCTCCCATGGCTCCAGTGCCCCGGCTCTAGCAGATGTAATGACCAGGACATCATCTATCTGACCGCTGTTCCCCACTCAGTTTCCCAAAACTGAATTTCTGACTACGTCTAGTTCTTAGATTGATCTAAGCGCTGTTCCCTTGCTGCTATTGGTTGTATTTCCTCTGGAGCAGAAATTCAGATGGCACCAGTGATTACTTCAAGCTCTCATCTTATATCCCCCTTCCTGTCCACTGCCCAGGCCAACCAAGAGATAACTTTCCCCTCCTTACTTGGCGGCAGAGACTCCACAGTACATACTTTCCTGTAGACGTTAGATGAAATCAGCTCCATCCCGTTATTGCCAATAGGTAGCATAAGGGAAATTGCAGACCAAATCCCACCCTTCTACTTTCCACATCCAGCATACCAGACAAAGAAGGTTTTGGGGGGCAAAGCCAGTCACCTTGTTTGAAGTGGCATGTTTGTGTGCAGTGTAGTATTCTGCATCTGCTCTAGCCTTCTCTCGGGCCAGGAATGCAGCATCTAGTAGGCAAAGCACAGTGAAAGAACACTAAAATAAAAGTTTCTAAACTGTCCCCGCTTTGGGAATGATTTCAGATGCCCTCCTGATGAATTGTACACCTCAGAATCTGAGTGTGTATAAGCATTACAAGATATAGATTACTGACTTAGCTTTAAAAAGTGGCCATCTAATGAAACATTTCAATAAAGAAGCCTTATTACTCTACTCATTTTAAGTCTGCCTATTTCCCCACTATCTCTTCCTTTCTCTTTCCTCTTTTTTCTTTCTCTGCTCATGCAGTCCTACCCACCACGATAAAATCAGTGTTGGCAATGCCCTATCCCATAACCCATTTAAAATTTAAAAACAAAGTTACTCCAGCTGTCCCTCTCTCTGAAGGAAGTGCCCAGTCTAGAGGGGCAACAAGGGCATTCCTGGCCTTAAGAAGAGATATTGTTCTTTGCACCTTCAAGATCACCTGACAGAATGCCTGAATCAATCAACATTAATGGAACATTACATTCCCTTACATTCTGCCTAATCCATCCCAACCATCTCCTATCAATCAGTTCTGAAAGAAATAATTACTCTAGAATCACTTCGGGGCAAGGATAGGGAGACAAAAGTTAATAGGGTACAAGTAAAAAAGTATCTGAATATTCAAAAAATATTTGGGATCTGAAAGAAGCTAATTTGTGAAATCAAAAGAGCCCTGACATCTACTGAAGACCCAATATTTGCTTCTTCAATTATGGTAGAAAATGTACAGTAAAAGTTAAAAATGAAGTCACAAGAAACATACATGAGAAGAAAAAGGCAGCTAGCTCATCAATCCCATTTTTAAGAGGGCAAACTAAGGCCTGAGGTCAAATGATCTACCACAGACCAGCAGCTGAGAACATAGCCAGAAGTTTCAGCTGAGCAGCCTATAACTGGCCTGCCTGGCACTAATGACCAGTCAAGAGAAGACCTGGTTGTGGCCGTGTACTCTCCCTACACAAGAATTCTCCTTTCCTTGATAAAACAGGGGCGGCCCTCAGCTATAACCACACACCTTCAATTTCAGAAATGCGTTTCTCGGTTTCTTTCTCCATCACCTTCTGCTGAAACCGGATTTTTGCCACCTGTGCAATTTTCTCTGCCTCTACAATTAAGAACGAGAAAAAATGTTCCCTTAAATTAAAAGCAGTATTTATTAGCACACACACAATCCAGCATCATAAGTACTATATTACAATATGTAAATTTTACGCTCACCACTAGACTACAAACCCCTCACAGACAGCATAAAGGAGTCGTTTAATACTTGGCAAAATAATAAAAATGAAGACATAATTGCTACTTAATTGTTCTGAGGTGCCACGACAAGAAAACAGAGATCAAATGCAGTCTTAATCCTTATTTAGGGAACGTCACATACAGACATGAAGAGCAGCGGAGTAGACGATACCCAAATAGCACAACTGCATGACTACATACCCAAGTGGGGAGGGAAAGGGGAACAGGGAAATGACCCAAGACGGAAGGGGCAAACTGAGAAAAGATTCTTAGAGGAGGTAAATTGGAAGAATTGAGAGAACATCATCCTGGCACTAGAAGCACCATGGGCAAAGGCCCAGAGCTCGGTACGAGCAGTTACATGGAGGGGATCCAGAAAGACTCAGTCTGGCTGGAGAGAAGAGCAGTGAAAAACGAGGTTCAACTTGTGCTTGATAGTTTCATTTGGCATAAGGCTTTGAAAGGAGGAGGTGCCTAGGTAGAAGGGTAAAAATCGTGTTGGAGGCCGTTATCTGACAGCTGTAGCTACTGAACTCCACCAAGAACACTCAGTGGTGGTTATGGATCTCTCAGGAAGTCAGCCTTTTCACAGGCGAGGGGAGGCCCAGTGTAAGCACAACATACACACCGAGAGCACAAACCAACTACGGTAAAAATTCAACCAACAACTCATTTTTCACTTGGGGAAGAATAGAAAAAATAATAGCTAGCGTTCACACAGCCTCCTCTACGTGCCGGGCAGCGCGCTACGCACCCTTACAGCGCGGGGAGCTGGGTCCTGTGACCGCGGTTCACGGTTAAGGAGACTGCCTTACACAGAGCTTCAGCGCGACTTGCTTGGGGTCCAAGAGCTAGCGAAAGAATCGTCTCCCTGACTCGAGGGCGCTCTGTGCACTACGGGGCCGCCTAGCGGCCCCACTCACGGGGGGCACACTCGGGTTTCACAGCGCTTTGCTTCTGTCTCCAGAGTAAATGACCAAAAAGCAAAGAATTCCCCAACTGTGTGACTTGGCCTTATTTCCAGAAGACCGAATCCTGCGCAGCGTATTTTTCTTTGCTCTCCACATCTAACCGATCTACTACCATCCAACACAATGCCTTGACATTTGATTAGAAATGTAAATGTGAAAAGAAACTCAACATCATGGGTCTAGCCCTGAGTCTAATATTCCATTCCAAGTTCTTGGAGAATAAGGGCTGTGTCATTTGCCACCTTGTAGCCCCAACACCCAGCCTCAGCACTCGCACAAAAGTGATGCGTTTGCTGAAGTCATCGGAGCGCCGCTGACCCACAAGCAGGTGATGCTTCTCTGCCAAAGACATCAGCACGCAAAGAATAATTATCCCCATGAGGACAATTGCTCCTATGATTACCTGCGGAGGCTGTCCTATTACAGCAGACCTTTGAAATTTCAAGGATAAACAATTAAGAGCTCCTCATCAAAATTTCAAAGGGCACTGACAAATGAAATGAGAGGTCTACACAAAGCACCCTTGCTTCTACATGTTCTTTCACTCTATTTTCTTTAGTGAGCCACAACATGAAATAAATATATACCTGTCCATATCTGTTTTATTTAATGAATAGTTTTATCTTCCCTGTCTGAAAAAAAAATCTGAGATATTTTCTGTTTCTCTTTAAAAAACAAACCAAAGAAACAAAAGCTATATTGACGGGCTTCTGACTTGTGCGTGGCCCTCCTGGTTATGTTTCCCTAGAGCTAGGGAAACCCCACAGAATTCAGGTTTTCCACGTTATTCTCAAGGCTTTGTGTTCCTTTAAAAACAGCTGAAAAAATTAAAATTGGAAGTTATTATGGAAAGTTGGGAGCGCGCGCACAACTACAAACAAATCTTCCATAAAAACGAGGGAAAACATCAACAAATGCCCGTACTAGTGACAATACAGAACTATCTTTTGGCTTTGGAATACAGTTTGCATTTTATTTCTCTGCTCAATTACGCTTTGGTCAAATTAATAGGAATATAATTCTGCAACACTTACATGTGAAACAACAGCTGGAGAAGGGGCCAGAGAGGAGCCAGACGAGCAGGGGAGTGGTACACGGTGACGGTTGTGTGTACAGCGTGCCCATCAGAACTGAGTGCTTTGCAGTGGTAAGGGGAACCAAGGATTAGGGATCTACTTCCTAACCTTTCACCGTATTTGTTTTCTTTCTCTGACTCACAGTTGTTGTGGTCTTTTTAAGACCATGGGGGGGACTTAACTGCCAATAATGTCTGCTATAAATATTCTTGGAAACCAGTGAAGCAGTAGCACGCCCACCAGCAGAGGCCAGAGTTAAGTGTGGCCTGCTTTGGGAGTCGTAGGGTTGATGAGAGGGGCCAGGGAAGCAGCTGGGTAGCGCTGTGGATAAGCCTAGAGTTGGGAAAACCCGAGTTCAAATCTGTCCCGAGACACTTATAGTTGTGTGACCTTGGTCAAGTCATTTAACCTTTGCCTGCCTCAGTTTCCTCAACTGCAGAACAGGGATGATAACAGCACTTACCTCACGGGGTGCCTGCCATAGTGCCTGGCACACACTGGGCACTTAATAAATGCTTTTCCTTCCCTCTCCTCCCCCCAGTATGACTGGGTCAGCACAAAGTTCAGTATGAGATGGCTAGTTATCTGTTAATAGTACTGATTCATTCAACATACACCTATCCACAAGGGACATTCATTGAAAATGGGAAATTAGGTACCTATAATAGCCTTTTTCCTCTCCGTTTCTGCTTCCTTCTCCACCACCTTCTGCTTCTGTGCAGCTATAAGGAGTTTGGTCTTCTCAGCTTCCCTGTGGAGGAGAATATTGTTAAAATTAGGAATGATTCAATTCAA
>CM053582.1:545727126-545821687 GCA_028627135.1 Pseudochirops cupreus
TGGGTAGGGGAAAGATGGGGAGAAAATTTGTAACTCAAAATCTTGTTGAAATGAATGATGTAAACAAGAAAATAAATAAATTAATTTATTAAAAAAACAAAAAAGCAGGTCCCAAATTCACAGCATGGCTCCACCAGACACATAGTGGGGCACTGAGACAGGGACAGATGCAACTGGCAGGTCAGTCACCAGTTCAGGCCATAGATCAAAGGCAGACCGAGAAGGGGTGGGATTCTAGGTACTGAGGTCCTGGGCAGTGTACCAAAAAAAGAGGAAGTTGCCGGCAAATAGCAACAGTGCCTCAAACCCCAGGTACAAAGCCGGGTCTCAATTCCAACATCTAGCCCAGCCTGAAGAAGAAAAACCAGGGCAGGAATCCCAGATCAAACAGAGGCCTATAATTCTGCTCAGTAACAGTAACATTTTACACTGATCAACTATGAATGACAGGTATTCTCGGCAATACAAAGATCCAAGACAGTTCTGAAGGATTTGTGATGAAAAATGCTATCCATCTCCAGAGAAAGAACTGATGGAGTTTGAATGCAGCCTGAAGCATACTTTAAAAAAAACAAAACACTTTTTTGTGTGTGTGTTGGGGTTTTTTTTTGGTCTGTTTTCTTTTATAACATGACCAGTATGGAAATATGTTTTATATGACTATACATGTGAAACCTATATCAAATTGTTTGCCTTTTTCGATAAGGGAGAGAGCAGAGGGAAGGATGGAAAGAAGTGGGAACTCAGGATTTTTTTCTAAAAAGAATGTTAGGGGCGGCTAGGTGGCACAGTGAATAGAGCACTGGCCCTGGTGTCAGGAGGACCTGAGTTCAAATCTGACCTCAGACACTTAATACTTACTAGCCATGTGACCTTGGGCAAGTCACTTAAACCCAACCGCCCTGGGGCCTTTCCCCCTCCAAAAAGAGAAAAACAAAACAAAACACCAAGAATGTTAAACATTATTTTTACATGTAATTGGAAAAAATATACCTATTTTTTAAAAGCATTTATGAAGTACTTGCTATATGCAGAGCACTGTGCTAAGTCCATATGGAATAAGTCCATACTCTAACAGAGCTCACTTTCTAATGAAGGAGATAACACATATGGAAGGTTTCAGCTGCAAGTCAACATCCTTAGTGTATAGCAGCAAAGTAGATGGCAATACCTATTCTTTAATGTTGTTTTCACGGATGAAATCATATCAGTTTCTGACACTGAATTATTTGATAATGCCAATCACTTTGGTAGCAAGAACGATGTTTTCTAGGTCTTATGTAGTTATAGCTGTAACACCTGAAGGAACAGTTGCCAGACTATATTTCCAAAGAAGCTGCTTCCCAGGATGATGGCTGTAGACATTATGGCAGAACCATTACTACTGCCAGGGCTTTGGGGTTCAGGGATAGTGCCCACCATGATCTGAGGGGCAATGGTAGTCAAGGTGGCTTGCCTGACACATGCTGTCTGCTGTCTCTCTCAGGGTGCCTTGCCTGGCTCTGTGGGTGACAGTTGGTTGGCAGTTGGTAAGGAGGGCTAGCTCCTCCTTCATCGAAGTTGCTTCCTCAAATGACAGCTGTGAGGGCTGGACTGGAAGCAGAACTAGTAATCTGGGGAAACTGCCAAACCTAGGACTCCTGGTGGCAGTTGTTCAGTAGTTTTTGCTAGTAGTGACAAGGAAGATGGATTCCTTCCTTGCAAAGATCTCTCCCCTCAATGATTGTTGGCAAGAACTAGGCTGGAAGTAGGCCTGGTGATTTGGGGGACATTGCTATTCCCAAAGCACTTTGGCTGAGGGTCCTGGGCTGTCTCCATCAGGGCCTACAAGGAAATGGTGGTGGTGGTGACGGTGGTGATGGTTTGATTTTCTTGGCAACCATGCTTCCTGTCTCTCCCTTGTGGCGGTCCTTGCTGCTTCAGCTAGGCTGGATTGAAAGGTCTGGGGACAGTAGTTGATGGGTATGGCTTCCTCACCTGATGGCTAAGAGAGATGGGATGAAAGCAAGACCACTGCTCTAGGTGAGGAGGGAGAGAATTCCTGTGCCTAGCAATTCAAGCTGTCCCAAAAGGGGATGGAATGTTGCCTAGAAGGGTGGTAGGTTCCCCCTACTTGGAGGTCTTCAAACAAAGGCTGGACTTTCATATCCAGACTGGACTAATTGGTTACTGAATCATTCTTCTGGAAGTTGTGATTCATCATGTCATTGATTATAATATAGACTGTACTTTGTGGGGCTTTTTATCTCACTCTACACATCAGTTCACAGAAGTCCTTCTAGGTATCTACCTCATTTGCCATCTCTTCTATCACAATAACATTCCATTATTCCAATAACTCATAATTTGTTAAGTCATTCAGGAATCTACTTTGCTTCCAGTTCTTTGTTACAACAGCAAGAAGCATCACTACCTCTGTGTTTGTGAATCTGCAGGTCTGAATTGAACAGAATCAACTTCCTAGTGATTCAAACAACCAAACCCATGAGAGCTGATGAAATAGCAAGAGATCATGCCAAGAAAGTGTAGAAAGAAAAGGTCCAGAACAGAGCCCTGGGAACAACTACAATTAATGGTCAAGAAATGGGTAATGATACAGCAAAGGAAATAAGAGAAGGAATGGTTTGATAAAGAACCAAAGTAAAACAATGTCAAAAGAAGCCAAAAGGAGAAAAGCTAGAATGAGAGTGTGGTCACCAAAGTCAAAAGCTGCAGTAATCCTGAAAAGAGCAATTTCAGTCAAGTGACTAGGGGGTACCAAGAGCTGGACTGAAGTGAGAAAGAGGAAATGAAGGCAATGAGGATAGCTAAAGATTTCTATGAGTGGTTACCAAAGAAGAGCTATAGGAAGATACCTTGAAAGAATGGCAGGGTGGCTGGTTTTTTAAGACTGGGGGCGGGGAGGACACCTGGTCATATTTTTAGGCAGCAGAGTAGTCAACAGTGAAGGAAAAATGATCAAGTTCCCCAAGGAGATGGGAAGGAAATGTAGCATGGTTGGCCTTTTAGCAGGAACAAAAGCAAAAAAGAGGATAAAGGATGATATAGAGAAGTTCTGGGGAGCAGAGGGAGCTCACAGTGCATTCTCAGCAAAGTAGGAAGCGAGGTCCTCTGTTAAGATGGAGAGAGAAGGGATGACAATGTAAGTTGAGGGGAAATTAGGTGGTTTAGACTAGCCACTGCAGCAAGAAATGGAGATTCAAAGTTTCATGCAGAATTTACTTTTTGTATTCTGCATTTGGAAATGTTCTCTTTTCTGACTGTCAAGTTTATAATAAAAACTTTAAAAAAAAAGATTAGCCATTGCAGAGAAGATAATATGAGTCAAATGGGGAAGAATAAAAGGCTTTCTGTGTAATGAGACCCCAGAATTCATAGTAGGCTTGGTCAGTATTGTTGAACGATTTTCTTTAGCAGTGTGCGAGGAGTAGTAGAGAAAGCAAATGATGCGGATAACTCAAAGTTGAGTTTTGGGAAAGTAAAAGAACATGGGGTTAAAAGATACAAGGCATATTTCAATACATGATGGAGTCATAAAGAACGAATTCCTTCCAACAGTGCCAGGCACAACGTATATCCAGTATTCAGGTACCTTATACGTAAAAGGGGGCAGGGAGGACTAGATGATCTTTCAAGTTCTCTCCTCCGGATGTAAATGCTACAAACAGGGGACCTTCCCTTTAAAATTAAAAGTAACTCAGTGCACTATAAAACAATCTAAAAGAAAACGGTGAGCAGATGCTCTTGAAAATTTCAAATGATCTAAACATTTTAAAACTTTTAAAAACTCAGAGGCTACCTCCCCAGGCCACAGTAGATAAATGGCCAGCTGACAACTGCCAAAAGACTACCAACTGTTAATGACCATTGAAAAAATAATCACTCTCACTAAAAATCAAAGAAAAGCAAAAATTAAAAAGCTGCTAATATATCACCTCACATTCACACTAACAAACATGACTAAAACCAATGAAGCTATTTTCTCAATTTTTTAAGTTTGACACATTCACCACTTAGGGCTACACCTCAAAAACACCAAAGAAAAAGCAAAAGATGCTACATTTAAAAAAACATTTATAGAAGCTCTTTTTGTGGTGGCAAAAAACTAGAAACTAAGAGATGCCAATCAGTTGGGGAATGGCTTACCAAATTTTGGTGTATGAATATAATGGAATACTATTGTACTGTAAAAAATGAAGAAAAACAGTTAGTACAGTGGATAGAGTAATTGGGCCCAGAATCAGGAAGAACTGAGTTCAAACTCAGGCTCAGACACTCAGAAGTTCTGTGACTCTGGGCAAGTCATCCTGTCTGCCTCAGTTTCCTCAACTGTAAAATGGAGAGAATGACAGCACCTACCTCTCAGAGTTGCTGTGAGAATCACATAAGAAAATATTTGCAAAGTACTTAGCACAATGTCTGGCCCATATTAGATGCTTAATAAATGTTTACTTCCTTCCTTTCACAAAGAGACATGCAAAGACTTACATGAACTGGTGAAGAATGAAGTCAGAAAATAGTTTTTTAGAAAGACCAAAATGAGCACAGCCAGAACAATCTATGCTATAGCATCAATTTTTTTTTTTGTTGCTTTTTGGAGGGGGAAGGCACAGCAATTGGGGTTAAGTGACTTGCCGGAGTCACACAGCTAGTAATTGTTAAGTGTCTGAGGCCAATTTGAACTCAGGTCCTCCTGACTCCAGGGCCGGTGCTCTATTCACTGCACCACCTAGCCACCCCTAGCATCAATATTTTTTTAAATAAACATTCTGAAGAATTAAAACTGATAAAGACTGAAATGAGCAGCACCAAGAAAACACCTGATAAAATAAGAACAATAATACAAAAAGAGCTACGAAAGCCTAAGAATTCTGACCGACATAACGACCATCTATGAGTTCCCCATGTAGCAGAGCAGACTTCCATGCCCCCCTCTCCTAGGAGGCAGCTATGCAGAAGGACTATAATCTTGTTGGGCGGATGCTTTCACTGGCTCTAAGAATATCTAAAAGAGTTTCCGGCAGTCAATTAGCAAACGATTCCCTGCTTTGTAACTGAATAATGAGCCTTGGGCTGGGGTAGGGAGCGGTCAGGACTGAAGAAGGGTCCTGGCATTTCAATGACCTCAGAGTCTCCGCTCTAAGGTGTATAAGCCCTGTGATTTTCTTGTACTTTGGCTCTGCACGAAACAGACTATCGAATACATCCCCGTCTCCCTCTCTCTTCTCATTCAGCTGGTTGCTGAGCCACAAACTGCTGGTCGCAGCACAGATGATGGACAACAAAGCAGACCATCCCTCCTCCTGCCAGCGGGGGAAGGTCACATTCCAGGTACAAGGAGGGAATCTGTTTTGACTATGCATATCTGTAACAAAGATTTTGGTTTTCTTTTTTTTCCTACTTGGGGGTAGAACAAAAGAGGAAAAGTAAGATTTGTTCATTTAAAAAATAAAATTTAATTTAAAAAAAAAGAACTTAACTTAACAAAAAACAATGAAACTCATTGCTAAAAGGGTTGTGGGGGCAGGGAAGATACTCTTAACATTCATTCACTGCTTTAAGGATTGCAAACTTGTGAAATCTTTTTGGTGAACAACCTGGCAGCACAAAAATTACAAAAATAATTATAGCCTTCAACCCAATAATTCCATTGCTATGAACACAGCCTGAAATTATTAACAAAAACCATTCAAAAACATCTATCTGTTGAGAGATTTTTCATTTCAGAATTATATGTAATTGCCCCCAAAAAGCTGAAATAAACCTAAAGTCCACATATGGGAATGTTAAATAAAGTACTTTAATTTAATGGAATATTATAATACAATGAAAACCAATAAACTTGAATACAAAGAAATAAGGAAAATATAATGCAAAGTTAAAAAAAAAGCAGATGCAGAAGAACGGGATTAATACGATCTACAACCACTTAAGAGAAAAGAAGAAAAACAAATGTACAAAGAATTCTGATGGAGGCTTAGGCATAAGTGAAAAATTGTATTTTATGTGTTCAAATTAATTAATTAAAATGTATCTATTTACTGAGCATGTGCAGTTAGTTGCATTGCTGTTCACTATTAAGTTTTAGTAAAATTATGTAAATTTTTTTTAAAAAAGGAGACTGTTACCCAATCCATCAATAAGTATTTATTAAGTATTTACGTAGTAGACATTGTGCTAGCCACTAGGAACACAAAGAAAAAGCAGAAATAGTCCCCACCCTCAAAAACTTTACCTTCTAATGAGGCAAAACAATATATATAAATCAGAGCATGCAAGATAAATACAAAACAGATGGAAAGACCCTTAGAGGAGATGGAACAAGCAGCTAGGGTGAACAGGAAAGGTCTCCTAGCAAAGATGCTTGAGCAGAGTACAGACAGTCAAAAACAGAAACTGCTGGAGGCTGGGAAAGAAAGCAGAGAGTGCAGCACAGGTGTTGCACAGTCAGCACAAAGGCCAAGGGCCAGGGGATGGCGTGTCATGTTTGAGACTACAAGTAGGCCTACATCACTGAAGAGTAAAATGCAAGAATATTGGAAAGAAAGGAAGGGGGTACATGGAAAAGAGTTTTACATGCCAAACAAACAACCCTGCACTTTCAGGACTGAGTGAAGAATGGACTGAAGTTAAGCAGAAGGCAGAGTTTGGGGAAAGGGGGGCAAAGGGGGTGGGGCTCCAGGGCCCAGGGCCAGGAGTGGGGAACCTGTGGCCCTTTAGGTTGGTCCTCAATGCGGCCCTTTGACTGAATCCAAACTTCACAGAACAAATCCCCTTAATAAAAGGATTTGCTCTATAAGACTTGGACTTAGTCAAAAGGTCCCACCCGAGGACCTAAAAGACCACATGTGGCCTCAAGGCCATAAGTTCCCCACCACTGGCCTAGGAGAAAGGGTCCAACCTAGGCTAGAGTATGTGGAAAGGAGACATATTCAAAGAAGCTGTAGAGGAGATGGTGCTCGAGCTGAGTCAGGATTACAAGATTTGACAATTGACTGGATATTTGGGGTGCCATAAAAGAGAAGTTTAGAAGAGTGAAGGGTTTGGAGGGAAAAACAATGAGTTCTATTTTAGATATGCTGAATCTGAGATGCCTGTAGGATATTAATTTTGAAATATCCAACATTTAGTCGGTAATGTGTGACTAGAGCTCAAAAGGGAAACTAGAGACTGATAAACAGATCTGGAAAATATCTGCAGAGAAATGACAGTTTAACCTATGGAAGTCTATGAAATCACCAACTTAAAGAACATAAAGAGAAGAGAGCCCAGGACTAAGTTTTAGGGGATTACCCATGGTTGACTGGCATATAGGAAAAAAGACTGAGGAGAAATCAGTCAGGTAGGAGAACCAGGTGAGAACAATCCCATGAAAACCCTGAGAGTATCCTAGAGGAGAAAATGGTCCACAATGGCAGAGGATGCAGAGGTAAAGAAGAATAAGGATAAAGAAAATGTTATTAGATTTAGCAATCAAGAGATCACGGGTCACTTTGAAAAGACCGGTTTCAGTTGAGTCATGAGGTTGGAAGCCATACTGAAGAAAGTTTAGAAAAGAGTGAGAGAGGAGGAAGTGAAGGCATTAATTGTGGATAGCTTTGTCATGGAGTTTAGCTGAGAGAGGGAGAAAATCTGCAGTCTGATAGTTGCTGGGCATGGTAGGATCTAGTGAAGGATATGTAATGATGGAAGAGATTTGGGTGTACTTGTAGGCAGCATGGAAGGAGCCAGGAGGTAGGCAGAGAATAAAAACTGAAGAGTGGGTCGAAAATAGGTTCAATCTGCTGAAGAAGAAAGGAAGAGATCAAGGGAATATGTAGAACAGAGGTATCAAACATGAGGCCTGAACCAGACAAAAATGTAATTGGGAAATATCTAACAAAGTAAATAAAAACACAATAAAACATAGATGATGTTATTATGTGTTTATCTGAGTCAATATGGCTGAGCAGTCGCTGTTTCTATTTGAGTTTGACATGGCACAGAGAGAAACTACCTTTAGCAAGCAGAAGGGAAATCTGATCATCTAAAAGAGGAGAAGGCAGGGGAGGGGGGGGGGTGTTTCAAGCAATATGAGATGAAGACAGGGCTCTCAGGAAATGAACCGAAGTTTTTTGAAGTACAAGGCAAGGTCCTCAAGAGTGAGGATGTGGGAAGTACAAGGAGTGAGTGGTATGAGAGGCTTGAGAAGAAAAATGTAGACTAACTGGGGTGCTAAGTGCGACAGAGAAGCAACTAAGAGGGAAAGAGGAGGAAAGTTGCTTTGCTCTAGTGAGGGCCCCAGCTGAGATCACAGTTTCAGGATGTCCTACAGTTCTGTTCTATAGCACATAAGGAAGAACTGAAATGGTATCTAATGGTGGGAATCATCCAGAATGTCAGGAAGGTTAACAACAGAAAAAAATGAGGTAGCAAAAAACTCATTTTTCAAGGTCCAACAGACAGCAGCTCATTCTCTGCCTTTCCTTATTCCACCCAATTAGTTGTGAACTCTCCTCGTTTGTGCTCCCTCAACAGCACTTTGTCTCTCTCCTACAGCATTTGTTATATACTGCCTTGTACTCCAATGATTTGAGAATTCATCCTCTGCAGATTCTGTCAGATGGGATTTAAGTAGTCTGGGCCTGTAGATTCAAACTCAAAGACCCTTAGGTGCTTCTTTACTATCTTCTCTCCCATCTTAGGTTTCAATTTTCCCTATCCCATTTGCTTCTTGATGAACAGAAGTAAAATAGGAGCAGGATAATTATACTTTCTCTAGGTCATCTGTTAATATGACACTATTTTCCACAAGCAGTAATTCTAACCCTTGCTTATTCATCTTCATGACTGAACATTCAAATTCACAATTCACCAATCATTAGTAGTAAAGCTCAGGTCAATGCAATGACCAACTACAATTTCCAATGAACCTATGATATAGCACTTAGAGTTTACAAACTGCTTTCTTTACAACCACTCTGTGAGGTAAGTCAAACAAATATTAGAAACCCTATTTTACAGAAGATAAAACTCAGGCTCAGAAATGTAAATCAGGCCTGCCCTAAATCAGTGCTGGAAACAAGATTTAATGCTAGGCTTGTTCTTGTTCAGTATTTATTAAGCATCTACTCTGTTGCAAATATATGATTATATACTGGGAGGCACAAAGATACATAGAATAGCACCTACCTTCAATGTTCTTACAATCTACTAAAAGGAAACAGGATCTATTCAGAAATAACATAAAATAATCTGTTAAGAGTTGGAAGTAACTGAAGAGATCACCTGATCCAACCTTCTCACTGTACCAATGGAGAGTCTGAGCTCTAGGGAGGCTAAGTTTGTTGCAGTAGTTATCCTCACTATGCACAAGCTATGTGACCACTGACAATTCGCTTAACCTCACCAACCCTTAGTTTCCAAATCTGTAAAATGGAAATATTGTACTACATATCTCACAGGTTTGTTGTGATAGAAATGCTTTGTAAATCTTAAAAGTATCTAAATTATAGTTATTGTTGCTAATCGTTATTACAAGCACCATGATAGAGGGTAGAGGGTCAAGAAGTCTTGGGTTCACATTCTGCCTCCAGAGCATTATCTGTGTGACTGTTGCTAAACAAATCACTTAACTTTCTCTGAAACTATACAATATGGGTGAGTTGCCAAGCTATATCAGTGAAGGAAATGCCCTGACTGCAAATCCTTTACACCAATAAAATCTCAGGTTCAAACCAAAAACAAAATTATCATCATCATTATCATGATTCCCTGAGAAACTAGTTTCCTCTAGGAGCTCTATCTATTGGTTTATGCTGGGACAACAGGTAAGTCAGTCTATTTGGGAACCTTAACAACAGAAAAAAACAGCCCATGGCGAACCTAGTGATTTCTGACTAGCTATCTGACTGTGTACTGAAGCTAAGGAAGAACTATACATTCTACTGGGACAGAACAGAAGCTTTCTAGACTCTCAAAGTGTAATACAGAATCAAAGAAATTTTTTTATTAGCTTGAAGGAAGCTTTGATATCATCACCAGTCAAACATTTACTATATACCTACTATGTGCAAGGCACTTTGGGAGGGTTGGAAGTGCAAAGTATAATAAATAACAATTGAACCCAACAAGCATTTGTTAAGTACCTTGCCCATGAGCCTATACTCCTATGGGAGTCTATAACTTTCTCTTATGATAAGAAGGACATGTGCACATAGAAAGGTAATGCTATATAATTCTGTTTCTGAGGAGTGCCAAATGTACAGATACTAAGTGCTCTAAGAGTTTAGAGGTACCATAAGAAATGACAAATATGAAGAATACAGAGAAGTATGGGAAAACTTATATGAACAGATGCAGAGTGAAGGAACCAGGAAAACAATACACAATGGCTACATTAATGTAAATGGAAGGAACAACAACAAAAAAACCCCAACCCCTGAATATTGTAATTATATTGACCAAGGATGGTCGTAGAGTAAAGAAAATAATATTTCTCCTCTTCACTGACAGGAAGAAGGGGGAAAGAGAGTGGGGAGACCATGAACATGGAATACTATACATAACGTCAAGACGTGGTAAATGTTGGTTAGATCTTTTAGACATCTGTTTTTTTTCTTTTAAAATCTCTGTTAAAAGAAGCCCAAAGAACAGTACCGTAAAATGAATATAATGGAAAAATAAAAGATTAAAAAGTAAAATGTTTTTAAATCTTAAGGGTTCAGAGAAAGAAGCCACAGCAAGTTAGGATAGACAGGGAAGGCTTCATGTTTCATGGAGAAGGTGAAACATGAATTGGGCTTTAAGGGATGTCAATAAGTGAAAAGGAAGGGGAAAGGCTTTTCAGGCACAGGGAAATGTGTGACCAAACTAAAGCCCAAAGAGATGAACCGGCATTTGATCAATGTCTCCTAAGAGATCAGTGGCAGGGCCTAGACAGGGCAAAGTCAGTATTCACAAAATAAGCTCTAAAATGGTTAACCATAAATGTTCCTCATTCAAATTGCTTTTTCCATTTCTATAACTTCAACATACTCACTTAATAACAATGAACATCTGTTAAAGAATTCAATTTTTAAAGTTATTGCATTTTCTAAGTCAAAATGTAGCAACATAGTAGCACTACTTTTATGGGGGAAATTACACAGACATGGACAGACAGATAAACAGGCACAGACACACACACACACACACACACACATACACACACACACACACACATCTGATCTGATGTGGAGAAGAAAATTCCTGACACCTATGGATCCTTTGCTTCACATCTCTCTTAAAACAGTGTTGGACAAGCGATTAGGCTACTGAAATGCAAACCCAACTGTTAGTCCCAACTCTGATCCTGACTGAATGGCTGATCCTGTTTCCTCTTTCCTGATCCAGCATCTACCCCAACCCCTGACACTACCCCTCCTGAGGAAAAAAAAATATGCTGAAATGCTAAACAAGGAGCATTAAGTGGAAAGAGGAAAGAAAAAATGGAACCTGGTTACAGAAAACCATAATCTCCAGATCAAGGACTTCAGCCATTGTTCTATTAGCACTGGGAAGTCATTGAAAGTTTCTGGGCAGTGGAATGACATGATTAGAGCAGTATAGATCAGTCTAACAACAACAGATAGGCTGAATTAGAGAAGGACACTACCAGGCATGTGGTCATGAAGGCCTAAAGGATCAGCCTGCTAAGTTTAAAGTGCTTGTGGCACAGCAACAGAAAATGGCACCAAAAGTAACCTCAGTTCTTTTTCCTAATTAGTACAAGACTGATAAACCAGAGAGTGTGGCATATTATCTTAAGCTCAGCAAGGAATTTGACAACCTTATTCATGATGTTCTGGGAAACAAGACATGGACTAAATGATGATAGAGTCAGGTAGCAATGACAAGATTTGGGAGCTGAGGAGTGAGAAATCAAGTATCACTGCTCATTAGATTGTGAGCCTGGGTGACTAGAAGTATAGTAGTACCTTTAATAATAACAGGTCAAGTTAGGAACAGGTGAGGGATTTCAGGAAAAAATAATTAATTCTGTTTTGGACATGCCATTATCCCTACCCTATCCCTATACCCCCAAATTTCTAGACAAGCCCAAGACACAAACCAGGCAGATTGTCTTCAGAAATAACTCTAGTCAAGTAAGAGATTCCCTTGGAAAGATTCTAAATCACTCTGAACATACAAATGCACACAACAGATATCCAAACTTCAGGTCAATCACATATCTACAATAGTCAGTACAATAAAGGAAAAGGGTTTGAGAGCTTAGATGGATGACAGATTCTTTTATATCAATAGATTCTATTGATGGCTTTGCTCAAGTCCCTTTCTAGGCTTTCAACAATGGTCCTGGGCCAAGATCACATACCCACTCACCTGAGAGTATCATGGATTGCTACTTCAGTGTTCTCTTATGTGGTTCGAGTTAAAAGAATAGGGTATAGGATGGTATACATTTTGAAAGGCTATTAAAAACAAAGACATAAGCCATGTTCCGAAATGAAAGAAAAGATTTTATAAGAAAAACAGAAACTAAAACAACATTGCCCCAGTGATAAGATATTTTTGAAGGTGTCTATAACACACATGAAACTAATTAAGAAACAAAGGGACACATGCTCTGTTGCCCCCTCCCCCAACTGATGAGTACAGTTTAATGCTTAAATCTTCCCTAGACTGCTGGCACTGGTCTTCAGACAACCCTATATGGAAACAATGTGATCTCATGAACATTACTCACATTAGCTCAAAATTTCTTCTTATGGCTTCTGGGATTTTGGGTTTTGTAACACGCACAGCCTATTAAGAAAAAAAGCCAAAGTATATTTTAAATATATATCTAAATATATCTCTAAATCAACAGCTTTGCAACCCTGAAGTGTTTATGAATATATCACAATTAATTCTGACACCCAGAAACAGCAAAGAGGAGAGTCTATCTGAAAATTCTATACAGGCACATCCTACCAAACATTATTTGTTAACTGGTTTATTAGCAAAAACAGAATTTTGCCAGGAGCACTTAATTTCATAGGAACAATGATCACGCACAGTAAGTGACGTGGCAATAAGATGCAGATCCAAAGAAGTAAACAACCAACAAACATGCAGGATATACTCTGTATTCCATGATGCTACTCAAAGAATAAAGTTTTGTCCTCTCATATCCTAATGACAAGCAGCTTGGAGGAAGCATTACTTCACTTGGCCTGAAAAACAAAGTTTCCCACTTTCTCCACAAAATAGTACTGATCTCCAATTAGATACCTTTGATTTTCTCTCCACCTTACAAAGATTCAAAATACAACAAATCAAAGATTGGGTAGGCTTTTGTAGACCTTGTAGACCTCCAGCACTGATATCTGCTCTTACTGAAATAACCAAAGGACCCCTGTGACTTTTACCATTTGACCCACCAATGCACCCCTGGGACTTTGGGGCTTCTTCATTCACCTTGCAACTAAATTTCTATTATAGTTATCTCCTCCAATTAGACTGGGAGCTACTTGTCAGCAGGGAGTGCCTAGCTTTTTCTATTTGTATTCCCAATGCTTAGCAAGTGTTTGTTTGGCACATAGTAGGCACTTAATGCCTTCTCATTTATCACTTATTAATTTATTGTCTACCTTATAACAGCTAAGAACATTACCTTCTCTAGGTTATATAGCTTTACACAGGGCACAAAACTTTTGGACATTCTACACATTTCTTCTGACCAGCATGTATTAACAAAGACTAGCATATACCTAGAAAGTGTCGCTTTTAGGGCTCTAGTTTAACCAAGTACTTAAAAGCAGAAAAGTCAAAACCTTTTCACTGCTAAGCCATTAAAAAATGAAGACATTTTAGATTTTCCTAAAGAAACAGACAAAAACTTTAGTCCGAAGGGCAAAATAGTAGTTTCTAAATGACGGCCCTGCTTTAACCACTACATGAAACAATTAAATCTTTAGAAGCTGATCAAATTCTAGTGCTCTTAAACAAACTACAAAATATTCTACTACTCTGTCTTCGCATTAGGTCCTGGTTGTCATATTTACTCTGATAGATTCACAATTTCAAACTGAGTTCTCCTTCTACTACTACACATTGCAACCTTACTACGACTCTTCTATTTTTTAACTGAACCTGCACTTCCACTGGTATTAGCAGCTCCCAGTGAGGAAACTTCCTGTGCCAATAAAGATCTACAACTGTTCTGTAACATGCAAGCTCAGAGAGTTGCCTCAAACACTGACAGATTAAATATCTTGTCCATAGTCTCATGAAATGTGCTGTTGGAAGACTGGAACTCAGCTCTTCCTGGCATGGAAGCAAGCTGTCCAACCACTAAAATCCCACCTCCTGCAGAGGGCCTTCCCAATCCCCCTTAATGCTAGCGCCTTCCTTATGATGATTATTTCCAATTCATCCCATTCATTCCAAGATATCTGGTTTGCTCATAGTTGCTTGGATGTTGCTTCCCCCATGAAACTGGGGGATCCTTGAGAGCAGGGACTGTCTCTTGTTTTAGGGCCTCTTTTTGGCCTTTGTCTCCCCAGTTTTTAGTGGAGCGCCTTCAGAAGAAGGCACTTATTAAATGCTAATGGCTTGTTGAATGACACTACACGCTGCCTCTTTCAGGTCTTCTTATCCCTAAGAAATTTTTGGCCAAGTCATTCCAGAAATAGTCCATGAAGGATCTCCCCAAGATACTGAAGGACTTTTTCTGGTCTTTTTCCTTGTCAATGCTAAACTTTCTACTTGTACTATTGACCCTTTTTACTAATCTTCAATCTCTCCTTATCTAGTGACTCCTTCCCCCTGGTCTAAAAACAGGCCCAGGCCTCCTTCTTCCCCTTTAAAAACAAAAACCCTTTGCTTGACCCTAAAGAAACCCACAAAACCCAGGAGCTAACATCTCCTCTTCCTCCCTTTCACTGCCAAACTCCTAGAGAAAGCTGCTTACTCTCACTACCCCTACTTTCTCTCTTCTCATTTTCTTCTCAAGTGAAAGTTAGCCAAGATCTCTTAATTGTCAAATACAGTATTTTTTCAGTCTTGCTCCTTGACCTCTCTTTAGCACTGTTAACCAGCCTCTCCCGTTAGATATGATCTCCTCTGGATTTTCAGGATACTGTTCTTTCTTGATTCTCATACCTTCATCTCAGTCTCCTTTGCTGGATTTTCAGTCCTGTCTAGCCCCCTCACTGTGAGATTAGAGCCCTTTTATCTATACTCTCTTTTGGTGATCTAAACTCCTATAGATTTAATTATCTCTATGCTGACAATTCCCAGGATCTATACAACCAAACCTTACTCTCCTACAAGAACTTCAGTCCAACACCACCAATCACCTATTGGAAATTTCAAAGCGGATATATTGTACGGATACATCCTTAACAACTTACTATCTTTTCCCCAAAAAGCCACCCCTAATACCTAATTTACCTATCTTTTTCAAGAGTACCACTCCTTCCTTTTCACCCAGGTTCACAACCTCAGAGTTACCTTGACTTTTAACCATCTTCCACACCAATAATCACTGAACGGGTATTGTCTCAGTCAAACTAAGACCTGTTAAAGACAGCTTGAAAAGGCCATGGTCCCCCACTGCATTCAGGCCATCTCTAGTTGTCCTGATCTGGCCACTATACCCAAATGGCTCTGGAAGAGAAAGTGAGGCTGATGACTTTACACAGACCTCCTTCAGTGAAATCCAATTCACTTGCGTGTCATGGCATCACCTCCCTGAGCTGATGAGAATGAAGGACAAACAACAATTCAACTAGCCACTAAGTCTTATCAATTCTACCTCCATATCATTCACTGATCCACCCCCTTTCTATCTACTAATACAGCCATCGCTCTGGTCCAGACATCATCACCTCTCAAAGAACTACTGTAGTAGTCCAACTGGACTCCCTGAATCAAGCCTCTCCCTTTCCAAGTCATCTTTCACACAACTGTCAGTGTCATATTCAAAAAGCCTATTATATCTGATCATGTTATATTCCTGCACAGTAAACTCCTTTGGCTCCATATTGCCTCTAGGATCAAATGCAATCTTCTCTGATTTACAAGTAAATCCCTACACATCACTACACTTTCATGCACTCTATGGTCTGACCATGTCTGGTTACTTGTCCCTCATACAATATTTCAAATTTCCCACCTCTGTATCCTGACCCAGGTATCCCTCCATGCCTGGAATGTACCTTCCTCTACTCTACATATCACCTACACCTCCTTCGGAGCTCAGGGCCTCTCTCTGCACGAGACCTTTCTTCTTCCTCTCTGCTGTTTGTGCCCACCTCCAAGTATATTTATGAAATATAACTTTAAGACAATGTGGCACAACAGAACCCTAGATCTGGAAGCAGAAGAAGTGAGTTTTGACCCCGCCTCCAACAATGGTTAAGTAAATAAAGATGGGCATATGGCCCTTAGCCTTTCTAAACTTCAGCATCCTCACCAGTAGTAATGCCTCTGGTTGGGGCACTTTCATTAAGAAAGCTGCCTGGATGGAGAGAAGTCACCCAGCTCCCACAAACCCATGCCAGAAAAATCCAGGAGTTCACGCCAGACAGAATAATGATCAAGAAGTCTAATGAGAAACCACAGTGACTTTTCCCCCACACAACTGCCCGAAAGAGAGAGAGAGCCAAAAGCGCGAGGGTGACGGAGGCGGGGGCCACCAGCAAAGGCGCCACCTCTTGGCACGCCAAGAGGTGTCCTCGGACACCTGCGGTCTGTGTCCGGATGAAACAAAAGCGGAGGGCTCCCCAGAAAAGCCCCTGGGAGGCTGCAAAGCACTATGGTAGGGACTAGAAAGTGCTGGAGAACAACACAGTGGGCGGCAACCAGTGTGACACTACAGGGCCCAGCCAACAAACGCTGATTAAGCACCTATCGCATCCCAGGCACCGGGCTAAGTGCAGGGGATACACAAAAAGCAAAAGACAGCCCTGATCTCGAAGAGCTCACAATTCAATGGGGAGAAGAGTTCAAGTCTAGGGGACAGAAGGTTCCTAAGAATATGTCCCCAAATGTCAAAGAGCGTCCAGCAGACCCAGCACTCCACCCCAAGGTGCCTCAGTGGGTGGAGTCTGCCCCTGACACAAAGCCCCATTTCATCAGCTAAAGCTAGAGAGACCGTCAAAGATAACCAAAGAAACACCAACCAACATCAAAAATCACTGTAAATCTAAAGATAACACAAAAATGAAAGAGCAACTATCACTGCAAGAAATGCAGACACTCAAAGAAAAAAATGGATTTTCCACAACTAAATGAATGCCACGGGAAGTATTTCAAATATCAGTGATTTTAGAGGATTGAAATAAGAACACGAAACACCTCCAGTGCACAGCCTTGGGTTACTCAGAAACTCTGGTTTTGATATCACTGTTACAAGGCCCCCTTCCTCTCATTTTCACCAAAATCTCTCCTCCCCAATTCAAAACTCAGAAAAAAACTTCCTAATAAACAAGCAAAGTTAAGCAAAACGAATGCACACAGGGCCCTTGTCCAAAAATGTATGTCTCAGGGAGGCTAGGCGGCACGGTGAATAGGGCACCAGCCCTGGAGTCAGGAGGACCTGAGTTCAAATCCGGCCTCAGACACTTAACACAAAACTAGCCGTGTGACCTTGGGCAAGTCACTTAACCCCAATTGCCCTCCAAGAAGCAAAAAAAACAAAAAAAAAATGTCTGTCTCCTTCTGAATCTTGAGATCCTCATCTGTCAGGTGTGGGGGGCATGCTTCATCATCAGCTCTCCAGAGTCCCCACCCGTCACTGCACTGAGCAGAGTTCTGAAGTCTTTCACAGTTGTCTTTCTTTACAATGTTGCTGTTCTTGAATACAATGTTCTCCTTCTGCTCACTTTATTCAGGGTCAGTTCATATTGACCTGGATTCTCTGAAATCATCTCTTTCGTTAATTCTTATGGTGTAGCAATATTCCATTACATTTATAGACCACAATTTATTGGGCTCTTCTTGGCTTCCAGATCTCCCTCCCTTCCTCTTCTCTCTATCCCTCCTTCCACTTGATTAGGGCACTTGTTCTGCTTTCAACAATTCCCTTCCCAATATTAGTCTCCTCTCCACCACTCCCCACCTCTTACTGCCCACTGAATTGGCTGTATCTTTACTCAAAACTGTGTCTCCAATCCTCCTTGTTCTCTTCAGAGAAGAGTGCGGTTCACCTGGTGTTCACTTCTCTCACCCTTCTTCCATGTCTGTATCCTCATCTTTTCTTGCTCACCCCATGTTATGAGAATTAGCGTACTCCCTCCTCCCCCAAGCCCAGCTTTCTACACTCATGAATTCCTATTTTCCCCTCCCCTTCCCTTTCTCAGAACAAACCCAGTTTTCCCCAGGACCTCTGCTGCCCTCATTTAACTCTCCCTACACCCTTAGAAGGACATGAAGGTTCTAAAAAGCCACTAGTTTCTTCCCTCTCATTAGAATTTGCTCACTGTACAGCTCCAATCACTTGAATATATTTTTAATAATAATAGCCTGTATTTCTATAGAGCTCTAAGGTTTGTAAAGTGCTTTACAAATATTATCTCATTTGATCCTCACAACCACCCTGGGAGAGAGGCGCTCTAATTATTACCCCATCTTACAGATGAGGAAACTGAGGTAGAGGTTAGGTGCCCCAGGCTTCACACAGCTAATGAGTCTCTGAGGCCGCATGTGAACAGATCCCAGGTCCAACACAGTCTGTAGTGAGCTAAAGCTTTAGTCTCTTGTCTTAAGATGTTAACTGCTGCTAAAGTTCCCATTGAGACTTCTCTGGGTCCTGTTTTTTGAGATTTGTTTTTGTTTTTAAAAACTAATTGTCCACCAGAAGTCACCCAAGACAACAAAGGTACCAGGAGGAAAAGTTGCACCATGAAACAATGTGGGGACCCTGTGGCCTGGAGGCCACACACGGCCCTCTAGGTCCTTGAGTGCGGCCCGCTAACCAAATTTAAAGTTCAAAGAATAAATCCCCTCAATAAAAGGATTTATTCTATAAAACTCAGACTCGGTCAAAAGGTCGCACCTGAAGACCTAGAAGGTCACATATGGCCTCGAGGCAGCAGGTTCCTCAGCTCTGGTTTAGAGCATGGGTTCTTACCTGGTGGGGAAAGGGGATGCCAGGGATTTTTGTTGTTGTTGTTTTAATATTTTGTTAACTGTATTTCAATATAACTAGTTTCCTTTGTCATTCTGTATATTTTATTTTATGCATTTAAAAATATTATTCTGAATTCAGCCTCAGACACTTGGCACTTACCAGCTGTGTGACCTTGGGCAAGTCACTTAATCCCAATTGCCCTGCCTTCCCCCCTCCAAAGAAAAAAATATTATTCTGATAACCTGATAGGACTCTATGGGTTTCACCAGACTGTCAAAGGAGTCCTGGAAACAAAAAAAGTTAGGAACCCCTGGTTTTACAGGGTTGACAAAAGACCATAAGAGTACACTGTACTTCTTGGAGACAAGTCATTGGAAAACCCCCTGTCATGGAGTTCTTATGTCATGTCCCCCCCCCCAATCTCCCCCCACTTCTGAATTTTTCTATTACTATCAAGGGTACACAACCTTCTAGTCACCAAGGGCTAAACATCAGTGTCACCCTTGATTTTTCACACTTATCATCACCAAATCTTGTCATTTCTACCTTCCCAATATCTCTCAGAGGTCCCCTTCTTTCCACTCATACAGCCACAGCTTTAATGAAAGCCCTTGTGATCTCTCGACTAGGCTACTGAATAATCTTCTATTGGGTCTTCCTGCTTCCTCTTTCCCCCCAGGTCAATTACATCCTCCACTCAGCTGTCATGGTGACTTTTCTAAAGCATATAGATCTGTCATGTCACCTGCTCGCCCCAGTTTAGACCCTTATCTTGGGCTATTCCAATAACCTAACAGGCATCTATCTCTTGCCTTTAATCTCACTTTGTATCTAATATTCATTCTACACACCCCATGCCAAACTACTTTCCCAATAATACCACCATGACTGGCACTTCTCTACTCAAAAACCTTCCATATAAAAGCCTGGCATTCCAGGATCAGGTAGACAAGGAACTAGAGTCAAACAAGTGGAGACAGTGATATCGATCTATACACAACTAAAGTTAGACTGTTAAAGTCAAGTTAATTTGTTCTATTTGGCCTCAAGTAGACAGATTTTGGCTCAATCTTAACAAAAAATTTCCCCAATAATGACAGCTATCCAAAATGGTGTGACTTTTCCAAGTTGGCTCCAGTCTACTCTTCTAAATTATCTTTCACTACTTCCTGACACAAACCCACTCACGGTGGACCACCAAGCCTGACACTAGATTCAAGGATACAAAGGTGCAAGAGGCGCCTTAGCAAACATCACAAGCCAACCCTTCACTTTACGGTGGAAGAAGCTCAAATCCAGAGAGGTGAAGTCAATCCTTCATAATGACAAGGTTGTAAGTAAACAGCCTGGTAGGGAATTCAAACCCAGCTCTTTTGACAAAAATTCCATAGTCTCTCCACAAGACAGACTTTTCAGCCTTCATGGTTTTGCATATACTGACCTCCCCAGAATGTTCCTGAGCTCAGTATTTTTGGTCCATTGACAAGACTCATCTCAAACCCCACCTCCACAAAGCCCCCTCAACTGCACCAGGCTAAACATCTCCCCCACTCTTGAGCATTCACAACAATAGACTGTGTGAGGCCCTTGGCAATTCAGACCCTTGTCAAATCATCTGTTGTTGCTGGAACCTATTATGGAACTTTTTATTGTAACTTATCTTCAGACCTTTACGTCTTGTCTTTCAAACTAGAATATAAGTTTCCTAAAAGCAGAGATCATAGGTCATACTAGGTCACACTTCCTTTGTAACCCATATGAATGCACCCTATAATACTTTGGCTTACTTACATAGAGGACATCTGATGAATACTTCACCTGTTAATAACTGCCTAAGACAATGGCCTTGAATAACAACAAAACAATTTTTTACTTACTTATACTTTTTAGATTAATTCCACCATACAAACATCTGTAACATCATATTGGCTACTTCTCCCTCCACCCTACCCCTTTTCCCACTGTTTCTGTTGATTTGCCCCAACATGAGTATCCATTTCTTCCTTTTACACAGTCACAGTCTCTGTGTGCGTGTGTATGTGTGTGTGCACGCACGTGCGGGCACCTCTGCATATGTGCATTTGACTGGTTCCACTTCTTTCACAGACTTCACACAAGTCTTTCAATATTTCTTGAGATTACTCATATTGATCATCTGCAACTGCATCACATCAGTATGTTTCAATGGCCATGTCCTAGTTGTTAGACATTTAGTTTGTAGTATTATAAATATCTTTAAATAGGGAGGTCCTTTTTTCCTTTCCAATAAATAAATAGGGTATATGGTCCCAATGAATGACTACTACATCAAGGAGTATAATTATTTTTATAAGAGACAGATCCCAGACAGAACTGAAATTAATGAAACCATCTTGGAAAGCAATATGAGGGCAGACATGACTTCTTTAATAACATTCAGTTTGCTTACTTTTTCCTCTTAAAAGCACTCAAAGGTAATAGATGGCAGTTAAAGTAAGCAACAATAATTTTTAAATGTGCTCAGTCATAAAGTCATCAAGATCTTTATTAGGGATGACCTAACATTTCATTATCACTCTTGAGTAAAATTTGTTGAATGAATGAGACCTGAATTCAGAGTCTCAAACTCCTCAAAACCTTCCAGGAGATTGGGCCTACCTGTATAGTGAGACCAGGCGCCATGACGTTCAGATCTTTCTGTAGGGCCTGCTTCAAGTTTTCATCTATCTGATCTGTTTTTGGAGGCAAGAAAACAGCAGATGTTAAAACAAATAACTTTTTCTATTCTACTAAAATTTAAACAAAAAATATCATGATCAAGCCTGGTCTTTAAAGAGTTTGATCCTTTTGTGAAGCTCAAAATTATTCTTAAAGAAGTAATCTTATGGAGCAAAGGAGCACTAGGTTTAGTGGACTTGGCTTTGAATCCTGGCTCAGATGACTAACTTAATGACTGGGTAATGGTAGGTGAGCTACTTAACCTCTCTAGAGTTTAGCACCTTCATTTGCAAAATGAGAGGCTGGGACTAGATGGTTCTAGACCAAAATCTATGATTCTATGTTTGTAATATAGCTTTCTGTGGCAGGAAAAGTGTCAGGGATTATTATATCAAGGAAGTAAGATGTTAAACCAATTGCTCCAAATTACTTAATCGGTGGAAAATTTAAGTCTTTCATCTATGAAGTCATAAATTTCACTAATCCATACACTAATATAAAAAATATGCATCAAGTAGAACTTGACATCATTCTAATAACCATATGTCTCTTTTCCACAAGACATAATAATATATCATTTTTCTACCACCATTGTCAGCCTTATTTTGATTTTGGATACAGGTCCACAGGAAAGTCTTTAAAGTCTTTAAAAAAGTCTTTCTCTCCAATACATCTACTCTCCACAGATTCACCCCATGTTTTCTCTATTACCGGATTAGTGTGTTCACCAATCTTAGGTCAACAAGTGACATTACAGTCCTGGACAGACCAAATTGCCCCATCCCTGTAATGTCAAGTTAAATCAGCTCTATTCCATGAGGCCCTAGTCATTAGATTTGAATCAAGTGAAAATTCACAATTTTCAGTGTTATACTTGGTAAACATCCTACCCAACTGTTGCCTACATGGCAATCCCCAAAATCTGGCACATCCTTCACTAATGAAAGATTTAACTATCAACTTCCTCCTATCCCAAAATGATTTTGAGTCTTCAGGGAAAAGAAAAGTAATTTCTCACTTTAAGGACCTAGTTTATCCAAAGAAAACATTCTACTCAAACTTGAAGAACACTAATCTATGAAAACCAGACATTGTAGATTAAATACCCCTACTGACTCCCACATATCTGTTTCACTAAGAAGACAGGTCAAGGTGTAAAGAATCTACAGGCAGATAAAATTTACCCAATCTCTACTTAATTATATAACCATGAGTTTAAGAAAATAATATCTGTCCTTAAAATGACTTTCTCCAAAAGCATTTAAAATCTAAATTTATAATAAAAAATTTTAACCTCAAATCATGTTAACCATTTAAAGTAGTTTAACAGTATTACTTTCAAAGACATAGTTATTTTTATAAGTTTAAAAACATTGCTCTCAATAAAACACATTTCATAAGTTTTTACTTTAAAAGCCTCTATATAAAGCCAACATAATTTAGTATCAGTAGACTAGGTGTCAACCTGCACAGTCAAAACGGGGGATGGAGGGAGCACTCACCAAACAATTCAATGTAAACCTCCTGAAGAGTGTGAGCACTGCAAAACTGGTTCAATTCGTGATGTATTTTATTGAAGATCAAAGTCTTATCATAATCTGCAGTGTAGTTCCTCACAATATCAAATACTGAAAAAGAAGTGCGCAAGATAACCTTCCAAAACAATACCCAGTGCCAAAGAGTAGAAAGGGGCCTCAGCAATCAAAAATGTAGCTTCTACCTAAGCCAGAGTTTTCCAGCTACGAGGTATACCCCCAAAACTTTGTGTAGCACAAAGCAATGGTCAAAAAAGGAGGCCATTTTCAAGCAGAATAGACACAAATACTCCTTGATTTTGTTTTTTCAAAGAAAACAAAATCAAGAAAAACAAGAAAAATGGAGAATTTGATGCAAAAAGGCAAACGGAAGCTTATGTAAGGCTTGTGTCCCAGAAATATAAGATGTGTTCCACTATCACCCCATCCTGGAGCAAAGATGGCCAGAACCCATATTGCCCTCTGCAGACATCAGATCTGGAGGCTTCCTGGTAAGCAGGGCAGGGGACTATCACTGTTCTTCACGTCACTCAGCCTGAACAGGGTAGCTTTCTTGAGGCTCCCTCTCTGGGATCAAGGCTCATTCTCCAATGACGAAAGAGGTTCCCACGGGACCAGGCACACAGAGGTGATGGAGGGCTGAAGCCCTTTTCAAGTCTGCCACTCAGATGTGGGGTGACAAATGCATGTCTTTCTCCACAGTCCCAGGTATAGAGTATATTGTGATATGGAGGTTTAAAGACTGAGGGCCCTGCCCATCATAGTTTCTCCTTTGCCTTTGGGAGGCAGCTTGGCATAGTGGGAAAAGTACTGTATTTGGATTTAAAGGACTTGAGTTTAAATTCTGGCTCTGTCATTTCTTATCTCTATCTGTGTGACCCCGAGCAAGTCACTTAAGCTCTCTGGGCCTCAGTTCCCTCAACTGTAAAATACAGGGGTTAAAGTAGATGACCTTGATGATCAATTCCATCTCTAAATCCATCTATAATTCTAGAACCCTGAGTGCTATAGTTATAATTTATTATTTTATATATACTTTAAATTTTATTATAAAAATCATAACAAATTCTTTATTATATTTGAATAACATCCCAGCTAAACTAACTCTCTGCATCAATTGCAAATGATGTGGGATGGAAGGAGGGGCAGGCAGCCCCACAACCTGCTTGTAAACAAGGGTGGCATCACTATGTGTAGTGTGCAAATGCCTGGCCTAAGTGGAGAGAAGATGTCAAAGACCAGGAAAGGGCTAGGATGATTTCCTTGGTGACTTAGTAAAGTTTAGAATAAGCACAGCTTGGGGGAGTTAAAGTAGAGGACAACTAGAAAAAGAACAGGGTTCTTGGACAGCTAGGAAGAAGAACAAGCCAGATACCTAAAACAGAAGGCTTTCTTTCTCAGTACTACTTATCTCCTAAGGTAAACCCAATTTTGAGCACCTACCAAACCCCTTGCACTAGGCTGGGTAAGTTGAGGGTACAAAATAAGTAGAAGACACAAACACAGTTTTCCCACCTATATGGAGTTTAGTTTTAAAGCAAATCATACACACATATTACACATACATGTGAAAGTGTGACCACCAAGGCAGCATAAAAAACAGTATTATGGTACAGATAATAAGCACAAAAGGAAGTGAAACAATTAATGTAAGCTAGAGTCTGAAAGCAAGAAGTAGTACTGAAACTGGGACTCCAAGGAGAGTTAGAATTTGGATAGATAAAAGACAGAGGGAAGCATATTCTTGACAAAGGAAGAATGTGAGCAAAGGCAGGGAGACAGAACTAAGTCATGTCTGTTGGGGAAAGAGTAAAGAGACTGGTTTAGTGGTGGATTTGGGCTGGAAAGTATCAAGAAACAAGTTTAGATAGGTAGGATAGTCTTCTAACCCCCCTACCTATTATACTTGGACTTCCAAATAATTACCAAAAAAGGTTAGGCTTGGGTAAAAACTAAAATATTCTCAAATCAATTGTCACTAATAACATTACAACTACCTTAAGACTATTAAGTTAACCTCTTTCCCAGACATCAGCTATATATACTTTGATTCTGACATTAGCAATAATAGAAGAGATGGGCACAATACCTGCAAAAGGAGCCAACATATTAACAACTTCTATTCGGTCAATATAGATCATGACCCCACCACTAGGGAAAAAAAAAAGACATGAAAAAAGTGAGTTAACTATAAGATACCTGGGCTGTAAAAATGCATCTGCAAAACCATCTGTTCAACTATAACACATACAATGAGTCATCTCAGCAAGACAAAAAAATCTAAAAACTTATCCTGTCCTCCACACACCAAGATGACATTATCAGCAATGGGGATGTATTTGTATTACTCTATTCATACACATTTTCCTAGTTCTTCTTGTAGTCAAAGGCACACACAGTCAAATCTCATCATTCGTAGTAATTATGTTCTATAAAGTCACTGTGAACATAGAATCAGGAATACTGAACCAGTGGTCCCAGGAGAAATATAAAGCTAGGTCCCTGCAAGCCTATGGTCATAACATTTGCTTTAGCAGTTTCTGGAGAAATCATACATTTCATTCTTCTGGATGCACCCATATTATTAATGCATTAATGCTGAACTCACATTCAGCAACACTATCACTCATGCTAAACAAAACCCATATGAAATTTACCTTACACGTATTTTCTTACAAAACACATCACAGATTTCTAGGAACACTAAGACAGCACTTCATCACTACCCTTAGGAGCCATTTTAAACAACAAAATCACAAACAAAAAGCAGAAAAATAGGAAAAACGTGTCTCTACATAGATATCGAAAAGGAGGCTTGTTTATAGTGTTAGAGCTGAAAAAAGAAATCAGTATCATCTTGTTCAGTCTCAGATGGGAAAGCGTACATGAGGCAACTCCAATTTTTCACTACTCTGTCTGCGTACATCCACAAATGACCATGAAAGTGCCACAAGTATTGATTTTGGGTTACAAATCAATTTTAGCAAGTAGGCTAATTCACAAATACGGAATCCTAGGGTGAAGATCGACACTATCCCTCTTTAAGATGACTATAGGAGTGAGTCATGTAGTCTATGATTAGAAAACTAGCCCACATAAGAAATAAGCCTCATTCAACATAGGTAATTAACTAAGATGAGCAAACACACATTTCAAAAACCAATAAAAGCAGAAGCTAGGTGGCTCAGTGGAGAGAACACCTGTGCTGGAGTGAGGAAGAACCTAGTGCAAATCCAGATTCACTTACTAGCTGTGTGACCCTGTGCAAGGAACTCAACTGACTGCCTCAAAAAAAGAGAAGGAAGAACCAAGTGACTCTTCCAAATAACCTCTAAAAGCAATCCATAAAAAAGATAGAAAATGTGAGTGACACAAAACACAAAGAAAGTCTGCACTTTTATGGAAAATATGACTAAGACAAGAAACAAAGAAAGTCTGCACTCTTATAGAGAGTATGACTGAAGTCTGCATTCTCCAGAGGCAGTCACTTCCCTTTACGGATAGAAAACTTTCTAGGTGTCCAATATTATTTCTTCATTTACTTAAATTCAGTATCTGAGATGTTATAATTTATATTCTTTTCTTCTTGGAACAATTCAATGTGTTGATTTTATTCGCCATATATTTTGGGCCTACTTTTGCATCCTCAAGGTGGTTGTACTCATAAAGTACTCCATAAAAATGTCCCTGCGAATGATTTGTAGGTTTAATACAGTTCTGCTGTTACTCAGATTTCATCAGCAAACTCCCTTTGGTTCAACAGAATTTAATTTACTGATGTCAAGAGTATAATACAGAGGTTCTATTTAGAGACAGGCTTCCATTGGAATATATTGGAGTCCAGAAACATCCCTAAGTTTGTCACGTGTATTTTTGAAGGCTTTCTAAGCAATTCCCAGATTTGTGAACAGGAACGTCCCCTATAAAAAACGGGAACCAAAAGCAGGCAAAGGGAAAGCTTACCTTGTTCCACAGGGCACATTTTTAACTTCATCAGTTTGTAGTGTTGTCTAGAGGGGAAAAAAAAGAATCAATAGTCACAGTATAAACATGTGCTCCCCAAAGCAATACATGCTCCAGAAGCAAGTTCTTGCAGGGCACGAGGCGCAGTTCCTGAGATAATAAGGTGAAAAAAGGTTCCATTACTGTGTCATTTCCCCACGTAAACAGAGGGCGTATTACAGTCATCACCAGTTGTGAATTTTTCGGCCATAGTCATCCTCAAAAGCTATCTACCCAGTTTTATAGGGATTCTGCTGCATAGCATTGGCAGAAAAAACCCCATCACCCCAGGAATCGTAGACCTTCCCAAGTACTAATGTAGAAGCATCACGGCAGCAACTGAACGGCACCAAAGAAGAGCTGACAGGCTCCAGATGCTAGTAAGAAAACCACCACCACCACATTTCCCTCTCTGCATCAGGGAATCTGGGTGAGGGTATGTAGCTACATGGCTCGTCTACAGGGACAACCCAATAGGCCAAGAGGCCATCTTTGTCCTTGGGCATTTGACTCTCCAGATTCCCATGCTGTATAAAAAGAGTGTACGTTAACTTTCCAAACTTCTCTCATCCTAACTTCTTGAGTTCTACATTGCAGCTAAATTGGACAACTAGCTGTTCTCCTCATCTTTACCCTGCAGAATTCTGTCTTCCATCAAAGCTAAGTTCAGGTGTCCCATCTTCCATAAAGCCTTCTTTGACTCCGTTGGTTGTGAGCGCTCTCTCCTGCCTCCATTTTCCTTGTACTGCCCTTCTCTGTGCAAATATCATATCTACCACTAGAATGTTAGCTCCTCAAGAACAAAGACTTGTCTGGCTGATGGGTTACTTATAATTAAGATAACCTAGCATAATGCCTTGCATACAGTAGGCACTTAATGTTTGTTGACTTGAACTAAACTCAAATAACTCTTAACATAAATGATTCAGTACAATACTTTCCTTTTTGTCAATGGCCCTAGAACACAGAGCCACCTTTAGTCATTGGTTAATTAAACCTTCCCCTCAGTGAAATCCTCCTTCAAAGGAACTTACCAGTGTGCTGCCTTGATCATGCTATCCTCTCTGAAGTGATTTGTTATGTAAAATTTGGATTCAGTCAAAAGGCAACATTTAAGGACCTAGAAGGCCATATGTGGTCTCAAGGCTGCAGGTTTCCCACCTCTGGACTAAGGTCCCCTGCCCTCAAAACCCTCCCAAGTATCTATTAAGTACAAGGGGTATACAAAATACACAGTTTAGAACACAGCACTAAACTTCAGGAGAAAGAAGAAACAGAAGAAAGAAAAAAACAATAAAAACTCTAACCTTAGAGAGCTGACAATCTAGCTAAATAGAAAAACAAACTCTTAAAAACTGTACAAAGCAACAAGTATAAAATAACATAATGCAAAGATTTATTTCTATTGCCTTTAAAATAAATGCCTAAATACTGAGGAAAGCAGGCTAGTGAGTCAAGTGAAATGTAATCAGGGAAGGTCTCCTTGAGGAGGCATTTTAAAGCCAGGTCTTGAAGGAAATCAGAAACCAGAAATAAGAGACAGGAAACAAAAAATAAAGCCCAGTGTTTATGTACAAATACACAAAGTCTGGACAACAAGATAAACTAGGGATATTAATGAAAAAATACAAATCCAACTTCAGCTGTCATGACTGAAAATTGACTGAATGAAACCTGCTATCGAAATATGACTCTGGACAACTGCACTTTATTCAAAAGAAAAATAATTGGTTAAAAGGAGGAGAGGAGGAAAAGAAGGACAAAAGGGTGGAGTAGCAATGTATGTCAGAAGATATGTTTATGTGAGAACATCCAGGAACCAGGGAGGGGGAGGCAACGGTGCAGAGCATGCAGGTGACAAGAGCCCAACTGCAGAGGCAAGGAATTCGCTACTCAGCAAAAACTGTCGGGAAAACTGCAAAGCCTTGAAGAAATGAGATACAGACCGGCATCTCATACTATATACAAAGACAACATCCAAACACTGAAAGCCCCAAATACGCTAACATTAATAACAGTGCCTTTTACAGCAGCAAATAATTTGAAACAAAGTAGATGCCCATCAACTGAGGAATGGCTAAACAAGTTGTAGTACATGAATGTGACAGAATATTACCGTGCTATAAAGAAATAATAAATATGAACACAGAGAAGCACTGGAAGGCTTATGTGACAGAACCAGAAAAAAACAAGAAACAAAGTAACAATGTAAATGTAGGCAACAACAAAGCAATCAAAGCTAAATGTTGCAAAAGTATAACGGGGGGGGGGGGGGGCACACCAGCATACATTAAGTGCCTACTGTGTTAGTCAGGCACTGTACCAAGCGCTTTACAAATACTAGCTCATTGATCCTCTCAACAACCTAATAAGTACTATTATTTAACCCCATTTTACAGTTGAGAAAATGAGGGCGGAGTAAGATTAAATGACTTGCTAGTAAGTGTCTGAGGCCAGATTTAAACTCAGGTCTTCCTGACTCCAGGCTTAGCATTCCATCCATTGCACTGCACCCCTGAGTTGCCTCAAAAGAAATTTAGCCCCAAAGAAATAGGCATCTCTCTTCTTTCCATGGATAAGAAACCATGAGGGTGGAACAGTTCATATAAAATCACTATAGGTGAAATAAAACAAAAAATAGTTTAGCCTGGAAAAGAGAAGTCAGTGGGAGGTAATGGGGAATAAAGTAGATGAAGGATATATACATGAAGAGCCTTTACAGCAGTGGTTCTCAAACTTCCTAATGCTGCAACCCTTTAATACTCATATGTGAGCATATCTGCATGTGGGTGGACCCACCTAGAGACGAATAGAGGAGCGGTGTCTCCGTTCCTAAGACCATCAGAAATATGTGTTTTTCCAATGGTCTTAGGCAACCCCTGTGACCCCTGTGAAAGGGTAGTTTGATCCCCAAAGAGGTCATGACCCACAGGTTGAGAACTGCTGCTTTACAGGAAGGAACAGATTTGTTCTGCTTGGTCTCAGAAGGCAAAACTAGGAGGGGTCAACAACAAGGTAAAATACCCCAACAACAGAGCTAGGCCAAAAGGGAAGAGGCTACTTTAGAGGCAAGCTTCCCCTCTCCAGAAGTCTTCAAGCAAAGGTCTGATGACAAGCTGCAGAGTACATTGTCCTTACTCAGACATACCCTCTCTCCTAACCTCCAGCCTCAAATCTCCACCTGCCTATTAGTCATCTCCAACTGGATATCCGATTGATACAGGAAACCCAACATATCCAACACAAAACTCATTATCTTTCCCTCCCACATCCATCTTCCAAACTTCCCTTTTACTGAGGACACCACTATCCTCCCAGTTAACCAGGCTCCCAAACCACATGTCATCATCAACTCCTCACTCTATCTCATGCCAAGATAGCCAATCTATTGTCAAGTCTTACTGAATTTACCTTTGTAACATCTCTCATGTATGCCTCTTTCTCTCCTCTGCCACCACCACCACCCTGGTGCAGTTCAAATCCATCCTCAGATACTTACTAGTTGTGTGACCCTGGATAAATCACATAATCTTTGTCTGCCTCAGTTTCCTCAACTGTGCAATTGAGATAACAATAGCAACTAGCTCACAGGGTTGGTGTGGGGATTAAATGAGATATCTGTAAAGCAATTAGTATGGTGCCTAGCACAAAGTAAACACTTAATAAATGCTCCTCCTCCTAATCCCCTGCTACTGCAATAGCTTGGTAGTTTATCTTCCTGCCTCATGTTTCTGCCTATTCTAGTCCATCTTCCATTCAGCTATCAAATTAATCTTCCTAAGGCACAGGTCTGATCCTCTCCCTCCCTCCCTCCCTCCCTCTCTCTCTCTTTCTCTCTCTCTCTCTCTCTCTCGACCCCCTCTCAAACACATACATGCACACACACATACCCCTATTCAATTAACTCCAATGGCTCCTTATATCACCTCCAGAATCAAATATAAAATCCTCTGTCTGGCATTCAAAATCCATCACATCCTGGTCCCCTACTGCCTTCCCAGTCTTCTGACATCTTCCACGCCACCACACACTCTGAAACCAGTGACATGGCCTCCTTGCTCAAACAAGACACTCCACTCTCCCAACTCCCAACAAATGTTTGCCTTTCAGTTGACTGCCCCCATGCCTAGAGTGCTCTCCCTCCTCATCTCAGCTTCCTGGATTTCCCCGGCTTCCTTCAAGTCCCAGCTAACATCCCATCTTCCACAGGAAGCCTTTCCTGCTGCCCTAACCCCAGGGCCTCACCTACACAGATCAGCTCCAACTTATCCTGTCTAGAACTTGTCTGTATACAGCTGTTTGCATGTTGTTTCCCCCATTAGATTGCGAGCTCCTCAAGAGCTGGGACTGTCTTTTGCCTTTCTTTGTATTCCTAGTGCTTAGCACAGTGCCTGGCATGTAGCAGGCACTAAAGTAGGGTTACGGACCTACTGCCTGGCAAAGGTTTGATGGCCAATTAAGTATTCTGGAAAAGAGGTCTTTGGTGTTTTGGTATAGGCTGGATCAATCAGTACCAGATTTACTTTAACTCTGGTATCCTACGATTCCAAACATGGACAGAATTCCTAGAAGTGTCACATTCAAGAGTCCAGGGTTAAGAACAAATAAAGTAATATATGACCAAAAGCCACTGCAAACTGTTAACAACCACATGAATGAATGCTCCAAATCACTAAAAGTAAAAGAAATGCAAATTAAAACAACCTGAAGTCTCACCTCATGCCCTGCAAACTGGCAAAGAAGACAAAAGATGGCACTAGTACAGGGATGGGAAACCTTCGGCCTTGAGGCCTCATGTTGCCTTCTAGATCCTTAAGTGTGGCCTTTTGACTGAATCCAAATTTTATACAACAAATACTTTTATTAAAAGGATTAATGGACTACTGACTAGTCCACGTCCAACCCTTTTAGGAAGATAGGCACACCAGTACATTGCTGGTGAAGTTGTGTACAACCAATTTGGAAAGGAAGTTTGAATTTTGCAAATAAAGTGACTAAAATGTCTATACCCTTTGATCCAGAGAATCCAAGAAGGCCATCAAGAAGAAGATCTCCATATTCACAAAAATATTTATAGCAGCACTTTCTGTGATATTGAAGAACTAGAAATAAAGTAGAAGTCCACTAATTGGGGAATAGTTAAACAAACTGTTGCACCAGTGTAATAGAATATTATTATGCCTTAAAAAATGATAAATAATATAAAGGCAGCTGGGTGGCAAATAAGAGTGTTGGGCCTGGAAAGAGAAAGACTCATCTTGCTGAGTTCAATTCTGGCCTCAGACACTTACTAGCTTTGTGACTCTGGGCAAGTCACTTACCCTTGTTTGCCTCAGTTCTTCATCTGTAAAACGAGCTGGAGAAGGAAGTGGCCAAGCCCTCCAGTATCTTTGCCAAGTAAACCCCAAATGGGAATGAAAGAGTCAGAGGTGACTGAAATGACTCAACAACAAAACGGGATAAATACAAAGAAGTGTGAAAAAATCTACTTCAACTGATGCAGAGTAAAGCAGTCAAGGAACATATGTGACTACCACCATGTAAACGGAAACAACCTCCAGAAAAAAGATATCAAAAAGTGAATATTACAAAATTACAAAAAACCAGCATGGCTCAAAAGAAATATGAGGAGACACTCCCGTATCCCACCCTTTTGCAGAGGTGGGAGGAATACAAATGTTGCACATTACGCGTCTTCTTCAGATTTTTTTCAATGTACTGATCAGTTATCCTGATCTTTCTCCTCTTTCCTTTTTTTGTCCTTAAGAAATACTATTTGTTACACAAATGGCTCTCTGGGGAGACGGCGGGGGAGGAAATCCTGGAGAGGTTTGGAAAAAAGACGTCAATAACAACCTAAGAGGCCTGTAAATGATAATGAGACGGTATTTAAAAACTATCACAGTTGTTTGCAAGGTGACTGGCAGAAAATCAGCTAGGGAACAGCAAGTGAGGTAAGAAAAGGCGAAGGTTTAGATGTGGGTTGGAACGATGGAAATGGAAGAGCTTAGTTTCAATCTAAGAGCAAGTGTGGAATAAGGATATCAAAGCACAGGGGGCTGAGGAAGGAGAATAAAAAGGTTTTAAGGTTTTAAGTATGGGAAGATGAAGATATTGAAAGTAACAGGCAAACTGAGAAGCAGAATCGATGCAGTGAGACTAAGAGGAGAGCGACTGCCTTCTACGCCATTTCTTGTGATTTTTATTTATAGCAGTAAGAATTTTCTAGAAGCTATTATATACCTCAGAGGGTTGGGCTTTTTCATACATTTCGCTAAGCTTTCATTTTTCATTGTGTGCTAGAAATGCTGGAATATGGATGTGTTAGAAATGTTGCATAATACAGAACTCTACTCAAGATTTCCATATCCAGGCTCATTTGACAAGAAGGATAGATGCACCCTGGGAAATCCTTTTTTCTAGTGAGCAGATTCCCACAGGGCCAAACAATAAGAATGGCACTTCAGCAGGCACGAAAGCACATACTTCATAGCTCACCTACTGTCTCATTCTACACGCAGGAGAGGCTTGGGCACCCTGAACGCAGGCCCAGACTGTGTTCATTTTCACTAACTTGACACCTCACTCTTCTTCTCCTAGGACTGGAAGAGAGGAGGTGGAGAGGGTATAATGCTATGAAACTTGACAATAGCATACAATAGTTCATTTTATTAGAAAATATCTCCGTTTAAAATTCAACAATTTTCTTCCACTCCTAGGACATGCACCAAAATAGGCCAAGTTCACAGGCTACACTGTATCTTTCCTAAAGTTGTAACACACAGATTCAACACAGCACCAAGGAACTTGCCTAATTTCCACAGGAAGTACATAGAAACAAACTTTACTTTTGTTTCTCCCTATGGTTCCCATTCTCCTAACCTTGAATGAATTTGTATCTTTCTGTTCTTGCTCAGTTTCAAAAAAATCCATTATCTCCCTCACCCATATTGAGATGTTTGTTTTTTAAATTACTAATTCACTTGATCATACAGCACATATTACAGGGTCCATACTTTTTTTCTTCTCTACATAAACAAGCTAATTATTTGCACAGAGGGAGGAACCATATATTTTGTTCAAGGTCTAGAACTTATTGTTGAGGAAAGATATGCTAATATTTCAAATATGGTATGACTATAAACTCTTTTTAAAGCATCCATTTCTTAACGGATGTCATATTAAAAGATTTTTATCCTAACTGCTGAATACTTGATGACCTCACCAGCTCCCAGGAGTTTAAAATTATCACATTTGTGAAAACAACTCTCAATTCTATAAATCTAGCCCCTACTCTCTCTCCGCCAAGGTCCAGTCCCATGCCTCCAATTGCCCTCCAGCTGGAGTCCAGCCCTGTGTGTTTGCAGAGGCTGTCCGTCATACCTGAAACACACGCCTTCACCTCCACTTTCCCAATCCTTAGCCTTCCAAAGTTCAAAGTTCAGCTCGCCTCTCCTGGTACAGCTTTCCCCACCTCCAAAATTGCTTTCTGTTTACTTTGTGTGTATTTTTTCTCTTTCTCAGGTACAATGTAAACTCCTAGTGGTGGAGACTGTTTCATTTTCTGTCTTTCTATCACCCAGAACCATAGCAGACACTCAATAAATTATGCTTATTGACTGAGTGACAAGCCCGGTTTGCATCTCAAATGGTACAAAGTAGGTGCCGTGTCAACTCAACAGTCTAGCTTAGAGGCCCACCCAAATAAAATCAGGTAATTTTATGGTAAAACACAGCCTTAAAAATAATTTTGTCCTATCCTGCTGCTTTAGCTCCTTAAAATGATCTAGTTAAATCTCATTTTTACAAATTATAAGGTGCACATTTCTGGCTACAGAAGGCAGAAATATCAGGTGACCTGTCCAGAATGCAGGCCTCCTGACCTTCAAATCCAGAGTTTTTTCCCCTCCTTTGCCACAATACTTCCTGATAATGACTCAGTTCAATGAGTATTTATTTCATGTTTTCTATATGTTCCTATCTTATTGGCAAGGCAAGACGTGATAACAGAGACCAATGTATGTGAAAATATATAATACCTTTGAGAATGAAATATAATTACATGCCAAAACTCATGTCAGTGTAGTCACAAAAGAAAGCGATTTTACTGGTAAGCTAACCTGAAAAAAGTTTCATGAAAAAGGGAGGATCTGAACTATGCCTTGACAGATAAGGAGGATGTGTAATGTGACTAGGCACTTAACAGGTCCAAAGGCCTTCTGCCACTCCCTCCTCCTTCACTCCCTCTCACACGAAGAGGTGGCTCTTTCTTGTTGCCAAGGCAAACTCCTAAACATGTACAAGTGATCCTATTCCGTCCTACCTTCTTCCAAATATTGCCCCCTTTATCACTCCCACTCTCTCTTTTATCCATCTCTCCCTCTCTCCTGGCTGCTTCCCTACTGTCTAAAAAACATGCTTCCATCTCCTCCATTCTCAAAAAACTCTCACTTGATCTCTTCATCCCCACAACTTATTCCCATATCTTTCCTGTCTTTCTAAACACAGGGCTAAGGTTGCCTATGATAAGCACCTCTACTTCCTTTCTTCTTACTCTCTTAATTCTCTATGGTCTGGCTTCCAACCTCATCATTCAACCAAAACTGCTCTGCTCCCTCCAAAATTATTAACAATCTCTTACTTAGCAAATCTAATGATCTTTTCTCAAATCTCATCCTTCTTAACCTTTCTGCAACTTTTAACACAGTCAATCACCCTCATCTCCTTGATGCTCTCTTTTCTCTATGTTTTCTTGACACTTACTTCTTTCTGCCTATCTGGCCACTCTTCAGTCTCCTTTGCTGGCTCTTCATTCAGATCATAGCCAAGAACCATGGCTGTCCCACAGGGCTCTGTGCTGGGCCCTCTTCTCTTCTCCCTCTACACCATTTCACTTGATTTCATCAGCTCCCATGGATTCAATTATCATTTCTATGCTAATGATTCTCAAATTTACTTAGCGAATCCTAAACTTTCTTCAGAGCTCCAAACTCACATCTCCAATTGCCTACTGAGTAATCTCAATCTGAATATTCCACACACATATTAAACTCAGACATGTCTAAAACTGAACTCATTATCTTTCTCCAAAAACCCTCCCTTCTTCTTAACTTTCCTGTTACTGCTGAGGGTACCACCAGTCTCCCAGTTACTTGGGCTCAAAATCTAGGTGTCAACCTCAACTCCCTCCATATCCAATCTGTTGCCAAATCCGTCTTTATAACATCTCTTGTATGTACCCCCTTCTTTTCTCTGACACTACTTCACTTTTTAAAAAATTATTTACTATAATAACCTGCTGGCTAGTTGCCTACCACAAGTCTCTCTCCACTTCAGTTCATCCTCCACTAAGCTGTCAAATTCATCTTTCTAAAGTACAGGTCTGATTGGCCATGTCACTCTCCTGCTCAATAAATTCTAATGGCTGCCTATTACCTCCAAGATCAAATAACAAACCCTTCATAATCTAACCTCTCCTCACTTTTCTAATCTACTACACACACACACACACACACACATACACATACAAGCCTTGTCTGACCATGAAGGGTACTCAGGATCTGACCTCTAAGTTTTTAAGATATCAGATAAGAATAATATGAATCAATCATCAATCACCAAAGAGTTCTCAGGGTCATCTCACTTTATAGAAGATTGCAGCTCAAACATTTTGGACTAGATAACAACTAAAATTATAGCAGAAGGTGAGTATGGGTTTGAACTTCCTAAAAGAGATGAGGCAAAGTTACTGCAAACACAAAGATTACAGATTACATTGCAGTTCAAAAAGTAGACATACCAAGTCTTTTTTTTTTAATCAAACAATGATTCCAGCAAATGCCTACATAGGAGAACTTTTTTATTTGATAAGACCATCACTGTTTTTGTCAGAATATTTCTGTTGAAACAGTATTTAAGTTATCTAAATGTACTGGACTTAAATTCACACACACAAAAAAATGAAGCAGATGGTGGCCAGGTTTTCTTGAATATACTGACTGCACCAACTGGCCATGCACGACTTCCATCTACTCAATCCTCTTCATTCATCATCGTATGCCTACTATTTACAAAGCACTGATCAACAAATACTCAAGTATCTATTAAGTACCTACTATTACCACATTACCACCATGCGAGGCGTAGTGAAGGCACAGTGCTCAGCACCAGAGAAACAAAAACAAAAACAAAACTAAGACTTGCTTTCAAGGGGCCTCCATTTTACTGGATGCCCTTTGCTAAATGCTTAGGGGCGCTGGCAAAATAAATGTTCTAACAGCAACACAAGTACAATTCTATGTAGTGTAATAGACCAAAAACAGTGTTAAGATAGATCTCACTGTATATGAGAACACAGGTCCTCTACACTAATAAGAGTCCACTAACCCAGTCACTATGAATACTTTTTTTTTTAATTCTTTTAAATTCATCACTTAACCTATATTTTTAGAGAGAGAGAGAGAAAGAAAGGGAGGGAGGGAAACAAACAAAGAGTCTCTGCCTTTAAGAAGCTAACATTCTATAAAGAAGGGGTAAGGAAAAGGAGAAAAAGGAAAGGATGACACAATATGCACTTATACAGACACAATATGCACTTATACACATACATCTGTATACAGATACATACACAAAATCAATATGGAAGTTGTTCTGGTGGGGAAAGCATCAATTACTGGGGGAATAAGACTTCATGTAGGCACTGGCATTTGAGCTAGCTTGAAGGTGACCAGAGGTTTTTAGTGGTGGGAAGAAGCAAAGAGAGGGCACATTTCAAAAAGGAGAGACAGCGGGTATAGGTCAAGGAGATGGAGGGTTACACAAAAGGAATACTAAGAAAGCCTGCTTGGCTGATCTGATGAGCTTGCCAAGGGGAATTAGGCATAACAATGTTAGAAAGGGAAACTGAGAAAGGCCCTAAACACCAAAGAGAAGAATTTTTATTTGATCCTAGTGGTAACAGGGAGCCACTGGAGTTTATTAAGTGTCATGGGTAGAACTGTACTTTATGAAATCTGACAATATTTTATTTGACAGGCAAGATGAAGAGAAATAAGTCCTCAGAGAAAGAAAATTCAAGGCTGCCCTGGAGAATTCCTACACAGTATTAAACTGCCTGCCCAAACAACAACTTATATATAGAAATGAGAGTATTTAAAATGAATTTTTCAAAATTTTAAAATGATTAAAAATAATATTATTTATTTAGGAAAGAAGTGGGAGAAAATCCCCATCTCTCTGGCTTCGCATTACTCTTCTCACACTTACCTGTACAAATTTTGCATTTCTCTGGGCGTCACTCACCTGAACAGATCTGTAGGTGGTAATAAAAGGCAACATAATATGATAGCCTGGTCCACTGGGGCTAGTAAGTAAAGCTCCTCCCCTGAAAAAAAAAAGATGTTTTATGTGTCAAGGTTATTAAAGAAGAAAAAAATCATCTTTCCAACCTAGAATTCAGAAAAAAACAATTTTCAGCAGTAACTCATTATAGAATTAGAGGATGTAGAAGTTAGAAGGGGTACAGAGGCCTTAGAGGTCATCTAGTCCAACCTGTACCTGAACAGGACTTTAATGCACTCAACAACATTGCTGAAAAGTATGGAGCCTATGCTTAAAAACCTCCACATGAAAGAGAAACCATTACCTCCCATGGGGCAGCTCCTTCCATTTGAGGAGAGCTTTAATTGGGAATCAAAGCTGACATCAAGCTGAAATCGACTTCTCAGCAACTTTGGTGATTGTTCCTAGTCCCACCCTGGAGGGGACACAGCAATACCGGGCAAATTCCTCTTCCACAAGATAGCCTTCCACAAACTTTAACAAAGCAATCACGCCCTACCTGCCCCACGTCCCCCGTCAAGGCTTTTCTTCACCAGGCTATATATCTCCAGTTCTTCCAAACAATCCTCACATGGCACACCAAGTCCTCCAGTATCCTGGCTAATCTTAATCTCCTTTGGAAATACTCCCATCTGACAACATCAGTCTCTAAAAGCTTGTATCTGGAAATGAACATAACACTCCAGAAATGCAGAGTGGATTCTAACCTCTCACTTTAGACACTATGCCTCCATGAAGGCAGCATTCCTTTTTCCTGTCTGTGATGTCAGTCAATGCCATTGGGGTTTGCAGTCTACTTGAGAGAAGAGATTTTTTAACTTTGACTGTCATCTAGCCATAAGCCATAAGCCACTCTTATACTTGTGCAGTTGGCTGTTGAACTCATGAAGAATGTTTCATTTACTCCTACTAAAGTTGGCTATACTAAACATATCTTCTTATATCTGGCCCATCATTCTAGACTTCTAGTTCTCTAATCCATCATGTTAGCTAACTTTCACAGCTTTGTGTCATCTGCAGATATATGTTATTATCTATACCTTCATCCAAGTCACCAATAAAAATGTTAAGCAGTACAGGGTAAAGCACAGGTATCTAGAGCATTCCACTGAAGACCTCCTCAAAGGATGACATTGAACCATTAACAATCACACTTTGGGTCCAAGCATTCTACCCACCTAACTGTACTGTGATCTAGCCCACCTTTTTTCCCACAAGGCTGACAACCCCTTCAGGGCAAGTTCTTTGAACAAAAACCAAAAAAGACAATTATTTAAATTGGAGATATAAAGGTTGAAAAGGTACAGAGGGAAAATGGACTTACTTATTCAAATCCTAGTATGCTCACAAAAGAAACTGGGACTATGTCTTGAAACGTAAAGGAAGTCATTTTAGACAAATTTCACTTCATTTCATTTCAACTTTTATTAAAACATCTATTATATCTACATTCTATTTCGCCAGGTATACTATAGAACTGGTTTCCCCAAGAACTAATTTTTCAGTGTCAAAAGATCCACAATTTCATTAGTGAGCACTCCCCACAGGCTTCAGTAGTTGGTCTTCATGAGTTTCAGAGGTGCCCCTCCCCAAAATCACCTGCTTGTCAGCTTTCTGGTGTGAAAGCCTTTCCATGCTCTGCTAGGCTGGCCATCAGATAGCCTACATAAATTGTTGATGGGCTCGTCAACTCAACATCTTTCTGACTTTACATGGTTTATGAGAACTTAAGACTGCCCTGGCATAGAATTCACCTCCATGCCATTCATAAGATATTGATGTTGGGATCTATGGGAAGTAAAAAAGTATAACATGCTAAAAATGCAAACAGGTTCTATAATAAATCCATGGATAATGAAATCATGGCAAGTTTATAGGATAATGGAATGTTTGGGGGAACAACTCTAACCATGAGATCTTGAATGATACCCATGGTCATCCTTAATTAGAAACAGAATACCATTCCTGACCACTAGTCATACACAGTTTGTCATTTCTTCTATCAAATTACCCCTATAGTAACCTATCAGTAAAAAAAAAAATACTCAAAAACAAGCTTGTTTAAAGTAATTCTATCTCCTCAATCAGAAGAATATTTCCAACTCAAGAGTTAGGAGTGAGGATACACTGAAACTGGGAGTGGTAAGTAAATACTCTTTTAATGACCTCTCTGCTCAAGGCCTCCATTGACTGATCTCCCTGTAGATAACAGGTCTCCAAGAGAAGTGCTGGCAATAACATCTGAGAGAAACTAAATTTTCCACACTACTTTCCTCTTACCCTGTAGGGTAGACTAATATACTGAAAAGGAGGAAGAGTTGAGTATACACAAGATTATTTACACATTTATCTGCAGCCCATCCTTCATAGCCCTGTGTTATGGTTACTATTTGTAGTGATCAGATTCAGGGAAACTCCTGGAGAAAACGGGTTGTTAGGAAGAAGCTAACAAACAAATAAGAGCACCAAGCTCCACAAACAGTGAACGTCACTTCGGATCAAGGGCAACCCCTGGGCCTCTACGGTGTGTAACAATCAAATCAGTTGTAACCACTGTCAGTGGCACTGCCCCCCACAATACCATGTACTTCACAAAGGCTGCTTGATGATAATCAACCCAATTCCAGGCCTAGAAGATAATACTATAGTAAGGACAACTTCAGATTCCAAATTCCCAGGGATCTTAGTTGTTTTTGTTGGATAACCTAGGCTGGACGAACACACTGGCCTATTGGGCTCCCATGGCCTGGCACTCACCTGTAGTACACAGCAAGGTGTCCCTCCTCGATCCTGTGGATGGAGGCGTAGAGGAGAACAACCACCAGCCCTGCAGCTGCAGCCCCCAGAGCCCCGGCTTGAGTCATATTCATCCTGGCTCTTCCTATATGAGGAGCGAACCAATAGTCCTGATCTCCCTTTCCCCAGATGGTCCAGTCCCCTTTCTATAACCAATGCTGAGAAGCCTAGATCTCCAAAGGAGCCCATCTTCCTCCCCTCCCTTGTCTGCATCCTGATAGAAATGGTTCCTTCTTCTCTGACCCACCCATTGCCCAAAACCCACCAGAATCCCACCCTTTTTCCAGTGACCTCCCTCTTCCCCAATAGCTATCCCCTCAAAACCCCCCATTACCCACTTGTCACATCGTTTTCATTCAGTCCACCAGTTCACCCCCCTTCCCTCCCTAATGACCCCTTTTTCTCACTCAATAACTCCAAATGACCCCCCCCCCCAAGAACCACCCCATCAATCCCTGAGGGACAATCTCCATCCCTCTCAATTACATCACCTCCTGACAAATACCTTTTTCTCTCAGTCAATAGCAATCTTCCCAAGACACTTCCCTCCTCAGTAACAATCCCTCTTTTCTAGAATCTCACTTTCAATGACATTCTTTCCTTTCTCCTCAATGACTCTTCCTCATTCCTAAATGAATTTCAGTCTGATCAGATATCCCCTACCTACTTACTCTCCCCAACTAACTCTTCTTCCCCTCAGCAACACACCCCATCCTCGAAGTCATTTCCCTTAACATTGTATCTTCTCAGAGATCCTCACTCCTACCTATAGCAACCCCTCCTTCCCCTCCTCCTCTGTGACAGCTCTTCCTACATCAGAGATAATGCCTTCTGGTTCAGTTAAAAAAAAAAAAAACAACAAAACCTCTTCCTACCCCTCTTCTCCTCCAGAGACACCTCCAGAAACGACCACTCTCTTAACTGATATGATTTCCTTCTCCTTCAATGACAATCTCTGTCCCAGACAAATGGTCACCCCATTGCCTCAGAGACAGCCCTTCAGAGAAAATAATGGCTAACATTAGCAGGGTCTTAAGGCACCCAGCTTCACATATACCTGATCTCACCTGATCCTAACAACAATGCTGGGAAGTAAGGACCAGAGGTATTCTCATCCCTACTGGACAGTGTCAGGGAAGTTAGTGAACTGTCCGTGGTCACATGGTATCAGTAGGAACTGGACAGCCCTGAGTCTTCTGACTCCAAGTCTAGGGGCAAACTCAGTGACACCTCTCTCCCATCAGGGCATCCACTTCTTTAGTCCTGCTTCTTAGGGACAAAAATATGGGGAATCCCAAGTGAGTCTTCCCTCTCCCTTCGTGACCAAGTCCACTCTTAAGGGTCTCCCTCTCCACGACTTCCTACCCACCTAAGGAATGGCTCGGCCTCACTGACACCTCTACCCCAAGATGCTGCCTCCCTCTGGACTCCCCCTGCCCTTAAGAGACACAAACTGCCCTCCAGGACCCCCCCACCCCTCACATCAGCCTCTGCTCCTTCTCCCACTCCCCGCGGATCATCCTCCCACTAGGAGGGTCGCCTCCTCCTCAGTAGCCAACTCCTTCTAGACTGCTCAGGAAAAGAAGGCTGACTGCGGAGTCAGAAGACCTGGTTTCAAACTCGGATCCTACAGGGGCGGCTAGGTGGCGCACTGGAGGGAGCACCGGCCCCGAGTTCAAATTCGACCTCTTCCAGCAGGTTCTCAGCTCCCTCTCCTCTCCCGTCCCGCCCTCGGTCACACTGCCCTCCCCTCCCCCCGCCCCAGTAACACTCCTTCCCTCTCAGGGACAAGTCTTCGAAGTTCCTCCCCAGAGAAGGCTGTGGCTTCGGCTTCCTTGTGGGGAGCCCCAGGGGCTGCAGGTACCAGGTCGGCAGTCCGAGCCCTCCTGGCCGAGAGGGAGTTGGACTAGATGACCCCGAGGCCCCTCCCCCGGCTGCGGGCCTTCCCTCCCAGCGACCGCCCCTCCCCGGGCTCCCCAATACCTGCTCTCTCCCCGGTGAAAGCCCCTGCCCCTTCCTGACATCGCCTCCGCTCCCGGCTGCCCCTCAGTGACACCCGGGGGTCGTCAGCCTCGTGCGCGGGCGCGCAGCCTCGCCCCTCGGTGACAACTCCTGGGACCGTGTCTCCCCGGCCCCCGCCTCGGCCGAGGCTGCTTGTGACGGCCGCGCCCCTCAGTGACGCCCCCTGCCCGGCGGACACCGCCTCCCCCTCAGGTACAGCCCCCTGAGGAGCGAGGAGACCGCGCTGGCTGCTGCCTCTACCGCCCGCCCTGCCCGCCGCCCCCAGCCTCACCGATCGGCTGCGCATCTCCCCGGCGCGTCACCGCCGAACTCCTCGCCCACCTTTCCAGGTACCACCGGTCGCCCACAACCGCCGGCGGGCCCACGGTCCCGCGCTTCTGCGCAGGCGCCCGTTTACACGCGTGCGCAGTCACATCCTTTATGGTCAGGATGGGGAGACGGCGAGCGAGCAGAGACAAAACTGGTCTCTCACTTTCGATGCGCGTTGTTGGGGTTTGTCTCCCCCTGGTGGGGATGTGAGGATTCGGAGCCCAGACCCACGTGGCAGGCGTGGGAGGCCCGTTCCGAGGAAGGGTGGGGCAGGGTCTCAGAGGGTGAAGTTCCGTATCAGTTTCTGGGAGGTTTTCTCTTCCGCAAAGGGGCTGTGAGGTGGCGTAAGCTCCTGTGTGGACAGCCCCCAGCTTAGCCTGCAGTCCGCGTTCCCAGCTGCCCAATCAATCCAATAAATATTGAGATCCTGACTGCCTTCTATGAACAAGCCCCTGTGGTTACATTCATACATACCTGCATGCACCTACATGCACAATCAACATATACGCACATAAACATATATACGCACATATAAAGATATGTATAGTGTGTGTGCACACACACATACAGGGGACTCCAGTCCTCATACCTCAAATATCAAAATATACTTTTTTTTTAATTTGCAAAGAGTTGTGTGAGCACTAAAAGGCTAACCGATGTCCAAGGTCGTAAAGCCTGTATGTGTGAGAGAGCACTAAGGACTTGGGTTTTCCTGAGTCCCAGACCTGCTCTCCCTCTTTCACCTTTCCTTCTCCCCCACCCCCCTCTCTCTGACTCTCTCCCTCTCTCTCTTCCTCCGCTTTTCCTCTTCTCATCCCACTCAGGGTAGGCTACCTCTCAAAAAGATGCAAATCCAACAAACATTAAGCGTCCTTTGTATGCTGAGAGCCGTTGGGGGCGTACATAACCAGAGTCCGGGACACTGACTGGGTGAAGTAAGGATGGGAGAATGATCGTAAGGCTATAAGGTAAATTGGAAATAAGGCTATAAGGTAGATTGTGGGCAACCTTAAATGTGAAAATCAGTTTATACTTTATTCAGTAGGCCATGGGGAAGGTCTTTGAGCCCAGTGGAGAGAACTGAGGCAGCTACATGATGGCAGTGGATAGAAGACTGGCCCCGTAGTCAGGACAGACCTGAGTTCAAAGGCTGCCTCAGACACTTACTAGCTGTGTGACCCTGGTCACGTCATTTAACCCTGTTTGCCTCTGTTTCCTCATCTATAAAATGAGCTGGAGAAGGAAATCGCAAACCACTCCAGTATCTTTGCCAAGAAAATCTCAAATGGGTTCTTGAAGAGTTGGACGGGACTGAAGAGATGAATTGCATGGTGTAGCTGAAAAGAGCTGCTGAACCTGAAGTCCTAGAATCATAGATATGGAGATGAAAGCTCTCCAAGGCCCTCATTTTCCTTCACCAGTAAAATAACTGAGGGCCCCGCCTTTATCTTTGGTGGTGAGGAGCAAATGAGAAAATGTGTACTCAGCGCTCTGAACACTTTAAAGGGATAGACAAATGTCGTTTGTCATTAGGAATAACTAGATCACTGTGGGTAGGGTTGGAAAGATTACTCAGACAAAAGCAAATAAAATTGAATGGAAGGGAGATGGAGCCAGAGCAAGAAGACCAATTAAGAGGCTATTTAAATAAATAGCCTAGAAGAGACGCTAAAACAACGTTACAGTGGACAGTGAGAGAAGGGAGACAGCAAAAGATATTGCGGAGAGATAGAATTGCCAAGAATTACCAAGTCAAAAATAAATGAACAAATGGTGATGTCATCAACAGAAACATGTTCAAAGGAAGGGCAAGGTAGGGTGGGGATGGGGAGGAGAGAAAGATGATGATTTTAGCTTTGGATATTTTGAGCTTAAAATGCCAACTGGATAGCCAGGTGAAGATGTCCAGGAGTCAGCTGGAAAAATTGGCCTAGAGTCTAGGTAGGAATAAAATTTTGAGATTCCATCTGCATAGAAGTGATGGTGTCAGATCCCTGACCACAAGCTGAAGTGGAGTACAAGATCGGCTACTACTCCCAGTCACAGCCCCAGCCCCATTCCTGACCACTGACTGGCAGACTTGGCAACACACCTGATCTCTTAATCTTGCCCCCTAACTGAGCCCTAACTGCAACCACAGGCTGAGTGAAATGGCTGGATACTGACTCAGCTTGAAAAGCATCCAGAAATTTAGACTAAGTCTCAACCACAACTTCTTACCCTCCACACAAACTGATCTCTAACCGATTCACTTCACTAGAGGGATCCTTCTCAACTTGGAAATTTGACCAAACTGTTACACTCTCCCCTAATCTTATCCATGGATTGAGCCCTAAATGTGACCCAAAACTGAGTTCTAATTTTGGCCTCAATTGCAGCTCTAACCTCTCATTCACAGCCTGAGCACCAGCTCCTCGATAAAATAATCTGAACCTCCTAACACAAATGGATAAATTAGCCAGACTGAGCCCAGCTAAATTTGAACCTAACTCAAATCTGGCTAACTCAATTCAATTAAATACATGTTTATCAGGCATACTCTAGGCACGCTTTTGTCCAAAGACAAAAACAGACCTCAAGGAATTTACATTCTACCAGGAGGATATGGCACATGCCCAGAGAAGTGTGCTGTGATGAAGAAGCTAAATAATTCTTAGGTCTCTTCTGAGGATAGGAATATGTAATTTTAATTAAACAGTGGTCTGTGTTCTCTAAAGGAAAGGAGGGAGAGAAGTCACATATACAGGAAGTCTTTTGCTCATGCTTTTACATCCCCAGCCCCTTCTACAGTGTGTGCCTGGCACATTGTTGAATGGAAAAGAACTATTTTCTTTTCCAGTTTCTTATGTGCCCAATAAACAATATGACCATTGTAAACAATGTTTTTGAATGGGGAAAGTTGTTCATGTAGAGAGAAAATTCCAGATTCAGGGTGGGGTAAAAGTCATAGGTATCATATTTTCATATTTTATAGTAATATTTCATTTTCATCCCATAGCTTAAGTTCCAAACTGGATCAGTCTGAGTTTGTATTTGGTTGGTCTTTTGGAACCCAGAATCTGCCATGGGAGGGAGAGTAATATCAGCATGTTTGAGATGAGTACCCTCTGATAACCAGTGAAGGAAGGGGTCAGGTAGGCATGGGATCAAAAACACAAGTAGAAGGGATAGCAGTGGTAAGAAGGTCTACCACTTTCTCAGAGACAGGAGGAGAGAAAAAAACAGGTGAAGACAGAAAAGGCTTTCAAATGTATAGTAGGCGAAATAAGGGACATTAACATGGGCAATACACATCTCCACAGAAAATGCCTCTGCTGAGAGGAATCCTGGAGAGGATAATACAGAGAGTGCTTAAGGCAAGAAGAAAGTTTGGAACAGCCACTGTGAGGAGTATAAATAACGGAGGGTCAATCAGGGGAAAATATCCGGATTGCTCAATTGCAGTGAAGTACTACTGGTTGAGGTCAGATAACATGAATTTGGAGAGGACTAAGTCAGTGTTGGCTCTATGAATTTGTCTAACTGCATTCCACAGCTCATGAATAGGATCAGAAGGAGGATATTGAGAGTGACCTAGAGTAAGTAGATGATTGCCAGGGCTTGACTAGCAGAAAAACAAGGGGTACCAGAGCTAGAAGTAGAAACCAACACTTTGTTGCACTCATTAATGATGGGATCAAGACCACTGTGAGAAAAGTAAGATAAGAACAGAGATGATGGAGTGTGAAAATAGGGAAGATTTCAAGGACTGGAGGTTACTATGTGGATAATGAATAGATTTAAGAGAAGTGATGTAGAAGGAGAGAGGGAAAGATAGGAAGTTATGGTCAGAGAAGAGAATTTCAGAGTTCAAGATTGTATAGATAGCACAGTGGTGGGGTGATGCCAAAGGATGAAGTATGACGACCCCTTTGAGTGTCTGGGGTAAAGTGGAGTTGAAGGTCAAGAGAGTTGAGGAGGTTGGTTAACTGGAAGGACAGGATATTCCAGGGTATATCTATGTGTGTCACCAGGGATGAAAGCAGGACTTGGGATGGAGTCAGTAATGTAAGGCTGATTGAAAAAAAGGAGAGTTAACTGGAGTCCAGTAGATGGCAGCAGCCAAGATGCAATCCACAGAATTAACCTGAACACTGGCTATAAATCATAGGATCATGGGTGTTGAGGTAAAAGAGATCTGAGGGATCATTTGGCCCAACCCTTTCATTTTACAGATAAGGAAACTAAAGCTAATATAGGTTAAATGATCTAACCAAGGTTACACAGGTGTTAAGTGGCCAGACTGGGATTTGAACCCAGGTCCTCTGACTCAAATTCAGAATTTTTCCTACGTCAGCAGAATGAAACTACTCATATACACAGAATAAACCCTTTCAACAAAAAGATCCCCAAATTGGGTAAAAGATTGATCCCTTACTCTGGCTACCATTTGGTCTCCAAACAAAAGCTACAGACCTATCCTTGCATAATAGAGTTCTATGTATCCCCTAGTGTGAGGGGGCCAATGACAAGTACCCCAGTTCTGTCTGACCACTTAACATTGATTTTGAAAAATTATATTTAATTTGAAGATGTAGCCAGAACAAGCATAGAAACACTTCCCCAAATAACTTGGAAGGGAACATCTTTTTCCCTTATACCACCTTAATGTTGAAAATGGAGGGATAAGAGGGATGAAGGAAGAACTAAGTTTAACTTGGTTCAATACTTCTATAGCATTAGTCCCACTAAGTTTGTGTCCAAAGGCAGTATCTCTTCCAGGTGGAAACTCACCTCAGTTTCCCATGGGCAGAGAACTCAAAAGTTTTCCCTTAGATTGATCCTTGTTCCTAAGGGCATTAATACTAGGCTGGCTGCAACACTGAGTCTGGGCTCTGACAGTTCCATTTCCTTTGACTCATTCTCCCAACCTTTTGAAACTCCCAAGGTCAGAGACTCCATTCCCTTTACCAGATGCCATGAGGGGAAGGAATCACCAAAAACTCCAAGAACAGAATAGAACAAAAACTCCATCACTGAATCTAATAGGTCTTTCTGAATGTCTCCACAGCCAATCAAAGAGCACAGTGGTGGTGTCTCCTCAACATGTTGACCAAACCAGTTACTGAATGTTCATAGGTGCTCTATACTCTCCAAGGCACTGCTGTCACATATTATGATCAATCTCCCAGAAGCAGCTCCTAAGTGACCTCCATGTAGAGAGGTGTCATCTCAGATGGTCTAGGCATGCACCAGACACTCATTACATTTGTATATGTTTTGTACCTACTTTACCTCTGTATCTGTTGTTCCCCAACCCTGCCCCACTTCCAACTCCCACGTAAACCCTCTGAGGGCAAGAACTGATTTTTCATTTCATCTTTCTAGCCTCAGCAGCTAGTTCAGTGCCATGTGCATAGTAGATGCTTAATAAAATTGATTTACCCAATAAAATGAGGTAATATGTATCAGGTGTTTTGCAAACCTTAAAGCACTCTATAAACATTAGCTATTGTCACTATTGTTGTTGTTATTAAGAGATGCTTGTTAAATTGCACTGAAATGAATCCCTAGCTACAACCAAGAGCCCTAGGATCATCTGTCTACAATAGAGAAGCAGGGCTCAAACCTGAGACAAAATGAAAACTCTTTAGGAAGCAAGACTCAAGCCTGCCTCCATCACAGCAGCATGATCCTGAGCAAATCATGTAACTTTTGGTGTTCCCGGCTGACCTCTGGTTCTGTAAGTTAGAGGGAAGTCTGGGGACCTACCCTGAGTGACTAGGTATTTACACTCAAGATTACTCAAGCAGATGAACTCATAGGTTTTGAACAAAAAAAAAATTGTCCAGACAAAACCTCAAAACGAGAATGGTCACCGACCTCAAGAAACTTACATTCTCCTGGTGAATTAAATGAGAGTAGATAATTTCTCTTCTAGAGCATGGACACCTGGGCCATGCTCTCATGTTTCTCTTCTGGAATACATCCACATTTGGAAAAGAAAAAAACTATCTTGTCAATCCTCCTGCACTAGTTTACCCCCAGTTCATCTATCTCAATACTGGAATCTGTTCTCAAAGGTTTAGGGGGATTGGGAAATAAAAGATGAATCTGCAACCTTCATTTTATATACCATTCTAATCAATAGGCTGTGTTTTCTCTTACAGAAAGAAGTCCATGGGTTTTGTGACAGAAACAAAGTTTCTTAATAGTTCAGGGACTATTTCCACTTGTTTGTTTGAAGCTCAAGTCCACATGGCTAAAGTGGGGCATGACTGTAACCAGATCTACTCTTTTGGAAACCCTATTGACCACTGGTAGCATTGTGAATTGATCTAACTGTTTTGGAAAACAATGTGGAATTATGCAAGTAAGTTACTAAATTATTTATTCCCTATGACCCAGCAATCACATGACTAGGCAGCCTGAATAGGTTGATGACAAAAAGAAAGGACTCATATGTACAAAAGTATTCATATCAGCACTATTTATAATAGCAAAATGCTGGAAATAAACTATGTGCCCAATAACTAGGGAATGGCTGAACAAATCATGGCATACAAATGGAATGGAATATTACCATGTTGAAAGGAATGACAACTATGAAGAATTCAGGGAAACATGAGAAGACCAGTATGAAGTAATGCAGAGTGAAGAAAGCCAGGGACAAAAGAACGATGTTCACAGTGATTATAACAATATAAATGAAGATACGACTTATGACCCTTCAGCCCGAACACTGAGCTAACATAGATTGGATGCAATTTTGGAGGTAGTGCTCCTGAATCATAACTCTGTTTCATTTTTGCCTTATTCAGAATTTTCACTGGAAATTTCAGAATATAGCTCATGTTTAGGTTTCCACAGAGATAGCCAAAAGAGCCCCTCAGTTCCCACACAAACACTCAAGGTAATGTATAGCACCCCTTTTAGGATGCTCCACCAATTTGTCCTTACACTTGTGGATTAGGTCTCCAGAGAGACATCTACTCTCAGGGCTCCAGAGTGCATACTATAGCAAAACTCCTCAAAAAAAATACAGCCCATGAGCCCCTACTGGTGTAGTTATTATTAATAATCAACCTGTAGATTAGTTGGCTCTTACAAAGGCATTTACTTAAATGACATAGCAAGAACAATTGTCATAAAACATCTTCCAATAAGATGTATTCTCGGGATGTGTTCTCCCACAAATACATGTATCTGTAGGGAGAGTGAAAACATACTTAAAATACAATGGTAGTATGGCACTTGTGTAGGGATGCATGTAGCTAAGGAAAATAAGGTTTGCTCAGCTAGGCTTACTCCTCACAGGACATAGCATCTCTGCTGGACAGATCTAGGCACAGATATAGTCTCCACTACCTTCAACTTAAGGGTCAGCTCTGATCCTTACCTAGGTCCTATGAAGCATTTTCAGAAAAAAGTAGAAATTCTGGCCTAGGACTAGCATTTCTTTCCAGTTTTGCTCTTAGTACCTCAGGTCTGAGGTTTATTACTTCCCAGAGAGCAGGTGGGAGAATAGAACTTTAGTCTTTCTTTTCAACAACTCTTACTGGTTCAGAACTGATTTCCCTCTGTAAGATACCTCACCCTAACATACCCTGGCCATATAGTACATTTCTCAAGTGCCAGTCATAACCAGGCAATGACTATTTGTCCAATATTGACCAAATAGCCTTGGGATTCTAGAGTTGTTGTTGCTGTTTTTAACTCTCAGGATACCCAGTTGGTCTATGCAAGTGCTAGCTGTGGGACAAGGGTACCTAAGCACTCTATGCTCTGGGGGTAAATTCATTATCTCTACTGGCCTTTTCTTCTGCAAATTAGGACTCAAAGGAGGTCTGAAAAATCAAAACTATTTTCATAATAATACTAAGACATTTCATTTCTAATAAATAAATGATTTGATAATGTAGATTGATAGATATAATCTATATTAAAGGGGAGGACCTCAATAATTTTTAAGAGTGTAAAAGGTCCTGAATCCAAAAAGTTTGAGAACAGCTGGCAAAGAATGATCACTCACACCTAAAAATATGACCTCATACTCTACAAAGACCAAATGTCATCTGAATGAGACACACACCTGTACATATGTCTATGTAACTTGCCTCTTATGACCTGCAACCTAAAAATTTGCTAGTCCGAAGGGGGCACACCCATACAAATTAATATGAAATGCAGAACTGTCTTTATTTTACTCTACTAAAAAAGCAAAACAAAATGTAGGGCTTGTGGTGGCTCATAACGTGTCAATACAATTGTTCTCTCTCTGGTGATGGGTGATGGGGACCCATCCACTCCCTTTTCCCCACTTTCCCCTCTGCTTCCCAACACCCCTTATGTGTAATGTTCCATAATTACAATGTAAGCTCCTAGATGGCCAGAATTTCAGTATTTCCTTACATTTGTTTTCCCAGGCATAGCACAGTGACTGGTGCATCGTAAAGGCAAGTCAGAAAGTCCTAAATTTCTAATCCTGCCTTAGATACGCACTATATGCATGATCTGGGCAAGTCACTTAACCTCTCTTAACCTGTTTCCTTTTCTGTAAAATGGGAATAATTTTAGCACCTCATAGGGCTATTTTTAAGGCTCAAATGAGATAAACGTAAAGTGCTCTATAAATGCTAACTATTATTGCTATTATTAAAATACTCTACATTAAATTAATTTGTTCGGTCATATCTGACCCTTTGTGACCCCATTTGGAGTTTTCTTGTCAAGGATACTGGAGTGATTAGCCATTTCCTTCTCCAGTTTATTTTACAGATAAGGAAAATAAGGGAAACAGGGTTAAGTGACTTGTCCAGGGTCACACAGCTTGTCTGAGGTGGGATTTGAACTCAGTTCTTCTTGACTCCAAGCCCCACATCACCTAGCTGCCTCTTGAATTAATTACAATGTATAAAGTATCAGCATTTTTTTTTTTAGCCAGTTCCTCTCAACCTCCATCAGGATTCTTCAGCTCATTCAATCTCAACCACTTTTCTTCTTATATGGCTGTAGTCAGTATGTATCCATTCCTTTCTCTTGATTCTGATTTTTTTTCACTTTTTGTTCTTATAAAGGTCTTTTCAGATTTGTTGAATTTATTGTAACATTGTACTTTTAAAAAATATTTATTTATTTTTAGTTTATAACATTCAGTTCCACAAGCTTTTGAGTTTTAAATTTTTTCCCTCTCTCTCCCCTCCTCCCTCCCCAAGACAGTGTGCAAGCTGATATAGGCTCTACATATACATTCATATTAAACATTTTCACATTTAGTCAACAACATATTATTCTCTTATAATAATTTATCACAATTTATTCAACCATTGTCCTATTGTTAGACTTTTCAGTTATTTATAGTTTTTTTGCAATTACTAATGTTATGGAAATCTTTGAACAGATAACACTCTTTAGGCATCTGTTCATTTAATCACTGTTTATTAAATGTCTACCACATGGGAAGTGCTATTTGGTACCAGGAGAGACACAAAGATGAATAAAGCATATTTTCCACCCTCATGAAGTTTATAATCTAAGGAGGAAATTGTGACACAAACTGAAATTTACATTAACTTTACAAGAGTATCTTAAACATAAAGTAACTAGAGTTCAAAACCATGCATTAAGAGCTTAGGAAATGTACAGAATGTTTTGTGAGGGTCAGGAAAGGAAACAGAATTTGTTTTCTGGGCTCAATTTCCTTAAAAAGTTTTTATGAAATTCACTGGCAAAACGATTCCTGGCAACTGAGTCTACACTGTGAAGGTGGACACATAGAAAACCTTTCCACATGCTCTTAGTGTTGGAGTTCAGGGTGTGAAGGAGGGAAGCTCAGTGACCAAGAAGTCAAATAAGGACCTAGGAGAGTTCCTGGGTGGAACTGGGTAAGGGAAAAGGAAGCCAGAAGAGATTTTCTCTTAGGTCCTTTTCTTTTCTTATCTACTCCTAGGTTTCAATAATTATTTTAAAGCTGATAATCCCTATAATATCTCTATCTTCACCCCAAACTCTCTCCAGAGCTCAGTTCTCATATTTCTAATAGCCTGGTAGGTCTCACCACTTGGCTGATTTACCATCCCCTTAAATTCAAGGTATCTAAAAACAATCCCATCATCTGCTTTCCAAACCTTATCTCTTCCTAACTTTTCTATTTCTTTTAATGGCACCACAATTTTCTCAGTATCTCAGGTTTGTAGTCATGGTTTTGACTCTTCCTTCTTTTTTACCCCCACATTCAATCAATTGTAAAGTCTTATCCTTTCTAAGTCAAGATCATAGGATCATAGATTTAGAGCCAGAAGGATCCTCATAATAGCGTTTAACCTTCCTCCTTTCTTCATTCTCAATGTAAACACCCTAGTTCCAACCTTTATCTCTTCTAGGCTACTAAAATAGTCTTCCAATTAGTTTTCTTCCTCCAGTCTTATCTCCCCTTCTCCAATTCATCCCACACTCTAGGGCCAGAGTAATTTTCCCAATGCATCTCTACAATCATATCACTTCTCCATTAAGAAAGCATCAGTGACTTGCTATTCTATTCCTAGCAAAGTATAAACTCCTGACTGACATCTAAGGTCCTCTACAAGTTAGCTCCAACCTATCTTTCAAGCTTAAGTTTATATTATTCTGCTTCTATTTAGTTTATGTTATGGGCAAGCCTGTACTTTCCTTTACCTGCTTTCATCCTAAAGTCTTCCATCTCTGTCCTTTTGCTCATGACCTCCACCACCCCATTCCTCTATACATTGTTGTTAAATCTCTCTCTTCCTTCAAAAAGAACTTGGGTGCTAACTCATTTCCATCCTCTCAGGTGAAAGTGACTTCCTTATCTTCTTCCTCAAATTTCTCATAGCCAAGTCACCTGGCACGTAGCATTTTGCCAGGATCACCCCTCTACTTATCTCTCTTGTAATTTTCTAGGTTACTTTCCCTTTACTTTAATTAGATTGTGAGATCCTCGAAGGTAGAAGTCTGTGTCAATTCAGCAAACTCAATTCAACAAACACTAGTTAAAGGTATTGTGTTCACAGCTATGGGGAAAGAAAAGAAACTTTCCCTGCCCTCCAGCAGCTCGAATTCCACAATAGCCTATCTATGCAGTGACATCTTAGAGTTCAAGCAAGGTAGGTAGATGGGGCAACTGAAGATAGCACAATTAGGTCATGTTCAAAACTGGCCTTAGGCACTTTTTGACGCTGTGACGCTGGGGAAGTTACTTAACCTGTGACTGCAACGGTTTCCTCATCCCTAAAACTGGGATAATTATAGCATCTACCTCTCTGGATTGTTGTGAGGATCAAGTGAGATAGTATTGTAAACCTTAACATTGCAAACTTTGTGAACCTTAAAGCACTATGTGAATGCTAGATGTTATTAATATTAGGCAGGGCTTTGTAGAAACATCAAGGAATTCTACAGTCTGAAATGGGGCAGATCCTTTCAGCTCCTGAAAACAACCTGCCCTGACAGGTGAGGTGCAAATAGCCCTGGATTTGGAGTCCAAACCCCTGAGTAAAAATCCCTACACTTACACTATCTGTGTAACCCTGGACATGCCATTATCTTTCGGTGAGCCTCAATTTCCTTAATTGTAAAAGGAAGGGGATTAGAATAGATAAACTTCTAAGGTCTCTTCCAGCTGGAAATATATTCTAAACTTTTGATGCTGAGTTCTTTTACTTTCGTGATCACTTCTCAACAGCCTTCGCTATTCCGGGACATCACGCTCTCTCCCCTTTCCCTCCCTGACCTCTGTACGTAGTCTGCCTCCATTAGACTGCAAGCTCGGTGAGCGCAGGTACGGTCTTTCTTTTCCACACTGGCATCCCCAGCGTTTAGCCCCGTGCCTGGAACATAATAAATGTGGGACTACATTTCCCAGAGTGCTCCGCGCCACTCGGCCACCTAGCGCATTTGACAGCTGGCCTCGCAAGTTGGAAAGAGAAGGTTTCTCGACGTGAAGACCGGGTGGCCAATGGCCGGAGGGTAAGGGCGGGCGTTCCTGACACCGCAACCTGCGTAGAACTCCTAGTTTCTGTCAGAGTGGCCTGGCCCGAGCCGGGCGGGGCGGCCAGGACTTTCTCAGCTCCGGGGGAATTTCCCTTCCTTCTCCATCCCGGGTCGGGCCTGGCCCTGCCCCGGGGGTGGTGAGTGGACTCGGGCTCCGGAGAAAGGGCTTGGGGATGGGCATGGGCGCTAAGGGGGAATAAGGCCTTGGGTGGGAGCAGGGGGAAAAGGTAGAGGAGGGGGGTGCCTGCGCATGCGTGGACTCTGAGTAAAGGCAGACCCCACTCCCCCTCCCCGCGCCTGGGGTTCCCCTGGGACTGGCTAGTGCGTGTCATTCCCCTCGAGGCTGGGCACTGGCCTGGGTGTGATTTGAGAGCATGCCGGGAGCCAGAGTCTTCCCAGGAGCTCTCCCAGGACCACAATTCCTAGCATCCTCCGCGTCCTTGGCCCGCCCACAGGCCTCTGTGACAACCATCTGGACCAATCGAGAAAAGAAGCTCTAAGACGCGGAGACGTTAAACCAATGGCAAGAGAGCGGGGGTGGGCGCTTTACGTCAGACCCTTTCCCTAAGTCCAGTGTGGGCTTGCCCCAAACCGGGTGGCGGCCGGCTGGACCCTCTGGGCTCCGGCCCCCGGCTCCGGCTAACATTCCTTCCTCCGGCTGGGGCGGCCCGGGGGCGGTGAGTGGTTGGCTGCGGGCCTAGGGAGGTCATCTGGGGAGGGGGCTGGTGGCTCGTGCTGGAAACTTGTGGAAGCAGGTGGGTGGTCTGGGCAGAGGCCGCCTCCCCCCTCCAGTCAGACGAGCAGCTGACATGTGTGCAGAGCGCTGGGAGCAGGGGCAGGGGGCGGTGCCGCCCCCGCAGTGCCCAGGAGGAAGCTGACACCCCGGCTCCAAGCAGGGTCTTCCCCAAGGTCACATGGCTGGGAAGCCCCAGAGTCCCCCCTGGCATCTTCGTATTCAGTCAGCCAGTAGTTATTCAGTCCTAGTGTGTGCCAGGCGCTGGGCTAGGAGCTGAGGAACAGGTACCGAGAGTGAAGGAATCTCCGCTCGCAAGGAGCTCATCTTCTAATGGGGGGCCTGCATTACATATATTAATATATACAGCATGAATTAAAATAATAGCTAGCGTTCACAGAGTGCTGGAAGTAGGTGCTGTTATCCCCATTGTACAGATGAGGAAACTGAGGCAGACGGCGATTGTGCAGTGATGCTGCTACTGTAGCAGTGTTTAAACTTAGGGATTTCTAACTCCAAGTCCCGTGCTCTCTCCACGGTGGTCTTAGCAGCCTTTATATAGCTACAAAGTGAATAAATACCAAGTAGTTAAAGAGAAGGTGGTTTGGGGTGAGAGGGCGGGTACTAGCTGTTGGGGGCTGGAGAGGAGGAGTGGTGATTTAAAAACTTCTGGAGAAGATGCCACCTTAAAGGAAGAAGGAGGCTGAAGTAGAGGTAAGGAAGGAGTGCTTCCGTGCCTATGGGGTAGCCTCTAGAGCCTGAGACTTGGGAGGGGGAGTGTCATGTGTGACAGTTCTGGTCTCAGAGAGGGAAGGAGAGTAACGTCCAGTGAGGCTGGACGGATAGGTTGAAGCCAGGTTGTGAAGGACTTTACACATCAAACAGAGGAGTTGATATTTTATCCTAGAAGCAACAGGAGGTCACTGGAATTGTTCATTTAGGGAATCGTGTCATTTATGGATTTGAGGAAAGTCATTGTAGAAGAAAGTCATGTGTAGGATGGGGAATGGCAAGAGTTTTGAAACAGATATTTTTGCTTCAGTATTCTAAGAAAAAGGTAAACCACCAGAAACTAAGCTGGTAGCCAAGTGAGTGGAAAGAAAAGGCCTGGGTATAAAAATGGAAAGGATGAGATTTGATTGGCTACTTAGGTGAGGTAGAGGGAGGGGTGGAGGTCTAAGATAATGCTTTAGTTAGGAACCTGGGAGACTAGAAGGATAGTGATACCTTCTACAGAAATAGTAAAGTTCAGAGGAGGAGAGAGTTTAGGAAAGAGAACAAGTTCAGTCTTGGACATGTTTGGTTTAAATGCTATCTCATTGCTTCCCAGAAGAACTGTGGCTTCTAATTTTTTGTCCCCTAACCCCAGTAAAACCATCTCAGTTTCTTTAACTTTTCTTCCACCCTTTCAGGCATGTACACTGTATATGCAGTCTTTGTATTTTAAAAGTTTATCCAGGGAAAGTAATTCAATACTCAAAACTAGGGGGTGTCTAAGGGTAAAAAATGTGTATATTCCTCAGGCCTTGCATGCTGCACTCCAATTAATACCAGACTCCCCCTCTTTGATCTTTATGAAGGGGGCCTTAGCGTAGTAGAGTGTCACAGCCGGAAGAATCTGGAGAGATCAGTTCAATTCAACAAATACCTGTTCACCACCCACTGTGGGCAAGATACTGTACCAGGAACTGGGGATGCAAAGACAGATGTGACACTCCGATTTTCAGCTTCCAAGACAGGGAGCACACAGGTGCACAGGTGATTTCTGTGACAGAAGGGAGACAGAGACACTTGTAGAGAAGAGTTATGGGCAAGCTGCTGTGCAACAGTGGAACAAAGATGGGAGATCAGGCCAGAGAGAGGGGTATAGAGTGGTAGGGGAGGATCACGGGCCTGTTTATTTTATACATGAGGCGATCAAGGTCTAGAAAGCGAAGTAACTCGTCCAAGGTTACACATTTAGTGAGTTAGAACTATAACTCAGGTTTTCTGACTGCCATCCCTGTTCCTGTACTATGTGAGAAATCACCATTCTTTTTTTAAATTAATTTAATTTTTAGTATTTTATTTTCCCTGGTTACATGTAAAAATAATTTTTAACATTTGTTTTTAAAACTTTCATTTCCAAATTCTCTCCCTCCTTCCCCACATTGAGAAGACAAGCACTTCGATATTGGCTATACATGAATCACCATTTTTTTAAGGGAGAAGAAACCCTTTGGAAAATAGTCTTAAATCTATATTTCATGTATACATATTATATATATACATATGTATATACAGACACACATATGCATATGTATATGTCTCGGAAATGTAGTCTATATATATATATATTGATGCCACAAAGATCTGCATTGTTTTTTAGTTTTTAAATTTAATATAATTCATAGTACATTTCATCCCACGAAAAGAGCAAGTAGGTATGTATCTTCAGAAGACCTTGGTCAGAATGTACATGTGATTTAGAAACTGCAGGGAAGGACAACTAGGTGGCACAGTGAATAGAGCACTGCTCTTGGAGTCAGGAGCTCCTGAGTGCAAATCTGCCCTCAGACACTTGAAACTTACTAGCTGTGTGACCTTGGGCAAGTAACTTAACCCCAATTGCCTTGCCTTTCCCTCTCCAAAAAAAGAAAATGGAGGGAGAGAGCCCAGAGACTATAGATTATATATAGCATTTTAATATTGTAAGCTTGTTAGAATAATCATTAGTCACCTTTGAAGGCAGGCTGGTCTTGAGGATTGAAATCTGGGAACAAAGACTGGAATAGGAGGGGGAGCAGGATAAGCTTGTATAAACAGTATAGCTTTATATATACTATAAGCAGTATAGCCTTAGCGAGGATGAAATGCTTGAGGGGACACGATGTGTGGAAGAGATTTGGTCTGGAAGTATTTGAGTGCCCACCCACTATATACCAGGTGATGGCCATACAGAGACAAAAATGAGACTGTCCTTGTCCTCCAGGAACCTAAATTCTACAGGGGGATACAAATATTGACAGAGAAGTAAATGCATAATATATATAAAATAAATACACTGTGATTGGGGAGGATGACTTCCAAGGAAGAATCCAAAGGTAGTTGAAGGTTGTCGTACTTGGACTGAACCTTAAAAGGAACCAGGGGTTTTAAGAAGGAGCTGAAAGGAGTCTATTCTAAGGCTTGGGACAGGGGCGAGGACTGGTTGGGGAAAAGGGAAGGGAGGAAGACTGTCTAACTGCTAAATTAAGTGCTAACTTAGAGCCAGGCACTTTGTTAAGAGCTTTAGAAACAAAGAAGTGCAAAAACAGCCTCTGCCCTCAGGGAGCTTACAGTCTAAATAGAAGAGGCCACATATTAAGAACTATTTAAGTACTCTTATACTGAGTGTATGGAAGTTAGCCTCTGATGGGAAGCACCCCCATCTGTGAGAGGGCAAGCTGGGCTGAAGGTGGGATTTGAGCTGAGACTTGAAAGAAAGCCCATAAGCCTTCCAAGGGCATGCATTCCAGAAATGAGAGGACAGCCACTGAAAACGCACAGAGAAGAGTGTACCAGGGACAGCAAGAATGAAGATGTGTCTCTAGATATTTAGAGGGGAGTAAAGTATAAGACTAGAAAGATAGGAAGAAGCCAGACTGTGAAGGACTTTTGAGTGCCAAACAGCATTTTATATATGACTCTGGGGCAATAGGAGGCCAGCAGAATTTATTGAGTAGGGGAGTAATCTAGTAGAAACTGTACTTTAAGAAAATCACTTTCGCAGCCAGATAGAGAATGGATTGGAGTGAGAGACACATAGACAGGCAAACAGAATGAGAGAGATCTGCCTAGTGCAAAAATCCAGACTTGAGGTATAAGGGTCTATACCACTGTGGTGGCTGCATAAGCAAAGAGACAGAGACACATATCAAAGATGTGAAGGTAGGAATGACAGAAGTTGGTCGCAGATTGGGTATGTGAATTGAGTTTATGATCCTGCTTAACTGGGAGGATGTTATCGGTGCAGGGAACAGGAAGAGGGGAGCATTTGGGGGAAAGATAAGGAGTTCTCTTTTGAGCATATTGACTTCACAATGATTCTGTTTTGGGCAGAAGTAGGAGGTGGAATGAGGAACAGCAAGTCAGTCAGTTTTGGGGGAGCATATGTGTAGTAGGAGAGGCAGGGGGAGTAATGTGTGGAGCCAGATTGTGAAGGACTTTCAGTGCCAAACTGAGGAGTTTATGTTTTGTCCTAAAGGCACTGGCTAGCCACTGAAACTTCTTGAGCGGAGGAGGGACATGGTTAGGCCTGTGCTTTGGTAATCACAACTTGTTTTGTATAGAGAATGGGTTGAGAAAAAAGAAACTGAATGCAGGGAATCTAATTGGGAGGCTGTTGAAATAGTCCACATGGAGGTAATGTGAGCATTTGCTAAGGTTGTTGGGATATAAGACAGACGAGGGTGGTGATGAAGAATAGTAAAGAAGTAGATTTGGCATCTGATTGTGGATAGTGGATGGGCTAGTGAGTGAGAATTAAGAGCTAGAGATGACTTGTAGGTTTCAAAACTGGTTAAGTAGGAGAACAGGAGAATGTTGTATTTCATGGGCAGGTAGAGAGAGTTGTGTGTATGCATCTTCAGATGTGGTCAAGGTGTTGAGTTGTTTTCTTTGACCATACTTACTCATGAAGCACTTAGCACATTGCCTGGAACCTATTAGGCTCTTAATAAATACTTATTGATTGATTACAAGGAAAGGGCTCCATTAGGCAAGGGGTGGGGCTTTGAATGTAACAAAGATTTTTTTTTTGGTTTTTTTTTTAAAGCAGCAATGAACCATTTTTTTTTTGAGTTTACAGACCAAAAAAAAAAAAGTTGAGAAGGGTACCCAGAACCAATAAAAAATTTTACTATTTAAATTTAACATTAACTTTAAAAAATTGCCCATAACAGACATTTACAGTTTTATGTGGAATCTTTTATTTCTGATTTTCTGTAATTTTTTTGTTCAATGATTAACTTAATAAAAATGAAATATTTTGAAAAAGAATAGTGGTACTCTTGATAGAAATAGGTAACTCAGGGAAGGTTGGGATTAGAGGGGAAGATAATGAATTTTGTTTGGATCATGTTGACTTTAAGATGCCTATGGGATATTTAGGGGGAAATGTCAAGTGGACAGACAGAAGCTCAGAAAGGATCTGGAGCCATCTACATAGATATAGTTCATGGGAGCTAAAAAAGCACAGGATGGAGCCTCAACACTCACCTGTGATGGGCTCTGAGTTTAACCTTGTTTTGTGTCCTGGATTGCTTGGGCAATTGGGTGAAACCTATGGACTCTTTCTCAGAATAATGTTTTTAAATGCATAAAATAAAATTTGTAGAATTACAGAGGAAACCGATTATATGTATTGAAATAAAGATACTATTTTTTCCAGTCCAACTTCCTCGCTTCCTTAAAATCCATCCACAGATTCCTTGGAGGGGAGGGGGTCCATTACCCCAAGTTAAAAACTCCTGCTCTAAAACATCTAGGTGAGAAAAAACGTGTCAGTTTATGGATATATTAGGAGTTAATGATATGATTACAATCTGCTCAAGAGTTGAATAGTAGATCTAGGGCTGGAAAGGACTTTAGACCAGTTAATACAGCCCCCTCATTTTTATTTTGTTTTATTTTGGAACCACCCTAATTTTTAAAAGGAGGGAGGGAGGGAGAAACCAGAGGTCACAGGGCCAATAAATGGGGACAATGTTCACACCCAGGTTGTCATTCTCCAACTTTGTTGCTTCCTGCGCCACGCCGCCTCCTTGTGGTCGCGTGGACCACGTTCCTATGTAAACTCTTTGAAGGCAGGGACCTTCTTTAGACTTGTCTCGATTGCCCCACATAATTCTGTAAATACTTGTTATTTTGAATGACAGATTCAACTTGTAGACGGCTGCGATTCCCTAAAGCATTTTGTTTTCCCTAAAATTACTTTTGTTCTCTCCCTCCTATACTTGTCCCCATCATTGGCTGAGTTTTGTCCCTAAACGAACTTTCTAGTTTCCCTCCACTGAATTTTACCGTTTTCTTTTTTTTAAAGATCATTTTGTCACTGTGTAAAGATGACTTTACATTCCTGACATCAGTAAAGCTATGGAATAAAATGATTCTCTGGGAAGATTCCTTTAGGAACACTACTGGATTTGTCCCCGCGGATAGACACCAACCCATCAATGACCCTCTGGGCACATGTTAAAGTATATATAGCTTATATATAAATCATCCTGACATAATAGTAGTTGTGCAGTTAAAACTATGTTTTCCTGGCTCATAGATGAGTACGTGGTGAGATATAATCAAAGGTTTTCTTGAAATTAAGATTTCTCCATGAATAAAAGAATGAAAAAAATGTTTATTAAGCATTTCATATGCAACAAGTACTATGCTAAATACTGAAGATACAAATAAGAAAATTAAGATAGTCTCTGTTTTAAAAAATCTAATATGATTGTTCCCTACAGAATTCATTTTAACAGCTCTCCAGATTCTGTGCTGGGGCAAATCCAGAGCCTTTTGCAGTGATGAGGAAGTTGAGCAAGGGGAAGTTTATGGTGAAAAGTCTCTAGCAGTTAAGGCTAGGAAACTTGGAGTCATATCTTTAATGGAATAAACATTTGAGAACTTACCAAATTAACTCTGTACCACAAAAGGTGGTTGGTGCTCCTTCCATCACACCCATGGCATGAGTAGCACTGCATGTCATAAAACAACTTACAGAATATGTTGGAAAATAATAATAATATGAATGATAGCTAGCATTTATGTAGCACCTACTGTATGCCAAGAGCTGTGCTAAGCAGTTTACAAATATTACCTCCTTTGAGCCTCAAAACCCTGTGAAGTAAGGGCTCTTATCCCCGTTTTACAGATGAGCAGAGTGAGGCAAACAGGTGAAGTGACTTGCCCAGGGTCACACAACTAGTAAATCTCTGCAGTCACATTTGAACTCAGTTCTTCCTGTCTCCAGGCCCAGCGCTCTATCTGCCATGCTACTCAGCAGCTGTCCAGGCTGGACGGGGTGCTGGACTTGGCATTAGAAAACCTGGGTTCTGGTCCCAGCTTTGTTACTTACTATGGGCCATTGAACAAGTGGTTTCCCCTGTTTCCTCTTCTTCAAAATGGGAGGGTTAGACCAGGTGTTCTCTCAAGATCCATTGTAGGTCTAAAAATCTGTGACTGAGTCACTATTCAGGAAGAAGCAGATACTAAGTTCAAATCTCTTGTTTTAGGGATTGATGACACTGGATGATGTGGCTGGGCACATCTGGGAGGAGTGGGTTGTCTGGACCCTGCCCAGAGAATCCTCTCCAGGCTTGCCATCCAACAGGGTTAGAAGAATGGGCTCTCAATGGGTAAGGATTTCCGTTTTCCCTTTAGAGTCAAAGGTTAAATGCACTTAGAAGATCCATTCCCCTAAGTGGTTTAGGGATACTGGTCGTTAAGTCCCAAATTTTGTGTGAGTTGTCGACTTTTAATTCCCCCATCTCTCCATCTTCGTAGCTCTTCCCCTTACAGAGAAAAACCAGATATCAAACATAATAATCACTGGCCAGGCCAGAGTCTTTCCTGGGGGTGACAATCATGTTATCTCTTCCACGGGCACAAGTAGAACCTCAGTGCTAGAATTTTCACTCATACCTAAGTTCTATTCCTTAAGAAGAAGAAGTGGAACTATCTTCACCTTGTCATATCGTTCTGTCCTTTCTTCATTTGGACTGGGAGAAGCCACAGACATCATCACCCTTTAGCAGTTTAGTTTATTTGACAGAAAGAAACAAGGCCTGAGTTTGGGGCACAAAACCAATGATTCACGTCTGTTTTCATGAACAGGATTTCCAGACCCACTGTGATCTCCCAGCTTGAACAGAAAGAAGAACCATGGGTCCTGAATCTCCAGAACTTGGAGGAGGGGACAATCCTGAGAAGAACTCACACAGGTGAGAAATTTAAAAAAAAGCCCAAGAAGGAGAACTTTGTTCATATTAAGGATTTAGGAAGCTTCACCTCTCCATCCTGGCTGTATTACCACCAGTTTAATATTTGCTAGCAGTAGATTCATTATCTAAACGAGCAAAATCATTTTTAAATTGACCATTCAGCATTTTACATTATTTTTCAGTCTTCGAGAGATGGTGGTAAATGGATGTTAGACTTGAAGCCAAGAAGGCCTGGGTTCAAGTCTCTCCTCTGACATTTAGTGTGTGTGTGTGTGTGTGTGTGTGTGTGTGTGTGTGTGTGTGTGTGAGCCTGTCAGTGCTCTAGGCACTGTAAGATGCAGAGGAGGTGCCAACATGCCATTGTAGAGAGAATTTCCTCACTGGGGAGATTTTCATACCAATGGAATCAGAGGACCAAGCCTTACTGTAATAACTTAGGTCTAACTGGTTTTGCCCAAATTGGACATCTAGAAAGTTTTACTATAGTTTTAAACTTTAATAACTTCAGAAGTATAAATGCTCTTAGAAAAAATTTTTTGAAAGGTTAATTATTTATGATTTTAAAATGTATGTTATCTTACTGAAATTCAAAATAACAACTGTTTTGTGCTATACATGGCTTGTCAATATTCAAACTTCATAAAAACTCATCAGCTCTTGCTCAGTGACTGAAAGGATAAGATTAGTAATGTTAGACTTAAGATCATCCAAAGAATGAGGTTTTGACCCAAAAGAAAAAAAATCTATTAGAGGTGGATCCAGTGACTTAGGTGGCCAAGAAAGAGAGCCTCCCCTACCAACCCACTGGTCTCGGAAAGTGTTTCCAGTAACTATCCCACAAATAATGTACAATGACAGGGTTCTCTCTTTTGTTAAAATTAAACTTTAAAAATTATGATTCAAAATTCATAAAACTAAATAAGTATAAAAGAAATTTAAATAATTACATTTTCAAATGATGTTTAAGTTTGTAGCATTTATTCTTTGGAGGTTATTAAAGCTTAACAATACACTAAGACCCTGTATTATTAAAGGGAATAAAGATAATGTCTCAAGTTAAAATTTTAGTTGATTTTGTCTGGCCACCTACAATAGAAAACATGGCCAATGGTTGATCATGTTCTATAGTTTTTAAAATGAATTTTTTTGAAATTTGCTGCAAAGATATACACATCATAGAAACAGCCATTTTAAGGATTCCCCTTCATCTCTATATTTCCCTTCTTGGTGGAAAAGGAAATTATTGATTATTATCTCTTTTCACCTTTTCAGACTTTGAGAACCAAGTGGAAAAACTGAACCAGGATGTTTCTGAGGCAGCAGAACAATTTGGGCCATCTTCAGGAAGGTCCCAAAAAGATATTTCTCAGAATCCTGATTGGGAAAGAACCTGGGAAAGGGAACATGTATTAGAGAGACAACATGGAACTCTCACAGGGGAGGGACAAAGGGAACTCCTTTCAAAGGAGAGACATTTAAGTAAGCTCCTAGGTAGATACGTAGGTGAAAAACCCAACGTGTGTGCTGAATGTGGAAAAAGCTTTAACCAGACTTCTTATCTTATGAGACACCTGAGAACCCATACTGGAGAGAGGCCATATAAGTGTCTTGTATGTGGGAAAGCCTTCAAACAGAGCTCAGACCTTGTCACTCACCGTCGAACACACACTGGAGAGAAACCCTACAAATGTAATGGGTGCGAAAAAAGCTTCGGTGACAGCTCAACTCTCATCAAGCATCAGAGGACCCACACAGGCGAGAGACCCTATGAGTGCCCAGATTGTGGGAAGACCTTCAGTCGGAAGCCACACCTTATCATGCACCAAAGAACCCACACAGGAGAGAAGCCCTATAAGTGTCTTGAGTGTCAGAAAAGCTTTAGTCGGAGTTCAAATTTCATTACTCATCAAAGGATTCATACAGGAGAGAAACCCTATACCTGTAATGACTGTGGAGAGAGGTTTAGCCAGAGCTCAGATTTGGTTAAGCACCAAAGAACCCACACAGGAGAACGACCTTATAAATGTCCTGAGTGTGGGAAAGGCTTCCGAGACAGTTCCCATTTTGTAGCACACATGAGCACTCACTCAGGAGAGAGACCCTTTAGCTGTCCTGAATGTGATAAAAGTTTCAGTCAGAGTTCTCACCTTGTCACCCACCAGAGAACACACACTGGGGAGAGACCTTATAAGTGTGATGATTGTGGGAAAGGATTCACTGACAGTTCTGCCCTCATTAAGCACCAACGGATCCACACAGGTGAAAGACCCTATAAATGTGGGGAATGTGGGAAGAGCTTCAATCAGAGTTCACATTTTATTACCCATCAGAGAATCCATTTGGGGGAGAGACCTTATAAATGCCCAGACTGTGGCAAGAGCTTTAACCAGCGTTCACACTTTATAACACATCAGAGGACACACACAGGAGAAAAACCCTTTCAATGCACCAAGTGTGAGAAGAGCTTTCGACAGAAAGCACATCTTTTATCCCATCAAAACACCCATTTAACTTAAGTAATGCCCTTTAGTTTATTCATTTCTCTTTGTCCACATTTGTAAACCCTCTAGCAAATAACTTCTACTCCCCCAAACAGAAATCCCAGATCCGATCATGACAATTTTTCCATAGCCTGTCCTGACTGCCTATTCCTCAGATTGGAGAGGATAACTCTCAAATAATGCCTCATATGTTATTTTGCACAGAGAGGACAAGCAGAAGTGATTGGAAGCTGATGAACAATGTGTGGCACATAGATGTTCAGTTAATAAATGCTTGCTGATTGATGCTCTACAGACGTAGTACACACTTACCAAAAGAGACAGGAAGTAGGTGTGGACTAGCTAAATTATTAATAGCCTAGGCCCATGGCCTTTAAAAAGTTATTGTGTGTCTCAAGCTAAGCCCTAGCTGAAAGCAAATAGGAATTTGGATAAAACTGGAAAAGGGCATTATTGCTTATATGTTCCAGGTATCACTCACCTGTATTGTGGTGACAAAAGAAAGCATGGTGGGTTGAAAAGATAAGGTGCAGGCTGGAAGACTTTTTAGAAGCTTTTTGCAAAGCTTACCTAAAGCTAGTCCTTATTGGACTGTTAAAGGCCAGAGGCTATTCCCAAGTTGAACGTAGGTTCTCATTTTCTGAGGCAATATAGACTGTTCAGCATACCAAAGGCACTTGGAGAAGGACTGTAGTTTGGTGGAATTTAAATCACCCAAAGGGTTAAGTGATAACAGGACACTATCTCCATGACAACAGAATGGGAAATGAGAACCCCTTTCCTCAAATCTGCTGGGAGGTTTGTTCCTTACACCAATAATTGTGTGTTTATGTAACCCTAAGTCACCGATTCTATGCATTTTTGTCTCCCTCTACTCTATTTAACAGGAATAAATTCCTTAAGTCTTAAGAATACTTTTCTTCTCCTGAGTTCTGACCACCACCTCATTAGGTATCTGTTTCTTTGGCAAGAAAGGGTTTCTTATAGAAGATGAAACAAAGACTTGGAAAAGCTGGGTGACTTCTTCACAATCTCACAGTTGGGATGGACTGAGATCATTCAAGGAGGAAGTCTACTCCTGAAAACATCCTGGAAAAGTAGCCATCTTCTGCTTGGAGATCTGAAACAAAGGCTAGTCCACGTCCTGAGGTAGTCAGTTCCACTTTGGGACTGCTCTAATTGTTAGGAAGTTCTTAAAGTCAAGCCAAAATCTACCTTTCTGCAATTTCTGCTGTTCACTCCAAATTTTGATTTCTGAGACTAAGGAGAACAAGTTCATTTATTTCCTGTAATATCCCATAAAATATGTGAAGTTGTCTTTTATACTCTGCTAAGTTTTCTCTTTTCCAGGGTTAATAATCTTGATTCTTCCAGTCCATCTTTGTATGGTATGATCTCTGACATCCTTATCATCTTCCACAAGGCACATTCCAGCTTGTCAGTGTCTTTTCTAAAATAGGGAATCGCACACAGTATTCCAAATACAGTCTGAGCAGGGCAGAGTACAGAAAGACTGACTTTTCTCATTTTGGCCATGATGCTTCTCAATGCAGCCTACAATGGCATTCATTTTTGACTAATTCAGCTTATAGCCCTCTAAGGTCTCTAGATCTTTTCCACATGAACTGTCCTATTCTTCCTTATACATGTGCAATTGGTTTTTTAAACCTGTGTTGAAGTTTACATTTATCTCAGTTTTCGGCCGATAAGATATTCCATCAGTGCAAATCGGAACCCATCCTCACTTCATTCTGTATACTCCTTGGTTATATTCTTATATAGATTCTTGATAGAGGATACATACAACATATTGGAAGCCTTCTTCCTCTAGGCCTTTTTATATTTTATGAGTTCTTTTCTGTAACCACATACCTGGCTCACATCTTCTCCCCACCATACATATGGTATCATTGAAGATGGCGCTGGGTCATCTTTGATGATGCTTGTTGAGTGTGAATTATCATTGGAACCATGATGAAGCTTGTTCATGCCTACCACTTGTCTCCTTTTTGTCTTTGGCTCACCTGTAACTTTGACAAAGACTGTGGTCTTCCAAGAGTTAGAACGATAGTGCGTTGTTGGGAGACTTTTGAAAAGATGGATCTTTGCTGTGGGGTACAGCATAGAATCATTGAAAGACTACAAAATTTTTCAACTATAGTTTGGCCTACTGTCTTCCATTTAATTCTGGACCCCTCACTGCCCATCTGCAATGTGTGTTCCAAATAAATTTACTGATGGACTTGTCATTCACTCTGTTGGAGCAATAGACATTTTTGTCTATTAATTTTTCTTTTTTTTGTCTATTAATTTTTCCTATGTGGATTGTTAGGCTGATCATGAATCTTACTGAAGAGATCTTTAAATGTTCTGTAGCTTGATTCAAGCAGAACAATATCCTCTTCAAACAGGAGCTTCCATAGACTTTGCCATCTCTAGAGAATACTCCTTCATTTAGATCTTGTTCATGACATTCTTCATGACTGTGGAAAATACCATTGGCAAGCGTTTTATGCTTTACATGACAGTAAGATCCTTGACAGAGCTGTATGATTTCACCCTAAATGTGAGACTCCCTAGAAGTGAGCCTTTAAGGAGGCATTGGCTCTGTTGTCACATTATTTTTTATAAAATTAACTAATAGTAGAATCTTAAGATTTCTCTATGCATTCAGTCATTTATGTGACTTCAAGGATGGGATCTGCTAGTCTGACTTTTAAATTTAGCCCGTTATTTTAGCCCGTTGAGACTTTCATATAGCCTGTTAACTGCCCCTCCTGGGTCATCTGTGATTTTGATAGCATTTGATAAGTTGGCTATCTAGATTTTAATCCAAGTCATTCATAAAAATATTAAATAGTATAGGGCCAAGAACAGATCTCATGTCCTTCAAGTTGACATCCCATTAACGACTATGGTTCACTCATTAAACCACTTCCAAACCCAGTCATGCTGTCAATTAACGTATATCTTTGCAGCTATGTCCATAGACATAGTGTGAGGGACTGTTAAATATTTTGCTAAAAATAATGGCATATTACATTATTGTTCCCTGAAATATCAGTCTAGGAGTCCTGTCAAAAAACAGCTTAGCAAGAATCCATGCAAATGTATTTTTGCCCCCTCTTGCTTGATGTGCTATCTCTAAGAGAAAAAGGCAAAGAAAGCCAGATCCTGAGCTCAGATACTATCTTCTTAACCAGTTCTTCACTCCTGAAATCTGCTCTTTTTTTTGGCCTTCAGTTAACAATGGAAGCACAGCATGGAGAACTCCTAAGAACTTTAGTTTCATCCCTGTGATTCACAACTTCTGTTTCCTCCATTATTTCTGATGAAAGAATTGGTCCCCAAGAGTGACTAGTCTTCACTGTCTAACAAGTTTGGGGAGAGTCTTTGAAGCATCCTGCATAGATAACCTTCGAGAAGCAATGGGCCTCTCTGTTAATAGTAGGTCAACAAATAACTTTGTTGGTACTTCCTAGCATCCTTATTAGTCACCACTATGAGTCTCTTCTTATAACCACTATTGTATGATCTTTTACCTGCTAGCAGCCTTAGAGCCACATCTTCATTTCGGGGAACAGGAAGAGCTGCTTCATCTTCACAGAGTCCAAGCTTACCCTTGACCTAAAGAGCTTCATCTCTGTTACTTAGTGCCAAATGTTCAGTAGTCCTCTTTCCCTTCCCTTTCTAACACAGTCCAATCTCCCTACATATTGCTCTTCTTCTTTGTTCCTTCACACTTTGCTTTCTCTTTAAAAAGACAGTCCACTCTTTCAAGGAAGATTTCATTTCTTCCGGTAACAAGGAGAATACAGAGACATTCCACCAGCCCTTTTATCTTGTGTAATAGAGAGACCAGCCTGTACTTTGTATGTACATAGCTGATATTTGTTACTGATTGAGATATAACATACTCTGCAGGTTACCACATAATTTCCTTTCCCCTCCATACTTGTGGGAGGTAAAACCATCAGTGAAGCCTATCATTTTAGCTAAACTTCCTCTTTGCTGTGTCACCTTTTTCTCTTGAATGAAAGACAGCTTGCTCACCTGGTGTTGGTAGGAGCTTTCTGACAAAGCCCCAGAACAAACAAAAGTTGTCCACAGTTGATCTTTGTAGGATGTGGTTACTCTTATTTTTTTGCTAATGGTCAGTTTTCTGATCCTGTCTTTTGAGCTTTCTGTTGTTGCTTCTCTTCAGGATCACATAGCTAACAAAAGAGTCAGAATTTGGCTACAGATTCAATTGTCTTCCATCCTACTGTTAAACAAATACCAGCTCTAGAATTTAGTCAAGCAGGCACTGATCACTGGATAAGGCTTTTTAAGAAGGCGTTGTACCCTTCATTCAGTTTGAGCTTGAACTTTATCTGGGAATTTAGCCTATTATATTTACCCATATTCTTTGTCACAGGGTCAGGGGACCCAGATCTTCACATAAAGAACCAAGGGGTATGAGCAGGTTAAAGGGGCTGGATAAAGTATGGATGTTTCATTCCTATAGAGAGGGGAAAAATACTCAGTGTAGAGCTATCTTAATCCTCTGAAAACACAGAGTATGAACACTGTCTTGGGCTCCTTGGAACTCGTAATCATTTCTTTCCAGCTCTTAAAGTTGAATCACATTCTTTTGCTGATTCAATCTTGTGACTGCTCCTGCTGATGTATTAATTAAGAGCCTTGTTAAAGTTGAGATCTCCATTTGAATGAATTTCCAGATCTTGAAGGCTTTTTCAATGAAGCAGTAATTTCTTACTTCGATCTTCCTGAGTGCACTATCTATACAATTTTCTGATTCCCTTGTATTTGCTGCCCTCTCCATCCATTTCCTGCCACAGTGCTAGGAATGTAAGTGCTTAACAAGTGTTATTGCTCAGGTGACCATGAAGAAACAGAGGGTATTCATCTCAGTCCTCCAAACAGAGAGCTCTACTATTTCTGGTTGTTAGAATGGTCTCATGCAGCCTTTTGGGGGCCATATACAAGATATAAGTATGCCATTTTAGGTTTATTGGTGCCTGTCAACGTATCTTTCTTTAAAAATAATGTTAACAAGTAACGTTGTATAGCAGTAAGTTATAAAAGTAGGACTGTGGAAAGGCAGTGACTGAAGAGGCAGACGGGCAATGGAAAAATGGTTGAATCACTGTACTGAAATCGAGGCTGCCTAAAGATCAGTGTCCCAAGATGAGGAGTAAAGTGTTATGAGGCCTCACAACCCCAGGGCAATGGAGGGGAAGGGCCAAGCCAAACCACAACCCACAGAGCAACCCCAGACAAATGGGCAAAGGCCCTCATTTGCTGAGCCTAAATGGAGCAACATATGTTGGACTCCTACAGTCATTGAGAATGTGTGAGGATGAACATATTCTCCCAAATACGCTTCCCCATCCGCTGTGCTGCAGTAAATGTTGTGGGAGGAAGATGGAAGCCGAGCTTCCAAGTGTTGTAACAGCCAGCCCCTCTCCTATTTCTCCTCACCGTTTCCTTAGAGAGACATAGCCATAGTCCGGCAGCTTACCGTGTTTCCTGGGCCATTCAGCACAAGGCTATGGATCAGACAAACCGATATCTTACTTTGCAGCCCTGCTCTTCCTAAAATCACCTTATAACGAGTCTTTTCCTGAGACACAAAGGTCTCTCACTTGTAGTTTATACACGGAGTCCTTGCCAGTTTACAGTTGTCTTTCTGTGTTATTTAGCTGTGTTTGTGTCAGTGTGTCTGTGTTAGTGTCTTAGATTGTAAGCTCTTGAGGGGCAAGGAACAGGACTGTGTGACTTGCCTTTTTTTTTTTGACCCCCCCCCCCCCCAGGACAGTACTATAATCATTGGGTGCTTAAAATAAATGCTTTTAACCATGGTGAGGAAATTTACCTTTAAAAAGCTTTATTGATACTTTATATTTTTTTATGCCATAGACATTTCTTGATCTTCTTCTACCTTAGAACCCCCAGCCCCAACCTTAGACCCCCACATTGCCACAAAGAAAAATATCATTGTTCAGTCACATCTGACTCTTCATGATCCCATTTGGGGTGTTCTTGGCAAAGATAATGGAGTGGTTTGGCATTTCCTTCTCCAGCTCATTTTACAGATGAGGATACTGAGGCAAAGGGCGTTAAATGACTTGCCCAGGGTCACCCAGCTACCAAGTGTCTGAGGCCAGATTTGAACTCAGGAAGAAGAATTTTCCTGGCTCCAGGCCTGGCATTCTATCTACTGTACCACCGAGCTACCCAAAGAAAAATAATTAAGTAGATCCATCCAAGATAGCCACAGCTTCATGTAGAGACTTTAGTTCTCTTGGTGCCTTCCCTCTTTCAAGAGGAGGGAGGTATGTTTCATGAGCTGGCCCTCAAGCTAATGCTGACCAACGGGTTTAATTGAGTTCATTTACCTTGCAGCATTGTTTTAATTTGCATCATTGTGGTAATTGTGTTCTGCGTTGTTTTGGTTCTGATTTGGTTCTCATATTTCTCCGAAGCTTTTGTTTTTTAGCACAAAAATATGTCATATGCATATGCCGTGATTTATTCATCCATTTCCCAATCATTGGCCACCTACTTGCAGTGTTGCTACCAGAAAAAGTTCTACTATGAATATATTTCGTATATGTGGGACCTTTCAGTTCAGTGGCACATTGGAGAGAGCCTTGGATCTGGAATCAGGATGGCTTAGGTTCATATCTGGCCTTGGACACTATTAGATGTGTGACCCTGGGCAAGTCACTTAACCTCTATCTGCCTCAGTTTCCTCATCTGTAAAATGAAGATAATAGCCTTTAACTTGTTCTGAGGATCAAATGAGATAATATTTATAAAGTACTCTGCAAACCGTAAAGCACCATAGAAATTCTAACTATTATTAACTATTAACTTCTTTGAGGATTCCATGCTTAGCTTTCTTTTCACTTGATACCTGCCTTATAGGATTTGAGATCATAACCGAACGTGAATGGTCCAAAAGTCTTTTTCCCAAGAAGAGGGTAAAGAGAGATGGCTGTGTGTTGATGCCAAGTCTGTATAGAACCCTAAAGGGAATGGAGGATATAAGTCTTCCTAGTGGACTAGGGGGTTTCAGGTAATGTGACACAGCTTCCCAACCCTTTAAAGGGATGAAGTTGACCTGAGATGTCCCTCAAAAAGACTAGATGATTTCTGCTTTTAAGATCTTCCCTGCTAAAGAAAGGGAAGGTACTCAAAGGAGATACTTCACCATTGAAACTGCATCACAAGTAGAATGCCAGATCCTAGCTTTTGGTTCCTGGGTTCCTGATTGATTAACAAGATCCCTCAATTCTATAGGAAACAGGGAACATAGGACTTGGTTCACATAGTCATGGGATACCAGTTGCTAACTGGGCCCAGTGGTCTCTCCTTTGTCCAGACCCTCTTTGACAGAACAGCCTGCCCCTGTCAAACCACATCTTGAGTATTGCCTTTACTTCTGGTACTGTATTTTAGGAAGGATGTTGATAAGTTGGAGCATATCCAGAAGATAGACAGAATGGTGATGATACATGAAACCACACCATATGATGACAAATTGAAGGAACTGTGTATACCTGACCTACAGAAAAAAAAGTGTAGGTGGAGCATGACTACTATTTTCAAATACCTGAAGGGCTATCACATGGAGTGTGTGTGTGTGTGTGTGTGTGTGTGTGTGTGTGTGTGTGTGTGTGTGAGTACTTACTCTCTTTGGTCCCAGAGTGGGGACCTAGGCTTGGGTGGAATCTGGAGGAAGACAGTTGGGGCTTTATATAAATAATAACTTTTTAACAGAGTGATCCCACAACAAAGTGGAAATATGGGTTTGCTGTCACTGGAGGTCTTCGGTGGATACCATAGGAGTGGTATAGGGTGTTTGGAGTCAGAGGCCTCAGTTATAAGTCCTTGGCTGCCTTTCTGGGCTTTGATTTCTTTATCTGTAAAATGAGGGGTTTAGACTGTATGACTTTAAAGTCTTCCAGCTCTGAATCTGATCCTATGATAAGGGAAATTAGAGAGATTACTACTTCAAATTAGGGTTCAATTAGGTAGTGTCCTAAATTCATTCTAACCTATGATTCTAAGAGAAGTCCCTCAGCTTGGGCTCATGACACTGACCTCAAAATTTGGAGAAAATCTAGAAAAACAGAAGAATCAAAGGATATAGGGTCATCCTACTAATGACTCATTTTGAGCTTTTTTTCTTTGTTATAAAAACTTTAGAGGGTGAACATGGCTTATCTGGGACCAGGATAGAAGGTACCACCAGATACAGGATGGTAATGGCTATTTGCTTTGGCATATTGGTAGTTAAAGACCTGAAGTAGACTCCAATAATACTCACACAGAAAAAAAGATAGTGGGGAAGTAGGAGCTAGAGGTAGAGAAAGATTTCAGGATGCCTTGGTCCTCTTTGCTGGATACAGGATGGTAGTTGTGATGTCAGTTCAATTTAATGTTTTTAAAATGTTGACTATATGCCAGGTTCTACACTAAAGTCCTACCTACCCCCGTTCCTTATCATACCATGGAAACAACCCTGGGTTTTCAAAGGTAAATGGAGTATAAACTCCAGCAGATCCTACCAAGAATTTTTATTTTTTTGAGTAGGGAGCAGACAGTGGGCTATATGTCTGAGGACCAGCTATCTAACTTTGAAGATGTTTATTGCCCAGTTGACAATATAGTGATTAATATTTCAGGCACAACAGCTCTCAAAGATCATCTGCTAAGTCCAAGAAGGTTTGGAATCTGCCATTGCAGAATAAATAACCCACTCACATTGACAAAATAAAAAATCTTTGAAATATATATGAGATAGGTACTGGTCATTGACTCTGCTATGGCCAGGTTTACTATGTGAGTGACTAAAGAGCTGAAATAGAGTGAGATTTATAGAGCTGAAAGATTTTTAGAGCTTAGGGGTCATTTGATCCATTTAACCCCTTTATTTTATGGATGAGGAAACAGGTCCACAGAGGTGAATGGCTTATGGATTTGAACTTGGGCTGTCTCACACAAAATCCAATACTCTTACCACTACCTGATGGTTTCAATTTAATTCCCCCCCCCTTGCCAATCATTTTGGTTTCTTCTAGCATGTAGGTTCATACTCATTCTTTCTTCTCCTTGAGTCAAAGTCACAATCTCAAGGGCAAAGCACTCAAATGCACTGTTCCCTAGAGCAGTGGTGTCAAACTCAAATATTTATTCCTTCCACATCACTACTTTCTCCACTGAGGTTTTGCTATATCATGGAAATTAAATGGGAATTTTGGGGGGAGTTTTCTGGAAGCCACAGATGAGACATGAAGGCCAGCAGACAACACAGAAAAAGTTTAGAAACTCAGGAATACATAAAATATATGTATATTATTGTATAATATTAACATGTCTTATCCTTTAATACCATAATAATTCAAGCTTCTTCTCTGGTATGAAGGGATGGTCAAAAATTTTTTCACAGATTTTCCAGATCATCAGGGCATCCCACCCCTAACCCCTGTGATGTGGAAGGGATAACTGTAGAAACAAGGACCATTAAACCATACATAAGGATCAGTATGAGTTCATATTGACTTTAAACACCACATACTAACATTTTTTGTTTTGTTGTACTTTATTTTATTGAATATTTCCCAATTACATTTAAATCTGTTTGAATGGCATTCAGGTCATACTACTTGATTCTTCTGCCCTAGAGTATGTTCAGGAAAGGTGAGAGGTTTATGTAAGCATATCCCTTCCCCCCCCACCCCAAGTTGTCTTGGTTGAACTATTTAGAAACACCAGCAACATTATTTATTCCATTGTGTTTTCTCTGTACCCTCAATAATAAATAATAAATTCTTTGAATCTTGAAATATCCATATGGCAAGATTGATGTAATTTTTGGTGTAGGTCCATGTGGTGATGAATGGGGGTACTTTTCTGGGAAATTTCTTGAAAATCTAGAAAGGGTAGGAATTATATGGCATGGATTGTTAGCATTTGAAGGTCATCTAGGCAGAAGGGCTCATTTTACATATGAGGACACTATGTCCCACAGAGAGACATTGCTTGCTGAAAATGTCAACATTTGTACTTTGTATATGGGGAAGAGAAAAATCTGTTAATTTTCCATATTGACAACTGTGAGAATTTTTCCAATTTAAAAACCCCAAAATTTACTCTCATGGATTGGACATAGACTGTCCTTTTGTACACTACAGGGGGAAAAATAGTCCGTTTCATGACAGAAAAGCCCCAAGCATTTAGAACATACCCCTGACTAAGGCTTAAGGTATGACTTTTCAAGAGGGTTGGTTAAGTAAGAAGAGCCATCCCCAGGCCCATATTTCTATCCCCTTCAGATTCCTTTCAGTTTCCTACTCTATAAAGATGAGGAGGTTGTGCTGGATGAAACCATTAAGAACTCTTACAGCTTCAAATCCTATGATTTTTGCATGAATGCACTGAGGCCCTTTATCTAGTTAGCTGTCAGATTCAAGATGAGTCAACAGTATGACGCGGCAGTTGCCCAGAACATAAACTTTACCGAGTTGGTAGCCCGTAGCAGTTCATAGAAAGTTGGTTTCTGAGTCAGGAAGATCTGAGTTGACTTCCTGCCTTTGTCACATTTTGCTTGTGTGACCTGGAGAAAATTACAACTTCTCAGGGCCCCACAGTAACTCTAGGATGGTAAGTTATAGGGCAGGTATTGATCTGCTTTGCTGAAGGGAGTTTCCTCACTTAGAGTTTCCTATACCAATAAAATCCTCCTCCTCCTCCAAAAAAAGACATAGCATTCTAGATGCTGGTAGGTGATAGTTGCTCTGCACTGTGCCTCAGTTTTATATGACAGAAGGGACACTAGGGACCGTTGAATTCAATCCCTTCATTTGCAAATGAAGAAAATAAGCCACAGAGAAATTCGATGACTTGCTCAGGGTCTTTCAACTAGTAAGTTTCTGAGATGGGATTTGAACTGAGGTCCTCCTGACTCCAAGTCCAATGCCCTATCCATTAGAACATGGGACATGATCATCAAGAGTAGGTTCAGAATAGGATAAACATGGTGGTAAGGAGACTAGAAAACATGCCATGAAATGACCAGTTGACCTGAAGAAGAGAAGATAAAGGGGGCCCATGACAGCTGTCTTTAAATCTTTGAAGGGTTACCATATGGAACACAGATTCGATATGTTCTTTTTGGCCCAAAGTGGCACAAGGAGGGCAATATCTGGGAGTTGCAGAGAGGCAGATTCTAGCTGGATATAATAGAAAACTTTGTGACAACTGGGGCTTTCCCAAAGTAAGAAGGGCTGCCTCTTGGTGGGCTCTCTCTCATTAGAGGTTTTCAAACGCAAGTTTGGAGGGCATTGTAGAGGACAGTTTTCTATGAATACCAATTGGTAAATGAGCCTTTCTGGGGGACCCTTTCAACTCTGAGGTTCTTTGATTCTGTAGTACCTGTATCAAATACTGTTTATAATGCTGCCTCCATACCTGTCTTAACAAGAGACAGCTCCTGGATGATTTGCATTTTGCCCCCATGAGAAAAGTCTAGTTTGAAGCATGTGTCATGATTGGAAAGTTATTATGAGTACCAACACATTGAGGAGTATCATGTGATAGTGCTGTATGATCTGGTACATTTAGCTTTGTGTTCAATGGCATATTCAGTTTAAAAATCTTCACACTGGAAGGGACCTAAGCAATCATTTAAAACAACTTCTTCCTCCACAACAATCCTTTTTTTCAATGTCTATTGAAGGTGACTGTTCAACCTCTCAATGAACACATCAGTGGGCCATAGTAGAAAGGTCACAGGAGGAGTCATGAGATGGAAGGTACCTAGCCCAACCCCATCATTTTTACAGATAAGGGCCTGAGACCTATTGAGGTTGTGACTTGCCTAAGGTCACACAGGTGGTAAATGACAAAACCAGAATTTGAATGGACATTCTCTAAATTCAAATCCATGTTCTTTCTTCTGCACCATTCCACAGCCCTGGGTTTTTGTCTTCACCTTATTGCTAACTTGCTGCATACCTCTGGCTGCCACTGCATCTCTGGGGGCCTATTTTTTTTAAATCTGTGAAGTGAGTGAATTGAAATGGCTGATATTCTAGTTTCCTTCTGGGTCAGTGGCTCTGAAAACTGAGTGATGAGACACTTCTTACTCACTGAGGAAGCACATTACATTTTAGGACAGCTTAGGATATAAACTGCTTTCTTACGTTAAACTGGAATTTAACTTTGTATAATTCCCCCAACCCACAACGATCTCATCTTTGTGTGGAGTTTGGATGTGCCCCTGAATGCCTTACTGATTGAGTTTCAGAGATTGGGGTGACTGAGGGAGATAGACTTGTCAGAATAGCTTCCTTTCTCTCTAGTCTATAAAAGAGCTGCCACAAAGAACTGGAAACAAAGCAGGTGCCCATCAATTTGGTACATTGTTGTAATGGGATATCACTGAACCATAATAAGAAAAGATGAATAGGAAAAATTCAGAAAAATGTGAGAAGACTTGTATGAAGTGATGCAGTAAAGAAAGCAGAACCAGAAAACCAATATATAGTAACTAAGAACAATGTAAATGAAAAGAACAGGAAAACAAAGTTGTTTAATTATAATGACTTAGCTTTGTCACCCAGAAAAGCTGAGAAAGTACACCTCTAACTGCTGCAGGTGTGGAAAACGAGGGTAGGGAATATTGCATATATTGTCAACCACGATTGATGATGGTGGTTAGTTTTGTTGAACTGTTTTTTCTTTCTTTAAAAATTTTAAAAAATAAGTATAGTCTTTATAAACAAAGGATTCTCATCCCAACTCACACTCATAATGACAAGGTGGGTCCCCAAGAGCAAAGCTACATTTCCTCTTCACAATCCTAAGGGTATCCTCAAAGGATTGGGGATGTGTCTCTAATATTAATAGCTCAGGCCTTCATTTAAGTATATTCTCCTCAATGTTAGTCAGCAATGTTTAGCTCCCCAATTTTATTTAACTAATTAGCACCAATTAGTTCTTACAAAGGGATATTTGCTGAGAAGATATAACAAAAATGGAAGATAAACATTTTCCCCCCAACACCGGGGGCACATTCTCTTATACCATCTCCATCCAGAGGAGAGCAGATTCAGACAATTCAATTACTGCAAACCTCCATTCCATCAAGGTCACTTCCAAATATAACATAGCTGGTGGATGAATCACTCACTGGTGTTACTTCTTGTTTGCCTTTGATTTATGCTGGGTCAAGCAGGTCACTTGGAACTTTGCTCTTCATTGTCTAACTTTCAGCAAATCTCAGCATAGATTCCAGCCCTGTGCATTTTAGGGTGTTCACTATTCCAACCTTTTGTAACTCACAAAGTCCTCTCCCATATACTCATCCACCAAAAGCAAGAAAAAAGTACATGCAAAAGGGCAAAGAATAGAGGGAGAAGCCACAAGTCAGGCTCAGGTGGGGAGAGCTTGAGCTCCCTTCCCATCCAGACTCCAACAGCATATCTCTAGCACCCAAAAAGCAGCCGGATAGGAAAGAGCCAGGGCCAGAGGTGGCTCTGTTTGACTGGTTAGTGCAGTTCTGGTTCAGCATCCAATCAACACTCCATCTCTTCATCACACGGTTAGCACCTACATCTTCTCTGAGGTGGAGAGCAGGGTCCTAGCATCACCCAGAATCATATCTTTTCAGAAGCATTCTCCCCAGCCTGTTCCAAGCTGGCAGCAAGTAGAGTTCACTGAATGCTCTGAGAATGAAGAGTCATTGGACAGGGCCAGGTTACACAAGAAAAGGGGATATGTTTGAAAATTAACATAATGTAAAATTAAACAAACAATAAGTATATTTTAAAGGTGGGGAGAGGAATGCAAAGCTAACACCTTTTTTGTCTCCCTTTTTGCCTTCAGGATACAGACCATTGCATAGCAGAGCAGACCTGTGTGGTGGGAGGGAGGAGGTAAGAGAAGGAAACTATGCCCCTGCTATGCCCAGTTTGCTCCCTCCAGAAGCAGGTAATAGTGACTTGTGGCAGAAGTACATGGTAATCTGTTTGTACTTGCCCAGGTAGTGATTAGGGGAGAAGGAAGAAGGAGGGAGGAGGGAGGGATTAGGAAGGATGGAGGAGAGGGAGGAAAAATCTTCTTTTAGTTCATTTTTATAGAGGGAGGTAGCTCCTGTAATAAACATCTGCCTCCCTGTGTCTCAATCAACCAGTTATGGGAGGGAAGGTAACCCTAGACTCTGAAACTCAATCAGTAAAGCATTTGTGGGCATGCTCCCATTCCATGGGGAAGGATCCCTCAGGTTACTCCAAATAAAGGTCTGTTTGGGATGAAAAATATCCTTCATCCTTAATTTAATGAAAAGAAATAAACACAGAGATTTCTTAGGATAAGAACAGGACTTTATTCTCTTCCCCGGGAAAAGAGGGTGGTCTTACCCGTGACTCATCATGGAGAAGAGGCAAGTTACAAAAGATAGTGCGGGAATTCATAACTTAACCTAATCGAGACCCCTCCCCAACTGTTTCCTCTCTCACTGGTGGAGAGGCATACTTCACCAAATTCTTCCCCAACTGGGACAGCAAGGAAAGAGGGGGGGAGGGTCCCACCAAGGTGGGAAAACAGACAAAGGAAGATAAAAGTATTGACAGAAGCAATTTGAAAAGTTAACCACCCCAAATTGAGAAGTTTTCACTTATTCCATACAGGTCCATGACCTATAATCCCACCAGGTTGATTGGTGAATTCATCAAATTGATCAGGGGCATCCAGATCAACTACCCTTACAAAGCCCTGTTTCAGATTGCACGCTACCTTCCAATCAGACTTAGGCTACAGCAAAAGAGAAATAATTGGCCACCCTGGGAAATTGCATTGGCCCTGAAGCTCGGGCTTCACCGGTACCCTCTGTCCCTCTCATTGGAAGGCTGGAGAGAGAGCAAAGCACTCCTCCCAAAGCCTCCATTTAAAGAGGGCTCCCAGGCCAGCCATCTCTTTATTTCCCACCAACTGCACTCCTTTGGACTGGACTCCATCGTGCCCCTCTACCAGGTAACTTCTTTCCTGGAGTCTCTCTCCTCCATCCCTTTTCAACTGTCTTTTGTGAGCTGTCTCCCCTCCTTTAGATTCTTAGCTTCTGGAGAGCAGGGACTTTCTTCTTTCTACCTGTATTCTTAGTGCTTAGCACAGTGCCTAGCACATAGTAGGTGCACCTGTAGCCTTAGTGCTTAGCACAGCGCCTAGCACATAGTCAAAAACTTATTGACTGAATGACTGGTCAGACCATATCTAGATTATGATGTTCGTTTCTCACTTCTAAGCTTAAGAAGGACGTTGGTGAGCTGCAGAGCATTTTGAGGAGGGTAATCAGCACAGTAAAGGACCCTGATACCATGTTGCATGAAGGTAGATTGAAGGAAGTGAGGGAGAAGTTTAGACTGGAGAGCAGAAGACTTCCCAATGGGACTTGTCAACCCCTCAGCCAATAAACATTTGTTAAAGGCCTTCGATGAGCCAGAAACTGTGCTAAGTGTCTGAGGTACAAAGAAAAGTAAAAGATAGTCCCTCCCTACCCTGAAGAGAGGTGAGAGCGTGCAAACAACTATGCACAGACAAGCTACAGAGAGGAAAAGCAGGAAATAGTTAAAGGAGGGAAAGGATTAGAATTAAGAGGAGCTGGAACAGGTTTCCTGTAGAATGTGGGATTTTAACGGAGACTTGAAGGAAGCCAGAGAAGCCATTAGGTGATGACCAGGAAGGAGCACATTCCAGGCATGGGGGGTGCCAGAGAAAATGCCCAGAGTCAAAATAGAGAGCATTGTTTATGGAACAGCCAGGAGGTCAGTGTTGCTGTCTGGGAGTTAGCTATAAGAAGACTGGAAAGTAGAAGGGGCTAGGTTATCAAGGGTTTTGAATGCCAGACAAAGGATTTGGTATTTGCTCCTGCTGGTGATAGGGAGCTAGTGGAGTCTCTTGGGCAGAGAGTTGACACGGTCATACCAGTGCTTTAGGAAAATCACTTTGTCAGCTGAATGGAGTCTGAATTGGAGAGAGAAGAGACTGGAGGCAGGTGTCTCGCATTGGGCTATTTCAATAGTCCAGGCACGTGGTGATGAAGGTCTACGCCAGAGCAGTGTCAGAGGAGAGAAGGGAGCATATTTGAGAGCTGTGGCAGAGATGAAATTGGCAGAACTTGGTAACAGCTTGGACGTGGGGAGAGAGAGATAGTGAGGAATCCAGGCTGACTTCTGGGGCCTGGGAGGATGTTGTGTCCTTTGCAGTAATAGGGAAGGTAGGAGGAGGAGAGTTTAGGGGAAAAGAGGATGAGTTTGGTTTTGGACATGTTGGTTTTAACTCTGCTTGAGAGCCTTCCACCTCTTGTTGTGCCCACCTGATCTCCAGGATCTGGTGAGAATATGGGCAAGCGCTTCCTCTGGACAAAATTGCCCCTTCCATCTCCTGCTCTAAATAGTCCATGGCAGAAGGCTGCTTGGGTCTGACCTGGCTAATTTTCATCTCTGCTGGCACAAGGCAACTTCCACCTTCTGTTGCCAGCCTGATCTCCCAACTGTGCTCAGGGAGCATCTGGGGTAAAGAGGAGTAGCCTTACCTTTGACCTCAAGCCTTCTGTCTCCTGAGGGAAGAGGAAGAGGAAAATAGTCAGAGAGAAGAACTTCCAGCTTCTACTGAACTGGCTCCTGCTTTGGAGAGAACATAGCAAGATGGGGCCTCCTCTCTGGCTCCATGACCATGGGCCTCCCATTTGGTACCATACTCAATCTTTAGTCTCTTCTGAAAAGAGGAGACTCAATGACGAACATTCTCACACCTGGTCATACCCTACACATCCTGGTGATTCTGAACCACTGTAGATCATCATTCATACTCCAATGATTCCTTACTCCTATTCTCCTCAGCCCTCCCACTCCAAAGCTCAACCAAACCCCTTCCACTGTGCCTTCTAGAATGCCTGTTCCATAGACAACACATGTCTTCTCCTCTCCCACTCTTGCCATTTTCTAGCGATCAATGAAATCTGATTCTTCACAGCCTCTTTGACTGCCCTTTCCATTACTGGCTTCACCTTCACTCAGCTCCCTTAGCTCCTTACTCCCACCACATTGCCATTCCAGGTTCTCTCTCTACCTCCTCCCTTGAGCTCCATGCTATTCGTATCTACTACCCAATCAAAATCCCAGTAGCTGTTGTCTGCTGTTGTCTACAGACTCCCCAGGTCATTTCCCTTCCTTCTTCAATGAGTTTGGTACCTAGCTCACAATTTTTCTGTCCTCCCCAACTCCTCATACTTTCCCTTATACTAGGGAAATTCAAAACACACATTTTCTCTCCTTCAAACACTCCAACCACTCAGTTCTTCCACCTACTCACTTTCCATGACCTGCCATGACTCTCCACCTTGCCTCTGCCACACAAAAAGATGGTTATACACTTGATCCATCCACAAATACCATCTTTCACAAATGCACCACTGCCATATTCAAGAATCATCAAATTCCCTTATGCCAAGGCAAAATCTACCAACTTTCTACTTCTTCCTCTGCCTTCCCTTACAAAACTTTACTTTTCCTCCACACCTGAACCTCAAATTCCTTGAACCTTCAGTTCTCTCTTAGGCCATCTGTCATGCACTAGACGCTCTCCTCTCTTCCCTAGCTTGACCCCTTAGTGAACCAGTTCAACTCTACATTGTTCTCTTCTCGAGTCCCTGGCTCTTTCATTATACGGTCAACTGCACATTGCCAAGCCTCAACCTTGGACAACTGAAACTCTCTCCCTCTTTGCCTCTTTTTGTATCTCCAGTGTTCAGCACAGTGCCTGGCACAAATTGTGCTAATAAATGTTTGTGGGCTGATTGATCGATTCAGTGGGAAAATGATAGCTGTCTTCAAGTATTCAAAGAACTGACAATTGGGAGAAGGATGAAATTTAAAGTGGGGTGGGGTAGACTAAATGACCTCTGACATTTCAATCACTAAGGTCTATGATCTAGGACTTGCTTTGTTTGACTCTAGAGGGCAGAAACCAGGAGCGATGGATGCAAGTTGCAAAGAGACTAACTGTTGTAAGGAAAAACTTCCAAACAATGAGATTTCCTCCCCATTTAAATTATTTCTTGGAAATCATATAAGAACTTTGTTTCACAATTTCCTTTTTAAAAAATATTTTATTTTCCCAATTATATTTAAAGACAATTTTTAACACTCATTTTTATAAAATTTTGAGTTCCAACTTTTCCCCCTCCCCTCTTCCTAAAATAGTAAGCGATTTGATATAGGTTATATATGTGTTTCGAAATTTTCTAATACAATTATTATTCAATTCTGTGTCTTGTAGTTATATAGAGGCAGCTAGGTAACACCATAGATAGAGCCCTGGACCTGAGGGCAAGAAGACTGGACTTCAGATGTTTACTAGCTATGTGACCTTTGGCAAATCTCTTAAATATCTGTGGCCTCAATTTCCTTATCTGTCTCAAATACTATATACATGTTAGCTATTATATTATTATTATATATGTCTGTGTTAAACCCATGCAGTAGGCTCTCAGCTCCTTGAGGGCAGGCCCTGGGTCTAAAATAAACTTTTTATTTCTTCTAACACTTGGCTTTGATGTTCTGTATGTCGAGCGTGTTTAATAGAAACCTGTTGAATCTGTTCATCAAGGAATGGATATTCATCTTGTAAATTTATACTTTTTCCCAATATCTGATTTGTATCATATAGGGTGATCTAAACGTCTTACAGATTTTTACAGATTTTTTTTCTTTCCCCCCCTCCTCCTTTACCACCGAACAATTTAGAGGAATGAATGCCCACCTGAAGGCATGCATTCCTGAGGACTGCTGGAACCAGGTCTTACTGTAGACCAGCCTGGCAATTAGCAGAGACTGTTTACAGCCTTGGGTGACTTGAATAATTATAACTCACATTTTTATAGCCTTTTAAGTTTGCAAAGCACGTTATATTCATTATCTCGGTTGATCCTCAGGACAATTCTGTCAGGCAGGTGCTATTATGATCTACATCTTACAGTCAAGGAAACTGAGGCTTGGTTGAAAAAATATCCCTTGGGGCACACAACTAGGAAGGGTATGAGGGACGATTCAAATACAGTCTTTCTGATTCCCAAGTCCGGCTCTGTCTCTATCCACTAGATCAGATTGCCTGCCAGGCACCTAAGAATATTAAGATGGGGGCAGTCAGAATATTTTGCTGGCTCCTGAATAAATGGGGAGTCTTCCCTGGGGTAGAAGATAGTCCTCTTGGGTGTTAGAAGGTAGATGGGCATCCAGACCTTTGTTCATCACATCAGAAACAGGAATCTGTTTGAGGACTTTTTTTTCTATGTCAAGAAAGAGAAGGGGAACCCCTGCTCCTAGGCAAACTATTTTCAGTTTTGTGGCCAGGAGGCAGAGGGGAGCAGTGACGAAAGCCTCAGTCTCAGGAAGAGGAAGTCTTTGGCCTCAAACCACATCACTGGAGATATGACTGTGTCTCCTGCCAAACTTGAGAGATGACTCCTAATGATGAAGAAAGGTGTTGCCTCAACAAAGAAGGCTTTCTGGTTTCAACTGATCAGAAGACAGCTGTGTGGGCTGGGCAAGAGAGAGAGCTCCAAGTGGGGCTACTTCCTGGGAGCAAGGAGTTGGAGCTGCCAGAGACCTGGCGGACAGCAGTGCCTGGGACGCTTCTTGGGAGCAGTGGGGTGCCGAAAGAAATCTAGGAACTCCTGGGCAGCAACTGACAGTAGGCTGACTGTAAGAAATCAGCATGGTGAAACCACTTATGGGTATTTACAGAAGAGGAAACTGCATCTGCACATTTGTCAGTGACTGGGAATCTACATGGATCATTTCATCATCTGAGTAGTCTTCCCTAGTGACAAGGAATTGAGCTCAGTCATGAAGGATCTATTATGAAGAGAGTTCCCCCACTAAATCTGCAGGACACGTCATCATTGTTCATATCCTCTCTTAAATGGTTTCTTTTTCTGGACTGTTCCAGCAGTGTAGGTAGGGGTCAGACTCTCAACCACATGAGATCACCTTTCCTAAGGGCACATCAGCTAGGGGCAGCATACAGACACCAGGTGGGAAATCACCCCAGACCACCAGAGCCAAGCCTCTGCAAGCTTCTTGGGGCCAATCTCTTCCCCATTCATACATAACCTCGTGCCCTTACAAGGATAGACTGGTCTGACCAGGGTAGACTAACTAGCATGAAAGGCAGTGCAAATCCAGCTTGAGCACCTGCTCCTCCCCTGCTAGGATTCATTTCTGAAATAGGAACCCGATTGAGTTTCTTCACCCTTATGCTCATTGCTGATAGTTTGTTCATTGGAGGGTTTCTGCATTGTCATAAGATCATAGATTTTAGAGATGGAAGCCATCTGGTCCAACCTCCTCATTTGACAGATGATGCAGTGAGGTTCAGAGTAGTGAACTCTGTGCAGAATTACATAAGTAGTAAGTGGCAGAAGTAGGATTTGTTACTATTAAGGAAAAAAAGAGAAAGTCCCCCTATAACTATGAGTGTGTCTTCTGTTCCTAAGTAAAGCTTCCACTGATCTGTAGAAAAAAAAGTAGGATTTGAGCCCATTTATTTTTTCTGACCCAAAACCAGAGTTGTCTTCCACTTGCTCATGCTGCTTCCCAAGTATTCTATTTTGTTTGTAATGGTTCTTTTTTCGTCCTCTTAGTTGTTTGAATAACATTGACCTTCTTTCTTATTGTTTAATGGGGGCAAGCCCTATGGAGTGTAGGGTTAGCCCTAAGGAGGATGGACACATGCCCCTTAGTTCCCATGATGAGGAAGGGGGCAAGGGTGATAGGGCTGAGCATGTGCTTGGTTCATTTCTAGGAGCACAAGTTCTGAACTAAAAATGCCAGTCATCTCGTCCATACCTGAGTGCCAATCCAGGCTTCACCACCTCACTCCATAACTAATCCGAAATGACTTGACAGCTAAGTAGGGATAGCTGCTCCCTCAGCAGGCTAACAAAGAGAAGTGGAGTCCAGAACATCTCTCATTTTTCATCTGTTGAGTGTGTTAGGACTCAGGAAGCCCTTCCCTTGGACTTCTAGAAGGTGGGAAGGGCAACATCTTGCCCCGCTCCCCCATCTAGGAAGATGAGCTCCAGACAGCAAGAAACACATGCTTGCCCAGGTGAACCTGGTACTGAACCTGAAGCCACTGTCTGCCTCACCTGTTTGTGTTTTCTTTTTTTGAGCACAGGGATTGAGCAGTGATCCTGAGAGATGGACCTTTCATGCCTGGAGTTCTGGGTTTTTCAGTCAGTGCCAGCTGCCCTTCTTGGGAGGTGCTTCCTGCAGCTGGCTGAGATTTGTAACCATGAAACATCGCCAAGAGGACAAGAGATAAGTCTTTGTACTGAGGGGTGGCTTGGGAATTTTAAAGGCACAGAACAGTTTCCTAAATGCAATCCAAGCCATGATCTTCTTCCTGTTAAATACTAGTCCTAATTTGGTGGCCAACAGCAGTGTCTGTCCCAAGTACAGGTATCCATGTACTAACTCAATGAATGAGGCCCTCCAACTAAATGTTGCAGCCTGGACAATAGGCATATTTATTGATTTAGTGTTTTTTTGTATGGATTCCTAAGCCAACCTCTTCTGAGTCAGTCAATAACCATTTATTAAATTCCTTCTACAGTGTCAGTGAGTCTTTCTTTAATGAGGGTTAATGACTGTTTAGGGCCCCAATCTAATTAGTCTAATGCAACTTGACAATAAAAGCATCCAGAATGTCTCATCCCACTGTAGACAGTGAAGATCTCTTCCATGTGGACCTTGCACGAGACATCCTCCACGAGAAAGGCAAGCACCTTTGCTATGCATTGGGTTGTTCCTTGCTTAATATTAATAATCAGAGTTTCATTCAACAAAGTGATCTGTGTGGTTGCTTCCATCAAGGAATCTTAAATGATCTTAGTATACCCTTTGGAGACTCTTTGTTAGAGAAAAGGCTTTAAGATTATGTTTATATTAGTGACTTAACCCCAATTGCTTCCCCCCCCCCCAAAAAAACCCAACAACAAAAAGATTATGTTTTGTTCTATGGGGTCAAATGCTTTTTTGTAATCAACAAAAATAATCACACTCAGGCCATGAGCATTTGTTAGGCAATTAGCATTTGCCCTGTGCTATGCTAAGCATCGGGGATACAAAGACAGGCAGAAACACTGTCTCGTCTCAGGGAGCTCACATGTAATTGGAGAAACAACATGCCGATACGTACATATAGGATATAGAGAACGGATGGATGAGAATGGCACTAACTAGGAGTGGCAGAGGGAAGGAGGGAGGAAGGGCCTGGGAAAATCTCCCATCTTGGAAAATGTAGGATTTGAGCTGGGTCTTGAAGAAACTGTGATGCAGAGAAGGGAGGATAGAGAGCATTCCAGGCAAGGGCAACAGCCCACAGAAAATCATGGAGTCAGCAGATAAGAGAATCTTGTGTGCAGAGCACAAGTATGCCAACGTGGATTAATGAGAGAGGGTGTGGAAGGGACCAGAGTGTAAGAAGACTGAACAAGTTACCAGGGTCCAAGTCACGGATGCCTGTAAATACCAGAGGATTTTATATTTGTTCCTGGAGGTAATAGGGAGCTGCAGGAATATAGGAATGGGTGAGCTGACATGGTCATTTGTGTGCATCTGGAAAACCATTTTGGAAGCTTTGTGGAGGATGGATTGGAGTGGGGGAAGACCTGAGGCAGGGAGACCATTTAGAAATTACAGTTCAAGATATCTAAAAAGCAGTTGGTAATGTGGGAATGCAGATCATGAGAGAGATCAGGACTAATATTTAGATGTGGGAATCATCTCCACAGAGATGATAACTGGACCCACAGGAGATAATGAGATCATCAAGCAAGAAAGTCCAAAGGGTGAAGAGAAAAGGGCCCAACACAGATCTTTGGGAGACACCCATTGTTAGGGGGTCCACCAACAGGGGGGAGAGAGAGAGACGGAGACAGAGACAGAGACACACACACACACACACGCACACAAAGAGAGAGAGAGAGAGAGAGAGAGAGAGAGAGAGAGAGAGAGAGAGAGAGAAAGTATGGTCAGACAGGTAGGTCAATAGGTAGGGGGAGAAACAGAAGAGAGTAGTGTTACCTTAGTTTAGGCAATTAAGAGATCATTGGTAACTTAGGGGAGAGCAATTTTAGTCGAATAAAAAGTTGGAAACCAGACTTCAAAATGGTTAGAATTGAGTAAGAAGAGAGACAGTGTAGGCACTTGGTTTAGACAGTTTTCTTATGGAATTAGCAAAAAAGAAGAGATATAATTAATTAGAAGGGTTTTTAAAAGATGGAAGAGACACAGTCATGTTTGTAGGTAGCAGGGAAGGAGCCAACTAGGTGGAGAGAGATTGAAGATTAGAGAAAGAATGATATTGATAATGGGGTCAATCTTCTGGAGGAGATGGGAGGGGATGGAGTTAAAGATGCCTTGCTGAGAAGAAGGGCCACCTCTTCATGCAAGACAAGAGTGAAGGAGAAAGTGGGAGAAGATACCCGATAATGTGGGATCTTCTCTCCTTTGCATCTTTCAGTCAATTGCATGTAAAATGTGGTCCGATCATTTGCAAAAGTGACTTGCTATGAAAATAATTTTATTCATATTCATGCAGATTATTCTCACAAAGATCTTATAAAAATTAAAAAGCAGGCATGGTAATTATTGATATTTTTAATGATTTTTGGAGGGTATTGAGGTCATCATTATATTTTCCAAGGACAGTACTTTTCCCTCTTTGAGATATCTGATAAAATTATTCCTCAATGTTTTCAAAATTGTGTTGCTTCCAGCACAGACTTCCTTAGGGTCTCCTTGGTCTATTTCCACTTCTCTTCCTGACTTTGTTTTCTTAAGTACTATTTCATTTTCCTTATATAGCTCATTGCGGACTGAGACGTTTAGGTCCAAATGTGACGTCAGCGATGTTGAAAATAGACCATGATGGGAATACTGACAAACTTGTTCCGTTCTCTCCATTGGTTGTCCTCTTGCCAGCTTCATTCATGAATGCCCTTGGGATGATGTGGCTTAGCTGGTCCCATGCCAAACTTCCTGTAGACTTGTTTTCTCTTCTTTGCCCTGTCATAGGAGGCAAACTGGCACATATTCTTTCACCACTCTCCTGCACAGTATTTTACAAATGAGTTTAATAATAAATACTATTTATAGAACACTTCAAGGTTTAAAAAGTGCTTTACAAATATTAAATTAAATTAATTTAATTTAATCCTCCCAACAACCCTAGGGTGTAGGTGCTATTATTATCTACATTTTACAGATAGGGAAACTAAAGCAAAAATAGGTTAAGTGACTTATCCAAGTTGTCACAGCTAGTGTCTGAGATCAAATTTTCAGTCAGGTCTTCCTGACTCCATGTCTAGTGCCATATCCACCTAACCACTTGATTATATTCTGATCTGGTGCTGTCCTTAACTGTAATATCCCTGTTCAGCAAGGAGGTCAAATGTTTACCGGCTAAGGCGATTTTTCATCTCTTTTGCAGGAAATAGAGAGAAGTCAAACCCATTATCTTTTCCTTTTTCCATGTCCCATTTTTCAACTCATTTGGGCAGCTACGTGGCACAGTGAATAGAATGCTGAGTCTGGAAGACCTAAGTTCAAATCCAGCTTTAGATACTTGGTAGCTGTGTGACCCTGGACAAGCACTCTACCTCTGTTTCCCTCAGTTTCTTCATTTATGAAATGGGGGTCATAATAGCACCTACCACCCAGGGTTGTTGTGAGGATCAAATGAGACTATAATTGTAAAGCACGATGTCTGGCACATGGTAAGTATATATAAATGTTAACTATCATTTCTAATATTATATCTGAGTGGGCCATTTTGAATTTATTGCAGTTGTGTGTAGTGTTCTCTCACTTTTTTCTTTTTCTCTAATTTGATGCTGACTATACATATTAGCTGGTTCTAATACGATTTTCATCTGTAACTAGTTCTTTCCTTTCTTCTAAGAGCCAATTTCTTTTTCTTTTTTTGGCAATTGCTGTCTAGTGCTTGTAATATCCAACAATTTCAAACTCTCTTCTTTTTCTATTTTTTTTTAAGAAAAAGTTGTTTTTGAAGACTTTGGTTTATATTACACAGTTATATCTGGATATGCCTTCACCCCAGAGCGGAATCCTCCCATCTAACAAAGTTAAAGCAAAACTGAGCAAGGAAATGGTCATAGGTGATACTGTGGTTAGAATGTTGGATGTGGAGTCAGAAGATCTGAGTTCAAATCCTTGCTAGTTGTATGACTCTGGAAAAGTCACTCAACCTCTGTTTACCTCAGCTTCCTCAACTATAAAATGGAGATCAAACTAGCACCTATCTCCCAGATTTGTTATGAGGATCAAATGAAATAATACTTATAAAGTATTTAGCACAGTGCCCATAGTTAGCACTTAAAAAAATCTTTCATTCTACATCTGACAATATATACAATGTTTTGCCCCAAAAGTTACCTCCTTTCTCTCTCTCTTGAAGAGGATAGCCAATTTCATTATGTTTTTTTCTTTGGGGGTAGAGGAAACCAACTTTAATTTATACAGTTATTTGAGTTTGGATCCTTTAATATTAATGATATATAGATAGATCTGAGGCTTCTGAGTACTGTGGAAAAAACTGACTCTGGTGTCAAAGGACCTAGATTCAAATCCTGGCTCTGATGATTATGACTTATGAGACTTAGGTGAGAGACCTAGCCTACCTGAGCTTCAGTTTCCTTATCTGTAAAAGCAGGCGGTTGGACTAAATCAGCTCTGGGAGGTTTTCCATCTCCCAATCTATGATCCTGTATCCTTTGCTTTCTTTCATTTCTCAGACCTGAGACTTATTTTCCAAAATGTATTTTTCAATTATCCTTTTTTATGTCCATTTTGAATTAAAGTCACTGATGAGAGCACAAGTTGACTTGATTTCAAGGCTCTTGCTCAGGGTTTTGTTAAATTTTCCACCTTTTCATCCTCAGTGACAGATGTTACTGCATAAGCAGCAATTACCTTTATTGGGGTCTTTTTGCTTATGTTCATCCTGAACAATGTAAGACAAGGGGACAAAAATAACTCATGAAATTATGTTTCTTGTTGCCTTTCAGGGCATGATGAAACCAAATCCTTTCTTCCCCAGGAAACTCATCATTGGGAAATCTCATTATTCTTTAAGATTGGATCTGCCTGGTATTCATATCTCACCAGTATCCTCTCTGCCTTTCAGGTTGGCCCCATGATGGGAAGGCAGGACCATGGGCTCCAGGGCCTCTATTTAAAGAGGGAAATCTCCTGAGGGTGGCTTCTCCTCCTACCTCTCCCTACTTTTCAGCTTTCTTTTGGGTGCTGCCTTCTCTCTTTAGAGACTTGTAGTGGCAACATGATATTCACAGTGCCTGTGGTGGCTATGAATATGCTGGTGTAATTCTGAATTGCAAAACATAACAGACTCTCCACATGGAAGACAGAACTAAAACATTTATTTAAACACCAGACAACCAAATTCCAACACTAGAAAGCCAAATCCATCATAGCAACAAAGAAATCTATATACAATAATAATCCATGGGGCACCACCATCCTCAAGCCTTCGCCTTACTAGGGTCTTCCCACAAACACTCACAGCTCACTGCCTGCTTCTTCTTTCATCCTCAGCTCTAACTACTCTGACCAACTTCCTCTCAGCTCTCCTTCACCCTTCCTGCTCTACCCCTTTCTGCTTCATCTGTTCAGCTAGCTCCTCCCACCGCAGACTCATGTGACTCAGGCTTCCATGTAACTCAAGCAGGTCGCATGGGCCTATTAGTGGGTGGGGAAGATCTTCCCATTAAGCAAAAATACGTTAAAAATACAAGACTGTAGCATTTCTTTTCATTAATTGCCTTGATATTCTGGACTTTTTGTTCTTCCAAATGAATTTTGTTACTGTTTTTTCTAGTTCTATAAAGTAATTTTTGGGTAGATTGATTGGTATAGCACTAAATACATAATTTAATTTAGGTAAAATTGTCATTTTTATTATATTAGCTCGACCCAGCCATGAACAATTGGTGTTTTTCCCTTTAGTTAGATCTGACTTAATTTGTGTGAAAAGTGTTTTGTAGTTGTGTTCATAAAGGTACCGGGTTTGTTTGGCAGGTAGATTCCCAAATATTTTATATTGTCTACAGTAACTTTAAATGGGGTTTTTCTTACGATCTCTTGCTGTTGGACTTCATTGGAAATATATAGGAATGCTGAGGATTTATGTGGGTTTATTTTATATGCTGCAACTTTGCTAAATTTATTACCTGGAGAGGCTTATACAATTTGATGCTAAGTGAGAAGAGCAGAACCAGGAAAAGCTTGTACACAATCACAGACACATCGTATGTGTGATGACCAACCTTGATAAACTGGACTATCCTCAACAACAAACAGCTAAAAGACAACTCTACAAGCCTCAGGGTGGAAGGAGATATCTACATTCAGAGAAAGATCTAGAAAGACTATAGTTTAAATGGAGACTGAAGCAAAACATGCTAT
>CM053582.1:545821787-545824287 GCA_028627135.1 Pseudochirops cupreus
ATTACTCATTGGTTACAGCTCTTCTATATAACCAAACTATTGTAAGATGTGAAAGTATTTGCATATCCTATACATGATTACATGCCACCATGGAGGGGGAAGGGGGGGAGAAAATTTGAAACTCAAGAGATTGTGGAATTGTATCTTGCAAACTAAAAGTAAATGAAATAAATTTTAAAAAAATACAATAATGTAAGCTCCTTAAGGGCACGGACTATCTTTATTTTTAGACAGTATCTGACACATAGTAGGCATTTAATAAATGCTTATTGACTATTAAACTCCTTTAACTCCTTTGTCTTTCCAAGAAGAACTGGTGGGTCAACCCTCCATTTAGGTGCATTGTCTTTTGGTTTTGTTCATCACAAGAATATGAATACTTGTGTGGTTCAGTTCCTCCAAGGGTATGATAATTTACTGATCTTTTGAAAAAGACCTCACAATTAGAGTAATAGTGATTAAGTTAAAGTTTATAGACAGCCCAAAGACTATGTCGTTGTTAGCATTCCTTGTTTATTTTCCCACAATTTATAAAGTGGTCACAAGAGAAGTAGAAAGCAGGATTATACAGGACTGACCATTTTTAACTTTTCCTTGTTTCCTGCTTCATTACAGCCAAAGAACTCATCATTTACTGGTGATGAGTCTCTCAGTATTTTTGGGAGTTGGTCCTTGGAAGGCTGTTGCTAGAACCATACCTGAATCCTTTCCAACATGATAAATCTGCCAGAGCTTCTGTTCCATTGGCATCCCCTTAAATCCATGGTCATCTTTACACCATGATGAAGCATCTGATAAAGAATTTGTAAGCCAAGGAGTCAGGCTCACAAAATTTCAAAGATCCTTTAGGGTAGGGACAATTTTCATTTCTGTCCTTGTATACTCAGTGCCTGGCATGCTGTGGGTGCTTAATAAATGCTTGTTGAATTAAATTTAATTGAACTGAAAACATGGAAATCTTATTTACAAAGTAGGAACACTTAAAGGACTGTATCTAAGTTCACTGTGAGTCAAGAGACCACTTTCTCCTCTCTGGTGGGAACTCCCTTCCCTAGAGACCATGTGACTCAGAATATTCTAGATTGGGGCCACAAGTGTCAGAAAATTACTCGCATCTGAGCTCATAGAGATTCAAGAAAACCTGACCTCTGCATGGGGACCCATACAGTCGTCATGACTTACAGTACCACCCTGGGTGGGGCCCTGGCATAGGAGGACAACTGAGGGTTTGCTCCTCCATGTCATTGTTTTCCACTGAATTGCTTTTTCATCAACCTCTCCTCTGTCCCAAGTCCATGCTGTTGTACTAGGCGTCTGGTACATGTCTAGACTCCATTCCAGAGGGGTAGAGCCAACTTCTTATAGGGCAGGTACTTACACTTATGTAGGGGGCAAAAATAGGTAAAAGAGTTTGGAACCTTAAAATAAACAAGAAGACAGTTTCACTCAATCAATGAACAAAACATTTTTTTTTAACAAAACATTTATTAACACATTTTTTGTCAGTCAATGAATTTCACCCACTCGGCCCTAACAAAGTAACTGTATATCCTGACATACTGAAATAAATTGTGAATATGCTTGATAAGCTGATGTCAGTATTCTTTTAAACATTTATTGATATATTCTGTTTGGACACATTGATCATTTCCCAATAAATTTTTTGAACCTTCCTTCACTTTAAATTCCTTTTGAATCTTCCTAAAGCTAAGCAGCTCTGCCCAATATAGTGATTATATGTCCATGTAATTTTTCATTTATATACTTTACTATTTGTTTGCTAAAAGGATATATGCATCCAACCATTCTGGAGAGCCCCAAAGGGCTATTAAATTGTGCATACATTCTGATACAGCAATACCAGTATTAGGTCTGTATGCTTAAAAGATCAGAATAAAAAGAAAAGGACCTGTGGAAGCAAAAATATTATAGCAGCTCTTTTTGTGGTAACAAGGAATTAGAAATTGAGGGAATGCTTATTAAATGGGGAATGGCTGAACAATTTGTGGTATGTGATTAGGACAAAATACTATTGTGCTATAAGAAATGATAAGCAGGATGGCTTCAGAAAAATCAGAAAAGACATATGAATTGATGCAAAGCAAAGTGAGCAGAACCAGAAGATCGTCGTACACAGTAACAGAAATATTGTACAATGATTACCAGTGAATGACTTAGCTATTCTAATCAATACAATGATCCAAGATAATTCTGAAGGACTTTTGATGAAAAATGTTGCCCACTTACAGAGAAAGAACTGATGGAATCTGAATCCAGATTTAACATACTTTTAAATTTTTATTTTTCCTGGTTTTTTTCGGTCTGTGCTTTCTTTGCAACATGGCTAATAGGAAATATGTTTTTAATTACTTTACATGTACAATCTATATCAAACTGTTTGTTTTCTGAAGGACAGGGAGAATTTGGAACTCAAAATTTTATAAATTTTGTAAACCCAAGAGTAGGATTGCTGGATCAGATGAATTGAATAATCTAGTAA
>CM053582.1:545829287-545852240 GCA_028627135.1 Pseudochirops cupreus
CCTTGTCACTCTCTCCATTTGTAGTCAGCCTTTCTTTCATGTTCCTCAACTCAATGGACCTTGAAGGAACACTAGAATACTCTTTGTTTCTCGATGGAACTTCTGCCAAGGCCAGACAAGGCAGCTAAGCTGAAGTAGCAAAGTGTCCTAAGAGAGACACAGGAGAGGATTTGTGCCAAGTGGGTCAAACCACTACCATCATGTCAAATACTACCTTTCCTTGGATCAGTGTGGAGCTAGCCCAGTGTACAAAGCTGAAGAACCCTGGGAACTGCAGGGTCTCTCAATCTACCCATCTTTATTCCAGCCTGGTGCTTCGCATCATTAAGGGGAGCAAATCTTTTGGAAAGTAGTTTTGCTGTCCTTACCATCAATGATAACTTCTAACCAATTGCAACCAATAAGCAGGTAATCTACAAAGCCTCAGAAATAACAGTACCATTCATACTATCAATCCCGCTACCAGCCTAGTCCCTGTTGCCATTATCCAGGGGAGCAAACCTGGTGGAGATGTGAATTGTCAATTCTCTCTTCAGGTGCTGCAGTCCTTCCTCCTTAGTAATCACAGCTACTAAAGTATTGGAAAAGAAAGTTCTGTCACAAGAGTCCCCAGCTCTGTCAAATTGTACAGTGTCAAAAATGTATAATTTAATCAATAGAAATAACATCAAAAAAAGATGCAGCCCCATCTATTTTGTTTTTGTCTGATGAGTCTTTCTATCTTACCTGCAGCTGATCCTGGAGGGAAGGCACTGTCTTGCTTTTCTACTTGAATCTCGGGAGCTTAGCCCAGTACCTTACATTTAGTAAATCAGAGCTTGACAAATGCTTTTCATTCATTCATTCATTCATTCCTCTGATGTCATCACTCAGCAATTTCTCTTCCTATGAGGTTTCTTTCATCTATCCACATCACCCTGCTCAATCTTCATTGTGATCATCCACCAGGTTATCACCCTTCGCTCAAGTACCTAGGCTTCCTCTCTTTTCCTCTTACCCAACTCTTGTCCTTATCCTTTGCAACTTTGACACACATGTCTCTTCATCAACCTTTTCACCTTCAGTGACCTCTATCTCCACTCTGTCTAATCTACTCATAACTTTTAGCTCACTAAAATAGGTAACATTTATATAGAATTTAAAGTTTGCAAGGCACTGTACATATGTTATCTCACCAGTACTCCACACTAGGTGATCACAATCTCTTGTCCTTCCATTTCTACCTTTGTTTCACTCCTAAAGCTATTTGTCTTCACCAACAACTTCCAGTCCTTTCGTCTGTCCCTGTTCTTCCACTTCATCAACCCTCACCTTTAGTCTCACTTTCTTCCCTTCATAGGCTTTAGCTAAACTAATTTATTTGCTACACTCTGAACTCAAGGTTTCATCTTTCACCTTTGTACAGCCTTTCCCTCTGCTTGTAATGCACTTTCTTTACCTCCATCTCTTAGAATCCTAAGATTCCTTAGCATGTAAGATAGAGACTTTCATATTTCACTTTGTATCCTCAGTAGCTAGCCTAGTGTCTTGCTCATAGTAGGTGCTTTGTCCAGTGGAAATAGCTTGACCTTGCTCAATGTCTTCTTTGATCTAGGATCAGATCCTGACACAAACTTTTTTTGCTCTGGAAGATTCTTTGCTACGGTCCCAGTGATTGCTCTAAATCACCAGTACACATGATCTCCTTCCCCTTATGGATTCTATTGTGTTTTACTGTCAGGAAACAAATTGTTTCCACTATAGTTGGCAGAACCCTGTGTGCACCACTGTAAATCTTCAAACTTCTGTAGAACTAACAATGCTCTGGGGAACACTTGTAGACTTGAAGGAAGCCTGTGAGTAGCTCGGGAAGCAGGGTGGAGTTGGCAGCCCTGTGTTCTCATGGTGCTACAAGTTCCTCAAATCCTTTTGCCAGATGATCAGAAGGTTTTTCCATGGATTCTCACTTGTTTTAAAAATTTTTTAGTCTAGACTTGAAATTTCATCAACTCCAGATGTAGGAATTCTCTCCACTGATACATGTCAGCAACTTCTCCATAACTCATAGTCTGGGTGAGCTGCTTCAGGGCCTGAGAGGTTGAGGCATTTGGCCCAAGGTCACAGTGTCACTGTGTGTCAGAGGCAGGATCTGAACCCAGGCTGGTCCTTTGTCATCACACTGCACTGCTTCTCTTCTGGTCAAATAGGAATTCTTTTGGGGGGGAATTTTTTTTTAAATTGTAGGTAATTATGGTTAAGAGACTTGCCCAGAGTCACATAGCTATTAAGTGCTAGGTTGGATTTGAACTCAGATCCTCCTGACTTCAGAGCTAGTGCTCTATCCAGTGTGCTACCTAGTTGCTCCCAAATACGAATTTTTGGTGGATCTCAACTCAAATGATTCTCCACAGCTCTGGCAAGTACAGTCTTTGTTATGTCCTACTTGGTGGGACAGCCACCTGGGCTACACTTATTTTATGGGAGAAAAACCCTTATTGCACAGTGTGGAGGGATTTCTGCAGGAGTCTTTTGACATTGCTCTCCCCTTAGCTTGAAGTAGCCATCCTCCTGATTTTCCAGTTTCAGTAGGGCAAGGAACCATCATGAATAACTAGCTCTGTCCAGACCCCGAATCATGACTTGACATAGAATACCTCAGTCCTAGTTGATCTGTTTTTTAAGGGTTTGGATGTAATTTTCTGCAATAGATTGGCTTAAGAAGAAGTAACCACCAAGCTGCCTCCTTTCTTCTAGCAAAATGACTAAATTGAGTCACTTATGGTTGCTACTACTTTCAGTATAGGTCTATCCACTTGTCAGTAGTTCAGCTTGTGTATTCTATATATGACCACTAAGTGGTGCCATTAGCCACTCACCTGATCCCATTTAATTGCAAGGGTTAGAAGTTGGATAAGTTCCATATTCATCTTGATAGTTAAGGTTTTTCACTCTGTTGAGAGGAACTGCCAAACTCTCTATGGTTCTTGAAGATTGAATGAAGTTCTATTCTCCAGCTCTGCTTTCTTTGAGTAGCCATACCAACTCATACCAGTCTAGAAGGATGTAGGTAATGTGGATTTATCCAATCAAGTCAGCTCATATCTCCCATCCTACTGGCAAAGTCATGCCTCTTACTTGAACTTGCCATATTTTACAGAAACCTAGTAATGGATTCTTGGGAAAATGAAGTTACCTTACCCCAGCAATTGACAAAATAGACTTAGATACTACCCGTAACGTTAGCTTTTCATATAAGAAGACATGCAAGTAATAATATTTTAAGCAATACAAAAATATATTAATAAAACATTTATCACTGGGTAGCATGCCCTCAACATCTTTGAGACTCAGGCAACTCAACTCAGTAGATGGGTCACTCTGAACTTAGGAGTTCTAAGGAAGGTACAATTTACTTTGCATGGTTCCCCACAGCTATGCATCCTGTGAGTGGGCAAAAGAGTATAGGAAACATAATAAAGTCTCTAAGATCCTTCTGATAGGACTAATCTTTTGACGAAGACTCAAGAATCCCATATATGAGATTAGACTCCTTATGGCATGGGACATACACTTGAGATGTGGTTCTAAAATTCCTGATGGTGGTTGTTTTTTTTTCCTCTTCATCATCATCTTGCTGATAGAGCACTTTAAATATTTCTTGCTGCATGTACTTCATAGCTAACAAATAACAGTTGTTGGCAAGGGCAGGCCAAATTTAACGAGAACTTCTCTCTTCTTTACTCGCCATCTTGCTTCCTCTGTTCCCCAACTATTTCTGACTTTGAGCCTTTTAATTCAAGTTTCAGGGAGTGGCCAAGTGTGTTGGTAGCCAAACTTACATATCCCTTCTCTTTCTCTCACCCTGCATTTACAAAGGGTGGGGGTGTCTGAGGAGTGAGGGTTCAGGGGACTCTGGGTTGAGCTCTCTCTTAGGCATTTAGACACTGGATACTATAGAGGTCTAAGTCCTTCCACTGATTAGCACAAGTACCATGGTAGATATGGGGGGAGAGGCTCATCCTACCTAATCATCCCTATCCTAATCAATCTTCACATTCTGTCCCATGGCCTATATGTTCTGGACCTTCAGAATTAAACTACTATGCTTCTGGATATTGTGACTTCCAAATTTAGTGAATATAGAGGATTGGCTAAATTTTGTGGATTTAATTATTTCTCAGTGAGAACAAATGTCTCCATTATCCTGTACCTACTTGGTGGTAGTTAAAACAAAGAATGGGTGCTACTTTAGTCTGGATCTTTGACCAAAGAGACCAAATTCCTTTGGGTTTTAGTAGGGAAGCACTGCAAAAATGCTTAATCACTCCCTTTTCTTTCTAGTGGTTCTGAGAAGTTATTGGCTGGCATTGCATGATCCAATAACTGATGATTGTTACTTAACTGCCCCACAAAGACTTCTAATAGAATAATAATTATTCAATGGCAGCTAGGTGATACAGTAGATAGAGTGCTGGGCCTGGAGACAGGAAGACTCATCTTCCTGAGTTCAAATCTGGCCTCAGATATTTACTAGCTATGTGACCCTGGGCAAGTCACTTAGCCCTGTTTGTTTAAGTTCCTCATCTGTAAAATGAGCTAGAGAAGAAAATGACAAACCACTCCAGTATCTCTGCCAAGAAAACTCCAAATGGAAACTATTGATCTAGCAATACTACTACTAGGTCTGTATCCCAAAGAGATTTTTTTTTAAAAAAGCAGAAAGGACCTATTTGTACAAAAATATTTATAGAAGCTCTTTTTGTGGAGGCAAAGATTTGGAAACTGAGGGGATGCCCATCAATTGGAGAAAGGCTAAATAAGTTATGATGTACGATTGTAATAGAAAACTATTGTGCTATAAGAAATGACCAGTAGGTAGATTTCAGAAAAACCTGGAAAGACATGAACTGATGCAAAGTGAAGTGAGCAGTGCAGGAGAACATTGTAGATAGTCACAGCAATATTGTATGAAGATTAGCTGTGAATGACTTAGCTATTCTCAGCAATACAATGATTCAAGACAATTCCAAAAAACTCATGATGAAAAATGCTATTTATATCCAGAGAAAGAACTGATGGAGTCTGAATGCAGACTGAAGCAGACTATTTTTCACTTTCTTTTTTTTCTGGTATTTTTTCTTTGTCCATGTCTTCTTTTGCAATATGGCTAATATGGAAATATGTTTTACATAATTCCATATGTATAACATATCAAATTGCTTACTCTCTCAAGGTAGGGGGAGGTGAGGGAAGGAGGTCGAAAATTTGGAACTCAGAATAAAAAAAATGAATGTTAAGAATTGTCTTTACATGTAGTTGGAAAAAAAATATTAAACTTCTTCCCCTCAAAAGAAAAGGAAACCCTCAAATGGGGTCACAAAGAGTTGAACATGACTGAAATGACTGAACAACAGTAAATTAAATCCAGGCACTCAAAACATGCCTGAATTCCCCTGGGGAGCACTCAGGGGGATCATATCTGGTTATATGCCTACCACTCTATGCCAGGGTTCATACAAATATGTATTATTTTGCTTTCATTTTAAAAAATATTCTGAACACCAAGTGAAATGGGTATTTCCACATATATATACACAATGGAATAGAATAAGAAGATGGTTCATGGAACTGAAGACCTTTATTTTGTACAGCTTACTTTTCTTTAAAAGTACATAATAGGGGTGACTAGGTGGCGCAGTGAATGGAGCACTGGCCCTGGAGTCAAGAGGACCTGAGTTCAAATTCAGCCTTAGACATTTGACATACTTATTAGCTGTGTGACCTTGAGCAAGTCACTTAACCTCAATTGCCCTACCTTCCCCCCTGAAAAAAAAAAGTACATAATACATTTGGCCTTTAGTTTTCAAATCTGTCCTGTTTTTCTGCTGTTCTTTCTGGCTTTCATTCTGTTTCTCTTTTCTGTAGATTTTTTTTTTTGTAAAGTTGCCTCCATGATCCTCTTTTCTTTTCCCTACTCTATCTCATAATCAAGTAAAACACATTCTGTCTTACTTTACAAATGCATGTAGATAATATTGTGATTAAAAAATAGAAATTTATTTAAAAATGTTACTGGATACATAATCACTTTTGTCAAGTATTTTCTCTATCGATTTGTGCTAATAGATCAACCAATATAAGGGAGGGGGGCAATTCAGATAATTTTTTGATGCTAGAAAGGATCTAAAAACTCACTCAGAGGTATGCTGGTAAATGTTTTATCACCTGGTTCCCTAAGGTAAAAGAGGTCCTCAGGGAACACTTTTAAGTTTAATTGACATGAAGATTTTTTTCATTACTTTCTTTAGTCTAGACAATTCATAAAACAGGCCTTAATTTGCAGCTGGTGCTGGCTTCCAATGTGTAAATACTCACAATGAACATTTCTGAGTCCGGGGTGGTCCAGGATCCTAAGGACCACTTGATTCTAAGACCTACCTGTCAGGTTTTTTCCTGCTCTGAATCCTATAATTCAGTGTTTTAAACCTCTTGTGCGTGTGTGTGAAATACCTCTTTACAGTCTATTAAAACTTATTTGGATCTGTTCTCAGAATAATAGTTTTAGATAATTGAAGGAAGTATTAAATTTTAGTGGTGAGTGAAAATAAAGATGTAATTTTTCTCCCATACAAGTTTATAGATCCTCTGGGGGGGATTTATAGATCTCTCCATGGGGACCAGGTTAAGAGCTTTTGCTATCCTATGACCTGTAATTAATCTTATTCATCATGACACCAAAAATCAACCCATTACAAAATATCCTATATTATTGTTAAGTTGATATGATAATATATAATTTCAGTTCAGCTATTTTTTTTAGTTGTCACGACCTCATTTGGGGTTTTCTTGGCAAAGATACTGCAATAGTTTGCCATTTCCTTCTCCAGTTCATTTTACAGATAAGGAAACTGAGGCTAATGGGTTTAAGTAACTCGCCCAATGTCCCACAGCAGGTTAAGTGATAGGCCAGATTTGAATTCAGGAAGCTGGATCTTCCTGACTCCAGGCCCAGCACTCCATCCACTGGGCCATCTAGCTGGTCATAAATAATGTTATAGTATAGTCCTATAATCCTGATACCTTTAGAGGGGGCAATGAGTTTTGTCATTGGATGACAGTAACAGCTGGCATTCACGTAGTGTGGAAGCCCTGTACAATACTGTTTTTATAAAGCAAAGTGCTTTACCTGTACGAGGTGTCCCGACAGTTTTAGTGCAGATTTAATGAATCACTAAAAACCGCCCTAAGACTTCGGGGACACTATGTTACCTCATCTGATGGCTGACCTCGAGCTAGAAGGGCCCTTGCAGAGTCACACAGCCCAACCAGCTCATTTCAGAAGAGGAGGAAAGCCAGCTGAGCGCTGCAGTGCATAGAGCTGGATTCCGACGTGAAGTCGGGAGGAAGACCTAAGTGCAGACCTGCCTCCGACCCTCTGGGCGGGTCTCAGACTCAGTTTCCTCCCCTGTAAAAATGGGGATGAAAATGATAATGAGATTCAGTATCGCTGAATGCTACTGTATCGTGTGATGAGGCTGCTGGGGACGAAGTGGAGCCGTGGGAGGATGATGACGTCATGGGGCGCTGCAGAGGCAAGTGCAGGCTCCTGTCCCTCCCCCGCCACGCAGCGGGAATGGGACTGGAGCACCCCGAGGCTAACACCAAGCCTCTGCAGAAGGGAGCCAGGGGAAGGGGGTGAGGGGCTGGTAAGTGTTTAACAACCGGCTCTCCTCGAACAAAACAGGGAGAATACGCTTTGAAGTTCCCTCTGCATAACACAAAGCTCAAAGGAGTAATATTTGCAGAGCGCACGGACCCCTAGCAGGCGCTTAATAAGCGCAGGTACCCTCCCCCATTACTAACATTTTCCTCCATCACCTGCAACAAAACAAGATATTAAGCCCCTATTGGTGGATTTGCTGCGCCCGCCAATTTCCGAGGTGTAAATGCTCGCACTTTATATTTAACCACGGGCTCCCCGGAGCGCCCCATCCCCAACCCCATTGGGTGCAGGCGCAGGTCGAGGAGGGCCGGGCCGCACTGCACTGTGGACAGAACAAAATCAGTGAGCACATGTAGCCCGGGGAGCGCGCGGTCGGAGCCGAGCAAGTTTGGGATGGCTCAGCCGCCGTAGGGAGTGCCGCCCCGGCCTCGGCGGCCTTCCAGCCCCGGGAGGGCGAGGGAAGGGAGGAGTGGGAGGGGCGAGGGTGCACGGGCCCCACCTCCTCCGTCGGCCTCCGCCCCCGCCCCGCCTCCTTCTTCCCCCTCCGGCTGCGGGGGCGGGGCGGGGCCGCGGGCGCGGGCACGGTCACACCCAGCGCGCCTCCGCCGCTGTCGCTGCCCCTGCCGCTTCCCTCCGAGGCTTTGCCGCGCACCTCTTGCTCCCGCAGCCATGTCCGCCGCGGACGAAGTCGATGGGCTGGGGGTGGTCCGGCCGCACTACGGCTGTGAGTCGGGGGTCGGGTACGGATGGGAGGGCGACCCTGGCGCGGCCCGGCCCCTTCGCGCTCCGGCCGGCCCAAGGCGAAGGTGGCTCCGGCTCCTCCTGGGGCCGACCCGGAAGGGCAGGGCGCGCCCGTTGTCCGGGCCCGGGGGCCCGGGCCCCGGCCCCCGGCCCCCGGCCCCCTCCCCCACTTTGCTCTGGGGGCCGCCGGCCCCACCCCGGGAGTGGCCCATCCTGACACTTCCGCCTGTCAGAGGAGCCAGGCTGGCCGGGCTCGGGGCGTGGGGGTGTGGGTGTGGGTGTGGAGGGCTCCCTGTCCCTCGGGAGGGGACAGGTCCGGACCCCCCTGGAGGGAAGGCTTCACTGCCTCCCCGCCGCGCCCCTGTCCTCCGGGGCCGGAGGCCGAGCGCGGTGTGGCCAAGGGCACCGGCACCCTGGGCAGGTCGGATCCCCTCTGCCCCACGCTGGGCTGCACCGAGTGGCTGCGGAAGCGCCTCTCTTGGCACCCTCCAGATCGCGGCGTTGGGACCCCGGAAGGCCCCCCGGGCTTTGGGGACGGACCCCTGACCGAAGCAGAGCTCGGATTCTTCTTAGATGCAGCAGAAGAGCACGGGTCCATGCGCCTATTTTTAAACAAGCTTGCTGAATGTTTCAATGAATTTAATTCTTTTGTAGTCTCATGTATGTTAATACATTTAAAAGCAGTTTAGAGAAGGGGTGCTCATAGGCCTCCCCAGACTGCCTTAGGAGCCCCTAACACCAGAAAGAGGAGGAGCATTAGGAGGAGCGAGAGCTGATGGGAAGCGCCCCGAACCCTTGGAGTTCAGAGACCTAGGCACCTTGTGTGGTTCCAGCCCCCCTCTGCTAGCTTTGAGACCCTGGGCAAGTCACCTTTTCTTAGGCCTCTGTTTCCTAAAACGACAGAATGAGGGCAGGTGATCTCTAGATCGCATGAGCTGTCTGTGTTTAGTGATTCTAAATCTTTAGGAAAAATGAAATGTTCTTGATTTCTCTTTACATCACCTGGATTTCCCAATGTGTCCCATCTCTGCTTCAGAGCCAAAGAATAATACAGCCAGGGAAAACACAGTTCAGCAAAACTAGCCAACGTATTAAGAGAGTTTTATGTTACTTGCTGTGTTCAGCTCCATAGTGTCCCCCCGCCTTTTCGGCAAAGGGGGGAGGTTGGGAGGTGCCCTCTCAAAGCTCTCATATCCAAGCTTGCTTCTAAAATGTACTGAGCTTTTGAGGGGCATAGTTTTCTTTTCACCAGGATCTTGAAAGTAATGAAGTGGAAAGGGAGGGAAGGAACTTGCTTCCTTATTCAGTCTGTCAAGTAATTCTGCTTTCCTAGGGTTTTGGACGTTATTATATTTGTTCTACAGGGGAAAAGGGAGACCCAACCCAGTTCCCTTTTCTTTTTTGAAAGAGGCCATGGTTTTTGATGATGTAGGGGTTTTAGTTTCAAGTTATGCACTGGAAATAAGGTTCTTATATATTAGGCAGCTACGGATAAAAGTTAATCAAACCCAGTAAAATGCAAAGTCAGAGAGATGCCTATGTTATTATATTTTGATAAAAATGATAAAAATAATATAGGTGGGGCCCAAAGTTCTTGAATGAATAAGGTCATTATATTATACCTGGCAACACTTGTTGCCAAGGGGAGTGGGAAGTTACCAGGCTGAGGCAGGGCCTGCTCATCTGGCTTTCTTACATCTCTTGTGAAAGCTACAGATTTCCATATTTATATAATTTCTCTTATTTTATAGCTGTCTTGGATAATGAAAGACTCACTGCAGAGGAGATGGATGAGAGGAGACGTCAGAATGTGGCTTATGAGTACCTTTGTCACCTAGAGGAAGCAAAGAGGTAAAGAAAAGGTGGTTGGCAACAAATTGGGACAAGAAACTTGGTTTGTGTGAACTTCTCTTTGGTATGTGTGTCTGTGGGAAGTTAGGTTGGTAGTTGGGGGAATGAGCTTAGGGTTAGTTTGAAGGAACCTCGAAGATCATTTAGTTCAGGCTCCTACCTCTTTCAGCCCGTCTTTCTAACTAGTTAGGGGCAGAATTAGGGCTAGATTTCAAGTCTCTTCCCTCTGTGGAAGAGGGGGGTAAGTGCTTTTCTTTTCTTTTTGGAGGGGGGTAAGTGACTTGCCCAGGGTCACATGGCTAGCAAGCGTTAAGTGTCTGAGGCTAGATTTGCACTCAGATCCTCCTGACTCCCGGCCGTGCTCTATTCATTGCACCACCTAGCTGCCCCATCTGTGCTTTTCAATTCTTAACCATACTTTAATCGCTTTAGAACATTTTCTTTTCTATCAGGTCTTAGACCTCTGTCAGGTTTTGGACTTATAGCATAAGAGGTGACCCTTTTTCTTTTTTTTTTTAGTTTTCAGTATTCACTTTTATAAGATTTTGAGTTCCAAATTTTTTCTCCTTCCCCTCTCTCTTCCCCAAGACAGCAAGCAATCTCATATAGTTTATATATGTACAATCATATTAAACATATTTCCACATTAGTCATTTGTAAAAGAAGAATCAGAACAAAAGAGAAAAACCATAAGAAAGAAAAAACAAAAAAAAGTGAACGTAATATGCTTCAATCTGCATTCAGACTCCACAGTTCTTTTTCTGAATGTGGATAGCATTTTCCATCATGAGTCTTTTGGAATTTTCTTGGATCATTGTATTGCTGAGAAGAGCTAAGTCAGTCATACTTGATCATCATACAGTTTTGCTGTTACTGTGTACAATGATCTCCTGGTTCTGCTCACTTCACTTAGCATCAGTTCATGTAAGTCTTTCCAGGTTTTTCTGAAATTACCCTGTTCGCTCTTTCTTATAGTACAGTATTCCTTTACATTCATATATCACAATTTGTTCAGCAATTCCCCAATTGATGGACATCCCCTCAATTTCCAATGCTTTGCTGAGGCGGACCTTTTTCTATGAAGTCTCTCTTGTGCATGGTTCTTCGGGGGTTTATTCTTTTCAAATTGAGCTACTTTAAAAATGTTTCTTACTGTTTATCTGTAAGTGATCATCTCATTCTGGAAGCTATCACAGCTAATGAGCAAATTCTCTTTTGTGCATTAGTCCATCTATTCACTAAGGCTATATTAAGTGCCTAATATTTGCAGGGCACAGGGAATAAATACCAAGACAGATTATGACTCAGCCCCTCTTTCAGACTTAAAATTGAAGCGGGGAAGCATAGCCACACAAATAATTGTTGTAAGGGAAAGTGAGGTAAATTCGCAGTGCTATGAGAAATAGAAGGAGGGTGAAATCACTTTTACTTCATTGGTTATGGGGTTGGTGAGGGAAAGCTTCATGGTGGAGGCAGCAGCTCAATTGGGTGTTGAGAGGAATTTCAGAATGTGACAATTGTCTAGGGCAGTGGTTCTCAACTTTCCTAATGCCGCGACCCTTTAATACTCGTATGTGGGCGTGTCTGTGTGTGGGTGGACCCACCTGGAGACGGATAGAGGAGCAGTGTTCAGCTCGGACATGGTCTTGGGCGCCCCTGTGACCCCTGTGAAGGGGTCGTTCAACTCCCAAAGGGGTCTTGACCCACAGGTTGAGAACCACTGGTCTGGGGAGTCTATTTGGTGCACAGGGGAAATCATGAGTAAAGGCATGAAGACAGGAGGTAGCGAGAGCAGAGTGGAGAATAGTCTCATTTGGTTTGCTGAGGGAGGCTGATGAACAGGTTGAACTCAGATTGTGAAAGTACTTGGTCAGGACTGTAGACTTTATTTTATAAGCAAGGGAAAACTATTTAAGGTTTTTGAGTAGAGGAATAACATTAGCAGAATTGGGCTTTCCCAGTTACAGTGATCTCATCCAAGTTGTGTATTTGGGAGGGAAGTCCAGGTAGACTTAGCCAGCACCAAGGACAGGGCTTTTCTCATTCTGACTTGGTGGTCCAGCCCCCTGCCCAGAACTAGGAATTGCTTTGTGAGGCACTGAGTTTTGCAGCCCTGAGAAGATCAGGCTTCTCTGGGACTGATACTTGGACAACCTGTGGTCTCTGAGTGTTCTGTCTCCTTGAATGAGTCTATAGTAACAACTGGAAATCTTCAAGTGGGAGTTTATAAAACAGCTTACAGTGGTGGTCATTGAAACCAGGCTCCATGAAAATAATAGAGGTAAGTTACTTAAAGATTGAAGTCTGTGATACCGTGGAGGTCCATGGATAAGATAAACTGACTTGTTTATCTGTTTCTGTACTATCAGAGGTGGTGAGTGTCCCATAACATTTGGAATAGAAGAGGCTTCTTTACACAGTGGGGAGTAAATGGCACAGGTATAGGCTTATAAAACTGTAGGAGACCTTTGAGGTAATCTGGCCCACAGTCTCACTGCCCAAGGACTTGGGCAAGTACTTGCCCAAGAAAACTCTTAGGTTAGTGACGCAGTTGGGACTGGGGTGCAGGCTGAAAACACAGCCTTGCCCAGAAGCATTTTGATAAGTTCATCTGTTTATGGCAGTGAAGAAGAAGTTTGGGAACAAACTTGTAACCTCTTAGGCTGGTGTCACCAAGAGGCTATTGTCTTCTCCCATGAAAACATATCTTGGTGCCATTCCTGGTCAGAGCTAGTATAGATTGCTGTCACTTGCCAGTGGCTTGTGTCATAAAAGCTTCAAGCTCATTTTCTGTACAAACAATGTTTTTAATAAGAGTTATTAAAAGTTATGTCATTATTTATAATTACAAGGCATTTTACAGTTATCTTAATTGATTCTTCTAACAGCTAGGTGAGGGAGGCTGAACAAATACCATTATTCCCATTTTACAGGTGAAGAAACGAAAGCTCGAAGGAGTTCTGTGACCCACACAAGGTCACATAACTGAGAGTCAGTGTTTAGACCCCCAGGTGGTTAGGTTTCCAGGCTAGTTCACAAAAGCCTGTTTAATTCAGTGTAGCTGAGATAGTTTTTCAGTGGACCGTTGTAAAAAATTTTATTTGTTTCAATACTAGTAATTCTTCTACTAAAGGCTTACTTCCGTGCCTCATCATGGTGAAGGTGACCCTGGGTCTGAAAGGCAAAGCCAGTGAAGTACAAGCTCTGGAAGAGCCTGTCTGTCTGGAAAGGATTTTAATGTGGATCCAGTGACAGACAACTGTCATCTATCTAAGAGCCAGCCTCGTTTAGTTTTGAGAGATGCAGCTAAGAAGACTGGCCATTGAGAGGGAATGGTTTTAGCTCTAACAGTTTGTGAAGCTCTCTGGCAAGGAATGGAGGAATTGAAATCAACTTTGGTGGAAGAAATACATACAAGTGAAATCCTAGTTAGGAGTTTTTTCATGAGAAGACTTAGGTGAACTGATGCAGAGTGAAGTAAATGGAATTATGGGAGCAGTATCTCTCATCTAGCAAGAACCGAAACAAATGCAGCTGAATTCTCGTTATAATGACCACACAGAAGAGAAAATGCCCTTCCTTTTCGTTCCTCCCCTCTTGGCTTCTTCTTTCCTTTTTTTCCTTTCCAGAGATGGTGGACAGTGAGGGCAGCACTGTACTTTGATGTCATACTCAGTTAATGTGTTGTTTAGCTTTGCTGTACCATTTTTTCTCTTTTCTGTTCTGTTACAAGGGATATCTCACTTTTTAGGGGAGGGGAAAGGTATATCTTCTGAGATGAAGGGGATTATAAAGACAAAGGCTATCAATAAAAATTAAAAAATTTAAAACTATTTTTCTTTCCTATAATGGTGGCATATTACTACCACCTTTCTTATGCTTAGCCCCAGTGATCACTTATTTTGTAAATGGGACAAAGAGAGGGAGAGATTTTTCCTGGGATAACTGAGGAAGAGAGAAGGTAGAAAGGAGTTGGGGTGTATAGTGTGTGTGTGTGTGTGTGTGTGTGTGTGTGTGTGTGTGTGTGTGTGTGTGTGTGTGTGTGTGTGTGTGAATGAAAAAGAGAGAAAGACAGACATACACACATGAGCCTGTAACTCACTTCTTATACCCTCGTTAAAGACAGAGGAAAAAGATATATGCTTCATCTGCTTGACAGGGAAGGAAAGAGGAGATGTTGGGTCATGTAGTTCCCATATATTTATTAGTCATGAGGTGAGACAGACAACCCAGGGCAGCTTGATGACTCTCTGGAGTAGCTTTGGAGTGGGTGAGGGCAGAGAGGTGGGCTGTATTTAATAGACTTTTGGATATATGGGATCTTAACATCCCATATCTAATGTGCTTGTACTAAATTTGACCTAGAATTCTGTGATGTTTCCAGTGCACTAATAAGACCCAGACCCTTGATTAGGAATGGGATTTGTATTTCTTTGAAAATCTGCACTGTTGCCCCTTTCTTTTCTGGCCTGCTGTGATTCTTTAAGATCAGGATACAAATGTGTTTATCAGAGCTGTTGTGGAGAGTACTTCAGTTTTCCCTTGTAGGATTTTATTGTCTTCTCTGTTTGATTTCTGCTCCTCCATGGTGGAGTGCTTTTTGGGTACTGGTACATCGTACAGTTTGGTGATGGTACTTATAGTCTGACCTTTGACAAATTCCTGGTTGTTTCAAGTTGAGGCTGCTTCCTGAACTCCCTCACAGGAAGTGTTTGTGCCAGATAGAGTTGGTAGGCAAAGTGAGACGGTCTGGAGGTGACTCATGTGGTGGTTGGTGTTGGTTTGTTTTGAGTCTTTGTTGCTTAGAAACCATATCTGCAGCTGGTTTGCAGGCTTGTGCCACTTGGAGGAGGGCAGCATAAGGCTTTTGCCTGGCCAGATCAGTGCCCTTCACTGTGGCTTCAGCTTTGTTAAAGCCTCTCTGTTAGGGTTAATCTGTGGTTTTGCAGAATGCCAATTAAGGAAACTTTAAACCTTAAATGAAGAATTTGGTTAGTGGTTTGTTTTGAAGAAAAAAAAGTTAATTTTCTTAACCGTACTTTTATTGAAGTATCACCAAAAGCTGGTGATAATTTGCCTTGTGCTATTAGACAGTAGCTTACTACTAACATATTTGCACATTTTATCTCTGATGTATATTACCAAGAAGAAGCAAAAAGTGATGACCAGTTGGTGCAACTATAGAATATTTATGTTTGTATCTTGCTATGGAGTTTTATTGATTTTATCCACAAGGCTATACTATTGAAATAAAAAAGTGAGAATTTTAGAGTTTTGTGTTAAAAAGCTCTTTCAACACATTTTGCTCAACCTTCCTGTGGAGAGTTGATTAATTTCTTCCAAGTTAAACACTTTCTAGCCTGATGATAACTGAAACTTTTATAGCTGTTAGAAGTTTTCAGTGTGCTTTCTTTACGCAAGGTATCATTTGAGACTCATACCAGCTCTGTGAGGGAGGCCCTACATTTATTCCCTTGGTTTCACAGGGGAAACACCCATTCAAGAACTGAATGTCTTGCATAAATGTTGACTGACAAGAGTTGTTTTGTCAAAGGTGGGATTGGAAGTTGGGCCTTCCTGACACCCAGCCGGATCCTTGAGACGCTTCATTGTACTGTTTATGAGTTCTTCAATGGTATTTCTGGGGAACTGGCTTTGAAGAACCATCATGAATCCTACCCTCTACTCTTTCTCTAGCCTTATTTTATCCATTCATCAAAGCTCCACCAATTCCACCAGGCCTTTGAGCCTTTCCCTAGCCAACCCTACTCACAAGTATGTTATCGTTCTCCTCATTCCTTTTGTACTCATCCATACCATATGATCCCATGTTTTAAGAGTTGGAACGGACCTTAAGAGTTGACTCTATGGCCTAATAGAGTGGCCTTATCTCCACTTTACTGTGAGGCATCTGAGGCCTAGAGATGACAGGTGGAATTCATTCAACTACAATTTTTAGTAGTGGAGATGGTATGGAAATGCAGAGTTCTTGTTTATTTCCACCACATTATGCCTTCAACATTCTTTCCCCTATGTTGTACTCATTTTATGCTTTTTTTCCCCTCTTTTGTCACAAAGAAAGTTTGTTCTTCCCAGTTAAATTGTAAGTTTCATGTAGACACTGATCATGTTTTCTTTTTTTATGCCCTAAGTACCTAACGGTGCTAACCATAAACAAAGCATAAAAGTACTTAATTAAAACTTCATACATTGTTCAAGTTTATAGCATGCTTTTATAGTACTTTTTGATTGGGAAAAGATTGTAGGAAATAGTGGCTATGGGTACCCTAATACAAAGATAACTTATCTTTGAATGAGAGTTGGAAGGGACTTCAGAGGCCGTCTTGTCTCTGAACAAGAATTCTTTCTTAAGTCATACCCACCAAGTGGTTATCCAGCATTTTCTTGAAAACCTCCTTTGCAGAGGACTTAATATATCGTAAGGCAACCCATTCCCTTTTGGACAGTTCTAATGACCAGGAGGTTTTTCCTTACATCAATCCCATATTGGTCTCTTTGCTACTTCTACCATTGTTCCTCTGTGGCTAATCAGAACATTTTTGACATGAATTTTTGACGTGAATGCAATTCAGATGCTTGAAGACAGCTATCATGTATTCCCTGAATCTCCTCATTTCCACTTACCAAGCTGGTTCTGAGATGTATTCTGAGATGAGGGTTTTGCCTTTCTTTTTCAAATTTTTACTTTTTTGCGAGGGGAAGGCAGGGCAATTGGGGTTAAGTGACTTGCCCAAGGTCACATGGCTAGTAAGTGCTAAGTGTCTGAGCCCGGATTTGAACTCAGGTCCTCCTGGCTCCAGGGTCGGTGCTCTATTCACCATATCACCTAGTCGCCCTGGGTTTTAACTTTCTTTCTGACCTGACTTCTCCTGTTCAATGCTTATCTCTCTGGAAATGGCTTGTAGTGGTTGCTTTTTTATGTGGCAGGTAAGAAGGGCCCCTAATTGCTTTTCAACAGAATAGTCTGGGGTTTTTTTGGCTCCTCTTTCTTCTCTACCAGAAAGATGCTTCTCCAGCTTCTTGTTCTTTGTTAACTGATGACCTCATGCAGACGGGAGTGGCAATTTGGATGGGAAACTGTTGGATCATGTGGCAAAGAACTACATTTTGGGGGCTGTGGGTGGAGGAAAAGCCTTGTCTAAAGGACTCTATTTCTCCTTTACTCTGAATACCTTCCTGTTGAGTCACTGGAAAGAGTAACTAAAAGCAGGAGTGATGGAGAGAGGCAGCTGCCAACCAAGGGTTTGGCTTTTGTCAATGACAGATGTTTGGGTCCTGAGAAAGCTCTAGTCCTTTCACAGGCATCATGGAGCTTGTTGTAGAGGAAGTTGATACTATTGGGTTACATAATTGTTCTTAAGGTAAGGAGAGTGTCAGTTACTCTGTGAGGGGTCATTAATTTTGTTGATGTAAAGTCCTCCTACTAAGTTCTATGTGGGAAACAGCTGAGCAACAAAAGAAGAGATTGGGGGAAAATTAAAGAAGAAAGATGGGAAAGAGAAAAAATACATGGCATGTTAACTTGAAAGATGGAAAAGTAATGTTAAAATCTAAGTCCACATATTAAACTGATAAGTATATGTAGCTGTTACAAAGACATAAAGGACTGGAGGGAGGCTTGAAATAGAGCCTGTAAGCTGTTGCATGGTTGCTGTGAGGGAAACCTTTTATAAATCTTAACATACTACCTCCCTTTGAATAATTATAATTGCCTCAAAAAATGAGAATGGTCCTCCTGACGTTTTCTGGGAAGATCCTTGCTTTTTCCGGTATCAAGGAAGGGTTCTTATGGTTTCTGTTTCTGCCTTGTAGCATAAGCAGAGCTGAGCTTGGAGGTAGGAAGGAGTCCAGGGTTTGAATCCTGCTTCGAAAGTTACTGTAACCATAGGCAAGTCTCTTCTTCCCCTTGAATCCGAGTTTTCCAGTCTGTAAAATGATGATTATAGTATTTGCACTTCCTCTTAGGATCATTGTGAAGAAAGTGTTTTGTAAACTTTAAATCACTCTATGAGAATTGTTAGTTCCCTGTGCTGAGCTTGGAGAATTTCCCTGCAGAATGAGGTGACAGTCACTTTTGAAATTGTTTTAGAAATATATGGCTTAACTATTCCTTAGTGACATTTGCCAGATGTTTCTTCTTTTTTTTTTTAAACATTTTGCAAAGTGCCTTAATGTGGCATAATATTGTCAACAACCCCATGAGGTAGGCAGTGTAGGGGTTTTTTTGTAAATAGTATTTTATTTTTTCCAATTACATATAAAGATAGTTTTAAACATTCTTTTTTTAATGAGATTTTGAGTTTAAAATTTTTTCTTCCTCTCTCTTTTCCTCCCCCCTACCCAAGATGGCAAGCAGTCAGATATAGTTTAGACATGTGCAGTCATGTAAGCATATTTCCACATTACTCATGTTGTGAAAGAAGAAACAGAACAAAAGGGAAAAGCTACAAAAAACAAAAAAAAATGAAAATAGTAAACTTCAATCTGCATTGAGACTCCATAGTTCTTTCTGTATGGAAAGCATTTTCTCTCATGAGTCTTTTAGAATTGTCTTGGATCATTGTATTGCTGAGAAGAGCTAAGTTATTCATACTTGATCATGACACAGTATTGCCATTACTGTGTACAATGATTTCTGCTCACTTCACTCAGCATCAGAAAGTGTTTCCACGTTTTTCTGAACTCAGCCTGCTCAGCATTTTTATAGTACAACTGTATTTCATTACATTCATATACCACAATCTGTTCAGTCATTCTGCAGTTGATGGGCATCCCCTCAATTTCTAGTTCTTTGCCATCACATAAAAAGCTGCTATAAATATTTTTGCACACGTAGGTCCTTTTCCTTTTTTTATGATCTCTCTGGCATACAGACCTGATAATGGTATTGCTAAATCAAAGAGTATGCACAGTTTGATTGCCCTTTGGGCATAATTCCAAATTGCTTTCCAGAATGGTTGGATCAGTTCACAACTCCACTAACAATGCATTAGTGTCCCAATTTTCCCACATCTCCAACATTTATCATTTTCCTTTTTTGTCATATTAGCCAATCTGATAAGTGTTAAGTGTTACCTCAGGGTTGTTTTAATTTGCATTTTTCTAATCAATAGTGATTTAGAGCATTTTTTTCTGTGACTATGGATAGCTTTGACCATTTATCAGTGGGGAATGTCTTGTATCCTTACAAATCTAACTCAGTTCTCTCTGTCTATATATGAGAAATGATTGTCAGGCCACCCCTTTTTTTTTTGAGGAGGGAGGGCAGGGCATTTGGGGCTAAATAACTTACCCAAGGTTACACAGTTAGTGTCAAGTCTGAGGCCAGATTTGAAATCAGGTCCTCTTGTCTTCAGGGCTGGTATTCTATTCTCTGTAGCACTGAGCTGCCCTAAGGTGTCAGTCCCTTCTTAACCATTTCAAGGATGATATGAAATAAAAGGTTTATGATGTTTGGCAAACTTGGCATTGAGAAAGAATCTGTAATTATACTGAACAAATTCTGGCAGCTTTCTTGGGAGGCATACTCTAAGGAGAGTGATATTTACTGCTTGTCTTAAAGGAGAGGCAGGGTTTGAGGTTTGAAAACCTTGTAGCTTGCTATGTAACAGCAATGAATTTTGGGGAGCATTTCCTTTTTTTTCCATTGGGGCTGAGGTGTGGGCTGTTGTGTTAGGCAAATTAGTATAAGTGGTGTGGGCTGTTAGGCAAATTAGGACGAGACAAATACTTTCACAATTGCTTGTTTATTCACTTTGTTGATTATCTGTAGCTTCTGCTCTCCCACAACTCAGTCTCCAGGTTAATTGACCTGATCCTGAAGGAAAGTGGTTATAGAGTGCTTAAATTGGTAAAGGCATTCTGAAGCAAAATATAAACAATTTTGAATAATTTTGTTTTTGGATTACTTAGTTTCTTCTCTCCTTTGGTGAAGACAATTGAGAGTTGACTCTGAATGTTGATCATTCAGATGTTTTTTCTGGCCTTTCTTAACAGTGAAGTTTAGTCATGCTTCTTCTGCAAAAGTGCATTATTGTGTGATTTTTTTGGCAGATGCCTTTGCTAGTTTGCCTTCTGCCTCCTGTGAGAGATTTGATAATCAGGAAGTAATTGTTGAACACCTACTAATGTGCATCATTATGTTAGGGCTGTGAGTGATAAGAGTAGTATCTGAAATGTGTTTTTCATTTCTAAAGTTTACAGTAATTTTGAGGAGGCATGTCTTGGAAGAAGTGGGAAGAGAACGAGAAATCTGACAATCAGGTGCTAAATTGTGCAGTAAACATAATAAATTCATTATAAGTTTAGAGGAGAGAAAAATCAAGGTGGGATTGGGTAGTTGATGAGGAGGAACAGCATTAGCAATAACATAAGAGATGGTAAAGAATATGGACTGTGTCTGGAGTGAGAGAGACTTGTCAAGAGAAAACAGCTGAGGACCCTGCACTGGCCTTCCAGCGTGGCCATGTTTAAGAAGAGGAAGCAGACAAGCCTGCAAAGCCGCCAGAATGACAGAAGTAGGAAGAAAGGGTGAGGTTAGTGCAGTGTGATTGATGGAAGGTGGAGGAGAGCTTCAGGAAGGAAGAGGTCAAGTATGAGATGACCCAGAGATATCCAGGAAGATGAGAACTGATAAAAGACCGTGGTGTTTAAGAGGAAATCAGTTAGTGACTGAGAAGAGAGCTGCCTCAGTAGATGGAAGCCAGGTTGGAGTAGGGGTGGAGAGTGGGGCAGTGAAGGCTTTTCTCATTGAAAAGTAGAGGAATGAAGTGATAATTAGAAGAAGCTGCAAAGCCAAGAATTTTTAAGGTAGAATAGATTTAGAAGGGAAGGAGCCAGTAGAGAGATAGAAGAGATTAGAGCTAAGGGAGGTCCTAGTGACAGAAGAAGTGAAGAGTCTCAGATTTCAGATGAGTTAGAACACAAATGTAATGTTTATGGAACATCTGCTTTGTAGATGATGAGATGCATTGATGAACAAGACACAGTTCCTGTGGTCCAGAGCCTTTTGGATGTAAAGCATGCACAAAAAGAAGCTGATGATTGCGCTAGGAAGGCTAAGGTTGGGTAGGGAGGGGTTTGGGGTGGTGGGAATGATTTTGACGGGCAGAGATTCGACAGGAGCATGAGAGAAGTTGGTATAGAGGACAGTATGTATGAGCAAAAGTATTAAAACAGTGATGCAAACCTTAAAATAACTTGATAAATGCTAGCTGTCGTCACCATCACTATCATTGTCATCATCATCTGTTCTGGCAAGCTTGGCTGGATCAGAGGGTGTGCAAAGGGAAGTAGTGGGAGATAAGATCTTCCAGAGAAGGTAGGATGGTCCTGGCGGTGAATGTTAGGCTAGCAAATTTAGAATTATTTCTGTAAGTAGTGGAGAACCTTGGAAAAGTTTGAGGGAAAAGTGCTTTAATCAGTGTTTTTTTTTTTTCCAGTTAGATCACTCTGGTAGAGTGTAGGGTGTTTTGTAGGTCTGAGAAACTTGAGGCAGAAAGACCAGTTAGGAGGAAATTCAGATGAACAAGCGAGGGCTTGAATTTAGGTAGTGGCGGTGGGAATGAAAAGGGGACAGATGCCAGACACAGACACAATGCCCAAGGATGTAGAAATATCAAAAGGGAAAGGCCATTGAATTTGGCTTGGGAGTTTCAGTGCAAGGCGAGGAGGTGAGAAATGTAGAAGGTAGATTTGGCAATGAAAGGAAGGGGAAACTAACATGACATAGAAGGAAGTTTTGTTCTCGAATGTGGGAGACTTGAATGTGTTTGTGTCATGCCTTCATTTGCTCTGCAAAAGTTTATTCAAGTGCACTGAGGAGTTAGAGGCAAAGTGGTAGGAGCTAGGAGGAAAGCGGAATGGTGTGAGGGAGAAGGTCATTGATAATAATCTGTTTACAAAGTGCTTTCTTCATAACAACCCTGTGAAGTAAGTGTTGCAAATATTACTATCCCTGTCTTATAGATGGGGAAACTTCTACACAGATAAGGTTAATAATTTGCCCATAGTCACACAACTAGTAAATTTTTTGGAAATTTTTATTTTATTTGTCTGTAACATGTAAATAAAATTTTTAACATTAAAAAAAAATTTGAGTTCCAAATTCTCTCCCTCCTTTCTTCCCCTTACCCCTTCTTAAGAAGGCAATTTGAAATGGATTCTACATGTATAGTTGTGCAAAATATTTCTATATTAGCCATGTTGCAAAAGAAAACACAGACCAAAACCCCCAGAATAATAAAGTAAAAAAATATGCTTCAGTCTGTATTCATATGGCATCAGTTCTTTCTCTGGAGGTGGCTGCTGTTTTTTGCCCTAAGTTCTTTGGAATTGTTTTGGATCATTGTTTTGCTCTGAGTAGTAAAGTCATTCACAGTTGATCACTGAACAGTATCACTGTTATTGTGTATAATGTACTTCTGGTTCTGCTTATTTCTCTTTATCATTAGTTCATGTAAGTCTTTCCAGGTTTTTCTGAAAGCATCTTGCTATTTCTTTTTTTTTTTTGAAAAAGAATGATAGCATGTATTGCTTCAGTCTCCATTTAAACTCTAGTCTTTCTAGATCTTTCTCTGAATGTAGATATCTCCTTCCATCCTGAGACTTGTAGAGTTGTCTTATAGCTGTGCGTTGCT
>CM053582.1:545852740-545884932 GCA_028627135.1 Pseudochirops cupreus
TCCTGTTTTGTCACCTTAGCCAATCTGACTGGTGAGATGTGGTACCTCAAAGTTGTTTTGATTTGCATTTCTCGAATTAATAGTGATTTAGAGCATTTTTCCATATGCTTAAAGATATCTTTAATTTTTGCCTCTGAAAATTGCCCGTTCATATCCTTTGACCATTTATCAACTGGGGAATCATCTTGCTATTTCTTAAAGCACAATAGTATTCCATCACAATCATATACCACAATTTATTCAGCCATTCCCCAATTGATAGGCATCCCCTTGGTTTCCAATTCTTTGCCTTCACAAAAAGAGCTGCTATAAATATTTTTGTACATATAGATCCTTTTCCTTTTTCTTTGATCTCTCTGGAGTACAAAACTAGTACTGAGTGGTATTTCTGGGTCAAAGGGTATGTATTGTTTTATAGCCTTTTTGGTGTAGTTCTAGGTTGTTCTTCAGAGTGGTTGGATCAGTTCTGTTTTTCTACATCCCCTCCAACATCAGTCATTTTCCTTTTCTGACATATTAGCCAATCCGATAGGTATGAGGTGGTACCTCAGAGTTGTTTTAATTTGCATTTCTCTGAGCAGTAGTGATTTAGAGCATTTTTTCATGTAAGTAGATAGCTTTGATTTTTTTTATCCGAAAACTTCTTCATATCCTTTGACCATTTATCAATTGGGGAATGAGTAACATTCTTACAAATTTGATTCATTTCTGTTTTTGAGAAAATGAAGCCTTTATCAGAGAAACTTGCTGCAAAAACTTTTCCTCAGTTTCCTGCTTCCCTTCTAATCTTGGCTGCATTGGTTTTGTTTTTCCTGCAACTAGTTATTGTTGAGGAAAAATATGAACCCAAGCTTTTTGAATCCAAGTTCATTGCTTTTTCGTCTATATTCTAATTGAAAAGAAGAATGATAATTTTAACAACAGAGAAGAGGAAAGGATGAAGTACAGAATCTAACAGGAGGGACCTTATTTAGTCCAACCTACACTTGAAGCTTGTTCTAATAAAAAAGGTACTGTATTTGGAATCAGAAAATCTGTGATTAAAGAATCAAAGAATTGTAAATTGGAATGGACCTTGGAAGACATTTATACCAACCAGTACTTGAAAACAAAATTCTTGTTACTGTCGATACATCAAGTGGTCCTAGTCTTTGTCCAAAGAACTCTTGAGGGAAGTCTTGAGGCAGTCTGTTCCATTTTGAGATTCACATCCTATTTCTGGATTTCACCATTTCATCCTGGGCAAATCACTTAACTTCCCTATGCTACAATTTTCTCATTTTAAAGTGGTAATATAAAAAAAAATGAACACTTTTCTATTAATGTTCATTAGGGACATTGGGATGTAGTTTGCCTTGTATCTCTGATTTAGGTGTCAATACGAGATTTGTATCATAGAGAAGTTCTCTGAGATCCCTTTTCTTATTTTTGCAAATAGTCTACATAATATTGGAATTGATTGTTATTTGAATGTTTGCTAGAAATCACTTGTAAATCTGTTTCGTCTGGTCCTGGGTTTTTTTCATTTAGGAATTCATTTATACATAATTCAGTTTCTTTTCCTGAGTTTGTGTTATTTAAATTATTTATTTCTTGTTTTGAGTCTCTTAGTATTTTATATTTTTTTGTAAGCATTCATTTCACCTAAATTATTAGCTTTGTTGGCATGTGTTTGGGCAAGGGAGTTGTTTTTTTTTTACATTTCATGTTCAAATTGTGAATTTCCTTTTTAATTTTTGATGGCTTACGGTTTGGTTTTCTTCTCTTCAACAAAACAAAACAAAACAACAACCTTTATTTTATTCATTTAAAAAAGCCCCTAGCTCCTAATTTTTTTTTAGAATTTATTTATTTATTTATTTTTGGTTTTCAACATTCATTTCCACAAGATTTTGAGTTCCAAATCTCCCCATATCTCCCCTACCCCCCACCCCAAGATGGCAAGCATACTGGTTAGTCCTTCCCCCAGTCTTCCCTCTCATATATCCCTCCCATCCCTCCCCTTACCCCCTTCCATCTTCCTTTCTTGTAGGGCAAGATGGATTTCTATACCCCATTACCTGTATATCTTATTTCCTGGTTGCATGTAACAACAATTTTTTAACATTTGTTTTGAAAACTTTGAGTTCTAGATTCTCTCCCTTCTTCTTTCCTCACTCACCCCCACCAGGAAGACAAGCAACTCAATATAGGTTATACATGTGTAGTTATGCAAAACTTTTCTATAGTAGTCATGTTGTGAAAGACTAACTATATTTCCCTCCATCCTGTCCCACCTCCCATTTATTCTGTTTCCTCCTTTGATCCTATCCCTTTTCAAAAGTATTTACTTCTGACTATCCCTTCCCCCAATCTCCCCATCATCCCCCTCTCTTATCCCCTTCCCCAGTACTTTCCTGTAGGGTGAGAGACACAATTGAGTATGTATGTTATTCTCTCCTTAAGCAGAATCCAGTGAGAGTGAGGTTGACTTATTCCCTTTCACCTCCCTGCTCTTCCCCTCCATTGTATTCCTAGCTCTTAAGTTTTATTTATCAGTGTGGTTTTGTTTTTTTGGTTTTTTTGCTTTTAGCTTTGTTAATCTCTCTTTTTTATTTTTAGAATTTCTCATTTAGTGTTGGGATTTTTTGATTTGTTTCTTTTTTTAGTTTTGTTTAATTTCATGACCAGTTCAACTGTTCTTTCTTTCTTGTTGGTGAAAGCTTTTAGAGATATAAATTTCCTCCTGAGGACTACTTTAACTATTATCCTAAAAGTTTTGGTATATGTTCTCATTGTCATTTTCTTTGATTTAAATTTTCTTTTGTTTTTGTGATTTGTTCTTTCACCCATCAATTCTTTAGGATTAGATTATTTAGTCTACAGGGAATTTTAATCTTTTCCTAGGGCCTTTTACAGAATGTAACTTTTATTGCATTGTGATAAGTAAAGAATGTGTTTAATATTTCTGCTTCTCCATGTGTTTGTGAAGTTTTTAAATATTCTAATGCAGTCTTATAAATTCTTATAAAGGTGCTATGCATAGCTGAGAATATGTCTACTCCTTTTTGTTTCTATTCAGTAATCATCAGAGATGTATTTACTTAACTATTCTAAATACACATACACATCTTTAAATTCTTTCTTTCTGATTGTTTTGTTAAATTTCTTGAGCTCTCAAAAGGAGTTTATTGAGGTTCCCCAGTGTCTATTTTTCCTTTCACTTTGATTAGCTTTTCCTTTATTTACATGCTATGTTATTTGGTGCATATGTATTAAGTATTTATATTGTTAGGTTAGCTTTCTAATCCATTCTCATATCATTTTCCAATTTATGAGTAAATTTATCCCATTCATGTTTATATTTATGATTGGTAAGTGTGTATTTCCCTTCATCCTTGTACTTTTTCCTCTCTTTGCCCCAAACTCTTTCTTTACTGAGAAAGTGGTGGTGAAAGAGGAATGTGCTTAACCCTAGTATACGATTGAAGCAGTCTGTTTCCCCGCTTTGCTCTTCTGCCCTTCTTTTTTTTCCTTCCCATGATTGTAATTATAGGTGTTAGCTCTTTCTCCCTCTCTCCTCCTTCCCCCTTTGATAGTTCCTTTGAACTCTACCCTCCTATGTCTGAGTGAGATTGTTGTGCTTCTTACTTCCCAACGATCTTGTTTTCCCCACTCAACCTCTCTATTCTTTTCCTATTCCTGCCTATTTCCCTATTGAGTTTAATGTATTTCTACACCAAACTCTTGTGTTCGTATGTGTGAGTATATAATTTTTTCTGTTTAGATGAAAGTAAGATTCATGTGATGCCTCTTCCTCCCCTCCTTCCTTTATGTTCTTATATCTTTCATCTTGTGCATATGTAAGGTAGTAAGGGAATAAACATTTATTAAGTGCCTATTGTGTGCCATGCACTGGGCTGAGTGCTTTACAGATATCATCCCTATTTGATCCTCTCAACTCAGGATTGAGAGCCTGGGAGGCAGGTGGTGGTATTATCCCTCTTTTACAGTTGAGGAAACTGAGGCCAACTCTCCATGTATAGTAAATACTTCAGTATTTCAGCTCAAGTCCTCTGTCTCCAGGCCCAAGGCTTTGTTATCCAGTGTGCCACCTAGCTAGCTGAGGAGTAAGTTCTTCCTTTTCCTTTCTTCCCTGTCTCCTCCCTCTTCTTTTTTCTCTTTAAAACCATCAGAACAGCACAAAACCGCCTTCTAGGCCTTTTGTTTATCCTGTTTAGCTCCTTCTAGGACCATTGAAGACAGGGCTCTGAAGGGATGTTTATTTCTTCTTCCCTTATTAGATTGTAAGCCTTTCTCATAATATTTTGTGTGAACTCTTCTTAATATTCAAATGTTTTTACTTTTCTAGCTTTTCTCTTCACTCTGTGTTTCCATTTCAGAGCTTCTGCTTAGCTCTGTTTTCTTCCTCAGGAGTATGTGAAAATTCTTTATTTTATTGAAGGTCTTTTTTTTCTCCGATAGGATTTAGTCTGTTTTGTCGGGTGAGTTAGGAGTTCCTTGCTGTGAGTTTCCATTCCTTGCTGTGACCCTGACAGGCCCCTTACTTCACCAGTACCAGGCCTCCTGTTTGGATCCCATGTGCTGCTTCCCTTGCTGCTTAGTTCTTTTGCCTTCTGTTACTGAGGTGTGAGCTCCTCTGGGGATTTTGCCACAGGAAGTTCTGGCTGTCTGGGTTCTGATAGGATTGAGCATAGGCTCTCTGGGAATTGGTCTAGCCATCTATCTTGCTGTGGTGCAGAACAGGCTGCCTGGTCCTGGGTTTGACCTTAGCACTGTGACTCTTGGCCGCTTGTGTGCTGTTCCTCTACCTACCGTGGTTTGTCCTTTTTAAGAGTTTCTGCAGGCTTTATAAGTCCTAAAGTAGATGGAGGTGCCGAGAGTCAAGGCTTCTCTTGGATTTTCTCTTATTAGGATTCCTTCTGGTATATTTTCAGATTTCTACAGAGATGTTTGGGGGAGTAGAGAATTCTTCTCAGAGGTTGGGGGTTTTATTTTTCACCAACACAGATTGAAGTGCTTTATATGCATTCTGTCATCTGACCTTTCCAAGAACCCTGTGATTTTGGCAATGAAGGCATTAATAGCCCCGTTTTGTAATGATGAAACTGGTTGAGATAGATGAGGTGTCTTGGCTTGGGGGTCACTCAGCCAGGAAGTATTGGAGAAGGTGAGATGAAAGCCTAGGTCTTGTGTAGCCTCAGAGCTTCATGTAAACGTGAGTTGTTGCTAACAGAGACCCCAATAATAATCCCTCCTATGACATTACATCTCTAACCAACTGATCCTCCAGCCTCAGTTTAAAGACCTACTCAGGCAGTAAGCTCCCTGGGTAGCCTATCTGGTTTTTGTATTGTTCCAGTTATTGGGAAACTATCTTATATGACACCTAAATTTTCCTCTGCAGTCTTTACTTATTGCTCTGTCCATTGGTGCCAAGCATAAAATAGAGACAGTGTCTTCTCTCAGTCTCTTCTCCAGACTAAACATCTTCAATGACTGAAGATATGGAACATAGAGAAATTTTGGAGAGAAAGTGAAGGAGATCCCAGTGGCTTTCCTTGCTTGTCTGGAATTAGGCAGTTGAATCCTGGAGAAGAGTAGAGACTTTACCTAGCTGGGAAATGTATTCAGGAATCAACTGATGAGTAAAATAATTGATATGCAATGCTGAGGGCTCAGCTTAAGGGCCTAGCATGGAACCCAGTGGAACTAGTTGATGGCTTTCTTTTTTTAACCTCTTGGATAGTGGGTAGCATAGAAATAGAAAAGACAGATGCTGGACTTGGCCCAGAGTTGGGATTAACATTGAAGGAGGGGAGCAAGGAGGAGGTTGGACGGGAATATCCCAGGGAAGGGATTCTAGGGTACTGATGATTCCATCCTTGAAATGGCTGTCCATGGGGTCCAGTTGAGTGGGAAGGTGAATAAAACCTGAAGCAGGGTGGTAGACTGAGAGAAGAGGAAAGAATAGTTTGTAGTAGGGTCATAGATTTAGAGCTGGAAAGGACCTTATGTTTTAACCCTCTCATTTTACAGATCAAGAAATGTAGACACAAGGAGGTTAAATGACTTGCCCAGGGTCGCACAGCTAGTGAGTATCTGAGGCAGCTTTTGAATTCAGGTCTTCCTGAGTCCAAGTCTAGTCTCCTATGGACTATATTATGCTGCCTCTAGGTATACTAGCTGCCTGGATGAGGAGGAACAGCAGGTTTGCCAGAAGTACCAGGAAAGTTAGAAGGTAAGAAGAGGTGGAAGGCAAGGAGATTATGAATTCAAGAGCTTGAAGATACCTCCATTCTGAGTGATAAGAATAATTCTTGTTTTTCTAGTGCTTTAAGATTTTCAAAGTGCTTTTCTACAACAAGAGCTGCAGGAGAGCAATGCATGAAGAAGTGTTGTCTCTTTTTATAAGATTTTTATCTAGATTTTATAGATGAAGAAACTGAGGTACACAGAGTTGAAGTGATTTATCCAGGGTCTTATAAGTAGTGTCGGTTAGAAATCACACCCAGGTCTTATACTCCCTCCATTATACTACAGCCTTCCCTAAAGAGTGGTGTGTGATGTAGTGCTTATACTTAGAGTAACTGAAGTGGCAGGGAAATTAAGCTCATTGTGATTGAAGAGGTAAGGGATCTGAAGCTGGGGCCGGTGGTTTTTTTAAAGGGCCTCTTCTTGGATGTTAAAATTATTGACGATGGCCATGTTTCACTTCTGGTCATCTTTTTGCCATGTATTCCGCAGCTGATTACCCTCCAAACTCACCCTCTTGAGACCAGGTCTTGGGGAAATCAAGCAGCTCCTTTGGAACTCTCTCCCTAGCGCTAGTGGAACTCCCTCCTTCAGGCAAGGGAAACTTGATTGGTGAGAGCCCATTGTATTTAGCTTGTCCTAGACCCAACTGACCCTGCCTCACCTCATCCTGGCCATTTTCTCCCTATGCATCTTGCCTGCCATTTACTGTCTTCCAGTCCTTTTCTACCTCTTGCTCTGGAAACTGGAATCAAATCAACACTGCCATTGCAAGCGGGTGTCAGTTTAGTCCTGTTGCTCCATTTACTGTTTTTGTGACTTTACTAATCAAATCACCTTTCCAGGCCAACCCCTAGTAGGACTTTAGATTTCTCGATGACCTCCCTAGAGCTTAGCACAATAGGCAAGGGAAAAGGTAGAGAAGAAACCGATCTGAACCAGGTACTGACCTTGAGAAAGGTAAGGAGAGTTTTATAGGAATCATAATTTGAGAAGGGATCATAGGAGCATAGATTTAGAGCTAGAAAGATCATTTAGTCCAGCTCCCTCATTTTACAGATGTGATAACTGAGACCCATAGAAGTTGAAAGTTCTCAAATTCACATAAGTAGTTAGTGGTAAACCCGCCATGTGACTTAATCGCAATGCATTTCTACTTCATATTTTGTGGAAACAGAAAACAAATTTTAACTGAAACAACTTTTGGTCTAGAATTTGGCATTCTTTTATTTCCTTGAAAGGAAAGAGTATGGTTTGATGCTGCACTTTTTTGTTATCCCTAATGTTGACTGGTCTTTTAATTTACACCATTTTAGATAAAAGATTTAAAGAACAGGAAAGGAAGTTGTGGGGTTTGGTCTTATAGACTGTTCTGGAATTAAAAACTGTGATAAGTAATGTGCCAAAGGCAACATTTTCCCTTCCACCTTTCCTTTTACTTCTGTTAACCATTTACTTCTAATTCAGTGGTTCTCAACCTTCCCAGTGCCATGACCCTTTAATACAGTTCCTCATGTTGTGGTGACCTCCAGCCATAAAATTATTTTCATTCCTCCTTCATAACTGTAATTTTGCTACTGGTTATGAATCGTAATGTAAATATCCGATATGCAGGATGTATTTTCATTGTTACAAATTGAACATAACCCACAGGTTGAGAACCGCAGTTCTAATTGGTTCCAGGTTTGACATCCTTTTAGCTTCTTGTAAGAAGACAGGCATTCTGAATTTGAAGCTTGATTAGAATATAGGATACTTGGAAAGCAAGAGCTCTGCCACTTTCGACTAGCATTGGACTCCCCTTCCATATTTTTAAAAAATTAATTTATTTTTTAGTTTTCTTTTTAAAAATTTACTTATTTTTAGTTTTCAAATAGATTTCCACAAGATTTTAAGTTACAATTTTTTCTCCCCTTCTTTCCCCTATCCCCCACCCCAAAATAGCAAGCCTACTGAATACCCCTTCCCCCAATCTGTTCTATCTTATATCCTTCCCCATCACCCCACTAACTTTCTAATAGGTCAAGATAGATTTCTATACCCCAGTACCTGTATATCTTATTTCCCATATTTTTTAGTTTTCAACATTCGTTTCCACAAGATTTTGAGTTACAAATTTTCCCCCTGTCCCTCCCCTCTACCTCTCCCCCAAGATGGCAAGCATATTGAATACCCCTTCCCCCAATCTGCCCTCTCTTATATCCCCTCCATATCCCACCCTTACTTGTAGGGCAAGATGGATTTCTATACCCCATTGCCTATTCTCTTTCTATATTTGAGACTTACATATATGACTGAAGGAACTCAGCATGAATCTTCTTTATTGCTTTGGTGATACAGAGTAATCCTTCCCCAGAAATGTCCCTTTTAAAATCTTGGGTATTTTTTGACCTAAAGGATTTGCATCAAAATAAATCATGTGTCAAACAGGCTTAGTACATGCTGGAGAGATGGTTCTGACCACACTATAAATTGGTACAAATGCAGAATTTATTAATTTAGTTGAACTCATTGAGCCTGCTACTCCAGTGTGACACTTTGAAAGATACAAAATGTATGTCCAGTAGGAACTTGTAAAGAGAGATCACACTTACCTTGATCTTACAGAAGAAGGAGAAAGCTCATGGCCCCAAATAGCTTAGTCTTGTCTCTGGTCCCAACTAGTTCTTTGACCTTTGTTTATCACGTCATTTGACCTTTCTGCTGACAGCCTCCTTAGTAGAGACCCTTATTTCTGTGTACCTGGAGTATTTTAATGGTTCTCAAACCAGTAAAAGCACTGGGAGGGAAAATGAGAGCTTTTAGAAAGTTTGATATGAGATTCAACCAAGCCAGGATGAAACTGGAAGATGGACAAGGGACAGACAAGAAATGGAACAGCTTTGCCAGAATTTCTATAGTAAGGTGTTCCCCTCATTGATGACAATGGAACTGTCACATTTGGTCTTTCCAAAGCATCGTACCTAGTATATGGAAGGTTATTGACTAGACACAGAAAAAAGAAATTGATGCTGGAGGTAAGAAGGTTTTAAAATCATCCATGGATCAGTTTTTAAGATATCCTATAGAGGGGAAGATTTCCTAAGAAATGGAAAAGATTACATGGTAGTATCATTAAGAATGGTCATTTGAAAGACTCGTGAATATAAGTTGCAGCAAATTTCCAGTAATGATTTTAACATAAGTCATTGCAGTAGATAATATTGAGGAAGTGGATGATGGGAAAAGGAGGTGGGCCAGTCAGATATTGGGAGTGAGGGTTAATCAGCTTTTGTGTTACCCTGGCATCTGTAGCAACTAGAGGAATATATTTAACACTCTGTGTGGATCTTCCATGGAGGATTTATACAAGGATGTGTAAGTGTTCAGCAAACACTTCAGTGTTATCTGTGTGCAAGGTGAGAGTCAGCAGGGGTAGTCAAAGTCAGGAAAACCCTTGGGCGGATCCTGACTGTGTGAGTGACAGGTCCTTTTTGTTGTCAGTCTTCCAGTTGATTCTCTGAGTGGCAGATGGTTTTCTGATGTGCATTGATGGAGGGAGTTTCCATACATGATATTCTTTACTTTCTTGGAATCAGAGGTCTCTGAAGATGTGCTATGTGCTGTGGACATGGAGACAACTGAAACAGTCACTACATTTACATTCAGCTGATAAAATAAGAGTGTAAGTGCAAGGTAATTTAAAGAGGGAAGAGAAGGAGAACAACTGAGGGGCATCAGGGGACTCTGTGAAAGGGATGGCACTTTTCTGAGTCTTGAAGTGGCAGAGTTAAGGATAGAGAGCATTCCAGGCCTGGAGGAGAGCCCATCCTCTTTACAGTTAGGGGGTGAGGAATGGAATGTTGAATAGCTGGTTTGCCTGGAACAGCGAGTACGCTAAGGGAAATAATGTGAAATGGGGCTGAAAAAGTAGATTGGAGCCAGATTGTGGAGAGCTTTAACTATCAGGCTGAAGAATTTGCATTTCTTCCTAGGTTGCCCTTTGAGCAAAATAATTATATATGTTTTGGGGAAGAGAGGATTAAAGATGGGACACAGTTGTTGCTTTGGGATGATGGAACACTGGCAGAAAAGTGACTCAACTCTTAGCCAAATTCTGTGCTTCTGTTTTTTCTACCAAGGAGAATGACTTGGACCTGGAAAGGACAGAACAAAAAAAGACCAGCTAGCCAGGATAATTAAAGCAGTGATTAAGAGAACACTTTGCTTCCCTTTAAACCTCATCCCCTTATCCAGATAAACTACATCATCAGCTATTGGAGGCACTGGTGGTTGGGTTTGCTGAACCATTCTCAGTGATATATTAAAGACTGGAGAACAAGAGAGATCAAAGGACTAGGAAAAAGCAAATATCGTCCTTTTTTTTTAAATTTTAAGTAAGTGAATAGAGTCAGGAAATTCCTGACCAATGAGCTTGGCTTTGATTCCTGGCAAAATTCTAGAATATGTTATTGAAAAGATTGTTAGTGAACATATAGAAAAGGAAATGGTGATCACAAAGATTCAGCATGGATTTACCAAAAATAGGTCATGCTAGACTAACCTTGCTTCCTTTTTTGATAGGATTGATAAGCTGATAGATCAGGGGAATGCTGTAGTTTACCTAGATTTTAGCAAAGCATTTGATGTGTCAGTCATGCTGTTCTTGTGGAAGAGAGGGCAAGATGTACACTAGATACTACAGTTAGATTTGAAACTGGTTAAGTAAATAGAACGGGAAGAGTAATCTTTGATGTTGATTTTAGTTTGGAAGGAACTTTTTAATGGAGTGCCCACTAGATTTGTGATTGAGTCTCATGCTACTTAACATTTTTTAGCCATGGTTTGGATAGAGGCACTCATATCAGATTTGCATGACACAAAGGAGAGATCAGTAACTAAGTACACTGGTTGACACACCAGTTTGGGCCAGATGGAATAAGATAAAATTTAATAGGAATAAAGTCTTATTACTTGTGAAGTTGATTATAACATAGAGAGTATGGTTATTTAGTAGTCTTGAAAAAAAGGTCTGGTGTTTTGGTGGATTTTAGAATCAATATAAGTTAATACCACAAGATCACAACCCCAGAACCTATAAAGTAGTCTTGGACTCCATTGAAAGGCTTGATTTCTGGGATTAAGGAGATGATAGTCTGCTCTACTCAAGCTGTTTCAGTTTGGGCATCATATTTTAGAAAGAACATTGATAAGCTAGAGAGAGGAGAGTCTAGAGCAGTGGTTCTCAACCTGTGGGTCGCGACCCCTTTGGGGGGGTCAAATGACCCTTTCACAGGGGTCTCAGGGGTCGCCTAAGACCATTGAAAAACACATATTTCCGATGGTCTTAGGAACTGAGACACTGCTCCTTTATCTGTCTCCAGGAGGGTCTGCCCACATGCAGATATGCCCACATATGAATATTAAAGGGTCGTGGTGTTAGGAAGGTTGAGAACCACTGGTCTAGAGGATTGTGAAGGACTAGGAGTTTATGACATTGGGGATTGGTTGAAGGAACTGTAGGTGTTTTATCTAGAGAGTAGAAGACTCAGAGGGATGTTCCAAATATTTGAAGGATTGATTTACCCCAGAAGGCATAATTAGGAGTGGGTTGAAGTTGCAAAGATGCAAATATAGGCTTGATATAAGGAACAATTTCCTAACAATTAGAGCTATCCAGAAGTGGAACGGGCTGCCTTGGAAGGTAGTGGGTGCCTATGACTTATTATGGCAAAAGTGCTCATTTTTTTTTCTGGCATAGGTTGAACTAGAGATCTCTTCTTGCTTGGAAATTCAGTGACCTTGCAGAGTTAATGTGGGGATCAAATGAGATAATTAGTGGAATATTTTGTAAACTCCCTTCAGGATGCAAATGTGAGATGGTATTTTCCATGACGCTCAGGCCTTTTCTCTCATTCTTTCTTCTCATGGTGAATTTTGTCACTTAAACTTAGATATGTTAGAAGATTTGGAGAATGTTGACTTCCCTCATCTCTCTGCTGGGATGATTTGAAGCACCTCACCCAGTAGCCATGAGGGGATTGTTCAGCATTTTTTTGCAATAATTTGGGAGAAATTGGTGTGCTTGGTCGACTGCTGAAGAGTGCCTGTAGGATAAGTGACAGCCTTTTGCAGGTGTCACAGAGAGAAAGAACTTTAAGATTATAGTCACTCTATCTGAACCTAGAATTAATACCAGGAACCTGCCTTGAAGTTGGAGAAGGTCTTGTTCCTTGATTGAGTGTTTGTGAAGCTGTAGTTTTCCAGCACTCGTGGCTGTGGGACATAGCCCTTGGGAAAGGAAGGCCTTAATTTGGAACTCTGTCATCAGAGGTGGAATGTCACTTGCCACAAGATTTTCCACCAAGTGTGGATGAAGCCTGTGTGAAATAAGAGAAGATTGCATTTGGGTTTTGTCTTTGCCTAAGAGCAGTGCTTGCTGGTTGCTGCCGAACTGCCTGAAGAGTGAGTGGATGACTGCAGGAAAGAGCTCTGGGAGGGAATGGGCACTGGGAATTGCCGGGGAGGGTGATACATGACTGAGGAGCCCTTTGGATCTGGGGAGGTGCTTGCTGTTTTCTAAGGAGCCTGGCTTCCAGTTTGTTTTCAGTCTAGCAACACTTTCCTCTTTTATTTTGTGAAATCTATGCTTGCAGGGAAAGGTGCTATCAGAATATGAGGTGATCACTAGCATTAAGGGAGGTCAGGAAGAGCTTTTTGTGAAAAGATGGGCTTTTATCTGACACTTGAAAGAGGTCAGGGAAGTCAGGAGATGAAGATGGAGGAAAGAATTCCAGGTAGAGGAGACAGCAGTAAAAATGGCTGAGATGAGAGAGGAACAGCCAGGATGCCATTGTCCCTGGATCTGAGGCCTGGTGGGAGTATGGTGTGTGAGGGAGGAAAAGAAGGGGAGGAACCAGTTTGTGAAGGACTTTGAATACCCAAAAGAGCAATTTCCGTATGATCCTGGAGGAGTTAGAGAACCACTGCCGTTGATTGAATAGGAGGGTGCTGTGGTAAGAAGTGTGCCTATGTTGGGAAGATCAGGTGGACAGCTGGATGGAGAGAGGCTGGAGGCAGGCAGAGCCCTCAGCAGGTTATTGCAGTAGTTCAGGTGGGAGGGGACAGGCACCTGTACCAGGGTGGGGTCAGTGTCCAAGGAGAGAAGGAGGCCCTTGAAGAGCTCATTGTGGTGTTCTCCATGTACTCTAAAAATGTATTATTGATGCTTTACTTTTTTCCCCCCTTACTGTCACTTTCCAACATCGGTCTGCATATTAGCCCTCTCTGCACAAGGAACCAGCCCTGAGCAAAGTGTTTGTAGCAGTCCCTACTCATGCAGGTTATAGATTTCCTTCTGGAAGGGACCTCAGAAATCATCTAGTCCAGTGCTCTCATTTTACAGTTGGGAAAATAAAGGCGCCAGAGGTGAAAGAATTTGCCCCAAGTCAGAGGAACTAAAGGACAAGTTCAAAGGCTGCTTCTCAGGTTCTAAACAGGTCAGCCTTTCCATGACAGGAGGGTAGGGAAGTATTGCCTTGTCAGTCTGCCTCTCCACTAGGAGAGGAGGTATGCAGCAGCCTTTGTCTCTTGCAGAAATGTTCCTAAATGCTTTGCACTGATATCATTTTTAGGATTTTTTTTAATACTTCTGTCATCCTCTGCCGTCCCTTTTTGCTACTCCATTTCCAGGGCTTCTTCTGATTTATTTGCTGCCTTTGTGTGCAGTTGTCTGGGTATGGGCCTTAGATGTCTCTAGTCTTACCTAGGTTTCAGAATCATAAATTGATGGCTGATTTAACTGTGTGTGTGTCTGCCCATGCACAGGGGTGCATATACTTCCTAGTTCTTGACCATGTTGCTAATGATTGAGGTTACTAGCAGTGTTTGATCTCTGGATAAGTGTGACCCAGTTATTTTTTTAAGGTCATGATAATTTTTTGGGGGGAGGAGTTGGTTCCTGTCTAGGAAGATTCCTCCCTGCTTTAAAACAGATTAACCCTCGTAAGCATACATTGTATTAAGTTCAGAGACAAAAATGCAGTATAGGGAAGTAGGACCCTGTTTGTATTTTTAGAGTAGGGAGGAAGCAGGGTCTTTTTTTTTTTAAATCTTGAAGGAATGAGGTCCAGTATATAAATGAGAATGATGTAGGCTGTTGACTCAAAATAAGATGGGAAAGTTGTTCAGTGTATTTGACCCAAGTGTAGATTAATGTGTGTGTTGGCTCGAACATGCACACTTAAAAAGATTACAGTATTTTTGCCCTGGAAAGGGCTTCGTAATTAAGCTACAACATTTATTTCTAGGCTAGGGGGCAGAGGATTTGACCTGGTGAAAATAGATTTTTATCCTTTGACAGAGGCAGGAGAAATATTGGAATGATAAAGAGAAAGGGGTGGGGAGGTGTCAAGAAATTTTGTCTTTCATAAAGGGGGTCAATTTCTGGGAAGTCACTTGTTAAAAACCTGACTGATGAGATTCTGGGGATGTCACAGAGTAGTTAAGGAGATCTGAACTGGAATTTTGATTGTACGGTCCATCAGTTGTCAGTCAGTAGGCCTTTATGAAACACTTATTGTGTGCCAGGCACTCTGCTGTGTGCTGGGGATACAAAGAAAGCAACCTTTCTGCCTTTCTTCTCTCCTCTCCCTGCCTCCCTCAAGCAATCAACCAAACAGTAGACATCTGTGCTGGATTATAAACTCCTTGAGGACTGGAACTGGCCTTGTCCTTGTCTCTGTGCCTCGACCAGGCCTTTTTGTGCGTAGAAAGTGGTCAGTAAATGTTTGTTGAAGTGAATGAATGGTGTTGGCTTCTTGCCACTTTTTTTTCAGTTTGGGAAACTGCTAAGAATCAGTGTTTTCAGCACAGAGTGAGTCAGCAGTGCTAGGTGGCACAGTGGGTCAAGCCCTGCCCCTGGAGTCAGGAAGACCTGGCCTCAGACCCTGGATTGAGTCACTTCACCTTTGCCTGCCTCCGTTTCCTTATCTGTAGAATGAGCATAATAGCACTTACCTCTCAGGGTGATTGTGAGGATCAGATAAGATATTTGTAGGGTTTGCAAATCTTAATGCACTATAGAAAAGCTAGCTAGCTGTCATTATTATTAAATAATAGTATTAGGGAAATGGAAACTCTTTTATTATACATAAGATCATAGGTGTGGAACTAGAAGAGAATTTAGAGGTCAATTTAGCCATGGTGAGATGAGGAGTAAGTAGCAGAACCGGTTTTTGAGCCGTGGCCTTTCTACTACAAATCCAATGTCTTTTACATTGTACCATCTCATCTGTGGCTTGGGCTTAAGTCTGACTGAGGACTTTGACTTGTAATTGTCTATAAAAATTTAGGTTTTGACCAGTATTGGTGTATGGGCTGCTGCTTATGGAATGAATTATATGGCTATTTTCCCAGTACAGGATGTTCACCTATTGCCACACCCTTGTGGCTTACAATTTCTGTCTCCCCCCGCCCCCCAAATCCAATAAAAACTACTCATTGCTAGCTATTTAGCAGGTTATAGCTATAGAGAGCTCAAGGAGGGAGGATTGATAGACTTAAGTCCAAAACAGTTTGGAAGAGTTTTTCTTTTATGGTTAAAAGTTCATTGTATGCCCTGCAATATACCTTTAGCTACAGGCAAACATAATATGGATTCAGTTATGAATGTTATGTATTTGAAGCTATCACTTCCTGTCCCAAGCTCTTAAATTTGAGGATCTTGAAAATCCTGGTTGAAATGAATGGACCTTGATGGTAACATAATCACCCTTTGTGGAACTTGGTTATACTTAATCAGTTTTAGTGCAAATGGACTGATGAATCCAATCCAATTCAGTTTAAATGGGAGTGCGTCTGTATTTGGGTCAATCCCTTAGGAAGGAAGATGAATTTTTCCTACTTCTCTGCTATTCTTCTTCTTTAGGCCTACAATTTAGATTGGTTTATTTAAATGTAAATATAGCCTCTCTTTAAACAAATGCTAAAAAATTACTCAGGCCATGTAGTATAGAAAATTGGGCCTAACGAGAAACTTTAAGATTTCCAGGACTCTAAGATGTTCCATTATTCACCCTCGATGAAAGTAAAGGCAGCAAGCCCCAGGATTGTTGCAGGAGGAACTGAATCTTAGTGGTTTGGCATGGGCATTTCCGGCATTGGTATGTTCCCTTTCTGGATTGCATGAAGCTGGGGAACCACTTTCATCACATGTTCTTCAGAACTTGTTACACTGGTTTCTTCTTAGCCCCCAATTCACATTCCACTCCTTCATTTTTGAGCTTCTGCTTCTGGGCTTGGCTTGTTTTCTGTCTTCACTGGTAGCTTTCTCCGATCAGTCATTTCTTTGTCTTGCTGAGGGTAGAATGGGTGGGGCTAAGCATTTACTTTTTAAAAAAAATTTATTTTTAATCATTTGAACAAAGAAGGAAAATATTGCCTGAGCCATTTGATTGAATGTCAATGCTTTGACAAGGATTTCTACCTGGGGATGCAGGAGAAGAAATATTAGCTATGAACTCTGTGTGGCCTTCTGGGTAGATAAAAGCAGATTTACAAATGAATCCTTTTTTTTTTGTTTTGGAAAAAGAAACCGATATGTAGGTAATTTTTAAGATATATCAGGGTTCAAAGAACTCAGGCAATAAAGATTACAATTTCTGTTTATGTTTAGTGTTATTTTCATTTCATTTCTGTGTCTTCAGGGACTAACCAACTTGGAATCAGTTAGTTAGCAAGCATTTATTAGGCACCTGTTCTGTGTCAGACACTGTGCTAAGTAAGTAAGCCCAGGGGGTACAAAAAGACGAAAGAAATACTTGTCCTAAAGAAGCATTGAAAGCAGCCTGTATCTTACCCAAATAAGTGAAGAATCTTTTTCTATAAATAAGTACAAGGGAGTTTTGGGAGGAAGCGCACAAGCAGCTGGGAAGATCAGGGAAAGCCTCATGAAGAAGGTTGCTCTTGTGCTAAATGTTGAAATGAGGTAGGGATCCCAAGAGATGGCCACAAGGCTGGTGTGTGTTTCAGGTAGTACAGAGGCATGGGGACTGGAAGCAGAGTGTTGTTTGTGACGAATGGGAAGGAGGCCAGTGTGGGTGCATCATCGAGTTCATGGAGGAGAGTGATGTGGAAGGAAGCTGGAGAAGGAAGGCCTAGCAAAGCTTTGAAGGCCAGAAGACTGAACGTTTGATCCTAGAGGTAAAAGGGGGCCTCTGGAGGTTATCAAACGGATCATGACACAGACTGGATCATTTAGATTATTATTTTTTTTTATGAATTTAACAGACACTGACAAACATAATCATGCCTTAGGGCTGCTAGTTGGTGCTGTGGATAAAGCCCTGGGCCTGGAGGTCCCAAGGTCTGAATTCACATTAGGCCTCAGAAGCTTCCTAGCTTCTTCCTAGCAAGTTGCCTGATCTCTGTTTCCTCATCTGTAAAATGGAGATCGGAATAGCAGCTACCTCCCAGGCTTATTGTGAGGATCAAATGAGATAATAATTGGAAAGTGCTTAGCACAGGGCCTGCCACAAAGTTAGCACTTCTAGGTAAGTTAACCATTGTTGTTATCATTGTCAACATCATCATCATTTCCATATGCAAAAGACAGAAAAAGAAGACTCTACATGAAACTGAAGCTTTATCATCTCCTGATATTTTGCCTGTTCTGTGCATCTGACGTTTTTTCATGGATGCTCTTTTCTCCTTTTTTTTTCTACATCACTAACACTTCTCTCTACTCAACCACAGGCCTCCTCACCCCCCCCCCCCCAATACCTTCCCTTCTAGAAAAACAAATGCATACATTGGTCGTGTCTGAAAACATGTATTATGTTTTGTCAGCATTACTTTTTGAGACTTATAAAAAGTTACTTAATTTGTGAGGTAGTATTTCCTTTTATTTGTTCTCAGTTAAGCTCTTCATATTTCGTGGCATGTGCCAGCAAGTTGGACGCCAGGTTGCTGTTGAGAAGATTGGGCCAGGAAGCGGTTCTAGCCAAGTGGCTTCATCTTCTCTTTGCTGTTGATCCACAGCGGAGAGTTGTTGAGTGTTGTGACGTGCGTTTGGCATAAGCACTTTCTTCTTCCGTCTCTCTTTGCCTTCGGCCCTGTCCCTGGGAGAGTCTTCTGCTCTACCCGTTTCTTTCAAGACTGTACCAAGGCGACAGCCAGCCTTTTGCTTCCTGTCCGAACTCTGCGCTTGCTCTTGCCCAGATCTCAGTCTGTCAGTCTGTTGGGCTTGTGGGGACGGCTGTGTAAAAATGTCTTTACATCGTGTCTACTTAAATGTTATTTCCTCATGTTTTCACTATAGTATCCACCTGTACCGTAATGAGTAAATATTAGTTTGGCCTTCCTGGAGACATTGGAAGTTTTGTTAAAAAAAAAAATCTTAAGAATTCTTTGATGTCCCTCTGTGGTGTTGGGGTAACCTTTGGTTTTCTAAAGTTTTGACAAGGCCTCTCAAGCTGGAATAGTTTTAAGAATATGTTAGATGATGAACTATATGGCTGTAACGTGAGGACCGTCTTTGATTAGAACAGCTGATAACTAGACTTTTAGCTATCATGTGATGACTTTTCTTTTCCCCTAAGATATATCTTGCAAGTCATCTAATAAGGTGGAGAGAAGTGGCATTTTGTGTCAATGGAGGAAGTACATACTGTAATGAAATAATAGATTTTTGATATATTAAAGTACCCTGAGGACTGATTATTCATTGTTCCTAACTACTACCTTCTGTATTTCAACCATAAGTTAACTTTCCATTTATTCTTTTAACCAAAAAGAGAAAAAGAAAGGAACTTTAAAACCAAGTTCAGAAAGATGCTGTATTTTAGGAAATAGAGGAGGACCTCAGCAACTTCTTTAATCTTCTGAGGAGGTGGGGTGGTGGCCTTCCCTCAGGCCTGAGTTACCATGATTGTATTCTCAGAAGGCTCAAAGAACATCGCAGAGGGCAGGTAGCCAAAGTCCTTGACATCCACATGGCAGCATATTGTCTGCTTAGGGAAATATCCAGATGGTCAGTAGGTAGCATTTTCTACTACTTTAGTGGAGTGGTGCAGGGCAAAAAAAGCACTGGAGCAGAGTGGAAAGATTTGAAATAAGAGGACCTGAGTTCAAATCTTATCTCAGACACTGTGTGGCCGTGGTCAAGTCAGCCTGTCTTTGCCTCAGTTCCCTCATCAGTTAAAAGTGGGGAGTGGGAATCGGATCAGATGATCTCTCATGTCATTTCCAGCCATATGGCTGTGATTTCATGAAGAATAGGTAGGTATATAAGGATTCCCCTCCCACCCACCCCCCTTCCCAAATCTCCTGTTCCTAACAACTTTCCGTGGATCAAGAGAAAAGGACAGTTGTACTCTGTTCTGAATTATTGCTTGGACTAACCCTAACTTTTTCCATAAAGTAAGGAAATGATCCTTGAAGTCTTAAAGAAAAACTCAGAAATTCATCTTTCATTTTGTCCTTTTGTGTGTGTGTGTGCAGGTGGATGGAGGCTTGTCTCAATGAAGATCTGCCTCCTACTACAGAACTGGAAGAGGGTCTGAGGAATGGGGTTTACCTTGCCAAACTTGGAAATTTCTTCTCTCCCAAAGTGGTGTCCCTGAAGAAGATTTATGATCGGGAGCAGACCAGATACAAGGTGTGAATTCCATACTTCCTAGGCTTTAAAATGTCTGTAGACTTGATAAAGAGAAGACTAGAGTGACTGATAGTTTTTTGGATTAAGAAATGTGGATGTTCATTTGTAAGGGAGTTAATTTTTGACCAGTGACCTCCCAGGGGTGGTGGAGGTGTGGTATCACCACATGCTATTAAGTTGTTAAAGTTAGTTTAAGATGTATGAACAGCTTTCTATGAAGGAATTAAAGAGAATAATCTTACTGGAGTAGCAGAGCTACTTTATAGCTAAGCTTTAGGAACAGAGTTATTAATTTTAGAAAAGTCCAGGCTGGGAAGTATGGTTATGGAAGAGGTTAGGCTTTCTAACCAGTTCTGTCTATCAGCAGCTTGCACAGAGGAAGACACCCCATTGAACAGTTGGAGAGTCATTTAGTGAAAGAATTTGAGTTGAGGTAGCAGAGACATTATATAGTTATATCCCTTCCACATTGACATATTGTAGATTGGCATAAGGAATTGAATGGGAATTTTTTGGGAGTTTTGCAGAAGTGACAGACAACACGTGAGAGTCAGAGGATGACACAGAAAACTTTAGAAAGTCAGAAATGCATAAAACATATGTATAGTATTGTACAATATCACCCTAGATTTTACAATAACGTACTGTAAACACCCCATAAAAGGAGAAGAAAAAATTCAGACTTCTTCTCTGGTATGAAAGGAGGGCTAAAAAATTTTACACAGATTTTCCAGATTGCCAGGGCATTGGGCTCCTAATTGCTAAGATATGGAAGGGATAGTATAACAATACTCTGTGTCAGTCGCAGATAATTAGTGAAAGAGTCACTTGAGGAAAGAAGCAGCTTGCTAGCTGTATAAATGCCTTTGCTCAGAGCTAATGGTGTCTAGTGGCAGATTATTGATAGGAAGAACACTGGTAGTGGCTTGTGAGCCTTATTGTGAGGAACATAAATCCATAGAGTTACCCCTAGAACCTAAAGGAAACTCCGTCTAGGGGGTCACTCCAAGGAGGATTCGGTAGGTCCTGAAACCCTTCCTGATGTAGAGCACTGTGCTGGGGCTTCAGGAAGAGGAGAGAAATGCTTGAGGCATTCTTCTGGTAGCAGAAGGCAGGAGAAAGAGCTCTTGACTCTTCAGTAAGAGAACCTAGATTCAAATGGGAATTTGAACTCTGCCAAGAATGAGAAGGGTGACCTTGGGCTTCCCCTCTTGGGGGCCTCCTTTTCCTCATCTGGCCCAGGTGACCTCTCTAGTTCTAAGTCTGGGATACAAGATTCTGCTAAAGAAGAATCACTGATGCTGCCCTCTACACCAGAAGCGTCAAACACACAGCCCACAATACTCCTAAGTGCAGGCCGGACCACATAAAATATCTGACAAAATAGATAAATTACATTTGAAAGCTAAGTCAATCTGTGAGCTACAGGGATCCTTCTGTGGAATGTGGTGGCCCCAGTTTCTGTTTGCATCTGACCCCACTACTCTCTACTGTCTTCCTCTCCTTATCAGTATTACTGATCACATCTTGCCAAGCTTCAGCCTTGGATCACCTCTGCCATTTGCTTCTTTTGCTCCTGCACACATGCTTCTGAACAAAAATGGATCAAATCATGAAACTATGCTGACTTGGGTCCATTGAAAATTTATTATATAACCTCAACTGGGGCTTTACTGCCAAAGCAATTCTTTTACTCCTCCCTAAGTAACTCACTTTCCCACTAACCACAGTAACTGTTCCAGAACTTTTCATCTCTCCTCAAATCTCCCATGGTTCACACACCCTGATCCTCTTGGCTGAGAACTTCACCTCACATTTTATTGAAAAAATTGAGGCCATTTGCTAAGAAATACGTCTTTTCTCTTCCTCATCTGACATCACCCAGATGCCTTCTGCCACTCTCTCAATCACCTTATCTCAAAACATGAGGTCACCCTTCTCTTTGCCAAGGCCAATCCTCTATCTGTACAAGTGATCCCATTCCAGTTAACTCCAGCAGATTGCTTCCTCTGTCATCCCCACCCCCTTTTATCTTCATTCATTCATTCCCTCTCTCCTGGCTGCTTTCCTACAGCCTACAAACTTATTATCTTCCCCATCCTCAGAAAACTCTCACTTGATCCATTCATCCACCCTAATCATCCTCCCATATTTCTTTTCTCTTTTGTGGTTAAATTCCTTGAGAAGGTTGGCCACAATAGGTGCCCCCATTTCCTTTCCTCTCACTCTCTTCTCAATTCTCTTCACTCTAGCTTCTGATCTCATCATTCATCATTGCTTTCTCCAGAGTTATCAGTGATCTCTTAATTGCCAAACCAATTGTATTTTCCCTACCTTTATTCTCTTTGACCTCTCTGCAACCTTTGATGCTGTTGATTACCCTCTTCTTGAAAATCTCTTCTCTCTACATTTTTGTGACCTTTCTCTATCCTGCCTCTTCCCCTCTCTGTCTGACTGCTCATTCTTTATCTGCTGGATCTATATTCAGGTCACACCAGCTAACTGTGGTTGTCCTGCAGGGCTCAGTCCTAGGCCTTCTTCTCTTCATTCTTGGTACTCTCTCAATTGGTGATCTCATTTACCCCCATGGATTCAGATTCCATGCTAATAATTCTTAAATCTGTTTATCTAGGCTCAGCTTCTCTGCCGATCTTTGTTTCTTATCTTCAGCTGCCTGTAAGACATTTCAATTCAAAGCTTTCAAAGCCTTTTGATTTCACTTTTGCAACATCTCTTAATTGTGCCCTGTTCTCTCCTCTGACACTGTCAGCCTCCTGGTACCTACCCTCATCACCTCATGCCTGGGAGAGGCTTCTCGTTGGTCTTCCTCCTTTAAGTCTCTCCTCGCTCAACTGTCAAAGTGATTTACTAACGTGCAGGTCTGACCTCATTACTTTCCTATTCAGTCAATTCTAGGAACTCTCTGTTACCTCCAGGATCAAATATAAAATCTTCTTTTTGGTGTTGAAAGTCCTTCTTAATCCTCCTCTGTGGCCCTCTACCCTCTTTCAGCCTTTTTACACTATCCCATGTACTGTTAAGTCCAGTGACAGTGGCTGCCTCCTTGCTATTCTGCAAAAAGACAGGGCTTTTGGGGACTCTGTGCATCTTCTCCCTGCGTTGTCTCCAGTGCCTGGAATGCTCTCCCTCCTCGTCTCTTCCTCCTGACTACCCTGGCTTCCTTTAAGTCCCAGCCAAAATCTCACCTTAGGAAGCCTTTCCTTTGTTGATTATTTCTGATTTGTTCTGTGTAGACCCTGTTTGTACTTGGTTGTTTGTGTGTTGGTGTTCCCTCATTGGATTGTGAGATCCTTGAGGGCAGGGCTTGTCTTTTGCCATTATGTGTGTCCCCCAGCACTTAGCACAGTGCTGGTTACATAGGAAGTGCTTAGCGTTTTAATGACTGACTGACATTATCAGAGAATCCTAGATTTAGAGCTAGAATGGACCCCTTAGAGGCCATTGAGTCTAGTCTCCTCATGTTGTAGGTGAGCAAGGTGAGATTGAGGGAGATGCACTTAGCCAGGGTCATACATCTAATAAATGTCGACAGTTTAATTTGAACTGTGGCCTTCCTATCTTTCAAGGCCAGTGCTCTAGCCACCATGCTCCGCTGCCTCCTATTCTTAAGGTGTTTTAAGTTTTGCAAAGTGTACCTTTTATTCCAGCCTTTTAACAGCTGCTTATGACACAGGGTGTTCAGTGAGGACCAGCATCTCCAGTAGGAGGGCCCTAACTCTCACCTGTGGCTCCAAGCAGCTGTAGTGTGCACAGTGGACATACCCCTGTAAAACTGTCTTGGCAGACGAGCTAAATCAAGTTGAGGGTCATCGATAGGCCTCAAAACCATCAGTGAGTTAGGTAATGTTTACTCCATGCATGTAAAGACTTCTCCTGGAGAGATGGGCAGATGAGAGCAGTTTGTTAAAAGATCATGAAGGGGCCAAAGCAGGAGCACTTACAGCTTGATCCACTGCATCCCTGACCATCACCAGTCATCTTGACTTTTGTCCTGTCACTGAACTTTGAGGACTCAGGCAAAAGTGAGGCTAACGACTTTGTACAGCTCTGCCTCACTTATATCCAGTTCACTTGAAAGTCAAGGCATCACCCACATGTCATCATTCGCTTTGAAAATGAAGGATTAACAACAACTGTGTAGGTATCCCTACTTTACAGATGAGGAAACTGAGTCTTTGGAACACGAGGTGACTTGGGGGTTTCAGTCCACTTGGCTGCAAATGTAGCCCTTTCTCCATTGTGCCACTCACTCCTCTGCTTTAATGGTCCCTGGTCTGGAGCAGTTCATGATCTCCCTGGGAACATAAGATGCCGAGGCAAGAAGGAAGTAAAAGTACCAAGTGCCAAATAACTAGTTGGAGTAGCAGGAAATGAGGCTGCTAAGAGGTGGAGGTTAGGGGAGGGTGTAAGGTGCTGTTGTATTTACATGATAGTATATGTAAAAGGCTTTTACTGATTAAATATGTATGAGAAAACCAGCTACTTGTGCTGTGACCCAATGGAATCAAGACTTTGAACGAGAGTATAGGTTGGCGGGAATTGATGTGTAATGCTGCGCTTTGAAATTAAATTTAGGTTGACCTTGGAGTGTTTTTAATTGAGATTTTGGAAGGAATAGCATTTATTTGGAATTTGTCTCAGTGTAGTTTCATTATGCTTAATGTGTTTTGTTTTGTTTGTTTCAGGCAACTGGCCTTCACTTTCGGCATACGGATAACGTGATTCAGTGGCTGAATGCAATGTCTGAGATTGGGCTGCCTAAGGTAGATATTTCCAAGTGTTTGCACAGTTTTTTATCTTAGAACTTGAGGGCGTTTCACTCGGTCAAGCATTTTGTGAAATGTCTTATCCTGCTTTAAGTCTTTAAGAAAGATTTCTAAAGTCTTTTCAAGTTTACATTTTATTTTATTTCCATTACTTTCATTCAAAATGTATCCTTCTTCCCGTCTCTGACCTTTTGAGCCTTTCATGAAACTGAGAATAGGAGAGGAAGAAACATCCAGTTGGAAAGGATGTGCAGTGGCACACACCCGTAATCTGTCACCTCTGCCAAGCAGAGAAGAAAGTTTGTTTTCTCAACTCTTTTCTTGGTCAAGCTTGTTTGTTAAATTTAGCATTCCGTTTTGTCTTAAAAATGATTTTCTTGATCTTTTAAAAAAAATTGCTGTCACTTTCTAGTGACTGTCCCTCCATTGCAGTAGCACTTCCTCTTGAAATAAAGAAATATGATTAAGCATGGGAGAGAAACCCATTGATCGTGTTTGAAAATGTAGACCTTGTTTTATACTTGTAGCCTGCTGATTCCCCAGCAGTGTTGTGAAGTTGTGCTTGGTTACTGCATCGATCAGCTGATTAAGTCCTTCACAATTGTTTTCCTTCTTACCTTTCCTGTTATTGTCGAGGGTACCACCATCCTCCCAGTCACCCAGGCTAATAGCAAGGTGTTGTCCTTGACTTCTCACTCACACCGCCCTACACCTCATCCAATTGGTTGTCAAGTCCTCGTCATTTTTACCTTTTTCCCATCTCTTGTATATGACACCTTTTCTCCTCTGACGATGCCGCCACCCTGGTATAGAACTTTATCATCTCAAATGTGAACTGTTGCTATAGCGTGCTTGGGGTGAGAGGAGCACAGGCCTGACCATGTCACCATACCCTCCTCCAGCCCTCCATCTCTAGCTCCATCCCTCCCCTGACCCTGGTCATCTCTAGTGGTCACTCAGGCAGTAAGCATTTATTAAGTGCCTACTGCATGACAGGCATCATGCTAAATAAGGAGATATAGCAAAAGAAAGTTCCTGCTCTCAGGGAGTTCCCCTTTTAATGGGAGAGACAGCATGGGAATATGTACAAAAAGATATATGCAGGATAAATAAGAAGTAATTAACAGAGAGAAGGCACTAGAATTAGGAGGGATCAGAAAAGTCTTCCTGTAGAAGGAAGAATTTTGTCTGAGACTTGAAGTAAATTTAGGGAGACCAGGAAGTAAGGAGAGGGCAGAACATTCTGGGCATGGGGGACAGCCAGAGAATATGTCTGGAGATAAGAGATGCAGTATTTGTTTGGGGGGAATAGCCAGGAGGCCAGCGTTGTTGGATTGAAGATGGTGTAAGAAGACTGGAAAGGTGAAGAAGGCTTAGATTAAGAATGGCTTTGACTTCCAAACAGAGGACTCTGTAATTGATCCTGGAGGTGATGGGGAACCACTGGAGCTTATTGAGTCAGAGGATGAGATGGTTGGACTGGCACCCTAGGAGAATTACTTTGGTGAATGAATGGAGAATTGACCGGTGTGGGGAGAGGCTTGTGTCAAGGAGAACCTCTGAGCAGGTGATTGTAGTAGTCCAGGTAAGAGAAGAGAAAGTGGCAAAATCACGGAGAAGGGGAGATATTTCAGAGATATTGCAAAGGTGAAATCAACTGGCCTTGGCAAGAGATTGGAAATGGAGGGTTGAGAGATAGTCAGGAGTCATGGTGAACTTAAATGGAGAGAAAAGATCATGAGCTGAGCTCAGGATGTCTCCAGAACATCTAGTTTGAGCTGCGTGAAGGCAATTGGAGATGTAAATTGGGAATGTAGAATCTTCAGTGTGGCTCTTAAAGCCCTTCCTAAGTCTGACCCCTTCCTACCTTTCCAGGCTTCTTATACATACTCCACTGCAGGTGCTCTTCCATCTGGCCTCTCTGGCCTTCTGGCTGTTCCTCAAACAAGTTATTCTCTCTCCTGACTGTCCCCCATTCCTGAAATGCTTTCCCTTCTCAGTTCTGCCTTTTGTCTTTCTGCAAGTCCTCCCTTCTGTTGGATGCCCTTCCCAGTTCTTCATAATCTCCATGCCTTCTCTCTGGGATTATCTCCACTTTATCATGCATATATCTTGTTAGTCCACAGTGGGTGGCGTGTTGTCTCCCCAGTTTAGACTTTTTAGAATGTTTTTTGCTTTTCTTTGTGTTCTCAGTTCTTAGCACAGTGCCTGGTCCATAGTAGGAGTTTAAATAAATTCTAGTTGACTGAATGGTTATTATCTAATTTAAGTCTTCTGAAATTATTAGATGCATCTGAAATATTTTATGAAATACTATTTAAGCAGTACATTATCTACTAGTTTGCCTCCTTTGAGATGGGAATCAGTTTTTCCTTCCTTTTATTCTTTGTTTCTCATTTAATGACCCAGTAATGAATCTCCACTCTCTACCTTCATTATCTTTCACTATAGATGCATATGTGAGTTCGATTTTGACAAGTGTAAGGACAGTTTTGGAGACCTTCCAACATAAGATTTAAATTCGGAGGTAGAAAAAGTTTTTCCTGTTAGATTCCCTTTCCCTCCTTGTTCCTCCTTAGAGAGATCTGTGATGACTTTTGCTGCAGATTCCCTTGGCTTGGTGACACCGTTAAGGACTTGCCTGTGTTTTGTGTGTGGTATTAGGGACATGACATCTCGCTTCCCTAGTCTCCTTTAAACGCCTCGTTTTATACCTTAAAATATAAATATAGGTAACAGAATATCACTGAACCTAAGAGCTTTGTATTTCCAGTGTGCTAGAAGGGAGAAATTTAAATAGACACGAGTGACACTTAGGGCCTTGCCCAGTGCTGAGCTTTGGGTTTTCTGGGTCCCCCTGTTGCTGCTGCTGCTGCTGCCTTTCTCTCTAAGGTTACCTTCTGTCTACTCTCTGTTTATCTTGCATAGCCCTATTTATGCACGTGTTGTTTCCATCATTAGAATCAAAGCTTCTCCAGTGTAGGCAGTATTTTTGTTTTTTTATTTTGTATCCAGGATGCTTGGCATAGCTCCGCACATGGTCAGTCTCTTATAAGTATTTAATTGATGTTCTTATGGCATTAAAATTCTAGGTGTGAACCTTTGTACGTGAATATTTTCTCTTCCTTCTTATTCGGAATTGTATCAAAGTTCCCTTCTGTACACAGAGAGAGAGAGTTAAGAGAACTGAGCCTCGCAAAAGCCAGGAAATGCAAGTGTTCTAATTCTTACAGCAATGCCAGCTTGGTCTTGTTAAGTACCTGTAATTTCCTGTTCCTCTTTTTTCTTGTTTCCTATCTAGTGTCCCCATTGGGCAAAGATTTTCTAACTCTTCTTGCTGTGATGTGAAGAACACTGTTAATACTTGCTTTGGCTATAAAATACTATGATTTTAATTGTGCTCCTCAGGTTTTATTGACAGCAGCATACTCTCTTGCGTCACATACACGATTTTGTGAAAGCATTCATGGTCAATTATCCACAATTAGTATGTCCACAGTGAGGTGTTAGGTAATTATTTGGATTAAAAGTACTTTCTTGTGGTGCTTCAAAAATAATTTCAAAGGGTCATAGATTTAGAATTAAAAGAGACATTGGCAGCTATCAAATCCAATTGCATCATTTTACAGATGAGGAAATCATGATACACAGAGTTTATGTCAGTTTCCCAGGGTCAGACAGCTTCTGAGGCAGGATTTGAACCAAGATCTTCCTGATACCAGGTCAAATGCCATATTTGCTCTGCCATACTGGCACATCATTTTGGAGTGTAGTACTTCTTGATTTAAAATGTGTATATATATATATATATATATATATATATATTTATAGGTCAGACTTATACAGTGTGTGGATATATACATATATATGAGTGTGTTTTTACATTTATGTGTATGTATATGTACATACCTGTAAATAATAATTTTTATTGGATTCTAATAGGCCTCTCAAATTGCTAAGCTTATACTCTGTGTAAATGTGTAAATGGGCCAGTTGTAGAAATAGCCCAATGACTTTTATCTGGTTTTGTTTTCCGTTATCTCTCAGATACATTCAATAACTACTGTTTAAATCCCTTCTATGACACTCATTCTGTTTTCTGCTACTATATTATAATATCTCTCTTTTTAAATACCCAACCATTTCCTTTTTTTTATTTGATGGCATCTTTTCCATCCCTTACTTTATAATTGTGCATATTCTACAAGATCCAGTTCTTCTCAAATCCTCTTCTCAAAGAGCTCACACTCTTAACTGTGGAGACAACATGTGGACAAACAAACTGTATACAGTATAAATTAAAGATATTCTGAGAGGGAAGGCAGTAAGATTAAGAACTAGGAAGGGCTGCTAGCAGAAGATGGTACTTGAAGGAAGCTGAGATAAGGTGGGAGACAGTTCCAGGCATGGAGAACAGCCAGTGAAAATGGCAGTCAGTAGGAGACAGAATGTCTTGCTTGAGGAACAGCAAGAAGGCAGCATGCAGAGATTTTGCATTTGATACTGGAGTGGATTGAATGAGAAGAGGGAGGAGGGAACATGCCTTTGTCTGAGCTGTGCTTTAGGAAGATGACTTTGACAGCTCATGGAGGGACAGGAGTGGAGAGAGGCTTGTGGCAGGGAGACCAACCAGCAAGTTATTCCTGTAGACCAGGCTTGAGGGGATGGAGGCCTGCACCAGGGTAGTGTCAGAACAAGGGGCATGTTCAAGAGGTAGAAATACCTCCTGAAAAAGGTAGAAATGACAGGGACTTGCTCCTATCTTCTTAGATTCATTGAGACCTGGTTTCCTCTTGAAAGGCCACCCTTTGCATCTTTGGTTGTACTTTCATTCATATCATCTCCTCCCTTCCATTCCCCCAACACCTCTCCTCCACCTCCCCATCACTGGTTGTGATGAGAGGGGATGAGGAGTCAAAGATGACGTCTGTGTTGTGAACCTGGATGAATGGGAGCATGGCGATACTCATGACAGTAATCGAGAATTTCAGGTGGGGAGCAGTTGGGGAGAAAGATAATGAGTTTAATTTTGGACATGTTGAGTTTAAGATCCCTATGGCATATCCATTTTGAGGTGTTAAGTAGGCATTTGGAAGTGGCAGAGGTCAGACAAAGACAGACTGCAGCTCAATAAGTAGATTTGAGGATCATTAGCATGGAGATGATAATTGAATCCATGAGAGCGGATGAGAGAGTCAAATGAAATAGTCCAGAGGGAGAGGAGAAGAGAGCCCAGGACAGAGCTCTTTGGGTCATCTATGGTTAGCACATGTGGCCTGGGTGAAGATGCAACAGAGGAGACAGAGGAGTGGTCAGAGACGTAGGAGGAGAACCAGAAGAGATCAGTATTACTGTTCTGCAGGGGACAATTTCAAGTAGAAGAGGATAGTCAGCTTTGTGAAAGGCTGCGGAGAGGTCGTGAGGAATGAGGACCGAGAAAAGACTATTAGATTTGGCAATGTAAGGGTCATTGCTAACTTTGGAGAAAGCAGTTTCAATTGAATGATGAGGTCAGAAGCTAGACTGCAGAGAATTAAGTAGAGAATGAGAAGAAATGAAGGGAGGGCACCTATTTTAACCACCATTCTTAAGGAATTTAGCCACAAAAGGGAGGAAAGAGATAGAACAATAGCTATTAGAGATGGTACAACTAATTCATTTTTGAGGAAGGAGGCAGTGTGAATACTGTTCTAGGCATTAGGGAATCAGCCAGCGGGTAAGAAGAGACTAAAGATTAGTGAGCAGTCTGATGGGGATTGGAATCAATGGTGCCTGTGTGAGATGGGGTGAAGGAGATAGAAGGCTTCTGAGTGATGGCAGATGATCCGGAAGGGAGGGGAAGGAGCTCTCATTTTTTTTCAATGAAATTATGAGGCAAGGTTCTCTGCCAAAAGGGGAGAGGGAGAGAGTATTAGGGGAAGTTTGAGGAGGGGTAGAAAGGTTTAGAAAAGCTACTGCAGTGAGTGGAATAGTGAGTCGGTGAGGTGGGATAAAAGATTGCCTGGGCATAGTGAGGGCCCAGTTGAGGTTATGTAACATAAATTTGTATGTAGTACACTCAGCACAGTTCTGTGATTCTCTCCATCTTATTTCTGAGCACATGAGCATAAGTAAGTTGAGGAATTGAGAGATTAGGGTGTTTGAGGGAGCATTACTTTGTGTGTTGAGCAAGAAAAAGAAAAGATTTAAAGGCATTCTAGAGAGCACAATGAAGCAGTGGTGGGTAGCTTTAGAGTTTGGTTGAGAGGGATAGATTAAGGGAACATCAAGCACAGAGAACAGGGTTTAGTCGGTGGCAGTTGGGATTTCAAGATCATCAGGATGGATAGCGAGGGTGGGTTTGGAATGTGGAAGTGTGTTAATCATTAAAGCCTGAGTTCATGTGGTCCCAGGGCAGGCGGCCGAGGCAGGGAGAGGAATGGTGGGGAGCAGGGCTGCTGCTGTGGAGTTTGGGTGACTGGAGAATCAGAGGAAAATAGGCAGCCTCCCTGCATGAGGGCATGCTGATGGTATTTTTAATGCCTTCTGGCTTTTACCCATGTTGATGATTCTTCCATTTTTATCCTTAGTTCTCTTCTCATTGAAACGGTGTTTTTCATTTTCATTTAGGTGTCCTGATTTTACTTCTAGTTCATCATGTCTGAAATTTAATGTATCTTTTTTTCAAATTATAGTCTCTGTCTGTGAGTGGCACTTCTCCTTGACTAGAAACACTCATCTGCACACCTTGGAGTTCTTTTTAAGGCCTTATTTTTTTATTTATGATTATTAGACTTTTTTTTGCCTTATGAGCTTTCATTTAGGCTTTTATGATCTTATGCCTTAATTATATTAATAGGCTCCTAGTTTGCCCTTTTTTTCTGAACTCTGTTCTCTTCTCCTTCCAAGACTTCTTGTCAGTTACTGCCAGACCAGTCTTCCTGAAAATTATTCTCATGTCACTCCTCATTTTTTTAGAGCAGGGTTGGGCAGCTTGTGGCCTTCTACGTCCTTGGATGCAGCCTTTTGACTTGAATCTAAGTTTTATGGAACGAATCCTTTTAGTAAGGGAATTTGTTCTGTGAAGTTTGAATTCAGTCAAAGGCTACATGTGGCATCACCCATTCCCCACCCATTTTAGACAGTCTCCCAAAACAAACCAAAAAAAGCCTACGGTGACTTCTTATGGCCTTTTGTGTCGAGTTAAACTCTTGCCTGACTTTGAAAATTCTCCATAATATGATATTATGCTCCTCTTCTGTCCTGTAGCATAGTTACAATGTGTTCATTACTGTTTCTGTGTATTTCCTCATGTTATTCCTTTTTTCAGTAATATCTTTTCCCCTCTTCTTTGTCTAACCATAGTCCCCTGAATAGTGCTTCAGGGTCCCAGTTAAGTCCGATTCTACATTTTTCCTCAGTACTGTCCAGAACTTCTACCCTCATTGATCTTCCTTTCTTCCAACACTTATAGTCCATACTATAGTTTCATATTGATTCTTATGGTTTATTAATTATTTTCCTGTATTTTATTC
>CM053582.1:545885432-545923550 GCA_028627135.1 Pseudochirops cupreus
TTAAGTGCCAGACTGAGTGGTTTTTATTTTATCTTACAGATAATAGGGAGTTTTGTAAGTTTGTAAAGTAAGGGAGTGACGTGGGCTCAGATTTTTATACAATGGTGCTTTTAAAACCACAAGACATTATACAACTATAAGGGGATATATTATGTTGATTATTTTGAGCAAGAGAATGGAAGTGGTATTTTAGGTGATAGGGATAGTAGACAGTTGCAGGGTAAAAAGAGTGGTCATAGGGGAGACCTGTTAGAAGGCTAAGTTTCAAAGGTTAAAGAGCCTGCTCTCCATCTATTGATAACTTGAACTAGAGTAGTGGTGTGAGTAGGGAAGAGACATAAAGAGGCAGGGCTGAGATGCTGGGAGGCATGCCAAGGTTGGCAGTAGATTGTATAGAGAGTAACTGAGAGATAGAGGATGAGCCTTTGTGGGTCTGAAGATGATTCCCTTGACAGTAATGAAGAAATTCATGAGGGGAAGGTTTAGTATGAAAGATGATGAGTTCTGTTTTGGACATATCTGAGTTTGACATGTCTATGGAACGTCCAGGTTAAAATGTGCAAAAGATAACTGGAATGGTAACTGGAATGACTCAGGAGAGAAGCTAGTGCTAGAGCTGTAGATCTGTCCTAGGACAATATAGTAACTCCTCCATTTAACTTTTAAAGCCCTGTACATCCTAACTACAGCTGATCTTTCTTGGCATCATTGGACATTTCTTCCTCTCCTGCACTCTGTGATGATGGCAAATTGGCCTTTTCTCCTTTCCTTATATGATACTGCATCTTTCATCTCTCTGTCTTTATAGTAACTGTCCAAAATACCTGGGATGACTTCCCACTATAATTCTGCCTTGTAGTGTCCATTTGTTTATCTCTTCAAGAGGGAGGGAAGAAGGGCAAGAATGAAAAGGGAGAGAGACAGAAAGGGGTAAAGAAGAGGACAAAGAAAGGTAAAGAGGATGAAGGAGGGAGGGTGAGACAGAGGATGGGTGGTTTTTTAATGATGGGAGAGGCATGCCCTTGTTCCTTGACAACTGGGAATGAGCCTCTGCATAGGGAGAGATTGAAGATATGAGAGAGTGGGAAGGAGAGAAGGAACAGTCTGCTGCAGAAGACAGGATGGGATGAGGTCTAGGGTACAGTGGAAGGGCTTAGTCTTGCCAAGACAGGCCACTTCTTAATTTGAGATTGGAGTTAATGAGGAGATCTGTCTGAGTAATTGAGATGAGGAGGGAGAAAGGGGAGCAAATGGCCTGAATTTCTGTAACCAGAACTGGGTATTTCTGTTCTGTGAAGGTGGCAAGCCTGGCTTTTCTCATCTCTTGTTCATTTCCCAGGGCTGGCAGCAGTGACTTCAATCAATGCTGCAATCCGCAGGGGTGTTGCTGAGAAGACCGTGTCTGAGTTGATGAATCCCGAGGCTCAGTTACCTCAGGTGTACCCTTTTGCTGCTGACCTATACCAGAAGGAGCTGGCTACTTTACAGCAGCAGAGCCCTGATGTAAGTAACTGAGCCTGGGCAGTTTGTGAGGAGCCAGGCAGAGAGGTGGTCTTCCGAGTCGTTAGGCCGATGCAGTATTGCTCCTCAGCACCGCTGGGCAGCGTTCTCTTTCCTGTACTGAAGTGCCCCCTCCCTTGATCATAGTGACATCCTTAACAGCCATTTGCCCCCCTCTCTTTCTCTCCTTTGTTTAGCATAACCTCACCCATCCCGAACTCTCAGTTGCGGTCGAGATGTTATCGTCAGTGGCTTTAATCAATAGGGCTTTGGAATCAGGAGATAGAAATACCGTCTGGAAACAGCTGAGCAGCTCAGTTACAGGCCTTACTAACATTGAAGAAGAAAATTCCCAGAGGTGAGTGACCCAAGGAGGAAGAAATTTGGACACTTGTTATAAATATTCTGTTTTGTTTTTCTTTAATGAATTTCAGATGAACATCTTATATTTTAAATCTTCTGAATTTCCCCATATGTCTGTTCTCCTTACCTCTCCCAAAGAGCCATCCCACGTAACAAAGAATATGTTCCAATGAAAACGAAAAAAAATGAGCAAACGGCTCAGTACATAACAGAAATCTGAAAATACATGCAGCGTTTCACGCCTGTGCACCTCTCACCTCTGCAAAGGAGTAGTGGGATATGTTTTCTCATATCTCTTCTTTGGGGCCAAGGAACGTGTTTTTCTTTTTAATTTGCAACATTGACTTTTAATTGTTTTGTGGTTCTTTGCTTTTACATTGTTGTAGTCATTGTTTGTATTGTTCTCCTGACTGCTTCACTCTATATCATTTCATGTACATCTTTCGATGCTTCTCTGTATTCCTCAGAGTTGTCATTTCTTACAGCACAGCAATATTTTTATTATATTCATATACCACAGTTTGTTTAGTCATTTCTCGATTGAAAGGCACCTGCTTTGTTTCTGGTTCTTTGCCCCCACAAAAAGTGCTACTTTAAATATTTTGGTGAATTTGGGCTTTTATAATCTATGGCCTCCTTGGGGTATATGCCTTGTAATATAGTCTGGATCAAAGGGTATGGACATTTAATCACTTCGTTTGCATAATTCTGATTGGAGCAGTTCACAGCTCCCCCAGGACCAGTGTGCCTGTCTCCCTACGTGGCCCTTCCCACATTCATTATTGCCTTCTTAGCTGCTTATGAGGTGAAACTTCAAGAGTGTCCTTTATTTTGATTTCTGTCATTATTAGTGATTTGGGGGATTCTCTCATGGTTAATAGTTTGCACTTCCGCTTTTTGAGAGCTATTTGTTCATATCCTTTGGTCACTTATCAGGAAATGGCTTTTGGTTTTACATAGACATAGATAGACAGATACCTATACATACACATATGCACATATATAGCTTGTATGCCAAACCTTTTAGAGAGAAATGTAATGCAAATCTTGATTAAAACATTTTTTTCTCTCTGCCTCTTCCGTTTGTATGTTAGATTTGATTGCGCAGAAGCTTTTCAGTTTTGTGTAATCAGAATCTACTTTCCCTTTTATAATTATCTCTGTCCCTCCTTTGTTTAAGAAGGCATATTCTGCCTGTTGTTGTGAAATGTGTGGTCTGGTTTGGAGAAACAAGATCTAAAACATCAAATGGGAGATAATGACAGGAGAAGGAATGAAGGGGGATAACAGTTCCAGACCTCTGACTACATATGACACAGCTATCACCACTCCATTTGGTGTTGGCTAAAAAGAGAGAGAAGTGGGTCACTGGAACAGTTTAGACAAAGGAGAATCAGAAATAGTATCCTCAGTATCCCAGTGTTTGATTAACCCAGGCACACCATTTACTTAGGAGAGAACTCCCTCTGTCGTGAGAACTGCTGAGGAAACTGGCAAGCAGATGGGCAGAGATCAAGCTTCTGACATGATCTTACGTCAAATTCCAAACTAGATTCCAGTGACCTAATTATGAAGGATCATAAAGAATTAGAAGAGAAGCAGATTCATAGTTTTGAGTAAATATATCTTTAACCAGACAAAGGATCGGGGCAGTCACAAAAGAAAAACTTTGATTTGTTAGCTCCCTTTTGTAACTCCTGTTCCATCCTATTTGGAGCCATTGTGGTTTATGGATTACCTCTTTTCCTCTTCTCAAAAGAGCTGCTTAACAGGGCTTTTGGTCCTGTTGTCTTATCTTCTGGGGAGCTCGTACTGTTGTATTTTGGCATTTGATCTGCTTTATAGCTTCCTTTTTTACTTTATTTACTTTTTAAAACATTTTTCCAGGTCCCAGAGAGCTCTTTAAAAAGAATATACTTAGTTTTGCATTTGTTGTCTTGAAATGAAGGACTTAATTACCTCTTATCCTCATAGATCTTTGCCTCCATCTCTCTTTATTTTCTCTTGCATGTTAGTTCTGAGGTCTTGCTTCTCCTTACACTGGGGCTTACCTTCTGTTTCATTTCTGGACAGGTATATTGATGAGCTGATGAAGCTGAAAGCCCAGGCACATGCAGAGAATAACGAGTTCATTACATGGAATGACATCCAGGCTTCTGTGGACCTTGTGAACATGATGGTACAAGAAGAGAATGAGAGTAAGTGCACTCGCGTCCTCCTAAATCAGAAAGACCGTGCTGGCGCCGTCACAGAGTCACCCTTTGTGCTGTTTTGGAGGAGGCTTTTGGTGAAGAATGAGTAGGAGATAAAGCCCCAGAACTAGCCCATCTCTCCCTTCCTCTCCGCTCTCCTTCCCCCTTCCACTCCCCGCATCTCCTCTGCTGTGACTGAGGAAGGGGAAGTGGTTTTGTGTTGCCTTTCCACAAAGACTGCTCATTATTACTATTCTTAAAGGAATGTAATTTTGCAGTGTGTAGTTCTGAAGAAAGATTCTGAAATGGGACAGAAACGCATCGCTCATTGTTGGGAGTTAAGAAGAACAGATTTACTGATGATGATTCATCTTTTTTATTTGTTGGTGATTATTTGACCTGCAAATTTGTTCAGGCTTTTAAAAAATGAATGTTTTTGCTGGGCACAGAAGTAGTTGAAGGAATACATGGCGTTTTCTGTATCTAAAGTACCTTTGTGGGGCGGCTAGGTGGCACAGTGAATAAAGCATTGGTCCTGGATTCAGGAGGACCTGAGTTCAAATCCGGTCTCAGACACTTAACACTTACTAGTCGTGTGACCTTGGGCAAGTCACTTAACTCCAATGGCCCTGCCTTCCCCCCTCCAAAAAGCAAAAAAAAAAAAAGTAGCTTTGGAAATAAATGACTATTGTGAGTAGAAAGAGCTTTGGATATGGGTTTGTCTTTGACTTAAATCTCTCTGAGTCTCAGTTTATTTGTCTGTAAAATAAGGGGATTAGACTAGGAGGGCCTTTTGTGACCCTTCTAGCCCCTGCCCCCACCTCCACCCCCAGCAAGTAGACTTGAAATGCTGCTGCATGTAGCACACTGTGGTAGGAACTAGAAGAGCTTGCAAAGTTTAAATTCCAAATTCAGTCTATGCTATGGAGCTCATAGTTCATTTAGGAGATAAGCTACTGCTAACTTTGATACAGAGTATTTCATGAAAAGTACATTGGAGAGCTGTAGAACAGTGTCGGTCCATTGGTGTCTAAAGGGGTGATAATCACTGACCAGGGATATCAGGGAGAGCTTTTTGGAGGGAGTTAGCATTTTTCAAAATATTTTACTTTTTTCCAATTAATTACAAGAACAGTTTTAAAGATTTTTCTGGGAGTTTGCTTTTGTGTTGGCTGCACACAGCAGGTACTTAATCAGTCAGCAAACATTTATTATGTGTCAATTACTGTGCTAAGTGTTGGGGATGAAGCAAAAGCAAAAACAGTCCTTTATGGAGCTTATGTCCTGGTGAGGGGACAGCACAGTAAAAGCTGTGCACACAAGGTATGAAGTCTAGAATATATGGGATGGAACCTTGGAGGAGATGTCAGCAGCAGCTCAAAGGACCGGGAAAGGCCTCCTGGAGGAAGTGGCACTTCAGTCGAGTTTTTTTTTTAAACATATTTCCACATTAGTCATGTTGTGAAAGAGAATCGGAACAAAAGGGAAACCCACAAGAAAGAAAAAACAAAAAGAGAAAACAGTATGCTTTGATCTACATTCAGACTCCATAGTTTTTTCTGTGGATGTGGATAGAATTTTCCATCATGAGTCTTTTGGTCTTGTCTTAGATCCTTGCACTGCTTAGAAGAGCTAAGTCTATCAGAGCTGGTCTTCAAATAATGCTGTTCAGTTGGATCTTAAAGGAAACTAAAGATTTTAAGTCAGACGTTGTTGAGAGGGAGGGAGGGGGAGAGATTTAGAAGAGAGTAAGAGAGAGAGAAAACATACCGAGCTCGGGGAAGAGCCAGTGCAGAGGCACGGCTGTCTGCCAAATTGCATTAACTTTATGTTGCCCTTGAGGTGAATGCAAATTATATACGTGAGTTCTTTTTTGAATAAAACTTTTTTCTTTTACATATTGGAACATAACTGAAGCTCATGACAAAGAGCCAGTTTTCTCCGGTGTCACATGAGATTTAAAACAAAACAAAGAAAAAGAAAAAACAATTTGTAGTTTTTAAAAAGTAACTTCCCTTTCACTGGGAAAGGAAAAATGCATATGATATGTAAGATTTAATTTTTTCTTTTAAAAATGGTTATTAATATATTTTATTTATCTCCTTCATTTTCATATATACATCCCTCCCCCTTCCCCAGTCAGTCATCCCTTATAACAAACTGTCTAAAAAAAGAGGGGGAAAGAATTTAGTAAAGCTAATCTGTTTAGTAAAACCACTTATTAGCCAAGTCTGACCATATGTGCAGTGTGTCATATTCATAGTATCCTGCCTCTTTAAGGAAGTGAGGGATAAAGAGGGAGGGAGAGAATTCAAAACTGAAACCAAAATTGAATTTAAACACATACAGAAAAAGAAGGAGACATTTTTTTGTCATCTCTCCTTTGGGGCCAAGTTTGGTCATTACCTAGTTCACTTCCTTTGTTTCTTATTCCCTTCCCTTCCTCCCTCCCTCCTTGGTTCCTTTCCATGCGTTTGTTGTCTTTCTGGTTCTGCTTACTTTACTTCACATCAATTTCATATATATGTTTTTATGCTTCTCTGTGGTATTCCTGATTTCTTTTGGAGCAGTAATATTCCACTACATCCAAGTGCTGCAGTTTGTTTAACCATTCCCCAACTGATAGGCATCTACTTTGTTACGGGTTCTTTGCTACTGTAGAAGTGCTCCTGACAAGTGTTTTGGGGCATATTAAGCCTTTCTGTCTTTGACCTTCTTGGGAGATAAGCCCAACTGTATTATCTTTGAGTCACATTTTAGTCGTTCAGCATAATTTCCAATTGCTTTTCATAACAGTGGGATCAAGTGTAATTTAATTTAGGTTAAGTAAACCGAGAAGCATATGAAATGAATTGCAAATGTTATAATATAGTAAGTAGTAAAAACTGAAGTTTCAGTTTTGATTGATTTATTTTTGTGAATGCTGTGGAAATCTTACAGCTTGGAATGTGGTCCATCCTGAAACGGAACCTGGGTCAGTCAGGATTTGGCTTATTCATAATTTCTTTCCTTTTTTATTGATGTCTCATTACTTTCTTTTTAGGAATTTTAGCAATTGGCTTAATTAATGAAGCACTGGATGAAGGAGATGCCAGAAAGACCCTGAAGGCCTTGCAGCTTCCTTCAGTCAAGCTAGAAGGAGTGCACGCTCATGTTGCCCAGCATTACCAAGATACGCTGATCAGAGCAAAGCGGGAGAAAGCTCAGGTAAATTAATGGCCTGAGTGCCTTTGTGAAGTCACAGGACTTTTGTTGTGTTAGTGCAAGACTGGAAGCAGGCATGTTTGGCTCTTTATTCAGTGGTTAACTGAGTGCCTTATCATATATGAGGCGCTTAATAAATGTTTGCATTGAATTCAGTAATAAATAACCACCAATTTCCTAGACTGGGCAAGGTATTATTCTAGGCTTTGTGGAAGTTATGAAAATGTAAGAAATGTAGCACTTGTTCTCCTAAGTACAAAACACTTACTTGAGCAACAAGCAGTTTGGAAAGTAGAATGGACCAAATTGAACTTAATGACTCCATTAAAAAAAAACCCACCAAGAAATATTAAAACGAAGTCAAAAGACTAAAAAAAAGTAGAAGAAAATAGAAGGTGGTATATCAAAAACAACTGACAAATCGATTAAGGAGAGAGAATTTAAAAATCACTGGATCATCTGAAAGTTATGACCGAAAGAAAAAGAGTCTAGACGTTGTATTTTAAGAAATCATAAAAGAAAACTTCCCATATCTCTTTGAACCAGGGGCAAAGTAAGAGTAGAAAGAATCTTTCAGTTACCCAACCCTCCAATGAAAACTCTCAGGAACATTATTGCCAAATCTAGAGCTTTTAGGTCAAAGAAGATACTTCAAGCAGTGAGAAAGAGTACACTGTTGAGGTGCCATAGCAGGATCCCGAAAGACTTAGCAGTCACCCCTGTGTGTGACCCACGCAATGACAACTACAGTTCCAAAGGACTCATGATGAATCAGACTGCCCCCCGCTGACACAGTGAATGGACTCGGGGTGCCCATTGACACTTTTTGGGGGGGTGTGGCCAGCGCTAGAATTTGTTTTGCTTGATGACAGATTTATAATAAGGGTTTTCTCTCTTTCTCAAGGTAGAGAAGGGGGTGGAGACAGAAAAATGTTTTTCATTGATTGAAAAAACAAAATTTAATTAAAAAAATACAGACTCTTTTACTCTTGCAGAGTGGGTAGTTCAGATCAGCGTTACCATGTAGTTGCCGTATAGCGTACCTTGAGTTAGAAAATGATGTCTAAACACCAGAAATTCGCATTCTTTTTTTTTTAATTTTTAATTAATTTATTTTTAGTTTAGAATATTCAGTTCCACAAGCTTTTGAGTTTTAAATTTTCTCCCCCTCCTTCTACTTCCTCCTCCCCAAGATACCATGGAATCCAATATAACTGTACGTATACATTCATATTAAACATATTATTACATTAGTCATATTGTCAAAAAGAATTATAACCAATGGAATGAGTTACAAGAAAGAAGAAACAAAACAAAAAGGAGAGAGAGCAAATAGTCTGCATTTAGACTCCACAGTTCTTTGTCTGCATGTAGGTAGCATGTTCCATCGTGAGCCTTTTGGAATTGTCCTAAAGCCTTGCACTGCAGAGAAGAGCCAAGTCTGTCAAAATTAGTCATCGCATAATGTGGCTGTAACTGTGTACAATGTTCTCTTGGTTCTGCTCCCTTCACTCAGCACTAGTTCATATAAGTCTTTCCAGATTTTTCTGAAGTCTGACTGCTCATCATTTCTTTTAGCACAGTAGTATTCCATTACATTCATATACCATAGCTTTACATACCATTACATACATATACCATTGTAAAGCCATTTCCCAATTGATGGGCATCCCCTTAATTTCCAGTTCTTTGCCACCATGGAAAGAGCTGCTAGAAATATTTTTGTGCATGTAGGTCCTTTTCCCATTTATATAATCTCTTTGGGATATAGCCCTGAAAGTGGTATTGCTGGGTCAAAGAGTATGCACATTTTTATAGCCCTTTGGGCATAGTTCCAAATTGCTCTCCAGAATGCTTGGATCAATTCACAATTCCACCAACAATGCATTAGTGTTCCAATTTTCCCACATCTTCTCCAGCATTTGTAATTTTCTTGTTTCGTCATATTACCCAGTGTGATAGATGTGATGTGATACCTAAGAGTTGTTTTGATTTTCATTTTTATGATCAGTAGTGATTTAGAGCATTTTTTCATATGACTATACATAACTTTAACTTTTTCCTCCGAAAATTGCCTGTTCATATCCTTTGACCAAGAAATTCGCATGAACAGTTTCATTTTCAGAATGTCTTTCTAAAGAATTCATGGCATATGCAAATATTGTTACTAATTCCTAGGAATAGGGTTGATTTACAGTCTCTGTTTATGAATTAGCAGTGCCATTATGAAAGTCAACTCACCTATTTGAGATTAAGTGGTGTTGCGAGGAAGTAAGAATTAGGTCTTACGTGTCCAGTTCAAGTCTGTTAACCCGTCTTGGTGCTTTATAGGCAAGTATGTAGTTGTATGTTTTGGCTGTCAGAAAAATTCTCTGTGGAAATTTAGGTCTCTGACCAGAAGGAGATTGAATTCTAGCCTCAGCATTCTGAAATTCAGGAGATTAAGGGAGTATCTCCCCACACACAGAATTCTAGAACTTCCTAGTTGGAAGGGATCTCAGAGACTGACTAATCCAGCTCATATTGGAACAGTCATTCCTGCTCCAGAATTAGTTTGGCTTAGTTTAGAGGGTGTCCTCTTTTATTTGGACGAAAATGCGGTGAAACTTCTAGTGGAACTGACTGGAGGCGAAATCACTTCCTTTAATTCTGTGAAATAATGATCTTTTTCAAAAGTTCACAAAATAGGATAGAGTAATAGTGGTGAACACCAGGCTTAGCTAGATGCCTATAGATGAGGTTAAATTGCCTTTTTTAGACATGAGTTTAAGCTCTGAATCCCTCTTAGTCATATTGGGAGTAGTTTTAGAAATCAGAGTCAGTTACCAAATTTAGTCACAAAAAAGGATCTTAACTGTTACTTACTGAAGTTATGATCTCTCTGGTAGTTATTAAAGCTAATTGCTGTTGGGTGTTAGTCCCAGTGTGTAAACATGGATACATTGATCTACCAAGAAACACATTATATAGCTGTCATTTATCTTTTTAGTTAACTGAATTTAAAATGTTAAGGCAATTGTCAACATATGTACCCTGTTCTCTCCCTTGCTTAATGGCAAGAAGGATCCTACGTGGATCATTCAGTCTAACCTTTATTGTTCCTGCTGGGTTACAAAACCCTGTGCTAGCTGCAGGGGGAGATGACAGAGTTTCGCAAAGATATCATCCTTGCCCTTGTGTGATTCACACAGTTCAGTAAGCAAGTTACATGCACAGATAACTGTAAGATTTATTATATGATTAATGCTTGAGAGGAGCAGCTGGGTGATTTAGTGGGTACACCACTAGGTCTGGAGTCAGGGAGACCTGAGTCAGATCTGGCCTTAGACACCATGTGACTCTGGGCAAGTCACTTAACCTGTCCTCAGTTTCCTCATCTGTAAAATGAGCTAGAGAGGCAAATGGCAAGCTGCTCTAGTATCTTTGCAAAGAAAGCCCCAAATAGAGTCACAGAAAGAGTCTAACACAACTGCTGCTCAGTCACAGCAGTGCATTGTTGGTGTTGTTCAGTGCAAATGTGACGACGTGGTAGAGAGATTCAAATTAGATCACTGTGAGTTCTCAGGGCGAGTTTCTGGAGGAGAGTGTGTTTTGTTGGGCTTTAAAGGGACAGAGGGGAAATTCAGCATTTACATGCACAAACATTTTCTGCCGTGTAGTGTGGGAAGAAGGAATTGATTGGGGCTAAGGAGCAAAGGAAGGTAGATAGGTTGAATCGGCCCCTCCTCCAGGTTTGGATGTCTACGCAGGCACGCACACACGCGTGCACGCCCAACACGCCCACACATTTTCCTCTTATCCTTGGCCCTTTTTGGGCTGTTTTCTTTCATTCTTCTTGGGCGTTCCTTTACGCTTGCAGCCTCTCCCCTCCTTATTTTCTTTTACTCTTGTCCTCCAATTCATTCTCATTCTTTGTCCTTATGATGAACTGAATGTATTAGCACATTAGCGCAGTGTTTATACATGTGCGTTTATATAGATGCTTAATAAGCATTGTTGGATGAAGGCTTCCTTTTATTCAGCTTATCATTCAATACTCTAATTCATGTGCTTCTAACTACCAATCACACTTAATGGTTCTTAGAGTTAATTTGAGATGGTTGAGAATTAGATTTTTTTTCTGTCGTTGAACATCCTTTTGGAGCTCAGAAAAATGAATCTGTTTCTGTTGCTTCACTCCATTGGTCCTGACCCTACCCTCTGGGATCAGGCAGAACAAGGCTGATTTCTCTTCCACATAATAGCCTCACCATGTGTCACTCCCCTTCCTTCAAGTACCTGCCACATAGGAGGTATTTGATGAGTTTCGGTTAAATTGAATTAAGCAAACTCAGCTTCTTCAGGTCATTTTGGTGTGGCATTCTTTCCAATCCACCACCATCCTAGTCTTCTTCCTCTGGAAGTTTTCTAATTTGTCAGTGTCTTTCTGAAAATTTGTTATCTAGAAATTAACACAAAACTCAAAATGTGGTCTAAGCCAGGCCAAGGACAGGACTGACAGGTCAGACTAGCACTTCTCTGGGAGTGGATACCACTCTTCACATCAATCCATTTTAAGATTTTATTAGTTTCTTTATCTGCCTGTTTACATTATTGACTTTTTGAACTTTCAGTATACTAAAATCCCAGGTTTTTTCCCCCATTGCTCAGTCATATCTTTCCCATCCCATATTTGTGCATTTGATGGTTTAAACTCCAAGTGTAGGACTTTACATTTATCCTCCTTAGATTTCATTTTCATATATTTGGCTTCATGTTCTGTGTGATGAATAAATGAATGAGTGAAAAAAACCATTTCTTAAGTGTTCACTATGTGTATAGTACTGTGCTGAGTGCTGGCATACAGACAGTTTCTGATGGAGAAGCTTTTTGGATCATGAGGTTTTTATCCACTGTTAGCTGTTCATCTTAGCTTCCTATTATTATTTTTTTGTTTGTTTTTGCTTTTTGGAGGGGGGAAGATGGAGCAGTTGGGGTTAAGTGACTTGCCCAAGGTTGCATAGCTAGTTTTTGTGTTAAGTGTCTGAGGCTGGATTTTAACTCAGGTCCTTCTGACTCCAGGGCTGGTGCTCTACTCACTGTACCACCCAGCCACCCCATTAGCTTCCTGTTATTTGTAGGTTTGTTAAATATGCTCTTTATGCCTTCACCCGTGCCACAGATTAAAATACTGTACGAAGGGTGACGGAGTCTTATGGTATCCCACTGGAAACCCTCCAGGTTGATGCTATTTGCTTAATTGATACTTTGGATGCAGGGTTTCCACTGTTTTTGAATTCACATTACAACTGTGGCTAAATAACCAATGCCTCTCCATCTCATCTCTAAGGGTGTTAGGGGAACTTTGTCATGTATTTCATTGAAAATGAAATGCACTGTGTCGATGATTCTCCTCTGATAGACAATTTAACCCAGTCAGAAAAAAGGAAGTAAGGTTAGGGTTAGTAACATTCCTCTCCCAGCTAATCCCCTCCCCATATGCTTCTCATCCCCTAAGAGAGAGAACAGAACTGAACTATCATCCATCTGCCAAAAGCTGCTCCCCATGATTATTCTTCCTCTTGTCTTAAGTCTGTTTATCAACTGGCTTCTTCTCTGCCATCTACAAATATGTCCAGGTCATCTTTAAGCTTAGAAAAACCTTCCCTTGACCCCGCCATCCTCTCAGTCTCTCGTCCTGTATTACTTCTCCTCTCTCCAAAGCCAACCTCCTAACAAGGGACAGCTAGACTCCCAGCCTGCATTTCACCTGCCAGTCACTGTTCAAGCCCTTGCAGCACAGCTTCCAAAGCCACTGCTGACTGAACCTTGTTCTCCCTCCAGATCCGTCAGTAAACTTTTACCTGTGAAAGCAGACAAGACTTTGCTGTGTGTTCATTTTCCTTGTCATCTCTGAAGTTTCTGACACTACTAACCACCCTCTCCTTCCTGGCACCTCTCCCCTTTTGACTTCCATGAGGTCTGGGTCCTCCTTCTATTTCTCTGACCATTCTTTCTCAGCCTTCTTTGCTGGACCAAAATCCTCCTCCCAACTACTAAATATGGGTAGGGCTTTCCTCAGCTCTCTTATCTTCTCTCTCTATACTTTCTCTCTTGGTGATCTCATCAACTCCAGTAGGTTCAGTTGTAACCTTTATGCATCTAGGTGGCACACTGGATAAAGTGCTAGGCCTGGAGTCAGGATGATCAGAATTCAAATCCAACCTCATACACTTACTAGCTATGTGATCCTGAGTAAGTCACTTATCCACTAATTGCCTCAGTTTCTTCAACTGTAAAATAGAGCCTAATAATAGCACCTATCTCCCAGGGTTGTTGTTAGATCAAATGAGATGATAATTGCAAAGCACCCAACGGTGTCCGGCACCTAGTAGGTGCTTAATACATGCTACAACTCTAAAACTCATCTATCCAGCCCTAATCTCTCTCCCTACATTCTAACCCCCACATCACCAGATGCCTGCTGGACAGCTCCCCGGGATGCTCCACAGGCATCTTACACTTGGCAAACGAATCTCATGTTTCCCAGCCCCTCTCAGATGTTTCTTTGAGAACATGTTGGTCCTTCTAGTCACCCAGGTGCACAATCCTAGGAAGGCTCCCTTATCCTGTATTTACAGTGACTTGCCAAGTCTTGGAGATTTTATCTCCACAACCGCTTTCTCACCTACCAATAGCTCCCATCCCCTCCACTCTCAGTTTCTGCACATCAGCTTTGTAATGATGATGATGATGATGATGCCTGCTATGTGCCAGATACCATACAAAGCACTTTACAAATAGGATAGCCTTTGCTTCTCACAGCAGCCTTGCAAGGTAGCTGCTATTATTATCTCCATTTTGTAGGTGATGAAACTGAAACAGATAGAGGTCAAATAAATGACTTGCCCAGGGTCACATAGCTAGTAAGTGTTGGAAACTGGATTTGAACTCAAGTCTTCCTGACTCCAGGCCCAGCACTCTATCCACTGTACCACCTCGCTGCCTATGATAGTACTGGATGGCTGATTAAGCATTTCACTACCATCCCTCATCAGTTCTCACCTAGACTGTTGAAACAGCCTTCCTTCTTCCGGTCTCTCTCCCTTCTCCATTTTACAGCTGGCAGTGGTATTTCTGAAACAAGAAATGTGACCATGTCGCATCACACCCTTCCCCTCAAAAACGTTCACTAGCTCCCTACTGCCTCCAGAATACAGCACAGATCCGGAGCCTGCCATTTAAGACACTCTGCAGTCCAGCTCGCTCCTGCCTTTTCATTTACTTCTTAGTAATCCTCACAAATTGTCCGTTCCAGGCAAGCTGGCCCACACCAGTCCATCACGTGCCCCGGGCCTCTGCACGAGCAGATCGCCCCCATCTGGTCTTGACATTGCCAGCCTCCTTCAGGCCCAGCTCAGGGAGCGCTCGTTAACAGAAGGCCTTCCCTGTCTCCCAGGTATCTGACTAGCTCCCCCTCCTTGGGCCACTTCGTATGTTTTGCATATAATTTGTATTTGCCTGTCTGAGTACCCGCTGTGCCTCTCAGTACAAAGTAACCTTCATAGCAGAAGTTTATTTTTTTCTTAAATCTCCAAGACTTCATACAGAGCCTTGTAAACAGGAAGAATTTAATAAATTTTCACTGACTTGAACTGAAGAATCCTCTCTACAACAGTCTTCACATAGTAATCCACACTCCGTCTGAAGACATGCCGTGCTGCCTGAGGCGTCCCATTGTGCTTTGGGGCAATACTCAACTGCTAAGATATGTTTCCTAACTGGAAATTAGGTTTAGAAAAACACCTCACACCACAATCCAACATAAGCTCCAAACTGACACATAACTTAGATAGAAAAGATCAAATCATAAACAAATTAGAGGAACAAGAAAATTTCCTTTTGAATCTATAGATAGGGAAAGACTTCATGACCAAACAAGAGATGGAGTAGAACACAGAAGATAAAATGGACAATTCTGATTACATAAAATTTAAAAGTTTTTGCATAAACAAAATCAAGGCAGCTAAATTGGAAGGAAAACAACTGAGGGAAAAGTCTTTAGAGCAAGCATCTCTGATAAACATCTCTTTTCCAAGATATCAAATAAGGTGATTTAAATTTATAAGGACAAGGATCATTCCCCAGTAAATAGTCAGAGGATGTAAATAGTTCACAAGGGAAGAATTCCAAGCTGTCTGTAGTCCTATGAAAAAATAAAGCTCTAAATCATTTGAAATTAAGAGTGCGAATTAAAGCAACTCTGAAGTTGTACCTCCCACCTATCTGAATGGCAGAGATGACCAAAAAAAGGGAAAATTACAAATGATGGTGATGCCATGGGAAATGCACTGTTAGTGGAATGGTGAACTAGTCCAGTCATTTTTAAAACAATTTGTAACTGTGCCCCCCAAAATCTCTAAATTATGATTTTTTAACCCAGTGATGCTACTAGGCCTATATCTGAAGAAAGAAGAAAAGGACCTGCACATACAAAAATATTTGTAACAGCAAAGAAGTGGAAATGAAGGGAGTGTCCATGAACCAGAGAAATGATTGAACAAAGTACAATATATTAATATAATGAAATACTTTCGTATCTTAGAAAATGATAGAAAGGAAAGAAAAAACCTGTTAAGATTTTTATGAACTGATGCAAAATGAAGTGAGAAGAGTAAGAGAACAATTTATATAACAACATTGCAAAGACAAACAATGGTGAAAGACTGAAGAACTCATACAGTGACTCATGTATTCCATGAGACCTTCTAATAGAGAGGTGAAAAGACTCAAAATGCAGAATGACACATACATTTCTGGACAGGCTGATGAAACAATTTACTTTTCCATGTTTTTTGAGGCAGTATAGATGGCAGTCTTTTTCATCCCCCGGTGAAATATTTCACAAATGAACTTTTGGTCAGCCACTGTTGTCTGTAGTTTTTATATTTCTTTGCTTGTCAGGAACATGCAGTTCCTGCTTGAGCCATTTCTAAGCTCTTTTCTCCCTTATTGTGTTTGTTTGTTATTGAGTTTCACATCTGTTAAACTTCTTTAAGAAATGATGATAGGCATTTCCGATTATATAAATGGTTAAAGGATAGGAACAGAAAGTTCTCAGAAGAACTGCAAAATGTTCTCAGCTACTTGAAAGAATGCTTCAGATCACTAATAATTTTAAAAAATGTGAAACAAAATACCTCATACCTTGCAAATTCACAGAAATGGCAGCAGTCAGTTTTGGAGTGGATTGTGGAAAGATTGGCATTCTGATTGTTGGTGGAGTTGTGAAATGGTATCTTTTGGAAAGCAATTTGGACTTATGCAAATAAAGTGATTAAAATGTCCATCCATACCCTTTGAAGCAGAGATTCCATTACTTGGTTTATACTCCAAGAAAGCCATGTATTTTTAAAAAAAAGTTCCCACATATTCCAAAATATTTAAAACAGCACTTTTTGTGATAGCTTAGAATTAGAAAAAAGTGGGTGCCTGTGAAATAGGGAGTAGCTAAACAAATTGTGGTACATGAATGTAAGGGAATAGTACTGTGCCATAAGAAAAGATGTGATGAATTCGTGGAGGAGTGGGAAGATCACTATGAAGTGGAGTGAAATAAGTGTTCACAGTGACTTCACAACATTCACACTAACTACATCAGATGGAAAAAATGATACACCAAAAAACCAAAAGCACATGTAACAAAGTTATAACAGTCTAGCATGACTCAGATGAAGATAGATGAGAACAGCCCCCCTCTTAGCTGTGCTTTGAGGTGAGAGGTCCACAGTTGCACATTGTGCGTGTTTTCAGACTTGTTCAGTTTATTAATCAGTTGTGCTGCCTTTTTCCGCCTCTAAAAAATAACTGTTTTCCATATGGGATGGCTCCCTGGGAGGAGAAGGGGAGGGATACACGGAAATACTGTGATGAGGTAAGAAACAGAAATGTCAATGAAAACAAATAAAAAATGATGCAAGGAGTCATAGCTTTCCCTTTTTCATTTCCCCAGCTCTCAGAGTCGGCAGTTCACGAAAGAGTTTGGAGCGGAGCTTCTATGATTAGTCTCTTTTTTCATCCTTCTCATTTGGTATTATTTTATTTTTGACATCTTCTGTCATCAGTTGATGATATGAATTGCCGCAATTTATTCTGGAGTGACTCCCACATAAGTAGTTCATTATTTCTTGTCTGATAAGATGTAGTTGGCTTCATTTTAGAGGTAAATATTGGGTGTCTGCCATGGCCAAAGCCAACAACTTTCTCTCCTTGAAAAGGACATTCATGATATACAGATGTGAGTAGTATATAAACATTGGACTTTTACCCCCTAATTCTGTGGAATGATGTGTGTTGATGCTTTTGGGTACAATATGGAACCAACTTCCTCTTTTGCCTCTTAGAAGAGATCTTGTGAGATGTCTTTTGATGAAGCTTCATCTCCTAGCACCAAAAATTCAGTGTTTTAAAAGTTTAAAAATGTATGATTTTTAGTACCTTTTTCCTTCATTCAATTACCGTCACTGTACTAAGGCGCTACAGAGGTCGGAAAGTTGTTTTTTATTTCCCAGTGCCTGAGAGCCAAAGCTTGGTCATTTGGCTGTCAGAGCTCACTGTGGTGAGCAGCCTCGTGGCAGTCAGGTGGTCTGGGTCTTAGCAGCAGCTGCACTTTGTTTCTGGCATTGTCTCTAGAACTTTTCCACTTGGGACAACCTACTAGAGCATGTGCTCTGCTGGTAGAGACCTTGAGAACAAAAGAGGCCCTCAGTTGCATGAAGAATCAGTGATCACAGGAGGGTTTTTTAGAGCTTATGTGCCCGTGTATTTTGATCTTCTGCCTTCAGGAGCTTGAGCAGCTCTTGCTGACCAAGAGTATAGTGTTAAATTATGTTTTTTCTTTCAGACCACAGTAACTTCATTCTGTTTTGTTTTGGAACAAGCCTTTAGACCCATGGTCATTTAAAACCTGCACCTTCACTTTGCCACTCATTGGGATATTAATGTTGGTCTGTTTTTACCAATTCTTAGGAAATTCGGGATGAATCAGCTGTGCTATGGCTGGATGAAATTCAGGGTGGGATCTGGCAAGCAAACAGAGATACAGAAGAGGCACAAAAATGTATGTATCAATTTCTGATTCTGTTCTTGCTATTATTTATCTTTATGTGCTTTAATTTTAACAAGTTGGTGCTAACATTGCCATTGACTTAGAGTTCAGTTGCTATGTAATGTCTTACGTTATGTAGTTGTAGTCAATATACGTATTCTTTTGGTTCTGTTTTCTTCATTCTGTGTCACTTTAGATATGCCTTTATGTGTTTTTTGAATTCTTTATGTAAACAGTCTCTAATAATCCTTTCTGCTTGTGTCAGTTGCCTTAGGAGTCTTGGCTATTAATGAAGCAGTGGATGCTGGTGACGTTGGCCAGACCCTCGTTGCCCTTCGTTCCCCTGATGTTGGCTTGTATGGAGTTACCCCTGAATGTGCTGAATCTTATCAGAGAGACCTTGAAGATTTGAAGAAGAAAAAGCTTGCAGCGGGTGAGTACGGGAGAAATAAGAATGTGTGTTCTGATTGCGAAGGAAATTAATGTGTAAGAGAGTTAGTATGGTGGGAAAAGGGCAACTGGTTGTGGGGGAAAGGATTTGATCGCAACATGCCTCATTTGAAAGATTGTAGGCAGCTGTCCCTGCTCTGGAGAAGGTATTTCTGTTGGGCGTCAAGTATTCTATCTGTTGTTGCCAGAAGAGACCTTTGGTCAGCAGCTATATTGGCTAATTAACAAGGTGGATTCAAAAGGAAAGCCGTATATTCATTAAAATGAAATCTCATTCATCTTTCCTTGCTTCCAGGTGACAATAATAGCAAGTGGGTGAAGCACTGGGTGAAAGGCGGGTACCATTATTACCACAACTTAGAGACCAGAGAAGGTGGATGGGATGAGCCCCCGGGCTTTGTGCAGAACACAACCCACCTCTCTCGAGAGGAGATCCAGGTAGGTGGCTTTATGAAATGAATCCTTTCTCTAAAATGAGGAATATTTTCTCAGAAGTTGTTTAGATAATGCTTTTGGGTTAAAGCATGGTGGTAAAAACCGTAAATGAGGATCGAGAATATATGTGTTGTATATTAAAACTTCTCAGCCTAGACTAATTAAATGACAGAGAAGGCTGTTTGGAATCCTTAAAAATATGTGAATTGTGCAATTTTAAAAGAAATGTAATTATGTAACTAGTTTCTTATGGCCCAATTTAAGTGGGATATGGCAAAATGACCTGCCCATTGGTAATCAAAGAAAGAACATTCTTTTGTCCAGAATGTGGGTTGCTACAGTGTCCTAATGTAGTGGTTCTAGTCCAGTTTCTGTTCTGGTTGATTGCACGAAACTTCCTTAGGCCTCAGTCTCCTCACATGTGAAGTAAGGGAGTTGGGTACTACAAGTCTTTTTAGGCTTTCACGTAGTGTGATTCTATGATTAAATAAATACATAGTAACTGCCTGAGAAAATAAAGTAGTTCACTTAATAGAAGCAAATTAATAGTATCAACAAGGTTGTACAGAGGTGCATAAGGGATTCAGTACAGACTTTTAAAAGCACTTTGTAAAACGTTGGTTTACACAAACCATTTGATAATCGATTTATATTCCTTTCTATTTAAAGTATACCCATTATAAGCTTCTTTAGAAGATGCAAGCTACTGCTGTGTTTCTTTTTCTTGTTTTGTTTCCTCTTTCCACTGATCGTTCCATCAGTTATAATCCTTCTTTACAACCTGACTAGTGATTAATGTGAAAATATGCAAGTGCATGCCACCATGATGGGGGGGAGGGAAGGGGAGAAAATCTGAAACTCAAGGGACTGTGGAACTGAATGTTGCATACTAAAAGTAAATAAACCAATTTAATTTTAAAAATATTTTTAAAAAAGAATATGCAAGCTAGGCTGAACTGAACTAGAGAGCATAAAAATGAGGATCAGTCAAAGAAACGGAGATATTTAACCTTGGGAAGACATAAGAGAAAAAGGGTAATGAGTGATAGGTGGGTTAAAGTTGTTTTGCTCAACCCCAGGGTGAACAGCTAAGAGTTGTTGTGGAGAAGTGTCGAGGCTGTAGAGAGGTAGATTTAGGCTTTGAAGTAAGTGCGGCAGAACTGTCCACAAGTAGAATGGGTGCTTTGGAAGGTAGTAGGCTTCCCCGTACTGGAAGTCTTCCAGCAAAGATAGGATGACCGGTGGTCAGGTATGATAGAGAAGGGATCCTTGTAGAGTGAGTTATGTGTTGGACTGAGTAACCTCTGATGTTTTCTTCCAACACTGTGAATACATCAGAGATCATTCCTTGGCCCTATGGAGAGGTGATATGTTTATCAGATTTGTAGATTAAAGATGTCAGACTCAGTCCCACAGAATTTCTGTTGATATGAACCAGATTAAAATGTAATTAAGAAATGTTTAGCAAAAGGAATAAAAATCAGATACAGTGTAAATAATATTAATTTGTGGTTTTGTAAGTCAGTATATGGCCTGAAGGGATCTGGTTCTATTTGAACTTGACATCACTGTTGTAGATGACATAAAACTGTAGATGATAAGTAACTTTTTTGTTGTTGTTAGATGCATGATCCAAAAACTTCTCAACATGTCAGAAAAATAGGCTGAATCCAATATAACTAAGTTAATAAGGTCCAACATGCAGTTTCAAAAAAAAAAAGTCATCTATAATTAGAGCTTGCCAAAAGTGGAATGGATTTCTTGGAAGATAGATTTTTTTCCATGGGCAGTCTTCAAATGATATTCTATATGTAGAAGGAATTCCTCTCAAGATGCAAATTAGATGATTCTCTGAAGTCCCTTCTGAATTTTTGTGAATCCTATCAATTGCAGAAAAGGATGTAAAATGATATAGGTCAAGATTCGGCATATTTTTAAAAGAATCTCTGAAAAGGAGGCCCAGGGAATACCCCAAGAGGTTATCCAGTTCCCTTCATCAGAACTTACCCATCCCAGATGAATAGGATTTTTTTTTCTAAGGAGATCCTGCAAGATTTCTGTTGTTGAGAATTTCCTGATAGTAAATTGGATTCCATCTTAATGGTGTTGAGCCCTACTTTATCCTTTTGGAGGTAAGCAGCAGGGAAGGCTGTACCTTGGTAGGAAGTCGATTATAAGGTAGTATTAGAATAACCTGTAACAGAAAATGAAGTGAAAGTTTAGAATGGTTTTGTCCTCCACAAAGACCTAATGGTAAAAGTGCACTTGAGAACCTTCTTAGCCAATTAAACATATTTAGGCACAGTCCTTGCCCACAGGAGAGTTAAATGGTCAAAGGATCAAGTTATTAGTCATGTGGATTGTTCTATTTGTTTTCTAGCTAGAGCTTGAATTTTTTATTGTTGTGGCTTAAGAACTGCACAGGACTAATTACAGACTGTTAAATGTTAAGTAAATGCTGTACATCCTGGCTCTTAGAATCATAGGGAGGAATAGATGAATCTGGTGGTATGAAATTAGGGAAGATAAACATTAAATTTGAGGATAAAAGTTAATAGGCTTCTGATAATGAAATCTTTTAAATAAAGGAGTTAAATTCTCAAATTGGCTTCGAGTTGGCCATGGAAAATGGACACTGGGAAACATTACTGTGGTCCTTCAAGGAAGCACTGGGATGGATTTATGTTATACATTGTGAAACTGGATTTCGTTTTCATGGATGGTGCTTTTTTATCATTTGGATCTTTGTGTTCTGTTATTTTGAATGTGATAACTCATTGTCCTCTGATGGTATTCAACTTTTTTGTTGAAGAGTTCCATCTCTGGGGTGACAGCTGCCTATAACCGGGAACAGTTGTGGCTGGCCAATGAGAACCTGATCACTAAGCTGCAGGCTGCTTGTCGTGGCTACCTAGTTCGTCAGGATTTCAGGTCCCGGATGAATTTCCTCAAGAAGCAAGTCCCTGCCATCATTTGCATCCAGGTACTTTGTTTAGGTCTATGTGCATTTAGACAGAGCATGGCCTTTTGTTGCCCCTGGGTAGAAAGTTCGAGTTTTAGAATTGATTTTCTCAGATGGTTCTTTTGTGTAACAAACTCTGTGAATCTCATTGGTCTGACCTTTTTCATAACATACATGACCATTCACTTAACTATAGTTCTAATCCATTGTTATGTGCTTGATAATAGACCTTCACACCTGGTGGCCAGCATCAGAAGAATTGCTGGTCACCAGGTGTGAAGGTCTGCTATCGAGCAAAAAGAGCCTTGGAATTTTTACTGCTTTAAAGAGTACTGCATGTAGACTAAGAGGGACCTGGATTCTAGTTTCCCATCTATTGCATACTACCTAAGTGACCTTTGTCAAATTACTTAACCTTTCTGAAAACCTATTTCCTTTCATGGAAAGTGGAAGTAATAATGTTTATACTGCCTTCCTCACAGGGTTGTTGTGAAGCTCAAATGAGATGACATCTAGAAAATGCTTTGTAAAATGATAAATCCCCACATATGTTAGAGATAGTTCTATTATTATTCCTTGCTTTGTATTGAAGGAGACTAGATCCGAGGGTATCAGCTATTTGGTTTTGAATCTTTAATGACTCAAATAAAACTAGAAAGTAGTGGAACATGTTAGGAAGAGCACCAGATACGGCATTGTGGAGGCTTGGCTTTTATTGATGCTGTGATCTTGCCCAAGCGAGAGAGACGCCCTCTTGGATCCACAGTGCCTTCATCTGCAAAAGTAGAAATAAACAATACCTACCGCTACCTGATTTTTTTGTAAATTCTAGATTAACTGAGATAGTGCATATGAAAGGGCTTTGAAAATTCTCATTCTAAATGTAAGGTGGTGTGGACATAGAAAATGGAAATTGTGGTGCTGCATCAGCACCTACATTCAGATACTGAATCAGGATGGGAATTAGCTTTTATTCCAGTGATGAGAGAAAACCAATTACATTTTGCTGTTTGATGGTTTCAGTCTCAGTGGCGGGGGTACAAACAAAAGAAGGCATATCAGGATCGTTTGGGATACCTGCGCTCTCATAAAGATGAAGTCATCAAGGTATGTTGGCTTGAGCTGTGCTTAGAAGGAATGATGTTCCTAGGGATGTCATGGGTCAGGGTGTAGAGATGATCTGATTTTCTTTATTACTTTTTTTTTCAGATTCAGTCCCTGGCAAGAATGCATCAGGCCAGAAAGCGCTATAAAGACAGGTTACAGTATTTCAAAGACCATGTAAGAACCTATGTATGACCTCCCAGTGTAATAATTGTGCTTTTTTTGTTGGCTTAATGAGAACAGGAATTTTTTTCTTCTTAATTCTTTAGATAAAAGACATAATAAAAATCCAGGCCTTTATTCGGGCAAACAAAGCTCGGGATGACTACAAAACACTCAGTAAGTTAACTGTGAATTGTGGTGGTGGTGATGGGGAATCTGTTGTGTAGCATTAGCTTCGTGTTATTCTTTAGTATTTTTATTATGGTTGGGGGTTAGGATGCTGTCTAAAAGCCAGTCTTGTTGGAATTACAGTAATATTTTCTTTCATTGATTTGTGATCCTGTTTTCACTGATTATGTAGCCCTTATTCCTGAATCTGTACGTCCCCTCTCCTATACTTAGAGATCCATCCCTTGTAACAAATATTTAAAAAGAGAAAAGAAAAAGAAGCATTTCAAAAAAATCACCCAACACACCAACCGGATTTCACAGTAAATGTAATACTGTTTCATGCCCTTGGTCCCTGTCCCCTGCAATGAAGGGGACAGTTTTTTTTAGTCTGTTTTCATTCTAGCCTTAGGTTATTTGTGTTTTCCTAGTAACACTTATTTCACATGTCTTTTGTTTCTCCTGGTGCTGTAGTATTCTCTTACATTCACATACCACACTTTATTTGCTTTTTCCCATTCTCTGGACCCTTCATTCCGGTTTTTGGCTACCACAAAATGTGTTGCTAGGACTATTTTGTGGTTCCCCCGTATGTTGGACCTTTGTGTCATTGACTTCCTTGACATACCTCCCTGTGATTTCTGTGGGTCAAAGAATATGGACACTTTAAAAAAAAATCACAGTTCCAAATGACTTCCCAGAATGGCCACTTCAAAGCTCCATCTGCTGTGTAAGTGTCTTCATACCGTTTCTGCTTGGGCCTATTTCTGTCTCTTGTTATCCTCCCGTTTTCTCAGTGTGGGGTGAAATCTGAAGTGTTAGTTTGAGTCTCATTTCTTTTACTTTTAGGGATTTGGACCAATCTTCCACATAGTTATTACTGGTTTGTAATTCTTTATTTGAAAAGATTGTTCATATTCTTTGACCACTTATCCATTCGGAAGAGCTTTCAGTCTTAGATACATGTATACACACACTCATATAGATGATGGATATAAGACTCTTGTCAGCCATAACTGATGTGCAAAAAAAAAAATTACCCCAGTGAAGAAATGACAAGGTTTTATAAAAGCCTGTTTTTCTGATTCTTGGCACAATGTCTGTTTTTACTGGCCCTTGTTATTGTGTGACTGGAAATGTTCAGGAGACCATGTTTTTCTTTTTTTATTGGTAAACTCAAAACAAAAGTCTATAACTTGGGTATAAATCTCTACAGAGAGCTTTGTTCCATATGATCATGTTGATATTTTTTGAGTCTTTGCATTTTTTGTCATGTTTCCTATCTGTGTTTGATGCATTTCTTTCTGGCAGTCAATGCTGAGGATCCCCCTATGGTGGTTGTTCGAAAGTTTGTCCATCTTTTGGATCAGAATGACCAAGATTTTCAAGAGGAACTTGATCTCATGAAGATGAGGGAAGAGGTTGTGACCCTCATCCGATCCAATCAACAGTTGGAAAATGATCTGAATCTCATGGATATCAAGATTGGATTACTAGTGAAAAATAAAATCACATTACAGGTATGAGCATAATATGAGCTTTTTCAGAGATATTGGGCCTTAATGGAAGATAGTCCTGTTCAGTCACTTCTCTCTTTTACTTCCTCAAGGGTTTGCTCTGCCCTCTGTTAACAATTCTTTCTAGGCAGTTTTTAAATGCTTTGGGTATTATCCTGCGAGGTTTGCTCTGAAGTACTACTGGATAGGGGAAGGGATTAGAATGGAGTTCAGATGCTGGGGCCTGAGTCTGTTAAGTTAGAAGGTGATTCATGACACTGAAGGGATTGGGTTGAGAATACTTTTGTGCAATGGACAGTACTCATTTTGGAAAGTATCTGACTTAGGTATTGGTTGTTTTCTAGGATGTTGTTTCCCATAGCAAAAAACTTACCAAGAAGAATAAAGAGCAGTTGTCTGACATGATGATGTTGAACAAGCAGAAGGGTGGTCTTAAGGCTCTGAGCAAAGAGAAGAGAGAGAAATTGGAAGCTTATCAGCACCTGTTTTATCTGTTGCAGGTAAGTGGTGTTAGTTTTTCATTCACTTAGGGGTTTAATAGTAAGAGTAGAGAGGTGGGATTAGGTGACTGACCTTGATGATTCCAGGTCAATCTGACCCTGATGAAATACATGTGAAAGCTATAAGGTAAGATTACTATCCTTGACAATGGAAGTGGTGCCAAGAGACGAGAGAGAAGCAAAGATCCTGATTTTTTTTAAAATGGAAGACAATGGAGTTTTAAAATTATAGTCTTGTGAGCTTAACTTGGATTCCTAACAGACCTCTGCATTGTATTACTAAAGAGACATTTGATGGGCATCTAAAAAGGAAGTGATGGTCACAGAAAGCTAACATGAATTAATCAATAACAGGTCATGTTAGACTAGCCTTTTTTCTTTCCTTTCTTTTGGGGCAGGGGGAGGGTGAGTGGAGTAGAGTTAATGAACTAGTAGATCAGGGGAATGCTATTAATGTAGTTTACTTAGATTTCAGGAGAGTATTTGGCAGAATTTCTCATGAAACTTTTGTAGACAAGATGGAGAGATGTGAACACAGTGATAGTCTATTTAGATGAGTTTAGAACTGGTCAAATGGCCAGACTCAGAGTAGTCTTTAACGGATTGGTCAGCTTGTAAGAGATTTCTCGTAGAAAGCCTCTGATGCCTATGCTTAGCCATATGCTGTATCCCATTTTTATCAGTGATGACTAGGATAAAAGCATAGGTGATTTGCTTATAAAATTTACTGGTGGCACAAAGCTGGAAGGGATAGCTAACATAATGGATGATAGAGTTAGTATTCAAAAAGATTTTGACAGGCTAGAGCATCATACTGAACTAAAAAAATTTTTTTAATAGGGATACTTCTACAGCCTTAAATTTAGGTTGAAAGAAGAAACTTCTTAAGTGTAAGTTGGGAGGCAAGGCTAAATGGTGGTTTATACTCAAAGGAGTTTTAGGAGTGAGAAGTTTGTGATGGCAGTCAGGAAGGAGAATGCAACCTCAGACTGGATTAATATCAGCAGGGAAAGTCCTGCTCCACCCTGCCCCAGTCAGACAGTACCTGGAGTCCTGGGCTCAGTGCTGGGCCCAGCAATTTAGGAAGATAAACCAAAGAATATGTAGAGGAGGGCAGCCAGCATGCTGAAGGGCCTTGAGTCCATGCCATAGGAATAGTGGTTGAAGGAACTAGAGTTATTTGGTCTGGGAAAGGGAACTTGGCTGGGGATGAGGGGAGAGGTGGGGAAGGGCATGAGAGCTGTCATCACCTGTGAAAAGCTCTCAGGTAAAAGAAGGACTTGTTCTTCTTGGCCCAGAGGGCAGAACAAAGGAATGATGAGTGGGGAAAAAGGCAAAGAGACAAATAGAGGTTTGATATCAGGAAAAACTCCCCAGCCAGTTGAGCATCTGAAATCATCACCAAGTGGCCACTGCTGGTGATGAGTCTTCATGAGATAGAATCATTATGTTGTGGAGGCTGTGCTTCAAACCTGAGCCTCAGTTCTGCAGGTGGAGCCTTTAAGAAACCAGGGTGGCCTCTAAGGGGGTGTCTGAGAAGACCTCTGCAGACCCTTGCAGTGCAGAGATGGAGCAGAGCTGCACCTTGTCCAGAGCTCAGCCATAGAGCTTTCTTTTTGAGATTACTATTGACCTCTTGGATACATTGAGAGAGAGGTGGATGATAAGACTATTCTTATAGAGCTGAGAACGGACCTTAGAGTTATCGAATTAATCCCCTTCGTTTTGAGAGTGATGAAATGGAGACATAGAAAGTAAATTCACTTGCCCTATGGCACTCACATACAAGTGTTATGTCTGTGATTTGAAATCATGCCCTCTGACTGCGGAGCAAGGGCCCTCTGTGCTGTGCTCTACTGTGTGTGGTTTTGCTTTAGTTTCCAAAGTTCCTAATACTTTGTTGTCCGCCTGAGTCCTCTTTATTCCTTGCTTGCTTTAATCATAGACCAACCCCACCTATCTGGCCAAGCTGATTTTCCAGATGCCCCAGAACAAGTCCACGAAATTCATGGATTCTGTGATTTTCACATTGTACAACTATGCCTCCAACCAGCGAGAAGAGTACCTGCTACTGCGTCTCTTTAAGACAGCCCTCCAGGAGGAAATCAAGTATGTGTGTGCTTGCTGGTCAGGCGGGGCGGGTAGCCAGGGTGTGTCATGCCAGACCCCAAGGTCCTCCTTCAGTGTTCCAAGGGGAAATCACCTTTCTCATGGATTGATGGGTCTTTTCTGTGAGTGCAGAAGAGGTCTGCATTAGGTATAGAGGAGATATCTCACTTAGCTTTCACCACTTTGGCGGTAGCATTCCCTGGAACTAAGAAAGAAGCTCCCTGAGTCAGCCAGCATTTGGGAGCAGGGGTGCAAATCTTAGTTTGTTAGGCGCTCACCAAAGTAGCCTGTTAGATCTGGCTTCTTGACTGTCTGTAGATGCTATGCTAGGTACTGGGGATATAAGGACAAAAATGAAGCTGTCCTTCACCTCAAGGAGCTTTTAGTATGTGGAGGGAGGCATCCGCCAAGACTTTGTACAGTATGAAACTGTTAAGGCCTGAGGTTCATAACAAAATGAAGACTTTTGGGAGACCCTGCACGTAAATATATATACAATTGGGATAAGGACTGAATCTGTGGTTTCAGTGGTTTAGGGAGCTCCTCCCAAGTAAGGAAACTCCCTCTATCAACTCTGATTATGTGCAAAATAAATACATGGCATATATAGTGATCAGGGAGTAGAAAGCAGAGATAGGGAGGAGGATCCAGAAATGTCTCCTATAGAAATTGGCCCTTGAACTCAGCTTTGAGGGAAATGAAGAGGCAGAAGTGAGGGAGGACAGGTATAAAGGTCAGCCTGTCTGAAGGCAAGGAGATGGAATCCCATTTCTTACATTGTAATAATTGACCTTTTATGTCATTGTCATAATATGACATGTATTCACATGTTGTAATTTGTTCATTCCTCAATGAACAGTTTATTTCCAGTTTTTTGCCTTTACAAATAGTCTTTTTTCTTTATAAACATCACTGTTGCCACAAGGTACTTCCTCTAGGAGAGTGTGTGTGTGTGTGTGTGTGTGTGTGTGTGTGTGTGTGTGTGTGTGTGTGTGTGTGTGTGTGTGTAGATGGAATATATCTTCAAATTGTTTTCACTTCATATCTTCTCTCTTCTAGATCAAAAGTAGATCAGATTCAGGAGATTGTGACTGGAAATCCTACCGTTATTAAAATGGTTGTGAGTTTCAACCGGGGTGCTCGGGGCCAGAATGCCTTGCGGCAGATCCTGGCCCCTGTTGTGAAGGAGATTATGGATGACAAATCCCTCAACATCAAAACTGACCCTGTGGATATCTACAAGTCTTGGGTCAATCAGATGGAGTCTCAGACAGGAGAAGCCAGGTCTGGTCCCTTTTCTCTTAGATCTCTGCAATCTTTTGCTGTCCTTTATTTAGCTTTTCCAATACTATAGTTCTTTGAATAACATGTTAGTGATAGCTCAGATTTTTTTGCATAAGAGCCTGTTCTTGCAGTGAGGAGGTTATGGTATTGGACCCCTTTTGTGTCCTTTATCCAAGTGAAAGAAAGGATGAGATGTTCTCCTGTGAGCAGTTACCAATTTAGCCAGAGAAACTAAAATAGTCATTCATCTGGTAACCCTGACTCTTCATAACTAAGGAATATTATAGAAGAAGACATTTACATGGAAAAGACCTGAGGCCTTTAATGGTCTGTATAGTCAGTGTGAGTCAGTAGTGTGACATTGTAGCCAAAAAGCTCCTGCCCTTTGGCCCTGCCTTAATAGTGGTACCATGTGAAGGAGTGAGGTCACAGTCTGTGTGATTCTGCCTTAGGGATAACATGCCAAAAGGATTCTGCCTGGGCTTTCACATTTAAAAGGGATACTGGTGGAGTTAATTACAAGTCACTTGACTGTATTCCATGATTCACTGACAGTGTTAATGGTTTCATTTGAACGGATGTTTGTTGGGCATTTACAGTATGTAAGGCACTGTTAGTCTCATACTTGGGTAGCACTTTTAAGCTTTTTGCACAGATTGTATTGATGCCTTCTATTTTGGTATCCCTTTCGTTTCCAAAGAGGCTGCTCCAGGAGCCCTTCTTTGTAGCAAAGAAAACAGTTAAGCAAAATTGGCCAACAGACAATGATCTTGTGTGACAGTGTATGCAACATTCCTCACCTGTAGCCCCCTTTTACTTTATCATCAGATTATGTATGACTTTATGGTCACAGAAGTAGGAAATATCAGATCACACTCAGGCTTTCTGATTCCAAACCTAGTAATTTTTCTACATAGCATCACAATACTTGTTAAAATGCCCCAATGGAATGAATTGGTTGCATCATTAAGTAATGAGTTCCCCATCCCAGGAGGTGTTTAAGCAGAGGATGGTTTTCCCCTTTCTGTTTTGATAGAGTAGACTTATAATGAGTTGCTCCAGATGACCTAGTGTTACTGCTCACTCTGAGCTTCTTTCATCCTGGGATGTCCAGCTGAGGAGCCATTTTGTATGTATCTTTAGTTATGATCATCCAGGTGTAGTCAGTTCTGTAAATGTGTTGCATCTCCTGGCACCAAAGTCCCATTGAGTATTTTAAGAACTTCTCTTTGTTCATTTGAGCAAATATAAAGTGTCTGCTGTGCTGAGTGCTAGGGAATCCTCTAACAGTCTTACTGTTGTGATTACAAGAGTACTTGACACTGCATTCGTATTTGAGAAAAGGGGTCCTTTTAGAAGTTTAAAATATGATTTGACACCTGCTGACTTGAAGTTTCAATGTTAGCACATTCATATTTTACAGCTATTTGATAAGGAGTCATGGTTGTCATTTAATAGAAACCCTAGGATTTTGCTGCTCTTATCGATTACCTGATTACTTACTTTCTGTGGACAGTCAGAAGCAACTGCCATCAGCTTTGAATGAAGATGGCCAGTGCCCCTTGGTCTAGCACATAGCAGGTCATCCTGATAATCTGCACTTGCAGATAACTCTCCAAAGATTCTCACATACATCTTCCTGTTTGAGAATGGATTAAAGTTAAAAGTGTGGCATTTTTGTTTACTAGTGCTTGAAATTGGAGTGTGCCACAGGGCTCACAGAGAGGACTGATTTCTGCTCTGTGCTGCTTTTGAATGTTGGCCTGACCTAGTTCTCCCTGGTTTCATTTTCAACAGCAAACTACCATATGATGTGACCCCTGAGCAGGCACTGTCTCATGAAGAGGTAAAGACTCGGCTTGACTCCTCCATTAGGAATATGAGGGCAGTGACCGACAAATTCCTCTCTGCTATAGTTGGCTCTGTGGACAAAATCCCGTGAGTATAGTGAACTCCCTAGCCCTTGAGTACTACCCATCCATTGCCTTCTTTCTCTTTGTCAATTCACTGAATGTTGTCCCTTCCATAGTTATGGGATGCGCTTCATTGCTAAGGTCCTGAAGGATTCACTGCATGAAAAGTTCCCGGATGCTGGTGAGGATGAGCTCCTAAAGGTAAGAACCTGGAAAAAATGGATTTCTCTCTTTGTGGAGAAATGCACAAAACTATACTGGGACTGTAGGACCAGTAGCAAGGGTCTTTATCTATGTGCAGTAAAACATTTAAATACAGAATGTGAATCTCATTGATAATTCTGTTAGTATATTCATTTTAGCCAGTATGGATATAGGCAAAAACTTTACCTATGAAGGAAACTTCCTGTCTTGCAGTAAATTTCTTTGAGCCCTGTCTTTTCTCTGTTAGATCCTTCCCTCTGCTGGTTGCTGGTGGAAGAGCTGCAAACATGTTTGTTTCTGCTGAGACAGTGGCTACTCTTTTTACCTTATACTGCTATGCTCTTACTTTATTTTTTTAAAACCTGAATGCTGTTTTCTCCTCTCTCCTAGTTCTGTGCTTTCCTTCAATGAGGCATCGATTCTAGACTTTCTCTTCAGGTGAATTAATTTTTTTTTCTGACTGGAACTTTAGGGGAAAAGCCAAGAGTTTGCTTGAATCCTTCAGTGGAGGGAATGTGTGTTGAGCTAATGCTCCATCTCATGAGAAGCCAATGGTTAGGGCTGAACAGGATGCAGACTTTAAGACGTGGCTTGCTGATTAGATCACCCAGAAGGATTCATACTAACCATTTAGAATAGGAATCCTTTAGGTTTGTTTGTATGTTCCTTGCTGATGCTGATAAAGAATGACTTGGACATTTGATTACATTTTGATTCTTATAATAACTCTATGAAGTAGGCAGGGTGAACATTATGAGGAAACTGAGACTTCAGTCCTGATGCTCAGGGTCACAGTGATGACGTTTGACCTCAGGTCAAGTCAGCCAGCATTTAAATTCTTCCTGTGGGCCGGGCACTGTGCTGCAGGCTGTGAGTCCAAGTCAGCCAGTCTTTCTACTTACTAGACCAGCTTCCTCACTGACATGAACTGACAATTTTCAGTGAATGCCTACAAATCTGAGTGTAAAAGATGTATGTGAGTGAGAATAGCCTTCCTCTTTTCAACTTTAGTGTTGAGGAAGATGCTCCAGCAGACCCGATTTTCAAATGCCACTTATTATGTTCTACATCTATTCCTTCAGTAGGTAGCTTTTTTCATTTCTGCTCTCTTCCTTTTTCTGCATCTGCTAGCGTAATAAGATAGTTGATCAGTTGAGTTAATCCCAACACTGAATGCTACTTGAGAGAGAAACTGGACTTTTTTGGCAGTTGCCCCAATAGATGAGTTTGAAGTATTTTCTTGTTTTCAATTATCCTAGCAAGTGGTATTTGCCTCCCATGGACTTCTCTCCTGAACTTTTCCCCAGATTATTGGTAACCTGCTCTACTACCGGTATATGAATCCAGCCATTGTGGCCCCGGATGCTTTTGACATCATTGACCTTTCAGCAGGTGGCCAGCTCACCACAGACCAACGAAGAAACCTGGGTTCTATTGCAAAGATGCTCCAACATGCAGCCTCCAATAAGATGTTCTTGGGAGATAATTCTCACCTAAGCATAATTAATGAATATCTCTCTCATTCCTACCAGAAGTTCAGGTACAGAGGATGTTTCTGGGGGGGTGAAACAATTATGCAGAGATAATATTAATAACCAGGTGTTTTCACTGTTTCTGGGTTGGTATCGTATAAGTTATTTTTCAGATATGCTTAGTTCTGTCTGTGACTGAACTCAGGAAATTTGGGGAGAGGGGTGGTGGGCTTTGGGTAAAGGATAATGAATTTAATTTTGGATGTATTTAATTGGAGATGTGTCTGGTATATCCATTTTGAAATGTCCAGTAAGGAATTGATGATGCAGGATTGAAGCCCATGGGGATAATGGGCTGGAGACACACATCTGGGAGTCATCCAGTCATATTATAGAGCTGGTCATTAAAATCGTGAGAGCTGACGAGGGCTCCAGAAGAGATAGTGTGCAAAGAGGAGGGGAGGTGGCCCGGGATAGAGCCCTTGCACAGCACCTGTAGCAAAGGGATATTATCTGGATGATAAAGTAGCAAAAGGTAGGGTTAGAAAGGGGTCATTAGGTTGAAGAAAAACCAGGAGGGACTAGTATCAAGCAAGCCTGTAGAGGATCAGGTGTCTGGGGGAATAGGATGGTTAGCAATGTCAGATGCAACTGCTTGGGTTGCAGAAGATAAGAACTGAGAAAAAGTAATTTATTTGGCAATTAAAGAAATTGTTGGTAACTTTGAAGAGAGCAGTTTTAATTGAGTGATAAAGTCTGAAACCAGATTTCACAGAGCTGGAAAGTTAATGAGAGGAGAATAATTAGAGGCAGTGATTATAGACAGCTTTGTTGAAGAATTTGGCTGATAAGAGAACAGAGACATAGGGTGATATTTTTATAGGATGGTGGGTTCTAGTGAATGTTTTTTAAAGATGTGGAGACATGAACATATTGGAAGACAGTGGAGAAGGAACTAGTATATAGGGAAAGGATGAAGCTTAATGAGAGGAGGGATAGTTCAATTTGCAGTGTGCTGCATGAAAGGAAAGAGAATATTAACAAAGACATGTAGAGAAGACAGAGGACTGCTTCATTATCTGAGACTGATGGGAAAGGAAGAGAGTATGAGGAGGCTAGCTTCGGTTTTTTTTGTTCTCACTTTTAGTAAAGTAAGAGTCTTAGTAAATACAGTTTTCTTAGTAAAGCAAGAGTCAGTATACTAAGTTGCTAGTGTTTCCCCTCCTCTCCATTCCCTTCACCCCCTAAAGTTACTGGGGAAGGGTCAGGATAGAGACAATAATAATTTTTAGCAGAATGAAAGACTATTGGGTCAGTCTCTGACTTTAAGCTTTTAACTTAACCTTTAACTTAAGCTTAAGGCTCTGTCTGGGCCTGTGTACAAGGGATCAAATTGTGTGTGTCAATATGCACATCTTGGAGGAGCGGATAGAAGCCTGTGCTTCGAGTGAGGATGTGAAATGGTAGGGACACAGTATTAGGTAGAGTGTATGTGGAGAGGTAATATGATAGCAATTATGTGGATTCATTGTGGATTCATTCTTTCCACACTTTGAGGAGATTTAGTGGTAGTATTTGTGAACTCCTGATTGGGAGAATTATAAAATATTCTCTCAACCTTTTTCTTATCTGTTAATCATTTACTCTGTGTGTGTGTGTGTGTGTGTGTGTGTGTGTGTGTGTGTGTGTGTTTGTTTGCTTTTTCTAGACGTTTCTTCCAAACCGCATGTGACGTGCCAGAGCTGCAGGATAAATTTAATGTGGATGAGTATTCTGACTTAGTGACCGTCACCAAACCAGTTATCTACATTTCTATTGGTGAAATCATCAATACTCACACAGTAAGTATCCCTTTTTTCCCCATAGTCCCTGGATGCCATCATTCTATCTTTAAATGCTCCCTGGATATTGGGATAGTACAAGGTGTGAAAGGGGAGAGGTAAAAAGTGCTGTCCTTCCTGGGTTGGAAAGGCTCCCTCCTCAGTCCTTGACACCAACAAGGGGAGTGGTTGATTTTGCTCATATTTCTGCAGGAAGACTTAGCTGTGCCAAAGGGCAGCAATGAGGCTGATAAACAGTCTGATGAGACCAACAACTCACATCTCTGTATTTTTTAAGGTTTTCAGAGCACTTGGATAGGCATTATCTTATCTGGTCCTCACAACCACCCCGTGATGTGAGTGATATTATTAGCCTGTTTTACAGATGGGGAAACAAAGTCAGAAATGATGAGTGACTTACTGAGAGTAATGCAGCAATTGTCTGCTGTCAGATTTGGATTTTGGTCTCCCTCAGCTCCAGGGCTAGTTCTCTTTGCCCTGTAAGTATAATTTGAGAGAATTTACTTGGTAAGAGAGAGCACTTGGTTCTAATGAGAAGAGACTGAAGAGCTTGTATCTTTGTGGTCCTGCCGAGGTAGCTACACGGTATAGTGTGGAGAGTGCTGGCCTTGGAGTCAGGAGGCCCTGCAAACCTTAGCTCATGTCACCGGACCTCTCCAAAACTTTGTTTCCTCTTCTATAGAATGAGGATGATAGCATCTCTTTCACAGAGTAAGGATCAGATGAGATCATGCCTGTAAATGTTTTCCCAGCCTTAACATGTAACACATGTTGCTATCCTCATTCATCATCATCGTCATATCATTATTATCGTTATTATTAATCTGCCTGTTTGGAATGTCTCCACTGATCTTGTTTCTGATTGCTGCCTTGGGAACTGAGGAGTGTTATGCCAACAGCTCTTTCAGGAATTCCCAAGAGTAGTAACTATAGGGACAATTTGCCACCCTGAAAATCAAAGTATATACACACACTTCTCCATCTCGTAGCTCCACAGCATCATGATCTTTTAACAGGGATGTTTTCTGACTGATTCTTGCCGTTTTTGGAATTGAAACACCTTGTCTTTCTTTTGCTTTTATTATCATTTTATATCTGTCCTGTTGTTTCCATTTTGTTAATCTTATTATTTTTAATTAATATTGTCTTAAAATCTTCCTATTCCTCTTGCTCCCTCTTTTTTTGTCTGGATCCTCTGCATTCTTTCATTCATTTTCCATGACCTGGAGTGATCTTTGCTACCAACTTACTTTTCTTTATTTACTTCCTCTAGATCAGTGGTTTTCAGCCTGTGGGTTGCGACCCCTTTGGGGGCCGCCTAAGACCATTGGAAAACACATATTTCCAGTGGTCTTAGGAACCGAGACACTGCGCCTCTATCTGTCTCCAGGCAGGTCCACCCACATGCAGATACGCCCATATACAAGTATTAAAGGGTCACGGCATTAGAAAGGTTGAGAACCACTGCTCTAGATCTTAACTTTCCACCTTGAATAGCATTAATTTAAGGAGGAGAGGCAACAAGCAGAAATTAACTGACATTTTTAGCAGTCTTTCTACTAAAAGACTGTCCTGTTTTCCCACCAGGCATAGTGACATCTTGTATCTTTATCTACTTTTCCTGAAAGCAGTATTCTAGATCTCATGTTATTTTTCCCTAGACATGATGTAACATGAATTTCATTGGTAAGTACTAAGAATTAAGTAAATATTCATATGTATTTCCATTTAGTCCAGGTGGAGTTGCCTGGTAAACTTCTGGACATGTAGTTACAGAACACAGGGAGGAGGTCCAGGCCATAGGTGCAGATTAGGGAGTTACCCACCACTCACCATAGTTGAAGACATAGGAGTGAATGAGATCACTAAAGAAGTGAGTATAGGATTGGAAGATAAGGCGGCCAAGGACAGACTCTTGTGAAGTATTCAGAGCACAGGAAGTAGAAGACAGGGTCAGTAAATTAAAGTCAGTATGAGTCATAGAGTCAGAGGAGCCAAGGACATGGAGGACCACAGAGAGCAACAGGAAGGAGGGAATAAGCAGCACCCACAGATGATCTTCCAGGCAAAAGGCACCATGCTGCCACTGATAAGTTTTGTTTGGATTGCTGATCAGGGATGTTGATGACTTTATTCCTTAAAATCTAGATTGATTTTTGAACTTTCTTTTTGCGCTGACCTTTTTCTCTCCCTTATGTCACATGAAAAGCTATTACAAACACTTGAAATTCTGCATTGTGGCCAGTGAGGTATCAGAAGGTTATCATTGCCCCTTCCACACATACTGTCACCTGTTAAACTAGACCAGACAGAAGCAAATGAAAAACTGCACCTTTTAAAAAAATACGTGCTTCTTTGGAGTGGTCTTTTCTGTTGCATCATAAGCTCACTGAAGGCCTCATCATACCCTCTTGTTTTTCTTTGTAAAGTATAGTGCGTGGAAGTGTGCACTGTTACGGAGTGGGTTACCTACAAGCTTTTGACAATACTGTTTTCTTCAGTTGCTTTTAGATCATCAGGATGCCATTGCTCCTGAACATAATGATCCTATTCATGAGCTACTGGATGATCTTGGGGAAGTGCCTACTATTGAGTCCCTCATAGGTGAGTCTTGTCTTCTGCTCCAGAAAAATCTCAGGACAAGGTACAGAGCAGAGGAAAGAATTATAATCTTAAAGTGCATTTCAGATCCTAGAGGTGGAGAGGGATGGTACAAAGTTCGAAGTCAGGTATGGTGAGTCATTGAGATGGAGTAGAAATACACTTGTTATGAATTCCTTGGTGCCTTTCATTTTTTTTCTCATTTTGATTACATTAAGTTAAAAAAAGTTTTTATTTATTTATTTTTAGTTTGCAACATTCATTTCCACAAGATTTTGAGTTACAAATTTTCTCACTGTCTTTCCCCTACCCCCCACTCCAAAATAGTGAGCCTACTGAACACCCGTTCCCCCAATCTGCTCTCATATCCTTCCCTATCACCCCACAACTTTCTAGTAGGCAAGATGGATTTCTATACCCCAGTGCCTATATATCTTATTTCCCAGTTGCATGTAAAAAAAGTTTTTTTTAAACATTTGTTTTTAAAACTTTGATTTCCAGATTCTTTCCCTTCTTCCCTCCTCACCCATCCCCACTAGGAAGACAAGCAATTCAATATAGGTTGTACATGTGTAGTTACACAAAACGTTTCTATAGTAGTTATATTGTGAAAGACTAACTATATTTCCCTCCCTCCTATCCCACCCCCAACTTGTTCTGTTTTCTACTTTGACTTTGTCCCTTTTCAAAAGTGTTTGCTTCTAACTATCCTCTCCTCCAATCCGCCCTCCCTTCTATCATCCCCCCCATTTGTTCTCTTTCCTCCTATGTTCCTATAGGGTAAGATACCCAATTGAGTGTGTATGTTATTCCCTCCTTAAAGTCAAATCCAATGACAGTAAGGTTGACCCATTCCCTTTCACCTTCCTGCTCTTCCCCTCCATTGTAACAGTTTTCCCTTGCCTCTTTTATGTGAGATAATTTACCCTGTTCTATCTCTCCCTTTCTCCTTCTCCCATTATATTCCTCTTTCACTTCTTAATTTTATTTTTTAGATATCATCCCTTCATATTCAGCTGATCTTGTGCCTTCTATGTATATGTGTGCACAC